>CM054381.1:86030658-86630658 GCA_028858755.1 Ara ararauna
TAGCAGCATTCTCTCTGGGGTCAAATAAGATGTGAATCTGATTTAAATTGGGTTCATATGAAACAAAGAATCCAAGAGATTTATATTTGAGACCAATCACCATTAACATCTCACAGCCCTGGTACCAGTGAGATAGGGAATGCAGAACCTCCTTGGTGTGCAGGAGAGGGGATATTTTGGTAAGCCTCATGGGTGCAGAAGTGGGGAATTACACTAAGCATTCGTTCTCCGTAATTCCAACAGCTGAGTACCTTAAAGATATACTGCCATGCTCATAATGTCTTGCCAGTGTTTCACATTAACCTTTAGACTATTTGAATTTAACTCTGTAAGTAAGCTAGATAGCTTTCTAAAATGGTAGATAATATAACAAAAAAGGTACAGACATGAATGAAGATATGTGAGCAAAGCAGTTATTAAAATTAGAATGATCTATGCTGTAATATTCTGAGGTGTCCTACATGTGGAAATCTAAGGAGCTGTTCTCTTTAATTTGCACATGTAGCTGCTAATTATGAGGTGCTCAATAGGTAAACTAATCAAAGCTACAAAAATAAACCCAAGGCACCAGGAAAGAAAAGACTGTTTCTTTGATATTAGTCAATGTATTGAAAAATGCCATTGGCTCAAAGGCCCAAATTTGTTAATAAAATCAGAGTTAAGCTTCTTTGTTCTGAACTCACGTGCAAAACAAGAACGTAAAAATGTTTAGCCATGAACTTGTTTGTGGCAGCATGTCAGAGACCACAAACCTGCTGAAGGGAACAAAAAAGTACACTAAAAATAGCTGTCTAGAAATCTATTTGTTTTTCACTCTTCTGAGTTAATTGTACCCTATACATTTGTTCATGGTTCTCTATGTGTGAAAAGTTAAAGAGTTACTGCCTAGTAAGCAGTTAGCTGGAAACATCACATCTTATTCCACTTCAGCAGCACATCTTTAAACCAATTTGGTGACTGTAGTAGAGGCAGAACTTAAACTTACGGGGGCATATCCTCTTGATTCATGAACATAACCCCCATTAATGCTAATAGAAGTTATGCACTTGCATTGAGAGGCGAATATATCACAGCTGATGATCATCTTAGACTAACACAGTAGCACACTGAAATTTCTCTCATACAAAATATGTACTCATTTTCCTCTTAATTCCCTGATGCATATCACTGCCAGCCTAGAAACATATGCACAAGTACCAAAAATGATGTGTGGAAAAAGCAACTGGCAGAAGTTATACTGATGAGAAGCAGAAATCGCAGAGACTTTCTGAGATGGACCTTATCTGTGGGGAGCTTGGAGGTCAGCTTCTTATTTACTCAAGAGAAAGTGAAGAGAGAGATTGTCAGCTCGTGGAAAAGACAAAAGAGACAGAAATGAAGCATTAAAGTTTTCTAGTTTACTTATTAACACAGTATGTAATTGGATGGAAGAAGCAGGTTTCAAAAATTTGTCTTACTATAATGACTATAATTTTTTAGAGATTGAAAATGAATCTGACTAGAAAATACCATTAAACTACCAACTTGCTTAAAATTTAAAGGGTAATTCACATATAATGTTTTTATTTAATAGCCCAATTTACAAAACGTCTAAAATTAATGCAGATCTTTTCAGGACAAAATCAGCTGTAACTGCACCAACTAATTTTTGCTCATTTGAACTGAATTATTAATAAGAGAGAAATATACCATATGTTCCCAAAAGAGCTGGATACATTTATTTCAAATAAAATTGCTGTGTTTGGTGGAATATAAGAGGTTTAAATGCTTTCAGAGAAATGGGTTACTTATATACTGATTTAATAGAGTATAAATCAGACTGCATAATTAGGGACACAGCTGTTTCCTAACCTAAAGCTGCCAGCTTTTGTTGGTTAAGTTCCTTTATCACCTGCATGGCTTTAATCAGCAATAATTTGTTCTTCTTGTGGAGTAAGACAAGTTAATCAATAATTTTGCTGTTTGTACTGTGGTGGAAAAGGGATTTTATGGCAGGTTTCGCCTAAACTGGGCATACGTTCTCCTGACTTGTTAACTTGATTTATTTAATTTTATTGTGTTCCTGATACTAATTAAAAATGAAAGTGAAAGTTATTTTGGCAACACAGCCTCTACCTACGCCTGGTACAGAGATCTATTGTTTTAACTTTCAATACACCTTAAGTTCTCACTACATACACATTTGGGCATTAAAACAAAATCTTGACTCTATAAGATAAGAGTCCATGACAAATTTTCCTCTTAGAGCACACTCGGAGATTGCCATTCTATCTACACAATAAAAAGGAGTTAGTATTCCTCTTTTATTTAGTTTAGATTTTAAAAAGCTTCTTGACAAGATATCAGAACAGGCAGAATCTGTACACTTCTAATCTACAATTGGAATTTACTCTTAACCAACATATCTAATGGTAAAACCTTGGTGTACAGCCCCAGCTTTAGTATTAGTAATCCCTATGGGCAATGTAAAATTTTATCTTAGGTCAATCTGACTTCATGCTACCCCTAAAGGGACAGTCCTGTTCTCTCCCAGTCCTCAGTCACTTCTACCACATCAGGTCTAAAACCATGGGATAGATTGCTTGGTCAGATGCAGTAGAAAATGGTGACTGACTGATAACTGTAGATATCCTAATGAGGTATCCCAGGTCTCTGGAAAGCAGAATTCCCTGGTGTAGTAACAAATTTTTTGAGTATTTTCTTGCATCTTGTTTTCACTCAGTTTATCCTCTAATATAAATCTAAGTGACCAAAACAGTTCAACCTGATCAATACATTATTTCCAAAGGGGTTATCTGGTGGTGTGTACTTTTTAAAAGCCACATCCTTGATATAAAAACAGTGGAGACTTGCAACAGTGCTTTGACATCTAGATGTGCACTAAAGAAGTAAAGTCACATTTGTAAAAGTTTTAATAGTCATACAGAGGTATGAGTCTATGACTATTAGGAATGTTCATACTGCAGATTTTTCCTCCTCTTAAGAATGTAATAAAACCTAACTCACATCCCAGCAAAATTAATTCAGAAGTTCCTCTTAGCATTAGTATCTTGGGATCAGGGTGGAGATATTTGGAAGTCTACTTTGAATTGGGATTTCTGTAATAGGTAAGATATGTGTATAATATATTCATATAAATATCAATATTTAAAAACATGTAGACACACATACCTTTATACTTAGGTTGTTAAACATTAGAGTGTATTTATTTTATAAGTCCTGATGGACAAGCTGAGAATGTGACATTTCAAAGTGAAAAAATTAAATTGCATTTGGCCACATGAAAGCTACTGGCTCTTTTCAGCTACTTGTTGAATATTAGAAAAAAAGCAGTATACAATGCAAATTCAAACAAATAATGCCTGAGTACTTTTATTTACATCCAAGATAATCTTTAACTAATGTAAACCTATGAAAATTCAACTAACTCTGAAACAGGGGTTTAGTTTTCCAATGCCTGCAGTAGCGCTGTGGAAACTCCACTAGCTTCAACCAAGAGGATATTGTCTAATTGCAGACATAATTGTATTTTTATTTGGGGTGGAGAAGGAGATGAAATGGGCCATGAGTAATTTCTGACACCAGGATTTTATTTTAAATAGTTATATTTTAAGTGCATCTGCTACTTCCAGTCTTATTCCTCAGTTTCCACAGGCTTCCACACAAATAATCACATTTCTTGCTTTCAGAGCTAGAACATTCTTTTAAAACCCCAAAGAGGCAATATGCATCTTAAAGTAGAAAATTAGCTTTACTCACAAGTTATGCATTAAAGAGACTATCTCAATATAAGTCTTGCTCAGAAGGAACTTCCACATTCACAGATTCCAGCTGTGCAAGTTATAAAACTTTTATGCTGTAACTTTTACAGACTAAGAAGGAGTTTCTCCATAGTTAGACTGGTCGAAAGAAGCTGCCACTAAAAGGCAGGTTCTAGTACCTTCTAACTAGCTCTAATTGTCCCTGATGACAAGCATAGTAACAGCAAGGGGGAAAATCTGAAACTTCTGACCAGCTAATTGAAAAAAAAAAAAATAAATCACAAATTCTTCTCCTTCCAGTCAGGATAAAAGTTAAATGTATAAATTCCAACAGCCACAGAAACGGAGAAAACAAGCTTTGCAGGGCTTTTTTTTCCTCTGGAAGCTCACATCTCAACTATCTGAAGATTTCCCTAGCTCATTTATAGCCAGTGCCTATGGTTTACTACAAATAACTGCCTCCCTTGGTTTGATGCTAATATGGAAAACATAGAGACCATTGCACCCAAACTCATTTTCCACATCTGCTTACTCTATAACAGGTATGCCCATGCAAATGTGAGCCATCCATTGTTCAGTCCATGTACATCAGCAGATGCTCCAGAAGCATCACCCTGCAATCAAACATGCACCTGAATTCCTCTGAAAATCTCCTACCCTGGGATAGGGTTGAGGTTTTGGTCAACAGACCTAGTCCTTGGCTCTCCCCGTGGCTGAAATACATGGATTTCAGATAATTTACACGTTAAACTGTATTTGCTTCTTCCTGCATGCTGCCTTGTTCCCACAGCCTTATTTCAAAAGATTTACTCAGATCAGCTTCATTAGGCCCAAGCCCACATTAACAACCTCATGTAATGCTCATATTTCTCACCATTAAGAGAAAATTAAAGCTCCTCTGTAAGTTTGTGTGTTGAGAGATACTTCCTTCTGATGATGTACAAGGATTCAGAGAAGGGAGATTTTGTTTATTATTAATTTTGATTTTTTCCCCTCACTCTTCTAAGTAACACCATTAACAGTAATGGAAAAGTTATTTGGGCACATTTAGTTTGTAATGTTTATCTTATTGCTACTCAATATATGTTTTAGGTTTAAATCAATATGTGTAACTAAAGAACTAGTAATTAAAGAGATGGTACTTTCTATGCACAAACGGTGTGACTTTTGTCTTGTATCCAATATCAACTACAAATGTATGCGTAGCTGTGGAGGTATGACCCCTAATGCTTAATCTTGAAATGCTGAAAAAAGAATTGATAAGCACTTGTAAACAAGATATATTTGACCATTCTTGCAGTGTACTTTGATCTATGTAATAAAGGTCAGCACTCAGTGCTTCATTCTACATCCTCCCAAATACCTAATTGCCTAATTATTGCATTATTTCACAACCAATCAGCTGAAAGGGTTTGTATAGGAGTATGGCAGAATAAGAGGGCTGTCAGTCTTTGGTTATGGTCCTATAGTTCTAATTCAAGAATTAAATATCTGTCTTTTCTAAAAGTCATTACATGATTTATTGGAAAATTGGTAGAAACAGCCCTGGGGGGGTTGTGCTCAAAATCTGGTTTAGAAGAGTGGCTGCTAGCTATGACTTTTGATTTTCTTGTCGCAAAATGAATAGTGCTGCCTGTTTCTATGCAAATTAAATGTTTGAATGTATTTTTTTTAAGATAGATTATATTTGTTAATTTAATTGTATTTCTTATGCAGCGGGGTGATTTGCGTTTTGATTTTTCTTTCTTGAGGAAGCAAAATTCTCCTCTTTTACTACTGATTCACCAGTAGCACAGGACTGCTTTATCTGTTGTTTGATAGCTCTCAAACGTCTGCAGAATTTGTAGGTCAAGAATTACAACCATGGTAAATCATGCCTCATGAATGAGAAGTCATCTGTGATTTCTCTAGGGTTTTTTTGGTCTGTCTTTAAAATGAGCATAATATTCAGAAGAAAATAAAGGGTACTTTAACATATTTTAGCATAAATATGAACCATGCAATATATGCATTTTTATGATATTCAAGTGCTGTTGACACCTAGAATTTAGGCTCTATTAAATAAAGAGGAGCCTCTACAAATAACCTCAAGAAAACAAATATATTCTAGCAAGAGCTGTTCCGTAACTATTTTTAAAAATACAATTAAATGATTACTTCCTACCATGAACCCAGAGCTCCTTCTCCCCTTGTTTGATGCAGCATTGCCAGTCAAGTTCCTCGCTTTATCCATCTCTCTGTTACTTTTAACGAGCCACAGGACCTGAGTATGCTTGTTATGTTTTTGCCAGGAAGTACCTCACCCCTTTTCCTGTGCTTTAAGACTAAAGCAGGAATAGGTGGCTCATAAATCCTGTGAGAAGTGGAACTAGGCACACCTGGGTTTAGCTGATTCTTTGGGGGATTGGTAGTCTCCGGCTCCTTTGGTGTGGGCCAGCAACTTTATCTCTACCACCTGAGTTACTTCTGTATGTGCCTTTGCTGACCCATCTGTCCCCGTTGCTGAAATAACTGATCCATTTTTGTAATGCCACTGAACAATAATAATGATTCCCTTTTGCAGCTATTCCCAGAAGAGCTGCAAGAGATAGACAAGGACAGGCTTTTTTGTGGTTTCATCCACCTCCTTCTTTGTAGGAGGCTCCTCCTATTTCATGCTTCCCAAGCTGAAGGCTCAGAAAAATCAATAACTGCTGCTTTTCTCCCTTTTTTCTGCCGAGGTGTCTGTCAAAACAATAATGATTTTGGCTAGAGAAGAGTCACAAAATTGCATGTTGTACATTGTACAGTAAAGGCAAACAAGGGGTTAACGTTACCATGTACACACCTGATCATTTATAAGATTTTTGTTTTTGCATGTGTTGTCAGCAGCTGGACTCACATAACAACCGTAAAGCTGTAAAGGGCAAATAACAGGAGCATCAGATGCAGCTGGACAGATACAATAGATTGAACATCTCCAAAGAACTCCCATTAGAGTCCATTGGGTCAATAACCCACAAACTAAGAAGGATTTACATGATAGACTATAAGAGCTGTTTTGGAGCCATTGCATTTTATCTAGGCAAAATCGAGTTTTTAAGCTATGGAATTATATGTATTTATGTGAGAGGTATTGTTGCCTGTGAAGCTGCCATGCTAGTTACAGAAGAACAAATACATTGCATCAAAATTAGTGACAGGCTCATAATAAGTTATTTACTTGATTCCTCAAAATATCTCCCTGAGAGCTACTGTATATCTTTGAATGGAACCAAAAACTTAGAACAAAGCAGTCAGTGTACTCTGTGTAGTCATGAATAAGATGCACCTTTATGGAGGAAAAAGAAGACAAAAATAGATTTTCTACATTACTTTGTCACATTGTTTTCAATAGGGATGTAGAAAAACTTGGAATAATATTGTGAACTGTTTTCCCGTGTGGCCAAACTAGATTAAATCTGTGACAGGAGGATGGAGAGGAGATGCTACTCCATCTTCTCCTTCCATCACTCTTTGCTCAGGGTACCCAGAAATGAATTTCAGATTAGTTTAGAGCAGCCTCAAAATTCCTCTAATCTGTACCAGTGAGGACTTTCTGTCTATCAGTTTCATTCTTTTCTTTGACAAAAGGCTACACCTTTGCAGAAGGAAGCTTGCAATAGAAGCAACTAAGGAAAAAATGAGGGGGAACTCCAAGGTGTTTTTGACCTTTTCTTTTGTGCAAGCAATGTGGTATTAAATGGATGTAGAAAATACCAGGTTCTAACTCCTTGGCCCAAAAGTTTGTACAGTAAAAGAGTGCTGCAAACATATCACATAACAAGAATATTGTTGCAGTTGCTTAGTAAATCTGCAAAAGACCTAAACATTAAAAATTAATCTCAAGACTTTATTATTCCTTTGTAACTCAGCACTGCAATGATCTTTGTGTCATGGAGATCTCTGCAGTGCTCATATGTGCTCTTATGCCTAGGCAGAATGCCATGAATTAAGGATGGAGCGTAAACCTTGCCTTTGAATTTCCTGGCTTTTGTTAGTTTCTGTCATAAACTCAACATTATTCAAATCTAGGGTTTTGTATTTAATATTATTAAATGCCTCCTCATCAATGCCAAGTCTGTAATTGGTCACAGTGAATAGGTGATTAGACAGATAAAGTGCAATTGTGATTTGAAAAACTAACACCAGGTTTGCAGAGGACAATAATTATGTAGCTTATAATGTTTGAAAATATTGCCTAAATCTCTTTCCCACATGTTGTTTGTGATGGAAAACAATTAGACAAAGGATTCTTTTTCTAAGCTGCCTCTGATTCAGATTTGCCTGATGAATGGTCTTTATACTAAACCCAAAGCATTTGTTCCAAGTAAATTATATGTCATTGCAAATGCAAAAGGTCTGCTTCACAATGTTTATTGGGATAAATTAAATCTTCTAAAGATGGTAAACAGAAGGTCTCAATAATTATTCACTTCTGTATAGTTTAAACTGAAAAGGATGTTGCAGTTAGAAGGATGGAGATGAGGCAAACAACACTCCCTGCATTGTGTTAACAACATAAGAGGTACAATAGGGAAATTTAATTTGATACTGATCTACATGAGGCATAACACAGCAACACAGTTTCAAATGCTACTTTTCTAATGGCAGCTTTTGAATTGCAAATTTCCACCAAAACCACCTGATTCATTACTTGAACGCGTTCCCAATCAAGTCAAGGAGTTTTTTCTCCCTGGCTTCAATAGGCGCAGGAGCAGGCTCTATTTCCTCACAATTTCAGGAGGTAGATATAAAGCCCAATGGATGCTTTACTTGTGAAAGCCTTGAGCCTGCAAGGTGACTAGCACACAGGCAGCCTATCTAGTGCTCCACAAAAAAGATGCTTCCTGGCTTTGCTGCAGCAAGCCAAATTTCTCCTTGCTATGAAAGGTCAGGTCCTAGAATAGTCTGCAGCCCTTTTGTAAGTGCTTGCCTTGTGCTCAGAAAGGATACTTTTAAAAGTTGGCAGCGATTTGAAAACATTTTTTAGCTTCTGTGGGCCATCCAAAACCCACTAAAAGAAATGGCAATCTTTCACTTACTGTTATCAGGCTCCCAATGGAAAATTGCTCTAAAGCTGGCAGACCCCTTCAAAGCAGAAGAGACTTTGGCAGATGTCTGTTTCTCTGGATCTCCGGTGGCACAAAGCTGTACACCATGTACGAGCATGGCGCAGAAGCTCTGTGAAAAGCTCTAGAGCTTTCTCACTTCATGTGAGGATGCTGTGATTCAGCCACTTCACATCTGAAAAGATACAGTGGGCTGCCTTTAAAACTATATTCTCCTTGAGCCCAAAATAAGTATATGGGAACTTTAAAAGATGTCAGTTAAATAGTTCATGATCTAGTATGACATAAATTTGAATCTTAAATAACTTCTGTAAATGTTGTCAGATCTTTCTAGTCCCTCCATTAGCTCATTCTTGTAACCATTGTAATTTTTCTAGATTTCCATATGGTTAAAACTCCCTGGAATCTTGTGCAAAGGTGATTAAAAAATGTCCTATGGATTATAAAAATACCCTATGGAAAAATGTGAGCTGCTACTCAATGACATTGTTCTCTTTATCAGACTATTTCTAAAATTTTAAATATATTTATTTATTTTACTTTTAGTGCTTTTTCTACATTTCAGGTGTTTGTACTGCTTGACTCATTGCAACACCCCTGGAAACATTTTCATCATCTACTTGCTGTTCATTGGTATTCGCAGTCACAAGTACACCTTTAACTCACATTCATGCATATACTCCCAGAAAAAAAGCCATATTAATGGGACTTCATATCTGATATTGAGCACATTTGTTTTTAAAAATACATGAATTTTGAAAAATATATAAATATTTGCAGGACTGCAGTTGCTTGGTGTTGGTATCCATTTTCCTCTTTGCTTGACACTCCCCATACCTTGATAGTATACATCCCCATCCACGGACCCCAAATCTTCTGTCACCTGAAAGCACTAGTAGGAATTCAGAAGGAGAATTTGTATCCCTGCTTTTCAACAGGGGCAAGGCAAAGGGGATGTATAGCAGAGCAGGTCTGAGGAAGGTGCAGTGGTCTACGGTCACACACAGCTATCAGCAAGGACAGGCTCAACGCTTCACTGCTTAGGGTAGTGCCAGTAAAATGCATATAAACACCTATCATGCTCTCACCTATGAGGTGATGGCATAGTAAATATATATCTAAGATGTGGATACTCTCCTTTAGTGTTTGCGGTAGTTTCTAAATGAAAAAAACACCTTTGTGAACTCTGCTTAACAGATGACCAAAGGAAGCAATGATGTTGTGTACTAAACAAACAGACTTGTCATTGCAAAACAAGTCACTAAAATCCCTTGTATGTGAACAAGCTTTTAATAATGACCTTCCAGAATTTTACTAGTGAGCCTCGCAATAATACGTGGGTATTGTTAAAAATGTAAATGTAAAGAGATAAGGAAATTTTCAGGCAAATCTATATTTAATTTCAAAGAAAGCTGCTCGTTTCTAATGGCCCTGTTTGCATGGATATCTGATGGTAAGGCTAGGGGAGGGTCACAGCAGATAAAACCTAACAGGATCATTGAATGAAAACCAAATATTTATTTTCCCTTTGTCTCTTTGGGACTCATTTGCATTAAAACTGCAGCTTTTCTAGAGACTGTTAGTGAAAAAAAACCCCTAATTTATGCATTTAATATTAGGAAAGCTCTTTGAGATTAAGATTGTATAAAAACTGATTCCACTCCACATACGTGTCTTTCCACAAAGAATACCAGGCTGAGACAAATTGTACAGATAGTTGGTTTGTTGTATACCTCAAATTTGCATTTTATTGCACCTATGTATTTTTATAACTGTATTATAGATCCCCTTGTCACACTCGGTTTCTTTCCTGAATTTCAGCTCCTATTCTACAAAGCTATTTGTCACTTATTTTAACCTTGAGCATGCAAAACTCCTCACAGGCTTAAAATTAAACAGGAGCTTATGTGAAGTGCCATTTCAGGCGTTCAGTCAACCTTGCCTCAATACCTGAAGCTCTTTTGCATTATCTCCAGTATCCTCCATGCTCTTTGGCTCTGTCAAAACCTTTTGTTGTTGTTTTTAATGTCTTGAGATTCTTTTCAGAAATGAAACAAATGGGGGTACATTTAACTGAAAAAAATATTGCTGTTTGCTCAAGTCTGGGAAACTCACAGGCATGCTTTATCCTCTTGTAAGGGTATGGTGAGCAATAACTCCCTCAAACACACTTTGCACAAGGGATGCTCCCAGGAGAGACAAGATTGGCTCCCACCTGCACAGCACAGGCATGTAGTGTCCATGCTTTCCTTAAGTGGTAGGGTGTAGATACCCAAGAGGTTGTTGATAATCAGGTTGATTATTCTAGGATACTTTCCATGCCTTTTTATTTCTATGATTGCTGCTTTTGACACACAGTAAAATGTGATTAGTGCACTGAGGTTTTCTCATTTTTTTTCTTGTCTGCTTGGTGTGAATAAGCATGGTGTATAAGCCAATATTTTTAAAGTCTGAATCTACAAAGCTATATAAGCATATATTTCTTCTAAACAAGTAGCTAATTTACTTTAAAGCAAAGTTATAAAGGATCTAAGTTACATGGTAGGTGTGAGCTGTTAATGGAATTTTATATGGAATAGCATTTCACATCAAAGTAATTACATCCCTATGCTGATTAAGATTAACCTGAGTCTTTAGTATTCCTTTCTGAATGTCAGCTTCAGTCTTCACATAGATTACCTTTGAAGTCAATAGGAGAAGTCATGTGTATGTCAAAATACGGAAGTTATCTTTGTCATTAACCTTGAGAAGCATCATTGATTACTGGCAGTAAGTAAGATCTAAAGGTTTTAGAGTAACACTGCTTCAAAAACAATTTTCAAGGCATATTTGAAAATGAGTCAGATGAAGCTACAAAAATATGGCATTGGTATGATTTGATGCAGCTAGCTCAAAATAGCTTTGTAATGTTATGTTAATGGTATGCTACAGGTGAAAATCACCACGTCTTGCTTTCCAGTAAAAAATTAACATCTGCTTATGATGCAGAAATTAATAGAAGTAGAGCCATGTAAGTGCAATGTTGATGCTCTAAAAAGATCATTTTAATCAATGAAGTGTTCATGACTGTGCTGTGCTACTCACTTAAGTTCCTTTGTAACTCAAGTGTGTTTGAAAATGTGACCATATGCTTATAATCCGACTGGGAAAAATATATGCATTTGTGTTTTCTGTGGGCTTGGGAGAAATCAAAATGTGCTTCTAAAGAGATTTCCATCCACTTTTTGTTTTGAAAGGGCTTTGCAAACCTTGATAACTAGCTGCGTATATCATCATCAGCTCTTGAAACAATTGATGTTACTTCTCCAGTAGATAAAACAACAGTAATTTGAGTCTCTTTGAATGAGTGTTTGGAAAGTACAGAATTGGCTTCTGTACTGTACGGAATATTGGGGGTATTCTGCTTCAGAGCTTCTGCACCATTATGGACTTGTATGTTTAAACTTTCACCAGTGGAACTGCCGTTCTTTCAGTTTTCTCTCTATATATTATATACAATAAAACATTTTTTAACAAAGGGAGCTGTGCTGTCACTAAATTTAAGACTTCCCAAGATTAAATAAGTATCTTGCCTACTTTACATTGCCTTCAACAGAGACATCAGAAACAATGAAGTTAGAAATAATAGAAACCTTTTTGTACACTTTGTCCCTCTGTTTCCTAAGCAGATGAAAACATTTTGTGGGGCATGGTCTGTCCTAGTGAGTTTCAGTGGACTCAGATATTAGGGACCTGCAATTTTCTTTGTAAGCCAAGTGTATTTCAGATGACCACAAAGGTTTTGCTGATGCTTTTTTTTGCATACTATATGTATTAGAGTACTAGAGAGTTATAAACAAAATGGTCCTAAATCTGCCTTGGTTGGTGTTTTTAAAAGGCTGTGTCAATTTGGTGTCTTGGTAGAGAAAAAGTCCATGGAAGATCGGTAAAAAATATAAAAATCAAAAAATCAAAGTTAAGTAATGTGCTATTGAAATCCTGTATAAAAATAATGAAGTAAAGGATGTTGTGCTGAAAGAAAAGCTGATGTAAAATTGTTCCTCTCTGGTGATTGGCTAGCAGCAAGCTGCAGAAATTTAAGGCTTTGGTCCTAACTCAGGCAAACCCTCAAATGTGTAAAGGTTTTGCTTAAGTGAAGGTTGTAGAGATTACCAGTCTGTAGCAAACTTGCATGAGACTGACTTCAGTCATTTGCATCCAGCTCTGCCTATTTTATTAAGATGTGACCCTTCTCCCACTGCAAGCTCATCCCTTATACCATGATTTGCAGCAATTAATTGGTCTCCTCTAAGCTGACTAGCAAATCCATATACTACTGTAATTACCTGAATGTAAAATATTTAGGAAATATCTATCATGCTCTTGGAAGTCTCAGGTCATTGAAAGAAAGCCAATGAAATTGCAAACACGCTGAAGGGATTGGATATCAGCTACCTTTCCTCCCCCCTCCCCATTCTCTTGGCTCTTAGCATTTGTCTCTAGGGCATGACCAAATAGTGGCCATGTGTCATAAAGACATTTATCATGTAATTACAGCTTTAAGATCAGTTTCTGTTGATGTGAGATGATTACTGTGTATTTCACGCCTTTCAGGTTCCCAGCTGGGATTCAGAGATTTAAGGACATGGGATATATATTTTTTAAATTTATGAGATAGCCATTAATTTAATTAATTGGGCCATAAGAGCTCAGTCAGTGACCAAATAAGAATCCTGCAAAACAGAGAGAACCAGATGTTTTATGAAGTTTCGATATTTTTGACATGTAGAACTTGGAAAAGCAAAGGGCTTTGTTTCCTCTTCAAGGAACAGAACATTTCTGTGGAGTAAGAAATATGACACATCAAAGTAACTCATTGTGAAACCTGATATTCGCATACGAATACTGTTAAAATGAGACTATTTTAAGCCTGACTTAAAATATATTGTTCTTACGTGTTAGCAATAGATCAGTGCTATTTCTACGTGGCTTGCATCAATACTTGCATTTTAAAATCTGGGCTTAGACATTGTAAATGTGATCCTTTGAATTAATTTAAAGATTTTATGTCGTGTTTTTGTTTGATTTTGTGTTTTTAAATGGAGATCTGATTTGAATTATTGAAAGGAGCCCTGTCGCCAAGGTGATCATGCAATGAGATGTCCAGTGTTTTCAATATGCCTTAGATTTATACAAGGTTTCGTGAAAACAGATTTCCATTGAACTCTTTCTTTCTTCTGATATTTGGGTCAGCTTTTACCATCCTCATACCTGTTTAAATAAGTATATAATATTTTTAAAGGCTTCATTAAAGCAGTTTAAGTTTTTAGTGAAATAGATTTAAGCTTTCTTTCCATTATCTCACAACGCGAGATGCAGCAGGCAACCCAGTACAGCAGCTGTGTCCAAATTACAGCTGGACAAAACATTTTATGCTTGGCCACTTTTAAGAAAACCAGTTCATCATGATTTCCTCTTAAAGAATTCAGCCTGGCTCCCATGCAGGGGTAGCCCCAGATTGCAAAATTTAGCACAAACAGCTAGAAGCATCAATTTTAAGGATACAGCAAGATGGAATTTCATAGCATGGTGCAAAAGCCATCATTGAGAAGGCTTGGTCTGTTGTTCTTGCCGCCTTCATGTGTTCCTGGGCACTGGCACACTTGCGTGGGTGCAGTAAAGCCTGTGTAATGGATCATGAATTAAGTCCAAAGGCTTCTTCCTGAGATGGTGTTGGCTGGCAGAGCTCCTCAGCATCAATAGACTCCTATGAAAGCCACTGAAATACTTCCCTTTAGTACCTCCACCCTTACTGTCGCAGCCACAAATGTCATCTGCTTTCAAATAATGAGACACATCCAGTTGTGACACTCTGATCCAGCAAAATATTTCTATTCTTTTTTTCCTTTTGGCAGAATGCTTGCCTACTGGAAATTATTGTGGAAACAACAAAGCAAAGGGAGTTATCAGAACTTGAATCAGCAGCTCTATTTGTCTCTTCTGTTGAAGGAAAGCTAAAAATGCAAATCTGGCAGTGGCTAAGGATTGTAAGAGGATGAACAAGCAGACAGGTGTGATTTACACTAGGAAGAAAGCAACAGAAATGTTGTGAGAGCAAGGAGATGATATCTGGTTTTGAGGGCACAGCCCTGGCCCTGGATGTCCCAAGATCACTGCACATTGCCAGCCAAGCTGTTCTCACGCTTAATTTACAGCTTGCAAGGTTCATGTACTATCTAATGAAAAACCTCAATGGGAAGTTGCAGGAAAAGATAAAAGTGTTATCCCATTATTCACATTTCTGCAGAGAAAGGGAGATCTCCTTTGGCCCAGAGAACTGACTGAATGATGACTGACACCAAGGGATGTCATCAGGGGTTTTATGATCATCCTGCTTCTGTTGGGTTGTAATGTTATGCTTAATGTGACACCAGTCTTCATCTCTTGCATAATTTAGTGTCACATTTGTAGAACAGCAGTTGCAGTGGCTTGAGAAGGGTTTGGGAAGCTCCAGTGGAAGTAAGTTGCCCAGCCTCGATGATGAGTGTTGCTTGGCATGTGCAAGTGCTTTGGTTATGTCTTATGCATGGAAAAAGCAACACGAATTTTCTCAAGATTGCTCATATCCATACTCAGAAACTGATTTTGCATCATAACTTGGGGTTCTGCCCATTTGTGGTGCAAGGTACCCCTGTATTCATGTCTGTCTTCAAGCACATAGGGACACTGGCTAGCCATCTCTTCCCTGGCTGGACTTCTCACCCTGTCTGGTGGCATTTTCTCCTTTCCTGAGGACCGTTCTTTCTTTGTGGCCAGCGTGTCCAAACAGATATGTTTGTTTTCACTGCTTTCAGCTAGAGCTGCTATCTCACCAGGAGTTACCAACTGTCTCATCCCTCTTCAAGAGGTAGAACAGCTTTGCCCAGCACTGCATCTGAGATGCTAAGTTTTCCTCAACACCAGGAGTTTTTCGCATTCTATGCTCATAATTTTCCATGGGAGGACTAACATTATACACTCAAACTTTCATCAGTTTCAAAAGATCATATTTTTTCCTTGAGCTAAAATGTCTTACATGTCTTCCGAATTCTTTGGAGCAAATTCTTTACAGAAAGATATTCCTGTATCTGTAGTCCCATGTAACTGAATCCACCTCTTCCTCTATAACACGCCTGTTAATCATGCTTACTTCTTTTTAAATAATAAAGTAAAATGTAAAAAATAAATAAACTATTGCAAACATCTATTTAGTTTGACACAGGCCCAACAGAAAATAGGATTTTACTATGTTAATAAATATTGTTTGCCCTTTCCTTTGATGAATGCTTGCCTTTGAGGTAAATTTATCTCCATGCATCTTTGCACTTTAAAATGGTAATAAAAGATCCTGAAATCTCTATAACTTAAGCCTGTGTGTAACTAAGAGCAGTTTTCTTGCAAACCAATTTCCATGCTCTCTTTGAAGCTGATACAGAAGCATTCTATACAGTTAATATTTAATACCAATATAGTCATGAAAAATTCAGCCACTAATAAATGGGATTTATTTATTTTCTACCATTTAAATTGCCCCTACTGTCATCTTAAAACTGTTGATGGATAGACTATCTTAAGTGGAAGCAAATGTGCATTTGTTATGGGCTGGTTTGTGTTTATATAGTCTATTTAGCTTCAGAGCTGACCCCTACGCTTATACTGTATCAGGAATATCATGGAAACATCAGTCCCTAGCTGCTGCTTGCTTTGCAGGGGATAGAAATCAATGCAGTAAGGTAAGACTCATCAGAGCAGTAGAGGTAGCTGTCATTACTATCAGCTGCAAATGCATATGCACACCAGTAAACTCTTTAGTGATAAACACCAATTTTTGGCCTTTACTACTCCTTTCTTGTACCCTGGCATGGCACAAAATGGATTTGAGCACATAACTCCTGCTTTCTTTCTTCCTCCTTGCCTGAATAAGAGATGCATATTTGTATTTTGTTCTTATTAAAACAGAAGAAAAAACAGTCTCAATACCTACATGCTCTGAATTGCCCTGGCAATGGTCTTTCAAGGGCAATTACATTGTGCTCTTAGAAAAGAGATGTTATAATTTCTACATATTTCACATAGCATCAAAACTCACAGCTGCCCTTTGCAAGCTTGCGTTTGCTTCTTTGTGTAATACCCAGGTAGGTACCATGCTGACATTTCTTCACTTCATCCCTTTAGATGTTAAAATCACACCTCTGTGTAATGGTCATTCCCTCTTTTTATTCTTTTTTTCTCCATTAAAAATAACAGAAAGGGAAAGAGGCATCGAAAGCAATTTTTCATTTCCACATGTGGTAAACCCAGATGTCAGGCTTTTTGTGGTGATGTGATTCATATCACTTCAGTATGGGATGTTAGCTCTGCATTTAGTCTTGCCTAGACTGCAACGAAGGACACCGATTACTCTGCTGATTCGAGCTAAAAGCTGCAGGAGAGGCGTTAGAATACAGGAAACGTATAGGGGAATGCAATTTCAAAGTGGATGAAAAATGTGTGAGTGGATGAACATTCAGTTAAGTAATTACAGCTTAGGTTTAGTCCTGAATTTTCTTCAGCCTTACTTGAGGGAGAGCCTAATGGCCATATCTGAGTTTTAATGGCAACATTTTGGCAAAAAGTATGGCTATTATGTGAGCAAATGTAGCACTTTATCCTGGAGGAACAGATATCACCTTCAGTGTCAAAAGTAAAGAAGAATCAATTCTGCTATGTGAGCTATGAAACTTTTCAGTGGGAAATCCTAGAGTGGTCTCACTCCATGGGGAGGGGAAGAGAAGATGGCGGCCGAGCCGGGCATGCGCTCAGCACAAAATACATGGTGAGAGATCATATCTCTTGATTTCAGTTACCTCAGTGATGCTATTCCAGTTTTACAACAGCAGGAAAAGAGAATCTATAATTTATGCAAAACCAAGTAATTTAGATCAAAAGGCATACAAAGCCAGATGAAATATGAGTGCCATTTTCATCCCCAGATGAAAGGTATGCTTCACAACAAGTCAGTTCTTTAGATCAATGATAGGACTTTTAATATTCATAGCACTGGTGTCTCTTTGGCTAAAGTGAATACTCCACTTTCTGAAGGAAACAGCTTCAGTTAATCTATGACAATTAATAGATTCAGGTAGCTTTTGTCAAATGGGGTGGCAGGGAGAAAGTCACTAAATAACTGGAGTAAGAACAACATCATTTTTTATGCCAAAGCACTCCTGGAGAATGTAAATGAGCTGTGTCTACTCACCCCTATAAAGGGAAAATTCATATTCTAGTCTTTGAACCAATATCTTCCAGTTTTCATAGTCATGTTCTAGTGAATCTGTACTGGAGACAATGTCTTCATTGGAGATAACATTGGTGTTGTTCCTTTCTGCAGGACATTATTTAGTCATGTATTGAACCACACAGCCAGTGAGTTGCTTGCTAGAGAGCTGGGAACAGTCTCCAATGAAACCGGGGACGGGGGTTCAAATTCACTCAGGCAGAGGAAGAAGCGTTATCTTGGTCTTAAAGACTTATCCAAAGGAGAATATTACGCCCTGCCTCTTTATGAAAAAGTCTTTTCATAAATGGTTTTATTTCTTCCTGGAGAAAAAGTAGCCTGTAATAGAGCTATGCCAAAATCACTGTGGCTCAAACAAAGCCACAGAGTATTCCATAAAATATTTACTTCACATAAAACCAGAATATTTCTTTTTCTAGTTAGAAAAAAAAAAAGGGTAGAATGGTGAAAACAATGATTGCCCTGGCTCTTCTCAATTCTAGTTCTGCAAATCAGCCCATACACACCTGCTATCTGCAGTGCCTTAATTGCTTGCAGGGCTTTTTATGGCCAGTTTAAACCCCAAATGGACCCCAAATTGCAATTACTGCTGGATACTTGAGGCTAACAAGAGGAACAATGCAAAGAGTAATGGACAGCCCTACTACCCTCACATTTGATGTATAGGATGAAACCTGAGCTTGTCTCCAGCTGGGACAAAAGTGGGCAGGAGCAGGAGGAACCTCACTTTGACATGGCTTCTGCATGGCTTTTCCATGGCCAGAGGCAGGAACTTCAAGCTGTGATGCAGGAGAAGGCATTCTCATGAGATATGCTGCCCATGTGAAGTCCTAAAAGGTTAGATCATCCAGATAAGTTCATCCAGTTGTGCCTACCAGAAATGGCCTCTGGGTTTTAACTTTTTCTTTCTTTTCTTGGAGATCTGCTGTAGTGACATTTATGCACAAGCATCACATCAACAAACTTCCAGGGGTATTTCTCTTGTTATTTATTGCAGTACCTTGCATTTCATTACCAGGCAGTTTGATCCCTCAAACAATCACAATCTGAATGTCCTTAAAGTGAACTGATGTACTGTACTTAATAGCCTGGTGACTTCATGGATTAGACAGATAGAGCCGGTGATGAATAGGGTAAGTATAGTTAACAGCCATTCTTAAACAACTTTGAGTGTCATTAATTTTGTTATAGGACAGATTAATCTGAAATGTCAGGACTTGCTGTACTAGACCTAAAATTGTATTTTCAAACCAATTTTAACAGATTGTATTTCACTCTTGACACAAAATTCATTTACTCCCCTTAGATTGCAGCTTTTATTGTAATTGTACCAAATTAGATCAGGGCGTTAGAATCATAGAAAACTAAATTGAAGTTATAGGAAGATACTTACACTAAATTTCTTTCTATTTTCATTTTTAATATTTTTTTCTTCTTAGAACAAGCTCAAATACATGGATACTGCTGTAGGTTAAGAAATTATAACTGCCTTGTGTAGCTACATAAATCATGTAAATCATATGTAAACCATACCTATACATAAGACAATATCTAATCTGTTGGTTGTCTTATATATATCAACAGAATATCTGCTTTTCTTTCATAAATTTGTTATTTGTTTTATAAGTCACAAATTACGTACTAAAGCCAGTTCACTTAAATCAGTTTCAAACATCCAGTTAAAGAGCAGACTGAATGGCTAATAATGACAAAAATTAGAAGTGAATTCAGACCCCATGAAGGCAGCAAACAGAAGGGTTAGCTCTTTGAAACCTGTGAAATGCAGCTTGAGGATGGGTTACAGGGCTTTTGGAAAGGAGTAATTTCCCCTCATGCCCCCAGAGCAATACATTGCAGATAATAAATAGCTAAATCAATAATCTCCTCATAGGCAAACTGTGCAGCTAAATGTGTTTGGACAGAAACATTTCTTGAATAATTTTGCATTATGAATAAATTCGTGAAAGTACCAGTCAGTTCACAGATAATTCATGAACTGAAATAAGGGCAAAATTTGTCGAATAAATTATTCACTGCAAATAGTTCCTAAGCTCTCCAAAGTACTATCACACTTCATTTATCTCTTGCCTTAGGGGTAGATAAAAATACTCAGAAAAAATTATAACTAACCTGAATTTTTCCTTCAAAAATCCAAACTGGAACATCTCTTTCCACAGTATTTTTAAAGGTAAGAAACTTGTTCAACTGCAGCTTTTATTCCCCCTCCACAGGTCTCTGATTTTTATCTTAAGATCAGAGATAACAAGGTCAAAGAGGACCCTATCTAATTCCATGTCCCCTGGGGTTACAGCAGTTCCTGACAGAAGATCTGGTTTGCTGCAAGATATCCAGAACAAAATGCAAAATCAAGGAGTTTTTTTTTTGTGAGTGCTTAAAATTCTGAGCTTTTTCTGTTAAATATTCTGTCTCCAAAGGGAGCTGTGGCTGTATGAAGCCTGTAAATCCAGAGGTTTTGAAGGTGTTTCCATCACTGTACAAGCCTGTGAAATAGCTTAGGAGGTTGACTTGGTATAAATGGAGGCAAACTGGCAAATAGTAAGTGTACCTGCAAATTTTCTGTGCCAAACTGGTGAGTGCTCTGCGGGTTTTTAAGAATCATATTCCAAAAAGGAAGCAAGAAAAAGCAGCAGAAATGTCATCGGGGGACATCAGGTGAAGTAATTCCTGGTATCAAGAACAAAAGGAGAAAAAATGCCTATGAGAGAGACCAGTAGAAATGGCTTTTATACTCTGTATTGAACCAAATTGACATTTGTGTCTGCTATAAAATAAGAAAGAGAAAAAATACTTATGAAAAGTCTTTTCTGGACGAGAAGGAGTAGAGGATCTTTACAGATGTAGGCAGATGTTGGAAAATTGAGGCATCTCTTGGTGTATCAAAACCTTACAGAAATATGAAATATTTGGGATTCTACCCTGATTATTCAAGATGAATCTTGGCAGTATGACACAGTTCACACTTCAACAATATTTCATGGAAGGAGGCAGGTGCAGTTAGAACTAGTTTTAGTTCATGCTCTTCTGCCTTCTTTATACCAGCCAGCATGAACTCCCCATACCAAAGCAGACAGATGAGACCATGAAATTCAGACGGTGAGCAAAATCATAGAATCATAGAATAGTTTGGGTTGAAAAAGACCTTAAACTCATCCAGTTCCAACCCTTCTCCATGGGCAGGGACGCCTCACACTAATGACTCTTCGCAATGCTTTCAGGATGGGTTTCAAGCCCAAAGGAGCCTACATCAAGAAAAAGGAAAACAAAACACCACATAATTCAGAGGTTGCACATGGGATAGGTTGTACTGGCTTTTAGCAAAGTTTTGTTTTGTACACCGGGGTCACATTAAATTATACCAACCCCAATCTACAACCTCTCAACATGCCACCATGTCAATGGGCCTTGAAAGACACCAACAGCATTCTTCAGGGGAAGAACCGTGTGCCGGGCTCTCCTTGCTTCATCAAGCAAAAAATAAATTAGACAGGTCAAACATTGTAGATCTAATCTCATTGTGAACTGAAAACATAGTAGCTCTCCTACCACCGGAGTAAAGCAGAGCCTGCTGTGACCCCACCATGAACTGGAGGGGATGGGACATCACCAGCAGGTGCAGTCTGGGAGGACTCAATGTCGCATTCAAGTTTATTCTTTGTATGGTTCTGAGAATGGCAGGATTGTGTTTTGAATCCAATACCCCAGGGCTTTCACTTGCTTTCTCACAATTACCTGTGCAAGACGAAGGGGGAGAAAAAAAAGGGAGAATTCTTCTGTGGCATAGCAGAAACGGTCAAGGGCAGTTCAGATTAAAGACCATGATTGGCACAGGCTGTGGAGAGGCTAAGCCAACAAAATAAAAAATAGAACCATCCTGTTTAATAGAAACAAATTGCTCTCCACTTCTCACTGACACAGATAGTGGGGCCATTTGTACCTGCTGCCCTTTGTTGGGAACAACAGCAAGGAAGTGTACTCGTCTTGAGCGGGATAAAATTCTTTTTGTTGTACTTGGCTATCTCAGTCCGCAGAACAAGCCCAGCAGTTAAGTAGTTGAGCTTCCTTGTACATTTGTTTGATTAAAGGTCTGTAACACTGGCTCAGGTGGAAACAGCTCAGCTGCATGAAACTGCAATGAATGAAGGGCTTGTTAGAGAGCAGCCAGCGAGACACGGCGGAGCTGGCTTCTGAATTAGCTCTGAATAGGAGCTTGTTGTTTTTCTTGTTCACTTTGGTATGGAAGGACAAAATTGTACATTTTAAATTACATGCGATGAGATCTGAGCTAGTTTGCAAGTGTATATTGGGAAAACTGCTAAAAATGGAGGTGAGCTCTTTTTGCAAGTCAACCCATGCAAACAAATATCCTTCAGATGTCCCTGAGCGCTCCAGTTAACATTGGCATTTCTAAAGGTCGGAGTGGAGTGTGTCAGAGCATATTTATGAACTGACCAAAGAGAAGATTTTAATTTTGATCATAGATGGGCTGGAGAAAATCCAAGCAACTCCCTGACTGAAAATGAAAAAACATCCAGCACTTATTTGCGTTATTTTCTAATCTCATAGGGACACAGGCATGTGTGGCAGATCTCTTACGCTATAAGCTTAATTTTGAATCCCATGTTCAGTGATAGCTGCTCCAGCTATTTCTGCCTCCATCAGCTCCCATCAAGTAAAATGTGCTCAGTCGTCAGCACATGAGCAGTTCATCTATTTTGCTGAACTGATGCTGTAGTGAGTATGTAAACGCGTGTATATACATATACGTGAAGTATATATATATATACACACACCACTTTACTGATGCTCTCTAAATGTTGCCTGGTTTCTTCACTGAGTTTCTCTGTGTAAATGGACTAGGGTAGGTAAACTCTGACATCTGTGCATGTGCAGATATGCTGCTTATAAAACCCCACAAAAATGCACAAAATTCTGTCTTGAAAAACGTGTTAAAATGATTCTGCTCCTAAAATTTGGTATTGTGGTAATCAATGTCATATTCACAATAGTTTGATTTGTTAATTTTAAGGGAGTCCAGCTATAATGGAAGAAAGTTAACCTCTTGTACCTTTTACTAAGCACTGGATGATTTCCTGAGACATGCTTTTGGAATGTGCTTGTGCCATGAAAGAAATGCAAACTTACTTAAATATGAGTGTGCACCTATTCCCTGTGCTTTCAGGATGGAGAATGTGTTTATTCCATTACCCATTGACATCAGTACATATTTCTTAGTCATGATCTGTACGCAGCATCAAATGGTCATAGCTCTACTGAGCTCACTGTTGTTAAAGATTTTCCCTGCAACCTCTTAACCTGTGAGGAAAGAAAGTTTAAATGGTGAATTATGAGCAAAGAGGTTGCAGCTGTCCAAGTAAGTGTATTATGGCATTTAACAGCAAAGAGTTATCCTTTTTTTTATGACCAGAATTTCAGGCAATGGGACTCTTTGTTTGTTTATGGCTGAGTATGTAGGTAAGAATTTGGTTTTCGAGAGGTTACTGTTCTCCTCAACTGAGCCATAAGTGCTCACAGTTAAAATCTGCTTTGCACAGTTAGAATCTGTATTAAAATCACAAAGTCTTTCTGTGACTTTCCTACATGTCAAGAATATTTCTGATATACAGAACAAAATCAAAATTGCCTCAATTTCACACTTAAACAATTAGTCAGTATTTGATACTTAATCTACCAATGGATAGACACAAAGTGTAGTTTTGAAAGAGAAATATTTATGCATTATAGAAAACTATGGAAGATTTCTCTTTTTTTGTTTCAAAATAGGTATTTTTTAGAAATTTTAATGTTTCTGCTCTTCTGACAAAAAATAATATTCAGTTATAAAAGAAAAAATGGAGAACAGCCTGACACAAAATATCTCTGGGATTGCACTAGCACTATTCTCACCTCGTCTGGTGACTAATCAAACCGGTGGAAGCCAATGATTCTCTTTCAATTGATCCTATTAGAGCCAGGTTGGTCATGCTTAGCTTCATCTGCAACCTGACCAGCACCAATGGGTCTTCCTGACCAGCAAAACATATCTTAGACTTAACAACTTCAAGCTGATATTTTCTTTGAGAGGTACTAGGTAAATGTGCTCTCGCTTTTATGATTTCTGCTTTTTTTCATTGCCGTAAACTGAAAGTGGGAATCCCTGGACATGACAGTGTTTAGGGAATGCTGTCACAGTCTTGTCCCAAGGCAAGTGGGGAACAGAAGGTGAGGAAAACCAGTGGCTGTCTACCCAGAGGTAGAAACAGTAAATTGTCGTTAAATGGGACTAGCCAGTGGCTAGGAAGCTTTTGAAAGGAGTGAGTAATACGTAAGAAATTGTCAGTCAAATATCCAATGTCACAACTAATGGCAAAGCAACTCCTGACAGTGTGTGGACTACAAATGTAGGGGTTAAAAAGTTATTCCTCTAAAGATATTCTGTGTGATTGTAGGAGGAAAAAATTAATATGTGCTATAGAGCTTTGATTTTGAAATTAAAACCTGAAAATTTACTCTGTCAAAGTCACATCAGTAAATCAACTCCATGCGCATAAGGATTCATTCAAATGTCTTTCACAATTTAAGATTTATCTGAAATAGGTTTTTTTGTTAAGATTTACAAGGTTTAGTTATTATTGTTGGTTTTAAAATATTTTACCTGCCCTTTTTTCCTTTGACGTGTCAATAAAAAAAGGAGTAAAAATTGCTGTTTTTTTCATATCTATATTTTATGTACCATGGGCGCATAAAAAAACAGTATCCATGAATCATCCTAACTAATATTGTTTGGGTAATTCTGGAATTTCTGGTCTGCTGGAATAGACTGTGTTAGAAATTACCACCATCAAATGGGGCATGGAGACTTTGAGTCTTTCTGACATAATGCACTTGTAAAAGAATAAGCAGCACTCCTAATTTCTGCTGTTTCTAGGAATCTTATCTGGAAAAGCCCAGGATCACATTAAACAGAACAGCCTGATACTCTGTGAAATAAAAACAAGTATTTAAAAAGGGAAATTTTTGATCCACAGAGGCCATCAGTGTTAGGGAAGTAAGAGTTTATATTCTAAGCAGAAAACACACAGCTGCAGGAGTGGGTTAAAGTGACCCATCTGTTGTGACTCAGGTCTGTATCCAACAAAAAGATTGGAAATCCTTCCAGAAGTCAGTATTTAATACGGATGGTGACTTGGATAAAAATGCACTGAAGTGCAATATTGAACTGAACAGAAAGTTACATTTATAGAAAGATGCCATCATTCACTTATCTATAGGAAGTAACTATACCATTAAAGAGGCAAGATACGGGGGAATAGGACTAGATAGGTACTTCTACTGTGACTGGTGCTCTGTTTCATAGCTGGAGGTGCCTCCCTTGATGATGACTATGTGATAAACAGGTCTGAGTGGCATCTTACATTTTGAATGTATCCTTGTGAGACTGTATTCTCTCCCCCTTCACCCCGTGCCTTCTACTCCATGCAGAGTCTTTGTGCTTTTTGGTCTCTGCTGGAAAACACCATCTGTAACATTCACTCTTAGCAATTCTTTTTTCTCACTCTTGGCAATTCTTTATTCTCAGGAGCATTTCCTTCATTTTTCTGAACATCCATTTTTTTGCACCACAATTTTTGGGTAACAAAGGCCTTCCTTCAAATTATTACATGAATGCAAATCATAGAAATGCACAGCAGGGAAAGGGTGAGATCAGTTTGGGGTGTTTAGGTACTTGCATCTGCAGCAAGATTGTGTCACAAGGAAAATTTGGGAGAAAATAGAGGAATGTCTAAAAAAAGGGTGGTGGCTTCACAAGTCACTGCTAAAGGAAAAAAAATCTCTCAGGCCCACACACCAAATCAATGCACATTTTGAGCTGATTTCATGTTTACAGAAGCTGATTGAAAGCCCCCTATCACCACCACAGCTAATGTCATCGGAATACAATGTTGCCTTAATTAAGCAAGGCATACAGCTAATGGTGATTTGCTTTGACTCAGAAACAGATAACTTGTTATCAAATCCTTTAATAGTTCATGCCAAAGTTTCTGTCATTACTTGTTGCTCCTCTCAATCTTTATTACGACAAACCCTTTAAAAATGCCTAGGTAGAAAAAAGTGCCCATTAATCCTTTCAAGGAAAGGCCACCAGCACCAGATTAAGTCAAGCTGGCATCTGAAACTATTCTTTTCTTTATGACACATAGTAAGTGGTCGGTAATCCACATCTTAATCTCCTTGTTGCACAGCTTGGTTTATGGTAATCGATACTCCTGTGACTGCTGCAGACTCCTATTGTGTTACCTTCAGCATTCAGCTCTTCTTCCTGTTTTTTCCCTCTGGAATGCCTGATAAAGGCACCCTTGAAGTTGACCGTAGTCTCTTGAGAAACTGCTTTTCAGAGCAAATGTGATTTCTTTAAAGTTGTATTTATGTCACTTTTGGGTTTTCCCCTGAGCAAACTCTCAGGCAATATTTCTGCTCTCCACCAACACAGGAATTTCAAGTGCTACTTAAAAAGAAAAACTCTTTTAAACCCTCTATTCCAGCACATAATTTGAGATGCAATTATACTTTAGGTCAGCACTTAAGTATCAAGAAGAAAAATAAGCTGCAAGAAGTGAAGTTTAACTTGACCAATATATGGAAAATATAAATACCAGGCATTTTGACCTTCAGTGGCTGCGTTTCCTCCAGCTGTCTCTCTAAGTGAAGAGATGCAATATTTTTGAACAGTTTTGCTGAGGAAGAGCTTGAAACCTAAAAATCCCACATTCCCTGCTGGTGAAGCAGACATTCGCTACAATGGTTAATTTAGAGACGGAGAAATTGAGGCAAGCGGACATAATAGTTACTGTCTGAACTGCAGCTCTGTTTGCTATTCCTCCAGTCACTGGCAAAACTGAAATGTTCTAACAAAAAAGTTGTAAGAATCATCCAGGTCCCAGTTTTTAGTATTTTATGGCACAAGGGCACTCAGCTTCCTCTTTTTAAAGATACTTACCAGATCTAGCAAATGCAAATTTTATAGTGAGTTTTATTAAAAAGAGAGACATTATAGATAATTCTGGAAAATGCATCAGAAAAGCAATCCTCATAGCAGCCTTCCAATATCTGAAGGGGGCCTATAGGGATGCTGGGGAGGGACTCTTCATGAGGAACTGTAGTGAGAGGACAAGGGGTAACGGGTTCAAACTGAAACAGGGGAAGTTTAGATTGGATATGAGGAAGAAATTCTTTACTGTAAGGGTGGTGAGGCACTGGAATGGATTACCCAGGGAAGTTGTGAATGCTCCGTCGCTGGCAGTGTTCCAAGCCAGGTTGGACAGAGCTTTGGGTGGCATGGTTTAGCGTGAGGTGTCCCTGCCCCTGGCAGGGGGGTTGGAACTGGATGATGTTAAGGTCCTTTCCAACCCTAACTATTCTATGATTCTATGATCTCGTGGATGAGTAGGCTCAATTTCTGATTTCAGAGAAACTGTACTCCATTGCCTGTACCTGGAGCACAGCAGCTTTTACAGAGCTGCTATTTCAAACCCAACAGCCCCTGAGATCCATGCCAGGGGATGCTATGCTAATGTTTAAACCATGGTTTGGTTTTACTGGTGAGGAATCCACTCCTACTGTGCCTTAGCTTTTGTGTAGGGCCTCCTGTTTGTGATGCCGCAAAGAACCAGGAGGACGAGAGCGAGAAACAAATTTTGCAGGGATTGGCTATGAATTTCAATTTCCATGCTGAACTAGACAGGCTAAGATGGTTAATTGATATGGAAGTGTTTATTCTTACATCTGAATTTTCCTTCCCTCGTACAAATGAGACTTCCCTGGTTGCTTCCCAGAAGAGGATAATGGAGCAGGGGAATGTTTCTCTGGCATTTTGGACAATGCAGTATCACAGTGACAGTTGCAAGATTTTCCTGACTCGAGTGTGCAAAACTTAGGAACATTCCAATGACATTAAAAAAAACCCCAAACCCAATGATTTGATTAAGATGCCCAAGTTCTCAAAAATATTATTTTCCAAGCAGAGCAGATCTGGATGAAACAAGATATTTTACCTTAAACTGAAATTCATTCCTACTTCTGACCGAATAGTGTGGAGCAAGAATTTGTGTTTAAATGTCTGAGGAGCGGAGATAGAAGTATTTATGTGCCTAAAATGAAGCATTTAAAGAGAATTGGGGCCTCTGAAATATAACATTCTCTGAATCTTAAATTGCCAGCCCATGAGCTAAAAAAAGTCACACTAAGCGCCAGATTTCAGAGCTCATAAAGGTTTTTATAAAAACTCAACATCTTGATTTGCGTTCAACTACTTCAAGGTTCACATATTTCTTATTTGAACTTTGCTAGGTGCAGTAATTTTCTTCACACTCAGGCTGGGTTGGCTCTGCTTATTCAGATCTCATTAATTACAGGGAACTGGACTCATGCTCACGTATCCCATTCACCCATCCTGCCCTTAGGCCAGTCAATTTATCTGGCATTTAATGAGGAGTTTGAGATTTTGCAAGTTATCAGAAGTGGGCTCTGAAAGTGTTAGCTTGTGAATTCCAAATAAATGGGCTACTCCGGGACTTGTTTTAAAACAGGCAGCAGAGCAGCTCCTCAATATGTGTTAAGTAAGCTTAAAATACTGTGCAGTGTTATTCCAAAAGTGCTTCTTTTCTGGTACCTTGAGAATATTGCCACTATCAGCTTTAACATTTTTCAGTTGTGTGAGGACTTCGTATCTGCTAAGATATTTTGTGCATTTAATTACCCAGCTTTTGGGTAATTGATTGTATCAATATTTTGTATCCCCAGCCTACCAGCTGAAGGGGGCTTCATTTTAACAGCACTTCCAGCAATAACATGGGACTATTGACAGCGCTGGTTATTTGATATCTATCCGTATTAGCAGATCCAGAGCTAAATGAAGGCCATAACAATCTTGAATACATATCAAAATCTCTTTTGAGGTGTATATAACGTGTCTATTAAGCGTATTAGTACTGCAGCATACTCTTTGCTATAAAATTAATTCAATATTAAAAACCAGCCTTCGACTGTGGTACCTGCAGTGGTTGGCTGCATGCCCTCTCAGTGTGCATGGCTTTGGAGAATTAGCTGTGGGCAGATGTCTTGGGTATAGAGGCAACACATTTGGCCACCAGTTACATAGCGAATAATGCTCTCATTGCTAACAACCACTTATTCTCTTAACATAGACAGGTTCCCATATTCAGGCACTTTTCTTGGTTCTCTGGGGAAGGTGTGGGATGCTCACCATCCATCCCATGGTGTCCTCTCTCTCATCCTACAGAGAGAAGCACCAAACATCTCCTTTTGTTTTGGTGTGGGGCATTCTTTCTTTCCCCTCTCCCATCTGCTAAACAAGTTTAACCTGAAGGGAGGTAGAGTGAGTGCCAGAGCATCATTTAATTCCTCATTCCAGAGCAATGGTACAATTTCTTTTCTCTAGCAAAAACATAAAAAAAATAGCATGAATGATGCAGTATATTTAAAAAGTGTCAAGCATGAGGCTCAATCCTCTGCTGTAATGCACATGATCACACACTATGGAAATGACGGTGCTTTGCCCACTTAAGTCAGCACAGAACTCAGTGCAGCTTTTCTTATTATTATAAGTAGCATTATAACTAGAGCAGTTTAGCAGACATTAATAAATTCCTATTGCTATACAAGACTAGTTAATTGTAAAGCAGTCCCTCTGGATTGAAATCAATCCTAAAACCCTATTGCTACGTGTCCTGTACAATCCCAGGGTAAAAGACTGCTTTTCAGGGCTTGCAAATATATGCATGTAGACGTGTTTTATTTTAGTTCCGGAAGAACAGCTGATGGGCTTCACCTCAGCTCTGTGCTAAGAAGAAGATTGCCATCTATAGATAACTATCCCCAACTGCACGTCCTTGCATCACCAGGGGAGAAGGAGGGTGACAGAAGAGATGGTGGTGTGTCTTCCTGGAGTAGGATGTGAGCCTGTGTGAAAATGGACTGTAGTGTTGCACCAATGATGTCTAATTTGAAATGAAGACATGGTACAGAAGTGGCAGATTAACAGTGGACATTATTAGAAACCCTTTTTTCTGTTTGATAGTTATGGAAAACTACTGACAGGAATTTGAAATCCAGGAATATTTCAAGTGACCTGCAAACAGACTTTTCCAGTACTTACAGTACTCTCAGTTTATTTGCATTTTCTTCTATAGACAATATGAAAGAAAACACCAAACCAATAAAAAAAAATCCATGGTACAAAGATACAGGTCGCTCCATGTATGCAAGAGAAAAGAAAAGGAAAAGGAAAGCGATGTTGTTAACTCTACACACAAACAAACCAAGTGTGAACGTCTGCACACCCATATACACCCAGACAAAAATTATGTGTCATTTTAAATGCACATTATGCCTTGAATAAGTGTGATTTGTTTCCCATCAGCTTGACCATTTAGTTGTATAAGGTGGAAATGTTTTCTGTAGGTACTGAGAAGCACAGGATTTTCCCAAGGGCTCTGAGCTATGGAAGAGATGGCTGGGAGTGGCAAGTACTGCTTGAACTATAAAAGTACATTTCAAGTCCAACATATTTTGAATGACCTGATGCTAAAAAAGTCTTTGACATTCATTTTTGTCCCCTTGAAACTTTTCAGAACAATCCTCTGCTATTTGTAAAAGAGCATTCAAACAAGATAGTTTTAGTCTTAAAGGTGGCTGTTGCAAGAATCAAGCATCGTTTTACCTGTCTTTGATATGCAACCATCCAGCAGCGACATGTAAAATTTGTGAACTGATCCAACCTGAATACAAATCAAATTACTTTGGTCTTGTCAACCTACCAAATCTTTCATCTTTTCCCTCGTTGCTTTTTCTTGCTACATTTCCTTTATCTCTGCTTGCAGTTTTAAGAAGTGAATGGCAAAGAGTCATCTCCAGTTCATCTGAAGATAAAACCTATTAAGCTGTTGTATTCACATTTAATTAATGTTTTCCAACTCTCATTTCCTATTTGCCTCCTGAAAATCTTGCCTAAAGTGCTATATGCCAAATAAAATAACTCGGGTAAGGGATATCTGATCCAAATGTTTCGCAGGAGATGACTGGATAAGATAACTCTAAGGAGTTGATAATTTTTATTATTTGAGGACAGGCTTTCTAGCTGAGTTCATTCCCTGCAGACATATTCTTATCCCTTAGGGATGGATGGTGCAAACTGAGCCTTTCCTTTTATTTTTCAAGCGTTGCCTGATACTGATACAATTTCACTTTTATCTTTATTAATTCAGACAGAGGCTACTTACGTCCATAAATCAGGTGCTAAAATGAAATGAAAGCCTCTATTTCTGCACATCAGCCAGCACTTCCCAACTGTTTGCAAACATTAATCCAAGCAAGAAACAACATCAGCTCTGAGGCTGAGAAATAGGGTGATTTTTATTTTACAAGTGGGCAAAGCAAGGCAAGACTTGTCCCAGAGGTGATAGGGGTGGCCACGTACAAGATGCAGTTGATGTCTCCCAGTGTTCCCAGCTGTAAATGCCAGCAGCTCCCTGCAGCTGAGGTGTGCAACCCTCTTTCCGTCAAGCAGACCAGAGAATAGCTGTGTGATTACTTGGCTGTGTTTGCTGCCCTGCTGCGGCTACCACCAGCGAACAAGGGAATGCATTGAAGCAGCTGGGCAAGGTGATGTCTACGGGGGGCAGACATCAGGAATGGGGAGCTCAGAGAAGGGGAGTGGGATAAAAAGCCGGAGTGATGCGCAGACAGGGCAGCAGCCAGTGGTTGTAATCTCAGTCTGTGATCTAGGTATGACCTACATGAAAGAGAAAAAAGAGGTCTGAATTTTATTTTGTAATATTAGTTACAAATGTCTTGCATGGCGGCTCGAGCCTGGCAGTTTTGCTGTCTGTGTGCTTATAGCAGCATCCTCATGGGAGTATCTGGAGTCAAAGACAGGCAGAAATCAGCTAGAAAATACAAGCTGCTGCTGACAACAGAAAGTATTGCAGAATGGGAAGATGACTCATGAAAATAATGTGAGGACAAAATATATACATAGACATGCATATATATGCATGTACATGTACAAAGGCAGCCTGCTTTTAATGCTGAATATTTATTCTTTTAACTCTCATTGTCACAGTTGTCAACTGTTTTCATTGTTTTATTGCCGTTTGACTGAACCAATTGCACGAAATTAGGACACTGCTAGGAAAAAGTCTGAAATCCTTCCACTATAAAGTAACCTTTCCATCATCTCAGGCTCCTTCTTTTTAGATTCAGGTATTTGAATGCTTTTGTAAGGAGCAAGTGATAAAGATTTGAACATACCTGGTATGATCAGTAACCTGCAAGGGTTTTTCTTCTCCCTCAAACACCTTTCCCCAACTATCGCTGGTGTTTATATTCTTTATAACACATATTAGATTTTAATATGAATGCTTGCTACAGAGATTTTTCACAGCATTAATTTTGTCACTTTTTTGTGAGGTAGAATTGCACTGTGTTACCGCTTGTCCGCATTATATTCAAACCCCTTCATTGCACAAGAAACACTAGGATTTCAAAACCTAGATAAACACTATTCAAATTATCTGGGCTTTAGTATAATACTGCTGATATAGTGTAATAACAAAAACTTTTATCAAGCCTCTAGGTCGACATAATGCTTCTCAGGGCACAGGATTTTGACTTATTGGGCAAATGTACACACTCCATGGTGTCTTATTTTTTCACAACATAAAAGATAATCAGCTCAAATGAAGCTGGGTTTTCTGACCTTGCAGACCTGATAGCTTGAATTAATAGTCATTAGAAGAAAAAGAAACAACTTTCTTCTGACTTTTGGGGTTAAATATTCATTTCATGGCAGATTTGCCCTGTTACATTGCAGCCCAGCTTCCACAGGCTGAGCTGAATAAATTGAAATGATGCGCGTGAAATGCCATTAAAGCCAGTGCCTAGGATCTGACCCAATAACTGAAAGCTTTGCAGATGGTTGCTGACACGCTGCTTAGCCCTGACACTTCTTGCCTGAGGAGGCAGCATCTCCTTCTCACAGGCATGGACCACTCTCATGTTATCAAAGTCCCATTTGGCAAAGGGATGGAGAAGCTTTCAGGTGTTCACCAGAGCCGAGTTGCACAGCCTCACAGAAGGCACTGAGATTCAGCAATGCAGCACCTCAATTAGCTTATGTGCAGTTAATGAAGCATAACAGGCAGGTCCTCTGCCCAAGTTAAAACAGTGTGATGTCCACGCCTTCCATATGGCTGTGGCTCCCGTCCCTTTTGTGCATCACTTGGCCATTATGAAACCTGCAGCTCCATCTCTGCCATTCCTCGAGTATCCTGCATCCTGAGACAGCCTGGAATCGCTGCTGTGTTCACACCAGCAGACGTGCACCGAAGTTCCTGCCTCCTGTCGAACAACAAACTCCTGTCAGGTCTTTGGAATAAACAAGGAATTATTGAGAGCTCCATGTGGTGCTGCGAGGTCATTTCAGACGAAGGGATCAGTCAGGATTTCATAAAGTATTTATTTAGCTGACAAAGGAATTCCCAACCTCCCTTTCATGTACGTTAGAGCTGATGCTAAGTTTCCGAGACAAGGCTCCGATTGTGGCTGTCACCAAACAATGACATATTTCTTTTCTTCTCTTAAATTCTCTGTATCATTCTCTATAAGAGGGCAATTTGTCTGTCATGCAGCTAAAACAGGGCCCACTCACTGCCCTCATTAAACTGACAGCACAGTTATTAGCAGTAAACGAAGCCAACAGGCAATGAATTTAGCCACTGTTTTATGGCGAGCACCAGTGAGGTTTTTTCAGTAATTAATTTGATAAATATATTAATTATGAATTGAGTTGACAGTACAATCAGATTGTCAGCCTTCCAGACAGGCTCTTGTGATAAGTAGCTTTGTGATGAAGTGGTCGGATTTCAGTACCTGTCATCCTCTGATGTCAGTCTCTTATCACTGTCCTGGCCATTCATTCTGTAATTTCCTGTGTGTTGTAATTAAATGGTGGCTTTCTGATTGGAAGTGACTCCTCAAACTAAATCTCTTATTCTCTCAGAATATATTGTTTATAAAAAACAACAACAAAAGACCCTTTGTTTCAATGGTTTTTAATGATAAAAAAAGTAGTTTTTGATTTCACATTTGGTTATTGCGCAGTGGGTGTTTGAGAATGGTTGTGCTGCCTTTGGCCATGGCATCAGATGGGCAGAAACATCACTGCTCTGTCACCCTCACAGCAAGCAGTGGCAGAAGGAGCTGAATCCATGGGGCAATGCTGGACCTGGCCTCCCTCTCATTCACCTCCAAGCAGGAAGCAGCCCAGCACAGTCTGGAGGACTTTGGGAAGGGTCACTGCTGGTACCTCTTGCCAGCTTTCCTTTTATTTTTTTCCCTTATGAAATTAATTAGGAACAGTGCCTGAGGTCATTTGGCTCAGGAGATACTTGTCAAGATAAGATATTTCAAAACCACCTCCTTAATAATTTAATATCGGGCTGGAATTTGGAAGCATGGTCGAGAATTGTTTAAAATTGCAAATTTAAGCAAGGTAAGAAGAAGTTCTGTGACAGAAAAAAAACAGCAGCTGTCAAGATGCTATGAGTTCTTCAGTTCTTCAGTTGATGTTTAAGCCTATCAGAGAAAAAACCCAAACTTGGGGACCGTATTCACTCAGTACGGCAGAAGAATGTCTGCTTCAGTTGCCTCATGCTGGAGGGAAAGAGTGGCCAGGGTAGAGGGATTGCAGCTGGTCCCCAAGTTTTGAGTCCTGTTGAGTCCTGGTGTTGTTCTTTGTCCTTGAGCAAGTCAGGATGACTCACCCAGCAAAAACATTAAGCATGTCCTTAGTTTTAAGCACATGGACACAAGTTGCTCCATAGTATGTATGTATTATGTATGTATTTAATTTTAATTTTATGCTTTTTTTTGTGTATACGCTTTAGTTTTAAGCATGTAAGTAAGAGGGCTTCTGTGGGGCAACTTGAGCCTATGTGAACATGTCCAGGTATTACATGCTTACTCCAACCGACTATTTTTTATCAATACCCCATTTTTCACAGCACAGGGCAGAACATCACAGCCTCCATCCATTTGACCATTATCTGCTCATCAATGTTGAATGTGCGCTGGTGTCTGCTGGAGATGCTCAGTGTTTGCCCAGCCCTGGTCACCAATGTGTTGCAGCCTTTGATTCCAAGGTCTTCCTCACCACTGCTCCTTGAGTAAGTTTAAATCCTTTGCTATCATTAGACTAAGGGACTCTAGGCTATATTATAAAATGAAAGGTAAATCAGAATCACATTCTAGCAGTCAACACGAATCCCAGAAAAAGCCATCCAGAGCTAAAACAGGGACCTACTCCATGACTGCCAGGATTTGCGTTACATCACACAACCTGGAGCCCTGCAATGAAGCATTCAGAACAGTCTCTCTGAACTTCTCAACACGGACAGTCTTTATGGATTATTTAAACATAAAAATATACAGCTTTCTGGGAAAGAGCAATTTTAGCCTTTAGGGACTCATACTAACTATTGTATTGTAGGAGGATCTATAGTTGAAGATGCTAATGCTGTTATGCTATTGTTTGATATTAATTTCACAGGTCATGAGCCTATAATGCAGATTGTGCCTTCAAAAGATCAATTTAAAGACTTTATTTATCATGTTACTGATTTGCAGTTGCATTCAATTCACACTATGATCCAGAGCAAACAACTACCGCACACTGGTAAAGAAATTGCTATGGACTTTTCAAGATGCTTTAAATTTTACAATGGGGTTTTTTTCAGCCAAATCCCATAATCACCTGAAAAACATATTTCAAGCAAACGGGTTACTTATGAAGCATCTATGTCTAAATCTGCTAACCTTAAATGAGATTATTACTTACTAAAATCACCCAATATCTTAGTAAATGTCAATTAAAGCACTTTCAATGGTCTTTTATGATCAGTCTGTATCTATACTCTGTTATTTTGAGTAAAGCATGTATTGCCTCTGTCTACACAAATCTTCCATAATGGAACTGAAATTTTCCAGTAGGATTTGAATTTTCTTGTAACTGAACGTGTTTGGAGCTTGTGGCCAATGCTCTTTGATTTCTCTCACATAGCATAAAGCAGTACATTCCATAAAAAATGTATGTGATGGTTCAAAAATTGTAAGAAAGAAAATAATAGCATCTGACACACTTGTAAGGGTGATTAGGTGCCTCTCCCTGCAGGCTGGATAATGTTCTTTTAACAGCTTTTTCTGTGTATTAAATAATGTCAAGTTGTTACATATTCTTACTCCCTTACTTTTGGGGCTGTCACTGATACAAGTTATTCCTGAGACAAGCAACTGAGGAATTGCACCCTGATAGCTGAATTCAGATTTTTCTGCTTTATTTATGGTATGTTTTTTTCTCTTAAACATAAGCTTTAACTGCAGAGCAAGATTTGCTTTCTCGTAAATGAAAAAGTGACTTATTCCTTAAAACAAGGCTCTCAAGGAAATGCATCTTTATCATGTCTGAAAAATTCTAAACCAAACTGATTATGTGTCATTTGATAAAGTGCTGGAGAAGAATTATAGGTGTGTTCTTGTTCCCACTAAAACCAACAGTGAACTCCGCTGCAGCAGCAGCAGCAGCGGCGGCAGCAGCTCCCAACCCATCCTTTTTACTCCTAAGCCGCTGGGTGCAGTGTGATGTTGTCAGCAATGCAAGTTGCGAGGAGATTGTAATTATTCAGTAAGGAAAATGCTCAGTATTTCCTGAGTGAGTCTTTAATCCTGGTTTGAAGTCATTGCTGCCATTGTAAGGTCCAAGTGGAAACTGTGGTGCTTTTGTGCATCTGTCAGATGTTGCTGCTTATTATAGAATCAGGAATGATAAATATGCAGAGTGCTTTGATGTGAATATCAGCTCGAACTCCTCCAGTGCTCAGGTAGAAAGCAGCTGAAGCTATAGTTTTCATCTTGCATGAAAGGTTGAACGGATGCTTGAAAATAAATAGGATCTGGTAAAATGATAAAAAACCTGGGATAAAGAGCACAGCCTCTGTTCTCAACGCTTACTGCTCACATAGGCCAAACTTGAACTGTTACTGCAGTTGACGTATAAGTTCAAGTCTTGTACAGAACTGCCTATTCAGTAATAGCTGAACACACAGCCACACGAGTAATAAAATCCAGTTATCTGTCCAGATTAACTACTGATCTTCTCTTCAACTGGCTGAGAACAGAGAGACTATACAACATCAGCTCCATCATCTGCATGGATGAGGGTATGGGCTTCTCTCTAAAGAGGATTGCAACATTCAGCCCAGGCCCAGACCCAGAGTTCAGGTCCTAGATGTGACTTGGATCTATCAGGTCTGATTGTGGGAATAATTTAGAATACAAAAGAGTCTTCATGCACCCAAAGGACAAGTGAGCTACAGTGCAGAGGAGAGACATGAAGATGCTCAGAGGGATGGAGCACCTCTCCTATGGAGAAAGGCTGAGAAAGTTGGGCTTGTTCAGACTGGAGAAGAGAAGGCTCCTGAAGGGGAGACCTTAGAGCAGCTCCAGTGCCTAAAGGGGCTACAGGAAACCTGGAGAGTGGCTTTGGACAAGGGCCTGTAGGGACAGGACAAGGGGAATGGCTTTAACCTGCCAGAGGGGAGACTGAGATGAGCTCTTAGGCAGAAGTTCTTCCCTGTGAGGGTGCTGAGGCGCTGGCACAGAGTGCCCTGAGAAGCTGTGGCTGCCCCATCCCTGCAGTGTTCAAGGCCAGGTTGGACACAGGGGCTTGGAGCAAGCTGCTCTAGTGGAAGGTGCCCATGCCCATGGCAGGGGTTGGGACTGGATGAGCTGTAAGGTCCCTTCCAACACAAACCATTCCATGATTCTATGATATATTCGTCTTCATAGGTCAATGCAGGGCTGTGTGGAGAATCACCGCAACTAGATCTGAGTCAGGCAGATCAAGTATCAGAACTACAACCATGTTAGCTTGCTCTGGAGAGCATCAGTTCGTACATGTACACTGCTTCTCAAATATTTTATTCATCTACAGCAGTGTCTGCACCTTTCTTTTCTCATTTTATACATCTTTCTTTGTGCTCACTGGTAAGTACTGGAGCAGCCAGCACCTTCCAGAAGTCCTTGTGATGATGCATGGACAGGGGAGTTACCCACCTTCATCCTGGCTGCTGAATAAGCCACTTACCATTGTCATTCCTTATTAATTAAAGGCATTAACATCAAATCTCTGAAATTTTACCTCCTGGCTAGAGCAAAGTGTACAGTTTGAATATCTTTAGTGGTGCTTTGAATGAGAAATGCAAGGTGTGAGGAGGAACTAATGCTGGTGCTGAAACAGTACTATAGAAACAACCTCTCCTCCTGTCACTTCTGTGCTCAGGTTTCTTAAAGCAGATTGTCAGTTTCCAGAAATATATGCTTGTTTTCTAACTCCAACAACAGCTGAAATCCCTGTGCGTTTGCCTATAAACCTTATTAATAAATAATTTACAACTTTTGAGTAGTAGGTCAATGGCAGCCACAGTCCTGATCAGAAGAAATGGATCAAGACAATCTCTCTAACCTGTTATGCCATCTGGTTTCTACATTATAGGTCTTTAAATTGCTGTCACTTGCCTTATTTATGGAAGGGACTTATTCTTCTAATGGAAGTTGGTGATTGAGTCACGCTTTGGAAGGACGCAAAACTCAAAAGGTCCTGCTCAGCTCATAGTCAACTGTTTGTGATTTTTTCTAGTTTAATTATTGATATGATGGGAATATATTATCAAATTCCAGGTCTTTCATGCTGCATTAATTTCTGCCTGTCAACAATGATGCACAGAAGAAACTTTTATTTATACTAGGGCAATGATGCCAGTGCATTCACTTTACTGTTTGCTTCAAACATGCATCCAGTGTTGGATGGTTTCCCATTATCTCATTCCCCCCCTTTAAGAGGTCTTTCCTTCTGTCCAAATTCACTGTTATCTCCTCCCCTTTTCTGGGATTCTGTTTCCAAACAAGTCTTGCAATCTGTGTGACTTTATATCACCAGCCTACCCACCCACATCTATTTGTCATGGGAGGTTTTTCCTGGTGGGAAGGGTGGAAGTGCACATGGAGAGATGTCTATCTCCACCTCCTTGGGCCTCTGCTGGCTGCCACCAGCATATCGTCAGAAATGCTGTGAACTCATAGTGAAGGGCTTTGGAATGGAATTACATGGAAGTGGGAGGAAAGGGATTTAAAAAAAGAGAGGAAAACCATAAAATGAATAGGTTTTCTCATTCCCTATTATTGGCCATAAGGAATGAATATAGTTGTCTCATTGAAAGGCTGAGAAAGTTGGGGCTGTTCAGCCTGGAGAAGAGAAGGCTGCGTGGAGACCTCATAGCAGCCTCCCAGTATCTGAAAGGGGTCTATAGGGATGCTGGGGAGGGACTCTTCATGAGGGACTGTAGTGAGGACAAGGGGCAATGGGTTCAAACTTAAACAGGGGAAGTTTAGATTGGATATGAGGAAGAAATTCTTTCCTGTAAGGGTGGTGAGGCACTGGAATGGGTTTCCCAGGGAAGCTGTGAATGCTCCATCGCCGGCAGTGTTCAAGGCCTGGTTGGACAGAGCCTTGGATGGCATGGTTCAGTGGGAGGTGTCCCTGCCCCTGGCAGGGGGGTTGGAACTGGATGATGTTAAGGTCCTTTCCAACCCTAACTATTCTATGATTCTATGATTCTATGAAATGCACTTCAGTTCTTGTAATTTTCTAATGAGGTTTTATTTCCTGAGGATGTTAGCTGCATATTCTAGTCCAATATGGAAGAAATAGAAAAACAAGAGGCAAAGTGTAGGAAACTCAGGGAGAAAAAGGTAAGTCAGAATGCCAGTGGAGAAAAAAATATATATCACCCTGAGGTACTGGTCCACAAAAATGCTTTACAATAGCTGAACACGAAATCAATTCAGAAATACAGTATATCACATCCGTAAATAACGCGTCCAAGCAGAAAAGTGTGAGGGGAAAATGACAAAAGGAAAAGCCGTTCTCCCAAGGGGGCAGTGAGGAGGTGGGGAGGGTGAGAGGAGCACGCCTGCCCTTTGGACGAAGATAGCTTACTTGGCCAGACCCCAGGCTTGAGAGAGGGAAGGCCACTGACACCCCCAGTTCTTGCCTAATCTGCTATGGACAAATGAGAAGGGAAAGGATAAAGAAGAATCTGTTCTTCTGTACAGTATGTGCATAAATGTATATGATCATACTTGGCACAGGACATCTCCAGGTGGAAAAGATTCAGATAGCATTAGGGACAGCATCACATATATGTGTGCTCTGTGCATGCTCTTCAGCTGGGGAGAGAGCCCTGGGCCATGGGCACCTCTGCTCTGACCCTATCCAGCCACTTTCACATAACTTGGCATAGCTTTGGTGAAATGTTCTGTGTTAGATTATGGCTGTTCTTGTGCATTCTTCCTACATTCAAGGCAGCTGCCTCTCATTTCTGCCAGCCAGGTAAGACTCAAGGCTGAAATGAATATATGTGTTTGTGTCACTCCTCCAAAGGATGTCTTGTCCAGAAGCTCTCATATTTCTTTCCATCCTAAACATATTTGGTTAATTGTATGTAATATTTCTTTAAGTTTAATCAATGCAGTTAAGAAAAATTATCAAGGCTCATGTTTTAAAGACTGTAAAAGAAACCCCTGATTTCAGTCATAGTTTGCTGACACTGCGAGAAGCAGAAAATTATTATTTTGCTTGTACAGCCAGCTGGAAAGAGTGCAAAGTGTTTGTCTAAAACAAAAACAATGCTTTTCATGTGTGTTGCTGGGTTCTAACAAGAAATTGCAATTGCCCTGCGTAAAGTGTTGTGGTTTCAGGCTCAGCTCTCCATGCTTTACGTCTGTTACATGGAGCCATCTAAACTATTCAAACCCTCCCTTTCACACTCACTGTGAAGCTGTAAAGTTTCTCAGTGGCCAGGTGTGTACGATAAATACCCACTTCAACACCTGGACTTCTACATTACCAGACATACATATATATATATATGTATATACATATATATAATTTTTAGGTAATATGAAATTCTAAATAATGTCATCACTGGAAATTTGGTCTTCTGGGGATAAATATCAGGTTTTAGTTGCTTAGAAGCAAACGTCCTTTAAAGTAAAGTAAAGTAAAAAGTAAAGTAAAGTAACGGTCAGTGAAGTACTGAAGTAGTTTTATTTTATGGCATTTGTGTAGCTTTTAACATGAGTAGTTCAACCAACTGATGATAGCACTCATGTAACTTCCAAGGTCTATGCTTCATACCCTTCTGCTCATACAAAGTGCCTAGGGAAAATATGGTCACTTGTTCAAAACATTGCCTATCATTCAATGAAATAGGTAAAGATTCCCTTTTGAAAGTGAAGTCCTGGGTTTGGTAGATCTGAATTTTACTCCTGTTTGTAACATCCAGTCCCATGGTGACCATGGTGTGTTATTTCATTTCACTAGGACTCACTTTTCTCCATTGTAATAGTGGCAATAAAGATATTTTGGTTCTTAGCACTCTGAGGATCAACAGTACCAGTAAAATGCATGCCATTACTTCTGTTTATCAGTGCCAGACAATCATACCACTACCAAAGTATTCCCTTTCTTTACTACTAAACTGCTAACCAGTCAAAAAGGATTTTTTGTAATTATAAGAGCTACTTACATAAAATGGGACACCTGTAAAAGGTGATAGTCTGGCAACCTCAGATGCTGGGCAACTCCTGCCACACATTGCAGAACGTCTCCATTCTTCCTGATGGAAATATGTGCTCTCTGCCTGCAGGAAATGTGAGAACCAGCTTAGGTCAAGTAAGAGTTGATTTAACTACCACCAGGAATACATCTAGTTTAAAGAATGTAGTCTCCTTTTGTTTCGTGCTTTCTTCTCATTACCAGCTTTAAGGAGGGTGAGAAACGGAGGGGACCAGCTCTCGTGGTGGGAGACCTTTCTCCTGAATTTCCCAGGTTTGAATAAGCGAGTGCACTGAACTCAAATTCCAAACCTTCTGAGGTTCATCCATCACTTTTACTAAATTACCTCTTCATTCTCTTTTCTGCTAAGAATCTAATTTTTATAGCACTGTAGAGAATTTTTATAGCACTGTACTTTATCTTGTCACAGTATTTTTTGTCATTATTTTCATCTCAGTGAACTCTTGAACGATACTAAATAGACTGTGAGCTTGACTGTGAGATAACGAGAGGGGGTTGTACATTTGAAGATGTTAATAGCTTACCCTCCTAGCCTTTTGCCTGGGAAGTCAGGGTTTGTAGCTTTCTTGGGCAGCACACAGGGAAATTGTCTATATTTGGTCTTGCTTCTTTTGTATGAAAATGGGTCAGATCAGATGTCCCCTTTTTTTCTGGCAGGGTAGCACCTACAGGTTACTGAGACTCTGATTTCCTTGTGATAGGGAGAAAGATGAAATGAGCTGCTAAAGCTTTTAGGAATTAGATGGGTGTTTCAACCATGCTAAAGAAGAGATGCTCACAAGCTGTGTGTCAGCATTTGCATGCCTGGGATCAGAGCACCATTTTTTGCAGCCACAGGGCTCCAGAGAACTCCTGTCTCAAACTGCTTGTTAATTAAAACAACTGAGAAGAGACAGGAAAAGGGGATGAAGCAGATTGTGCTAGGTCACATATGACCCTGTTATCCACCTTCCTATTGTTGCTGTCTGCAAATAGTTTCCTCAGAGTCTACGTTTAGAGGACAGGTTTTGTTCTGCATGTCTGCATTGCCAATGCTTAGGAAAGTGTGTTTGCCCAGTCCTGCCAAGTCCCTGTTCATCTTACCCATCACCCTAGGAAAAGGGTTTTCCCAGATGAAGGATGAGAAGTACCAGCAGCAGAAAGGAAATTTGGCATTTTTCCCTCATAAGGTTTTCTTTGTCTTCTCTCATCCTAACCTGATGCTAGGCCCCGCAAAATGAAACCAAACAAATGTGTATAGAGGTCAGGGGTGGTGAATTTAGCTAAAGATTTTAGTTTTGTTAAATGTTCACCCAGCCTTACTCATCTATTTCATCCACCTGAATATACAATCCTGCACGGAAAGCCTAGAGGCAGAAAAGTCATTTAGAATTCCACATCCATAAAAATTTGTTCAGCTAATACACTCCTGCATGAGACAGGCAGATCTTCACCCCCTATTACACCTCCTTCATCCTTTCTGTTGTAGCCAGGAATGAATGTAAAAATGCTCTAATGGCGCAGGCAAGGGAATGCATCCAGGGCAAGAGGGATGGGAGGCAGAGAACTGTGTGCTTCCATGGTGAATTGACCCTGGCTGGACACCCTGTGTTCACCAAAGCTGCTCTGTTACTCCCCTTTCAGCTGGATAAGGGAGAGAAAATACAATGAAAGGCTTGTGGTTGAGTTAAGGACAGGGAAATGTCACCAATTACACAAATAGGTGCAGCAGATGCAAGCATTGACAGTATCTAAGCAGTGATGGATCTCTCCAAAAATTAGATGCTGGACAGAAATCTTCCTATTTGAGGGAATTGATGGAGATGCAGGGAACAGAACCCAATTTCTAGAACAGTGGAGTGAAAGAGCAATCCTGGGCTGAAACTCGTCAGAGAAGCCGTGGCTGTCCCAACCTGGCCTTGAACACCACCAGGGATGGGGCAGCCACAGATTCTCTGGGCACCCTGTGCCAGCGCCGCAGCACCCTCACAGGGAAAGAGCTTCTGCCTAAGAGCTCATCTCAAAGTCTCTCTTTCAGCTTTTTTTCTCTTTTAATAAATGAATTTTTAAACTCTATCCAGATGGGTACTTTCCTCAGTCGCCTGAATTGAAGTACTCAGCTACCATGCTCCTCCAAAGCCACATTTGCTATTTATTTTACTGGTATTCAGTTGCAAAGCCTCCTGTCACTAACTTGTTACATTTCTGCTGCACGCGTGTCCATGCTGGTGTTCGTAATTGTCCAGTTTCTCAAATGTACTCTATCTATTTAAATCTCCCAGTCCTTGTTTCTTGTCTTACCTGCTGTACAGAGAGAGTGGAGCCAGGGAGGGTGGAGGTGATGACAGTGAGGTTTTTTATCTGTAAATCTCTGGGGGGATAAGGTTGCATGGTTTGCAGTTAGACAACCAGGTACTGTGACAGAGGACATCTTTTCCTTCAGCAGGTTATCATTTTGAAAAAATCACGAACCTTTTAATATACAGTATATCTTGCTGAATCTATTGTGGCTTTCTCTTAACCAGCTTAAAAGACTGAGCTTAATGGCCTTTAACTCTTCTGACAGAAACAAGGGTTTAAGCTGGGCTTCTTTATTCTCTTCTTCATACCCAGCTCGCAGCTGCAGAGCAGCTCTTTGCAATGCAAAGAGCAGGGTGGAATCTAAAGGCAGCTCCCTGCTGTCAGGGCTCAGGCTGCTCGTTCTGGGTTCTCACAGCAGCTAAGCCAGGTCCATCAGACTGAGGCTAAGCCTCCAGTTTTGGCAGCATTATCTATGTAATAGGCATCAGATGCAGCCCAGCGCTGGGTTGTTTGAGCTTATCTTCTGTTGCAGAAGAAAGTTAGTTATATTTAAGAAAGGACCTAAGAGACAAATGATGCTGAAATCCTCATTTTATTTCTTGGGGGTTGAGTGAAAACGAGAAGCTATATCTCTATGCTTGCAGTCCCAAAAAGTTTAGCAAGAAATTTAGGACCTGGGAAAGAAAATGCTTTGGAAAAACAGTGCTTGTAAAATCCTCAGTATTTTTATGCCAGAAGAGACCTTCAGCAGTGGCACATGGCATGGACCACTGCGTGGAAAATGCAGCGCTTTGCTCTGTTCTGTTATCATTCCTTTGAGTGCACAGTTATTTTTCTCAGTTGTAATTTCTGTAATTTCTATAACAATCATTGCAACAGAAAAGCAGCATTCCAGAATTGTTTGTTGCTACCTGGTGACGAGAAGAAGCCTGCTCTTTGTGAAAAAGTTGTTTCCATACCCTCTGTGAAAGCACTTTGTGCACCACTGATCAGGAAGCTTTCTGATAATAATTAGGGTTGGGCTAGATGACCTTTAAAGGTACCTTCCAACCCAAACCATGTTATGATTCTGTGAACCAAAACTGTTTGCTATCAGAAGCTTTTTCTCTAACATAGGTAGATATTTTATAAGTCTTGGAATCATAGAATCATAGAATAGTTGGGGTTGGAAAGGACCTTAACATCATCCAGTTCCAACCCCCCTGCCAGGGGCAGGGGCACCTCACACTAAACCATGCCACCCAAGGCTATGCCCAATCCAGCCTTGAACACTGCCAGTGATGGAGCATTACAACTTCCCTGGGCAACCCATTCCAGTGCCTCACCACCCTTACACTAAAGGACTTCTTCCTCATATCCAATCTAAACTTCCCCCATTTAAGTTTGAACCCGTTACCCCTTGTCCTCTCACTACAGTTCCTTATGAAGAGTCCCTCCCCAGCATCCCTATAGGCCCCCTTCAGATACTGGGAGGCTGCTATGAGGTCTCCATGCAGCCTAAACTCTTCAGACAAAATTGGAATTGAGGGACTGTGATTAAACATATTCTTTCCTTTTGATGAACAAGCCCAGCAGATCGACTTTTTTAGCTATAGGAGATAAGCAGTTCATTTGTAATGCCTGTTGCCCCAAGACAGAGAACACAACAGCTCCTCCAAGCTTTCATCTGGTGAAACTGTGTCCTTTGCTCAACTGAGAAGCCCCGACAAGCCTTTTTTCCAGCAATGAGACGTTTAGTTATGCAGACCTATAACAATGCAAAGCCAGCAAAAAAGTTTTATCTTAATTTCCTGATGCCAGCTCTATGATATGACAAGAGCTATAAAGGATCATTTATCTTGTCAGGCAGAAGAGGCCATCATTATCAAGTCCCAGAGACTGATCTTCAAGGTCTGTCTGAAAAATTATGTGCCTTAAAAAGCCTCATCCCAAACCAGCAATCACAGAGCAATACCTATGTATTAGATATCAGGATAACTGGAAAGACAGCCAGCAGGGCTGGCTTTGAACTTCAGTGGTATTTTAGCTGGTGTCTTCTATCATCAGTTTGCAACTTTCCTTTGGAGTCACTGTTGTCTTATTTCTGAGTGTAATTTAAACAGAGTTAGCTGAAAAAAAAAATGGTTAAAATGAAAACATTTGTTGGAAAACTTTGTTTTCAACACATTGTCTCTCCCAAAAATGTGTTGCTTTGAATGACTTTTAATGGTCTTCAGTAATAAAAGAGATATTTTCTGTGAGTTCTTCCCTTCGCCTCGTCAATATCTATTTTTCAGGGATGGCACAAAGGAGGCAACATAGTGCCTCTTACTCTCTGACCTGCTCAGCAGGCTCAAACTATGCAATGAAAATGGAGAAACCCCCCATATTTTTCATTATTATGAGCAAATGACAAAAATGTAGATGGAATTTAGTAACAGCATTGAGAATGTAGATGGGATTTGGTAATGGTATAGAGAATGTAGATGGGATTTAGTGACAGGATTGAGAATGTAGATGGAATTTAGTAACAGTATTGGGAATGTAGATGGAATTTAGTAACAGTATTGAGAATATGGATGGAATTTAATAACCATATTGAGAATACAGATGGAATTTAGTAACCATATTGAGAAAATAGTGACATGCACTGATCAAAGGGCTCCAAATCAGCATTTTTTACTTTACAAGTGGGATCTTAGGTGTTTCTCTGGGTACACTTGTTTAGTAATCAAAGAGTAAGTTCGCTACTAGAAATTATTAGGGAAGGAACAGAAACATAATGCGGTATGTCTAATCTCTAGTACCTTTGCACACAATTTTGACCCCTGATTCCACCCTTGTGTGTAATTCACTCAGAGGCAAATTTTTCTGTTATATTTGATCATATATAATTTTCTTGTGCCTTTGTGTTGGGGTGTGTGTCCTTTAGGTGCTAGGTCTCCATGATACCCATTTAGTGTGCTTTTATGATACATTTTCTCAGACGGGTGATTAGTTGTTAGATCTCTTACACGCCACATTTGATGAAGCACAATGCATTTTGGCAGTGGCACAAGGCAAATGTTTAAACTGATGCTACATGTTGTTTATGCTTAAAGCATAGGTGAAGTTATTTGGAACAGTTGTTTTCGTCTGTTTAATTCTATGCAAAACTTCTATGATCCAGACTGGAAGCTAAATACACTTAAGTTAAAATGAATGGCATGAGGGCATCTACTTCTCTGTGCAGACAAATTCCCAGAGCATATGAAAAGGGGAGCTTTCAGCCTTGAACTTTTGGCTTGTGGACCAAGTGAACCATTCCCAACTGTTTCAGAAATAAAGGCTACGAAAGTAAGAACTACTTGCACATGGCCAGGACGGAACAATTAACTTGGATTGTCAGGATTTAACTCACATTTCAGGATTGCTTTGAAATTTTTTCCTTCTTTGTAACTTAATTCTTTTGCAGTCTTCTCTCACTGGATTGAGAGAATGGAATTCTTCTACCCTGCTTGTTCTTTCCCCCCCCCCCCACCTTTTAAATGGGAGATATAAGTTATACCTGTTTCAGTGAATTTGCCACAATAAAGAATCCATTTCTTTCAAGGTCTTTCAAATCTCCTCAGAGAGTGAAAGTAGCATTTGCTGAAATTAAGGTGCATTTTGCCAGAAATGTGATGCTAATCCTCTTAGTTTTAATGGTTTTGAAATGGTTTGTATAAGAAGGTAAACAGAGTAGTTGATTAATAGGACGGAAGTCAATTGGCCATGTTGCAAGTGTTATACGCTATACTGTACAATAGTTCTTTATTTCTACAGAGTGAAACACAGACTGGTCTCCTTTTTAAAGTCCTTAGGTGAAAAATGATACATCTTCTTATACTGTACAATTTAGAAGTGTTTGATTCCAGCACCAGAAAAAGCAAGCAGTGTACTTTTGAAATAGAAGTCAAACAAATATCACTGATAAGACATTGATGTGACACCAGTTATCTTCCACTTTCATTGAAAATAGGCAGATATAATGAGGTGCTTCACATTTTAAAGTCTTAAATCTTAGAAAGCTCCAGGCATAGATGATTTTGATTTTGGCTTATTAAACTTGCAGGAAGGGAAGGAAGGGAAGGAAGGGAAGACAGAGTGACTCACTTATCCCTTCATTGGCCAAAGAGCTTTTAATCTGTAATTTATTAAAAGGGTTGTTCATTCCTGAGTTACTTCCCAATGCCTCCTATGCGAGCTCAGATGCCCTACTCAAGCCATGCAGGTGCCTTAGCAGGCACCCTCCACATTAATAATTCACCTGTATCTCTCCCAGAGCTTGGGTACTATTTGCATGTAAGGTGATAGGAGGCAGCAGTTTCCTCAATTCTTTTGTCTGGCAGAATAGCAAAACTCTTTCTGTCATGAGCTACGAGGCTGAACGCTCACATCACTTGTAGTCCATCAATTAACACTTACAGTTAAGTGCTGCAGCAAAAGTGTGAAGTGGTTGAAGAACTGAGCAACAGAGGCAATAGGTAACCCAAGAGCTTTAAAGACCTGGTGGCTGCAGTTACAAAAGATAGCTAAGACAGAATTTCAGGGTTTAAATAAGGAAGAAGATGAAATAAATCTGAGAAGTAGCTGAGGAATAATCAGAGGTTGAAGCTTCTGCGGCTGCAGGAAAGGAGTTTGCTGGTATTTCCCAGGGCTCAGAGAGGGAGCATGGGGTGCTGCGGGAGCAGAACTGCCTTCATCCTCTTTTAAAGAGATCCTGCACTAGGGAATGCAGTGAAATATTACAACATAATTTAAAACCCATGGAGGGCTGTCTGAGAGCAATCATGTTATCTCTTGTACCTTTATCCTCACTAGAAAGGCTCCTTTTCTAAAGGTAGCTCTGAAGACCCTTGCTAGCTGAAGCGATGAATCAAAATTGTCTAATTTGAAAAGGTGACTTCCAAAAAGTTTGTGAACCAAGTACTGTTTCTCTCTTTTGGGTCCAATGACAGATAAAAATGGGTCAAGAAACAATGTTAGTTAAAAATAAACCCACAGAACTAATATAACTATACTGGGTTTCGTATCAGGTTCAGACAGAACAGACAGGTGTCTGACACATGCAGTGGTCTTTCAGCAGATAAACTAAAACTCTGATAATTTTTCTTTGGAAATGTGACAAAAGCCAGACTCTGTTATATTTAGGGTGAGACAAGTGCATGAGGAAACCCAGAATGAAGTACAGCCTCTTTGTATAAGTAACTCTGAGTGATGGGTGGCTCTCTAGAAGCAGTTTGACCCACTGGGTTACAGTGATGTCTGTCACTGCTCCATCCCACAAACACCTTTACTTTTGCTTTGAGTAAAGAATAGTTTTTGCAAAGCATTAATTTATGACTCCATCTCATCTTGGAAATCACAGCTCTCATTTAGTGAACCCCATGCACAGTATAAATAATTAACTTTCCGTCTTCATCTTAAGCCACAAGTAACAGAATTATCTAAGCGCCTTTGAGAGCTTCATTTGCCTCCTATATCAATAAGTTGTTATTGACTCAGCATTAGGACCTGACATCTTTATAAATTCATTGTATGGGAGAACACCCATTGAAATAGTAGGAAAACTACTAAGTATTTTCCTTCTGCATTACTTCCCATGAAATAACAGAGTTTCTACAGGAATACAGCTTAAGACAAAAAAGTCAGTGCAGAATATGTGTTAATAAACACATCTGTACCATGAAATCTAATTATTGCCTCCTCCAACACTTCTAAACTTTTCTTGCAAGTTGTCTACATTTTCATCTCAATTGCAGTAGTGTCATTCAAGAACAATTTCATTAGATTAAATGGTCTGGTAGTCAATGCAATTGTAATCAATAGCTGTAACTCCAAGAAAATAGCTGGATTCAGACTTTCAGTCTTCTCTGCCCTGTTCTTTGACTCACTTCAGAAATGCTGTAAAACTAAAGAAGCATTTCTGTAAACTATATTTTAAAGGATCTCCAAGCTTTCCAGTTCTACGAAGCTGTCGTCTCTTATCTTTAACAGCAAAGAGAAGGCGTTTTTAGTCCGGGGTTGAGTTTAATGTCTCAGACTATGACTGATAGCAGGCAGAGAGAAATGGATAAAGACCATCCTGTCTGCACGGATACTTTCCACTTTGCTGTAATTTCCTTGGTTGCATCACTGGCAGCGGCTTCCCCAACATGAAAGAAAGCCCTCAAGCAGTTTCTGAAAGGTTTGGGAGCCCTGATGAAGTAAAGCACTGAAGTTTCACGGCACCTTCAAACGAATCCCAGCTGACACATTCATTATTTTTCTGGGGTTTTTTGTTCCATGGGACAGAATGCTGCTTCTCATCCTCTCTGCTGCTCCTCCAGTGTTGGACTTGACAAAGCTCAAAATGACAGTCATAGGTACTGCAGAGAGACTTCTGCTAACTTCATTACCCAGTAATGCGCACAAGACCCAGCAGCAGCAGTGCAGGGAGCCAGCAGCATGGAACATGAAATACAGCCAGGGCTGTTTGATCAGGTTCACATCCTTTTTCAAAGTCACTTTCAGCATTGCAAACACTGCTTTGTGGATGCTCTCTGCAAAATTTCCCTGAGCTCTAATTCCACATCGGTGTATATTCCCTTCCCCTTGTTATGCTGCAGGTCCATTGTATTCCCCACATTCATTTCAGTTACTCCCTTTCATGCTGCACTTTAGTGTTCTTAAATGCAATGTGTAACTCCTACTGTCTTGACATACGCAGGTGTTTGCCCTACACTTGACATCTTTCAGCCATCCTGCATCTTGGATGACTAAGCAGTGATCCATGTAAACGTCATGTCATCTTGAGTTTGATGGGATACCTTTTAAACACAGGAGGTGAAAAAGATTCTTTCTTTCACCTGAAGGATAAATCACTCTATTTGTTCTGTCTGGAAAATTAAAAGGCTTTTATTTAGTGCCACTATTTCAGAGCAAGCACCTTTATGAAATAGAGGCACTTTGGAAATGCAGAAGCATATGTTCAAATGAGTGCAGACATTCTCAACACCTCTTTATGTATTTATTATAGCTCTTGCATTTCAGTCTTAGAAGTTGATGTATTTATATTTTTCATGATGTCTTCAGCAGATGATAGGGTTTATGCTGCAGTTTTCCTTCTGTACTTGGGAATGTAAGAAAAAAGCCTCTTATATTACCGTGCATTGTATCTTGTCATTCTTTTTCCAGATGAATGTGGTAATAGATTAAGTTTCACCCTTCTTTTCAAAGCTCATGCAGGTGTTTCTTGGACCATAACCAAGCTCAGATCTGATGCTGCACAGTAAGAAAGACTGAATCCATGCACAACAGAAATAAAAGATCTGCACATCTAAAAACTTTTGGCAATGCTTGTGGCCTCAGCGCTATGTTACCTGTCAGAGGCAACATAGAAGCCTAAAGAAGAGAAGGCTGCTTAAGGGGAGACCTTAGAGCAGCTCCAGTGCCTAAAGGGGCTGCAGGAAAAATGGAGAGGGGCTTTGGACAAGGGCCTGTAAGGACAGGACAAGGGGAATGGCTTTAACCTGCCAGGGGAGAGATTGAGATGAGCTCTTAGGAAGAAGCTGTTCTCTGTGAGGGTGCTGAGGCGCTGGCACAGGGTGCCCAGAGAAGCTGTGGCTGCCCCATCCCTAGCAGTGTTGAAGGCCAGGTTGGACACAGGAGCTTGGAGCAAGCTGCTCTAGTGGAAGGTGTCCCTGCCCATGGGAGGGTTTGGAACTGGAGGAGCTTTAAGGTCTCTTCCAACACAAACTATGGTATAAATTCCATGAAATATGTATCTGCTTAGTATTTATTACTGCTCTTTATAATTAATTTTAGCTTTTTAAAAGATTCCAGACTAATAATATCACCCAGAGAATGTGGCTGGGTCAGTGGAACAAGTGGCAGCCAGAAGACTTGGACCCTACTTTCTCCATCGCGTGATTTCATTTGAGCCATTTTCTACTCCTGCCTTGAGCATCAGTTCTGCCCCACTGGGTCAGACTGAGATATACTGGCACAGCAGGAGCAGATATTCAAGCACAGGCTGCATTACACAAGCTGCAAGTCTTTGCTCCTTGCTGGCTTGTACTTAGTTCACTGAAATAAGCGGGCTGATGCAATAACATGTACACAGTTGGCAGACAGCACAATGCACATTGCCTTAACCTGGCAGAGGATGTTTAGTACCACCCTAGCAGCAGCCAGGATGGCACGAGCCTCTGCACCATGTGCTGATGTTGTGGCTGGGCTTTCTTGTAGCTCCAAACCCATCAGGCCTGTCACTGACTCTATCAATTAAAGCGGATGCTGCTATATAATTCAGCTGAGTGCAAGGAGAGGCTTGTTCTCGCTGGGGTGTAACAAGAGTAATTATAATGATTTGCCCATTCCTCATGACTGTAATTTCTCTTAGCAACAGGCTTGAGCACCACAAGAAATATGATCAAAGTTGAAAGGAAATTCTCTTTGATGCAAAGGAGTTTTTGTTGCTGTTTTGGTTAGGGATGGCGAGCAGGGGAGTCTGTCAGTGCAGTCAGCTAATGACAAACAGGGGATAAAACTCCACAGGGATTTGCAAAGCCTGAATGCAAGTCAAGTGGTCTGATTCTGTAATTTCAACCAAGTAGCAATGCAACCTACAGGCTTTTTAGCTGGCCACAAAGCAGCTTTGCTGTCATCTCTGAAACACTTTCTCAATAAGAAATTTCCTGGAACACCGAGGTCTTATTTCTTGTGGGAGGTTAAGTCACTGCATTGTCTCCTCAGGTGAAAATTCATTATGCTCATCTTCTATGTGTGTTTGAACAGCCTCTTCCTGTACAACAGCCTGTCCATCTCTCCCTTAGGCAGCAACAGCATCAAGTGGTGTTCAGTGCTACTTATCTTGCTCACCTGCCAATTAGCTATAAACTGTAAGAAGCATTGTACCCAAAAAGGAAAGAAAGAAAGAAAGAAAAAAAGCTGGATCAGTTTCAAGTTTAATTACTCCAGAAGAATTCAGTATATTATTGCCTCAAACAAAAGAAAAAAATAATCTGAACCTTTAATCCTCTTTGAAGATGCTTCTTACTGATATATCCCATCACATACTTTTAACACTGGTGACAGTGCTTAGAGAAATCATATCCTACGTTCAGTTAAGCCAGGAAATGCATTTGATTCTTCTACTATAATTTCCATAGCGGCTTAGTAAATGCAACCTCTTTACCCCTTGTAAGCCATCCCATTGATGGTACTTGGTTAAATGCTATGTTTTAAATAGAATAGTTGTAAATTAATTTGTGTCTATGTGGTATAATGCATCCACCTTGCACATAGGAACTTGTTATTCAATCACTGCCTTTTTTATAGAGGTGTTAGAGTCCTTACAGGGTTTCCACACCACTGTTGGTGTGTCACGACTGTGAGGTTAAACCTGACCCCAGGAGGGAGCGCAGGTGAGATTCACCCCTATCCTGGGAGCGTGGCCCACAGGGACAAGGGGACATTCAGGCACAAAGGCTAATCCCGTCTCAGGGGCTTGGCTCAGATGAGGCTGGGGAGCACAGAGGGCTGGCCAAGCACTCACAGGAAGAAAATGCCTTTAATTCAGTATGTTCTACTAGATGATGATTGACCCAGCAGAAACAAAAATGCAGTGTGGTTGAAAGAAGCAGGGGAAAAAAAAGGAATGGGGTTTTTATTGTTATGGAGCTTGGATGCAGCCATGAGCCAGACTGCCAAGGGCATTTTTCTTTTACTTGCAAGCTTTTAGGCTTTCTTTATGCTCTGGACCTGACCTGGCCACTTGAGTGTGAGCCCATTCTACTGTTGTGTAGCCAAGCTGGTGGGCTTGGCTGCAGGAGGGATTGATTTCGTGGTGTGCATGTGTAGCATCTACTTGGGATCACACAGAGGGCTCCAGCAGAAGTCTTCACCTATGGAAATGCAGCTAAATATTCCGAAAGTACAGCCCTCCTGAAGCGCAGGAGGTTCTGGTTTAATTGGGATGGGGCTGGATGATAAAAGACACGCACAGCCTGTGACCTTGACTGAGTGCATAGCCACAGCTGAGGGGACCAAGGGCTTATAACCTCGCCTTCTCCCCCATGACTACCATTAGAAATGGTAAGGAAATAAACCCTGGTTTTCAAGAGTAACCAAACACCCATGAAGGGATTTTGCTCTAACAAGGTCTTTTTGGCAGTTTTCAAAGGACCTTCCAGGTATCTTCAGAGTTTGGATGAATGATTTGTTTTGTGCGCAAGTGCAATTGTTCATTTTGCTTCCCCTGTGAATCAGCTCAGGCACTAAATGGGGGCTACGGAGAGTGGAGTTTGCTACAAAACATGTTTCCTGTAAGCATTTCCCATCATTGAAAAAAAGCTATGAACTTGTTTCATTTTAAAACTAGGCTGGTTCTTTGTTGTCATCAGATTTACAAAACTAGACTGTTTTTAGCATAAACTACTTTGGGGGTAAAGGTCCTTACTGGATGACCTTGCTTCATGGTTTCTTCTGTGTCTGTACTCCAGCTTCTTGAAAACTGAACTCATGAAACGTATAGATCTATCCTCAAAAAAAATGGGCAGTTAAAAATAAAACCTCTCTTTAAGTTTTCAAATGGGACATTTGAAATTTGGGTATATACAGTCCATTTGTTTTGTGTTTTATTATGCAGTGACACAATGCAGCATAACATTGCATCTTTTTGGACATGGGCACAAGCTGAGCTGTTTATTTTAACTCTTTCTGAGTGCCCATTTCTTGATTTCTGGGTATTAGAAACACAAATAAATACCAGCTCCTGAGCATTTACATCGCTAAAACTGTTCAGAGTTCCTGATTTCGTCTTTCTCAGGTGGCTGTGCAATGAAAACCAGCCAGGAAATAAACCTGCACTTTTGCACTAGTCTGAGCCTAAATGCACAATGTCAAGAAGGTTTAATATCAACCGTCAGCACAGTGCTGTTGGTTCACTTGTATAGCATTGGGCAAACCAAAGATTAGAGCTGCAGACAACAGTCTCCTTCCAAAGGACGTTTGCTCCTGGCTGAGGACAATAGCTAATTCATACAGCGGTGGTAGCTCGTCGATGAGGAGGCAGAAACTGGGATCTGAGGTAAAAGGGAAGTGCTGAAAACCGACTGCGGAGTGCTTTCAGCGGTTTAAGGCCGCCCTCTAGAGACAGGAGAGAGCATTGCGCTGGGGATGCCGAACCCCTGCAGCGGAAACCTGAGTAGCGGCTGCGAGGTTCCGGGTTGGTTTTGGTTTGGTTTTTTCTTCCTCTTCTATTGTTCTAATACGACGCTTCTCCACTCACTGAAAAACGACTTACAGCAAGTCACTAATTTACAATTATTTCCTTTTACAACACTTCCAACATTTTGAATATGCTTGCAAATGCATGGTAATGTGAGACAGGTGAAGCTGCAGTGCAGCGATGCTTGATCCAAGTGGGAGGGAACTCCTTCCAGTACGGAAAGGGGGTGATGAGAAAACTGGAGAGGAGCTTTTTGTAAGAGCTAGTAGTGATAGGACCAGGGGGAATGGCTTTAACCTGCCAGAGGGGAGACTGAGATGAGCTCTTAGGCAGAAGCTCTCCCCTGTGAGGGTGCTGAGGCACTGGCACAGGGTGCCCAGAGAAGCTGTGGCTGCCCCATCCCTGGCAGTGTTCAAGGCCAGGTTGGATACAGGGGCTTGGAGCAAGCTGCTCTAGTGGAAGGTGTCCCTGCCCGTGGCAGGGGGTTGGAACTGCATGAGCTTTAAGCTCCCTTCCGACACAAGCCATTCCAGGATCTTACAAATCACTGTCCTGCGAACAGGGCACCTGGGGTGCTGCTGGACAGCAGCTCTGAGAGTGAACTATCCGGAGTACATGGAAACGCAGGAATGCCAAATTATTTCAGTGAGTTTTGGGGCAGGTGTTTAAGAAATGCACAGTCTTAATTTTGCACATGGATCTAAATTTGCCCTTGAAGCATTTCCTGTTTCATACTAGCTTTTGATGAGCTCTTAGGGTGGAACGTCTTGGAGTAATGAACCAAGCATTCACCACGCCAAGCAGCTTGCTTTTAACTTTAACTTCCACTTACCCATCTTTTCTCAAACCCCGATAGCTGCTGCATCCCAGAGCTTTACAAACCATCTGGTCAGGCCTCAAAAATACAGAGCTTCTGGCAAGGAAGTGAAGTTTGAGATAGACGGTCTCTGTGGGACCTCCCTCCTGAGCTCCCATCTGCCGCAGCCGGTACGTGAGATTTCCCCATCTGGTTCAGCCTACTTCAAATGTGTCCCTACCCTGTGGACTAGTGACATGTGACCCGGAGGAAGCAAGTTGTTATAGAGAAAACATGCAAATGTCATATTTGGAACTTAGGTCTGGTTTCCTGTCATCAGCAGTTTTCAAGCAAAATATAATAAATGCAGTGTATGAACCATCCCATCATTGCTTCTTGTGTTCCCTTCCCCAAAACACATAAATCCATTTATCTATTTGATTTTATAATAAAATGCAAAAGTCACAATCTTGTATGTTTGTAAATTCCTTGAAGGGAAATGCCTTCTTTTCAAAGGGTAAGAGTAGATTAATGAACAAAAATTGCACAGTCTCAAAAATACACAGTGACCCTTGTATAAAATACCTCTCACTTAAACTTGGCATTTGATAAACTAGTCATTTCACTGAGAGAATCATATCAATCTTCATTTTAGTGGGAACTGAAGCTGAGCATTAGCCCCACAGAGATATTTTTTCTGGGATGGATGAAACTGATTCTATAACTAATGTCGAGTTTGTGTATTGTTTCTTCATTTGATTTTGTTTGTATATTTTTCTTGGCTAGCAGTCACCAAGCCTTAAGTTCCCCAAAGAAAGTCCAAGACATTGCAGAATATCAGATCTATAGGTTTAATCCACATTAATCCATCAGCCAGCATTTTCCTATACATTTTATGAGGGTACAGACAGAGTTTGTAGCTGGGCTGTTAGTGTTTCACAACCTTCTGAATGACCAATGAAAAGATAAGACCAACAAAATTAATGAAAATGTCTTATTAAAAATGTCTTATTAACCAAACCCAGTCCCTCCATCATCCTGATGATGAAATATGACAGCAGCAGCCACGAAATGACTGAAGCAAAGTAGAGCGTAACCCCAAAAGCTTCGTAATGGGTTCAATTGATAGGAGAAGTTATCTGTGCTTGAGTGAGTGGAATGATGCTCTTGGAGCATGTCTGGCAGCTTGGTGCGTTATCTGTGCTTGAAGTGGGAGACTGGTGTGTGACAGTGTGAAATTTGGTAGACTTTTACATTTGGTTTGGGCATAAGAAATCTCTCTGAGCATGTTGGAGCCAGAGATGGGTCCAGTGAAAAACCTTCCATTTGAAGAGCCCCATAAACACTCCTGGTTTTTGGACTCTGTCTGAAAATTAGGAAGACAAAATAAAGAAGTTTGTTTGGGGTGATATTTCGTGTGTGCTTTTCAGAATGAATGCGCTTCCCTTGGAGCACACAGATGTTCTGCTTTGTGTATCCAGATGGATGACTATTGCAAAGTGAGATTTTATTCACCAGGCTCCTTTTTTATTGTTATTTGGGAAAACCCCTGTAATTTCTGAATGTTGCATATTTATTTGTTATGGACTTGTTTATGTTGGTCCACATCTGACAGAAACAGTTGCACTCACTGACCTGAACAGCATTAAAGAAATACATTCGTATGTCACCTGGGATAACAAAACAATCTGTGATTTCTGACTTCTTACTGTTGCTGAACTGGCTTTTAAGAAGGGTAGCAATACTCCATCCATCATCAGCGCAGATATCCCACTGTTGCTTTCTTCCCCATAACCATACAGTGATTTCACTGAGCTCAGTCTCTGCCAGCTGGGGTTTCAGCCCAAGATATCCACCAGGTACAGCTCAACCAGACATGTAAGAATCAGATACAGCTCAACAGATGTATTGGCACATGTTGATTGGGAGTGCAAGAGATGAGGAGCATCCAATAAAACCACGTGGTAAGTTTAAACCAAGCAACTTACCACTTCACTGCGAGGATGCTGAGGCTCTGACACAGGGTGCCCAGAGAAGCTGTGGCTGCACCATCCGTGGCAGTGTTCAAGGCCAGGCTGGATGGGGCTTGGAGCAACCTGCTCTAGTTGAAACTTTATACAGACCCAGGTTTGCAAGATATGCAAATCCCAGTGGTGTTCATGGCATAAATTTTGGCAAGAACCTGCACACCTGCTCACACATCTTGAGGAATCATAACTGCACACTTAACACACTGGGTGCATGTATTTAAATCAATGATTTCACTGTATGTAGGATGCCTTTTGGTCCTGTCTTTATACCTTATAAGAGTATTAACAGAAAATGAAACCTTTTTGCCAATGTAAAGTCTACTGCTGTTGCCAGCCTTTGATATTTTCCTGCCTGGCTCCTGTTTTTTCGTATTGACACCTAAAATGCCCCTGAAATGCAACTTATCTGTGAAATTACAGTTATCGCAACATCCTTCTTCCATGGGCAGGGAGACTGAACAACTGGCGGCCTAAAATACCAGCCCTGTGTAATCTGGTTGTGCTTTTTTGTTGCACTTGGTTTCACCTCCCCTAACCCCATGCTAGAATGATAAGCATAATCATAGCACAGTTCCTTGTACTATATTTGGGCCATATAGTGGAATTTGAACCAACAGTCACCATTTGCGAAGGATAAGAATTAGCTTTAATGCCACACACTGACACATGAATCCTATCATTTTTTCCTCATTTCATTTCTTCCAGTAACCCCACCAATTGGCTTGAGCAAGCAATTCAAAGGAAAAAATAAATGTAATAGAGGTCCCTCTTTTCAGAAAGGTACTTCTGTCCAATTACTTTCATCTTGAGAATACAGCTATGAGGTCTGTTTCAAGGGATGTCCTTCAGCAGGCAGCATGAATTGCAGAATCAGTCACACAAATGGCCTACCAAATATAAAAATAGCCAGTATATCAACAGGGCTGAAGCCAAGCAGCAGTTAAAGTAACTACTAGATCAGTAACACTAAACTTACAACAGACAGATGCATCCAAAAAGGAAAAGTGCAGGCTGGTTTTAGTTTGATTTATGTTATTGCTTCATTTTTTATTCAAGATAGGAAGCATTCTGAAAAGCAAATGCTAAACACTGAAAAAAGATTGCCATAACAAAATAAAATACAGTGTAAATGTACAATTGATAGGGGAATATTGCTGAATCTAGTGAGACAGGTTGCTGTAGCTGAGATAGTGATTGTGGAGGAAGAGCCTTCTTAGATGGATGCTTCAATCCCTGCTCATGCTGCACATGGCTTTGCTGCCTCTATTGCTGGTGTTTTAGGAATAGGTCTTACACTCCTAGTGCAGGAGAGAAGTGAGTCAGCAACTCCCTTCAGGCTGAGCTGTATTTATTCACACTGGTTTTCCTAAAGTTTTGGAAGTGTTTAGTTGGAGAGTTCAAATCTAAGAGGGATGTGGAGCTGCTGGAGCGAGTCCACAGGAGGCCATGGAGATGCTGAGAGGGCTGGAGCAGCTCTGCTCTGGAGCCAGGCTGAGAGAGCTGGGCTGGGAGAAGGCTCCTGAAGGGGAGACCTTAGAGCAGCTCCAGTGCCTAAAGGGGCTACAGGAAACGTGGAGAGGGGCTTTGGACAAGGGATGTAGGGACAGGACAAGGGGAATGGCTTTAAGCTGCCAGAGGGGAGACTGAGATGAGCTCTTAGGCAGAAGCTCTTCCCTGGGAGGGTGCTGAGGCGCTGGCACAGGGTGCCCAGAGAAGCTGTGGCTGCCCCATCCCTGGCAGTGTTCAAGGCCAGGTTGGACACAGGGGCTTGGAGCAAGCTGCTCGAGTGGAAGGTGTCCCTCCCCATGGCAGGGGGTTGGAACTGGAGGAGCTTTAAGGTCCCTTTGGACCCAAACTATTCCATGATTCTATGATACTATGAAACAGGAGGCTGCAGGCATCTAAGTCAGGCAGGTATAACTGTAACACACACAGTTAGAAGGATGACTTTGCAACTTACTACAAACCTCCCAGGCATTTTCTAAATCCCACTGCAAAACTTCATATACCAGTATATTCTTCCCTCTTTGCAGGAAACAGGGCTGTTCCAGTTCAAATGCCATTTTCACAATTCATCCAACTTCAGTTAAGACAATAAGGATAACATCCATGATGACAAAGGCTTGAGAATCCCAGGTTCTGCACCCTGCATCCTGCTGGATTTCCTGCATTATCTCTCAATATCTTTGTTGAAAAAGTGCATCTTTTACCAAATGCAGCTCTTGATGCTGTAAGGATCCTGTGGACATAATGGCCTGCTGGAAGGATGAACAGGGCACAGGCAGCTATGGGGATGTCCTGCACCTTTGCTGTGTGTTGGAGGATGCCAGTCTGGCTGCCTCTGAAAGCAGAGGAAGAGTTGGATTGGATGAAGGCCAATAATATGAATCTCTGGTATGTATTACAGAAGATGAGACTATCTTTGTAACCTTGAGACTATCCTCATTACAAGGGGTAATGAGTCTTAATGATACTTACTAAAAGATATGTTTGATCTGCCTTACAAGACACAGAAACCCCACTCTGCTAAATGTCGTTAGCAAAATTCATGCTGATTTAAGTGAGGCTAGGATTTTACCTATAGCCAGCAAATTAAATGACTCCAAAAAATGCAAACATATTCTCCTAGCTAGAGACAAGTCTTTTTAAAGTCGTTGCCACCTGGATACAGCTCATAGTGGGAATAGATACCCCTGCATGTAAAAGACACGCGCAAGTGAATACAACTCAGGCTACAAAAACATTTGAGAAAATTCACACTTACTATATCTTCAGTGCTTTTGAGCTGCGCTCAAGGTTCAATGAGTCAATAGATTTCTTTCCAGTGACTCAAAATGAATGTGGAAGAATTCTTTCCTGAGCTACTAATGATGCTTTGCATAGCCCTGGGTTGATTCACTGCTTTGGAGCACCTCAAGATGCTCCCATAGCGTAAGTACTAACGTGAGTATGTTTTCTGCTGTGCTGGCCGCTGCTGGGCTTACAGGAGAGCTGACAATGCATTTTGTCTGATGGTTTTCAAAGGGTGAAAGCAGGTGCACCAGGCACACAGAGAGTGTCTGGAGACCCCACAGACATCTGTAAGAGGCGGTATATGCTTTCAGTGTTTTGGTTGCCTTAACTGGGTGGAATACATCAGCAGTGCTTACACAGCAATTGGTCATTTAATTTTTTATATAATTTTTTAATTTTAATTTTAATTTACATTTTAAAATCCTTCCCTGTGAGTGTGCTGAGGCGCTGGCACAGGGTGCCCAGAGAAGATGCGTCTGCCCCATCCCTGGCAGTGCTCAAGGCCAGGTTGGACACAGGGGCTTGGAGCAAGCTGTTCTAGTGGAAGTTGTCCCTGCCCATGGCAGGGAGTTGGAAGCAGATGAGCTTTAAGGTCCCTTCCAACACAAACCAGGCTGGGATTCTATGAATGTTTAATTAGTTATCTTAGTAAGGAGGAACATTTTAGACTCTGGAAATGAGTCTTTGAAGCTCCTGTGCTGCAGTGCAGGATATGCAGAAGTCCTCAGAGATAGCTGATTGATGAAAGAGATAGGATGGGTGTTTGAAGTATTTAGCAAAGAACACCCCTGCAGCCCTGTTTTTACTCTTGGGATCTTTGAGAACCTGCCTGCACAATCTGTGGTCACCCACTTTCTTTTCAAAACAGCTCTGGAATTTCCAAGTGTATTTTAAAGTGGTTTTTTCCACTTTTCTCCTTGCTCCCCCCCCCCCCACATCTTTGCCAGTGCAGTCACCCTCTAGCTTCACATCCATCCATCCATCCATCCATCCATCCATCCATCCATCCATCCATCCATCCATCCATCCATCCATCCATCCATCCATCCATCCATCCGTTCTCCCCGACATCCGACCGGTCCCTGTCCTGCCGCAGCCACGCGGGGGGGCCCGCGGGCCGCGGACGGCACCGCTGCTCGGCGCAATCCCTACTCCCCGCGCCGGCGGCCGCTTCTGACTTCATCCTGCTTAAATGCAGTGACCCCTTGGAATGTTGGGAGCAAACGGCACTCGTGTTTTTCCACCCCGGAACGGTTTCTAGCTGCTCGTGGGAGCACTCCGTCGGCAGTTCCTCATGGAGAAGGACGGCTCTGAAGGCATTGGACTCCGAAATATCATCGCTTCGAGGGATGCTCGCATCCTCACTCTGTGCCATCTGACCTGGCAGTTTGCCTTGTGTCCTGACTGTGCCTAAAATCCCACATTGAGAGGTCCTGTCGAGCAACACTTTCAGGTAAACCAAGACCGTGCTCTACCCATGGCAATCCAGAAGGCATAAATAAAATCCAGGGAAAACTAACTTTTTCTCCTGAAAGTTGCATTTTCCTGCTGTAGAAGCCCGAAGGCTACTTCCCACTACCATTACAGGCTGCTGCTTTTATGATTTATATGCAGTGCTGAGGCCAAAATGCCATAGATTAGATTAAAGGGGAAAAGAAGTGTTCTCTACAGCCCTGCTTCTTCTCTCAGGGCATAAGGGGGTGGGAAGGGGCAGGCGCTGGAGTGGTTAAATCCAAATTTGGTGCATAAATGTCTTTGAGAGTCTGGAGATGATTATTTACTGATCCCTCTTAAAGATAAGAGTAAGGTTGGAGGAGTGAGTACCCACTACATCACATCCAGGGCATTGCCTGTCTGCGGGCATGGGAAGCTGTCATGGGTTCAGCAGTAGCAGTCATTTTTTCTCCTTGGTAGCTGGTGCAGTGCTGTGTTTTTGACTTTCGGCCTGGGAACAGCGCTGATAACACCAGTGTTTTCTGTTACTGCTTGGTAATGTTTTGGTCTGACCAAGGACTTTCTGAGCCTCATGCTCTGCCAGGGAGGAGGGGAAGCTGGGAAGAAGCAGAGACAGGACACCTGACCCAAACTGACCAAAGAGGTATTCCATACCACAGCACGTCATGCCCAGGATGTAAAAACGGAGGGCAGAGACCCGGAAGGGTGGGAAGTTTGCTGCTGGGTCAGGCTGGGTATAGGTGGTGAGCGATTGTATTCTTTCCTTGTATTTGCCTTGTCATTATTATTATTGGTGGTAGCAGTAGTGGTTTGTGTTATACCTCAGTTACTAAACTGTTCTTATCTCAACCTGTGGGAGTTGCATTCTTTCGATTCTCCTCCCCATCCCCCCGGGAGCTGGGGGGAAAAAGAGGGGGAAGTGAGTGAGCGGGCTGTGTGATTTACGGCTTAAACCACAACAGAAGTGTCATGGGGTAGCACAGCCTCTGCACCACCCATGCCCTTATGGAAATCATAGAATAATGAAATCCCACACTGGTTTGTGCTGAAGGGGAGTTTAAAGCTCATCCAGTTGCCATGAGCAGGGACACCTTCCACGAGAGCAGGTTGCTCCAAGCCCCTGTGTCCCACCTGGCCTTGAACACTGCCAGGGATGCGGCAGCCACAGCTTCTCTGGGCACCCTGTGCCAGCGCCTCAGCACCCTCACAGGGAAGAGCTTCTGCCTAAGAGCTCATCTCAGTCTCCCCTCTGGCAGGTTAAAGCCTTTCCCCTTGGCCTGTTCCTACAGGCCCTTGTCCAAAGGCCCTCTGCAGGTTTCCTGTAGCTCCTTAGGCAATGGAAGAGAGGCTTTCCCCAGAGCACAGCAGAGAGCAGAATCCTCTCCCTGAACTGCTGCTCACACTCTGGAGGTGCAGCCCAGCACACGGGGGGTTCTGGGCTCAAGTGCACACTGAAGCTGAGTCATGGGGTGCTTCTCGTTAACCAACACCCCAAATCCTTCTCCTCAGGGCTTTGGGTTTGCCCTGGGCTCAGTCCAAACAGACAGCATAAGTATGGAGAAAAAGTGTCACCCATCAAGAGAGGAAAAATATGAAAGAGATGTTCATGAAGGAAGTCAAAACCACCAGCCCAGGTTTGCAGCCTGGATTTGGAGTTGCTAGGCACATTCTCCAAATGCTGGATCTGCTTTTCTCATTTCCTCAACATGGACCTGAAGGGCATATCAGCACAGTAGTGGTAGGGAAGGTCTTGGGATGAAGTTTGTGACTGCTTCAGTCTGCATGAGCTAAGTAGGATCAAGCTTCATACATATTTGGCTGATGATTCAATAAACGACATTCTCCTTCTCTCTTGAATGTCCTGTCTCTGTCAAGCTCCTGCTCCAAGCTTCTAGGATTCCTGATTGAATTTCTAACACAGGTTTCCCAAAAATGGTAGTCTTCATTCCCAGGTTTCACACAGGAGAAATATATTCACTGTATAATTTATTGACTTATGGATAATAGAAAAATGTACTTTAACTAAAATGGTAGTTAAAAATTACCTCAATTTTACGTGTTTTCAATGCCTTCTATATTTCTGTTCACCATGACTTCATAAAAAGTCGTGACAAGTGCTTTGATTTTGTAGATGATATACAGCAACGCACCCTGTAGCGACTGCTGTGTTCCTGGGGTTACAGTTTTACTCTTGCAACTTTTTGTCTTCCCTTCATTGCTTGTGAGCAATTTTTTCTTTGGTAACGGAGGATAATTGAGGGAGATATAGCAGTATGAATGTTCCTGTGATTACTTGTAACGGCTGAAATACTCTAAGGGGGATTTCTCAGCATTAGGAGGTTCTCCAGCAACTTGAAGCAGAAATAAAGACCAGAGAAGTTAAAGCTTTTAGAAGTGAGGTTTTGAGGCCATAAATCTATACTCATCTAAAGATTCAGGCATCTGGAAAATACCTGATTCTACTTCTACTGTCAGACTTGGGAACCACCCTGGCGGTTTTTCTTGTGAATCTGGCATCAGGAATGGCTGGTGGCACAGGTAAGGGTTGCAGGACCAGCAATAGCCATGGACCATGGCCACATAGCATCAGCTAAGTGTACCATCAACCCATAGTACATAAGCACACTCAAAACAAGTGATCACATCACTCTTTCTCCAGCCCTCTGGATATGATGCAACTTCAGTATCGCAGTAACAATGTATTCCACAAATTGCATCTCATTGTTTTCCAGAGCTGGTAATGAGCACACTTATTGAAGTTCTTCATTATTCAGACTTGCTGGTAACATTTTTTTCAGTCAACATTCAGAACCTATTCTTGTTTAGTCACAAACGTCAGGTCATGCCTTGTTTGTCTTCTTGATTCTTATGAGACATAGTTTGGGCTGAGTATTTCCAAATGATAAAATATCCCATCTTAGAAAAATGCATGAAAACTTTAGTTTGTTTGGAACAGCAACATGTATGGGTTGGGGCTTTTTTTGTCCCCAGCAGCTGTGGACCAAAGCAACTGAGCATACATTTCTATTACCTACACAGGCTTTTAGTGAAATAATTTGTAGCATATAGTACAGAATCTTCCCCTCAAGCAGTTACACATACCAAAGAGCTTTGTGATTAAATTCTTTACCATGAATTTGTATTTTTATAGTTTTCTTAATTAGTTCAGTTGTTAACAATGTGCTTTCAAGATCAGGTGGAAGCTTTAGGACACGCTTTAGACACACCTTGTCCTCTGGCTATACAAACGTGTCTCCAGCATCAGCACATGAAGCAATGGCTCCAGTGAGTTTCCAGAGGGCTGGAAAGAGATTAATTCAAGTCTCTTTTTGAGGGCAGCCCATGAAAAATGGCTATTCTTACAAACAACAGGCTTTTGAGATCCAGCAATTGTGTACTTGGCATGAGCTAAGAAGAGAAACTGCTGCAAAACAAAAACAACAGGCAAGAGTTATGACTTCACTGTGCGAATGGTGAGATCTTGTTTCCAAACTGGACTGCCTGTTCCTTTCTCCAGTATGGTGTTTTCCATGGGCATATGAAAACCAGATTTAACAGGCTAGGTGCCACCATGTATTAACCTCACGTGTTTTCCCCCATTAAACAATACATAACAGTTTGACCAGCTTTATAACTCCAAAAAGCTGGTGTGCTGAGAGATAAGCTTTGCCAGTTACTGTAGCTTCTAGGTTTTATCGTTGATGGCAACATTTGTCTGCTCAGATATGTCCTGCTTGATATTATGTTTCCTGAAAGAGAAATAATTAGAGAGATGAGTTCTGGCATCTCTGTTGTTCCAAGGAATGACAATTAATCCAGATAGTCATGCTTATTATTATCTTGGTTGTTGATTATTACTCTGTATCCTTTCCAGATCTACTTGGACATCTGCAAGCACTCTCTACTACTGTGAGTGTTAATCAGCATCAAGACTGATGTTATTGAAGGCCGTGCAAGGACCTTTTCTGATCTGTGCCCTTATTGATGGTAGTGGTCTTGGGCTGAGGAACCAAGCTGACAAACCTCTTTTGGGGCAGGGGGTGGCTCTAAGGTAGGACTTCAGCAGCACCTCCAGGTCCAGGTGAGGAAACTGTCCCAGCTTCATCTCCAAAATTGTACAGATGAATGGTGGAAAACAAAGAAAACAAGACTTGTCTAGGTCTCCACAGAAAAGCAGCTGGAGAGATAGGAATAGACTCTTCCATCAGAAAACTTGCTTGTGTGAACATGTGTGGGTGAGGAACCTCACACCAGTGGAGACCAGAGCCAGACAGTAAATATAGCATTAACTATTTGTGTCTGATAGCCTCCAAAGGACATGTCTGTGTGACTTCTGTTTCAAGACGGTGTGTCCCTACTTTTCTACCCAGTTATCCTTCTGAATTTCAAATGCTACTAGGTAGGCTAATAGGTATATTACTTGTACTCTTTAGATGAAAGATGTTATAAAGTGTACACAACCATTTAGTGTGATCAGATTGACTTCAAGAAGCAAGCCTTGAAGCCTATTAAGTCCTGCAAATTTAAAGTGCACTCTAAATCATGTAAACCAGAAATTACGTGGTGATTATGCATCCCATGAAAAATGTAGGTAAGAAATCATGCCTTTGATTATAAAAGATGAAATGTAAACACTAAGAGTCCTATGCAGCCTGACTCATTTATGTTGCCTAGCATCGTGGTATGTTGCTTATGAAGTGGCAACATATGGAGTTGAGTGCTGACAGGGATAACAAACTGCATTTCCAGCAGCAGCAAGGCTGCCATTATGGGCATTAATCAACAAATTGAAAGGCATTAAATGAAGGGGAAATAACAATGATAATAAAACAGACAACTAGGGTGGTTAAAGGCAATGGGGCTTCTCTGGATGTGACTCGAAGCCTGAGGAAATCCAGACCAACACTTCAGCGTGGTAGTGAGGGGGAATTTTTATGCTATAGGCATTGTGTTTGTAAGTATTGAGGTTTGTAAGGCTCAGAAGTCCTTAGATAAACCCAGGATAGGCAGCAAAACAATACAAACCATACATATGTAAAGCATAATTTGTTTTGGTCAAAACTACCTCAAAGCAGATGTCAAAAAGTTTAGCTGAGAGTCTGAGTATTTTATTTTCTGAAGGGTGGGCTGTAATGAGCAAGTCGCTGAAATTCAACACAGTAACCTGGTGACTTGAATCAGTCTTTAAATCAAAGAGACACAAGCTACCCACAGCTGAATTGATATTCAAAAGATGTGGCAGAAAGTGCTGGATGAGGCACCAGCCATTACCAGAAGAATAATTGTGTTAGGAAGCAGTATTGGGGAAAAACCCCTAACCATAGTTTGTGAGGAATGGAAAAACAAAAGACTAAGCAGAAAACATTCTGTGTGCTACATGTCAGTAAGTAAAGGAATGAAATGAGAAGTGACAAAATACATATTTTTCATAAGAATTGGGGATGGATTTTAATACATACAGCAAAAGCTCATTTAGGCAGGTAACTATGAAAAGGAAAGAAGCTGGATTACTTTGCGGAAGGGATATTTTAGAGATTGGAGATAATACATGTAAGACCCAAACTTAATGGAAGTTCTGCTTTGTTCTTTCAGACGAGGACAGCAAGCACTGCAGAAACAAAATAAATTAATAAAGTGAATGAGAGTGTGAAAATGGAAATCACTGCATCAGACTGCTTCATAAATGTAAATAGAATGAAGCAATTTCATAGAATCCTGGAACGGTTTGTGTTGGAAGGGACATTAAAGCTCATCCAGTTTCAACCCCCTGCCACGGGCAGGGACACCTTCCACTAGAGCAGGTTGCTCCAAGCTTTGTCCAACCTGGCCTTGAACGCTTCCATTTGCATCAGAGAAAGTCAAAGAAACTGGCCACACGAAATGACATGATACAATTATTTCTAAGAAATGTATCAGATTATAGGTCTACAAATGTAGATAAGAAAATAGCAAAAAGCATACAAGGACAGGCGAAGAAGTAGCGAGCTTAACTTCTCCATTAATGCCACTGATAATACATGTCTATTTTCATGCAACAAATGGCATGAGAGCATAATCACATTGCTGAGCACTGCATTGCTGTGTCATTGGTTGGGCTATATAGAAACATAGAACCAATTAGGTTGGAAAACACCTTTAAGATCACCAAGTCCAACAGTTACCCCAGGATATGTTGCAGCACATGAGAATATGAACTTTGCAGATGGCATCATTCTTATGGAGTTGCACAGCAAAGGATCAGCATTAGTTTCTTTACACAGCTCAAAATCTCACATATTCACAACTTTTATTGGTGTCTAGGTATGAAGCAATTGTGGAGTAAACCAGATTTGTCTTCTGCTCAGCATACGTACTCTCTTGGAAATATGCATGAGTTATGACTACAGGCAAGTGCACAAATATAAGGAAAAGCTTTCATGGGGATGAGTGAGCTTCCTGATAGTGTGGCTGAACAAAATACAAATGCCAAATGAGTCCTAATATGAATGATAAAACAAAGCACTAGTTCCTGCCAGCATAAACACATGACAATTATAAGCTGATCTTTCTCATGCTCATTGTAACTGTAGGGGAAGGGGATGATGGAAGTCAATGGAGTCCTGAAGTGACATATTACTCATCATGGCCATTGTAAATGATTTCCCCAGAGGCTGCAATTTCTTTGAGGAACTTGCTCATTCTACTAATCAACACTAATCATGCCTATAATTTGTTCTTCAGCTATCTGCACTTCTGTGGTTTTTCTTTTGCTCCTAATAGTCCTCCGCAGTGGCAGATCTCACTGGGGACCCCTTAGCCTGCCCAGGTCCTGCTAAACAAGAGCAGCTCAGCACTTGGCAGGACAGTGCTTGGGGATATCAACCTCTCTGTTTCTAAGAGGGCAATCCTCTGATGGATGAACTCCTCTATAGGAGGCACTATAGTCTGGATTTGGATCTAACACCAAAGGACAAGCAGGTCTTTCCAAGATGAATACTCATGCACCTCTTTTGTATTTTTCAGGAAGCCAGTGAAGATCAGATGACTTACCTGGGAACCAGTTAAGCAGAACACGGATTTCTTGGGAACCATTCTCTTTTTTGAGAAGAGGCCAACATTGAACCATTTCAACATAATTTCCTGAAATGAGAGTACAGAAGACGTAGCCTTCTAGGCTTTCCTGCATGGTGCTTTGATAATTATTGCTGCCTACTGGACTTGCATTTAAAATGGTGGAGTGATCTTGTCCTCAAACTCATAATGTTGTGTAGCTCATTGGTATGGCTGAGCATCCAGTGTGCTCTATGCATGCCTTACAGCACATGAGCATTTAGGAGAATATAGAATCCCAGACTGGTTTGAGCTGGAAGGGAACTTAAAATTCATCCATTTCCAAACTCCTTCCACAGAGAGGGACACCTTCCACTAGACCAGGTTGCTCAAAGCCTGATCCAATCTGGCACTTAAGGACCTTTAGCAGAAAAATAGATGCTGAGAAGCCAGGGGCAGATGCAGCTCTCTGCACCCTAATACCTCACAGAGACCTTCCCAGTCACACAAGGATATGCCCAGATACAGTATGAGCTCTGAAAGCAGAGGATTTTCAGCATGCAGTTTTAGAGTTAGGTGCCGAATTCCACCTAAATCCTTATTTAGGTTATTTAATCCTGTAGTGAATCTAGTCTTCAGCTGTCCCTGCCTTGGTTCAACGCTGAAGCACTTTTGTCCTGAGGCTGGAAGCTTGTTGCAAGTGAGTGCCTGTTGCCTTCAGCTTGCAGGGAAATCTGTACAGCAGAGTCTTGAGATGATTTCACGACTTCTTAGTATGAGCTAAGCTGGGAAGACTGGGTCAGGAACACTGATGCCTTCAATTCGTGCAATGTGAGTATAAAATGCCATCAAATCAGAACATAACAGCGTGGAGGATTACTTTGCAATTAATAGCTTGTGAACAGTGTAAAAATGCCCTTCAGTGGCTTTGCTATTTGTAGAATATTTTCCAGCTGGGGAATTTTGCTGAAGAATCTCCCAGCCATGTAAGAAACACAAAGAAAAGGAAAACAGGTAAGACTGAGCATTCAAGACAGACCTGTCTCAGAAGACAGGCTTGTTTGAGAGAATTAAAGTCACAGTTTGTTCAATGTAACCAGACGGAGTATGCAGTCTTTGGCTATTTATAACTCACAAATAAGGCAAGCAGACAGCTAATATAGCCAGGGGCCAGCAGTAACAGAGCCATGCAGTTTTATTAGCAAGCCTAGGTGGACATGTCATTTGATATATCCATGTGTGAAAGTATTTTTATGATCTGTATGTTGAAAAAGGTCACAGGAGCTTTAAATATGAAATTAAATAGAATTAAACCTTACTGAAGATAACTGGATCCCTCAGGCACTGGGAGTCTTTCAGTGGCTTAAACAATAGTTGTGGGGAGAAGTGGGTTGGATTGCAAGGGATTTCAGTCTATGCGGAAAAATCTAACCTAGCCAGCTTTACAATAGAGAAAAAAAACCCCATAATTTAGGAACAAATGGCACTTATCAAGCAGTAGAGAATAAAAACTGCTCAATTATAAACTTCTGCACATAGACTTTCTGACATATGAATTGAAAGTAATTTGGTTCAATTAAAACGTTACAATCAAAATAATTAGACTGAATCTTGCTATCTCCGCTCCATTGACCAGGTGATCCCATCAGCTAGGTAATTAGCCAGCATTAATCAGTTAAGCTCCAGCAGAGGTGTTAGTTGGTTTAATACACCTGCATTTATGTCTTGCAGAAGTAGGATGGAGTTGTCAAAATGAAATGAAATAATTCTTCCTTCCTTTGGTGCCATTTCGGGTATTTCAGTTTACTCTTTTCTGGGTTGGGTTTCTTGCCTGGAACTATTTTCTGGGATGTGCTATTTTGCTGAAGCCCCAGGTGGGCTTACCACCATAATATTTTTTCTGTGTGATTTTTATATTTAAATGAACTGAAATTGGGTGGATGTGATAAAGGAGAATGGTGACCCATCTCATCCTGGACTGTCTTCCTTATCTGCTAACTGTGCCTGCCTTAGACTAGGTCCCAAATTACTGTTGATAGTGTTTGAAGCACCTTCAGAAAAGATAATAATATAAATTCACATTGCATATAATTTCAGAATAGAGTCAATGACAATATTTTCTTCTTGTTATCGTATTTAGGTTTTTGTACTAATGAATCTACTCACCACTGCCCATCGAAAGGCCTCATTCCCAAACACTCATCTGTTAAGTATTTTCATTTATAATTTCCATGGCAGAAGTCACTTTCACAAAGAAATTACCACCTTTAAGAAAGAAACTTGAATTTAAAAAAGGCCAATAAAGCTATGGTTTGGACAGTGTTTTCTTTTTCTCTTTTTAATCTTTTCCTCTGTGTTCCCTTTTGATTTTTATCTTGTTGTTGGGAAAGACAGTAGCAGCGCTAAGCTCTGATAAAATCAAAGGCAAGTGTTTATGTGAACATTCGAACTCATCTTACACTTCAAATACAAGGACAGCAAGAATACAACCTTGTATTGCTACAGACACAGCTAAAAGTGAAAGCAGAAAACCTTTAGCTGGAAGGCAAAGATTTCATGTTCTTTCATTTCCTTTTGTGCTGCGGAGGAAGGGTCCTTCCTACAGACTGATGCCAAGAGTTGCACAGTGTGTGACACTGGGTGCTTGTCTATGGATCACTGTGCTCCTCACCCTCTTTACAGCACTATGAAATGAAACTCTCCTCATGTCATCAATATTAAGGAAAGCTGTGGTGATTATAAAATTGGGAGAACATTAATTTCAGCCATCAAAGCATAACTTTTCTCTGTGCCTTTCTTACAGACAAACCTGGACATGTACAAAGTCCTGAGAAGAATATGTAATTCTCATTTCCATCTGAGTTTCGTTGGAAAGCATCCCAGGGATTTTTGCATGTTTAATTTCCCCTAGGAGAAAAGTTTTCAACATCTCAGTCCATTTGAATGACAAAATGTCTTTCATTTTGGCTGATGTAAATTAATAACTTAAGGGGGAAATGTTTTCTGTTTGTTGATGGAAGAAGTTTTACGTTCTAGAAACAAAGCATTTCAGCCTGCATGGGTTTTGCAAGACTTGCAAATACAGAGATGTTTGTCTTAAAAATGTGGGCAATAATGCAGAGTTTGGTAAAAATACAACAAATATCACTTAACAAGAAACACTTTGGAGTAAAACGTTATTACTCATTTTAATGTTGCATTAATTGTAAGTATATATTTCCAGTCACGTTTCCTAAACCAGCAGCCATCTGTTTTATTAATCTGAATTTATCTTGCTTGTCATCTGAAAAACAGGGCTAAATATTAAAATCACAACAATCTTATGAATTGTTCCATCTTCAGTTTCTATATAATAATGATATTCCTTCATTCAAATCCATTCACTTTCTTTTTTCTTTGGAACAACTGATGCAGTTCTACTGGAAAATATTTATTCCCTTGGCTAAGGAGAGTGTTGATACCTTCTCTAATTTACGTTGCTATTTTGTCAATGGGAAACCATAATATTTCCAACATATAAGAAGCGGTTGCTATACACCATGCTGCATAAACAGGCATGAAAATAAACCCATTCATTCAGAGAAAAAAGAAGAAGTGGGGCTGGAAGAAGGTTTCCAGCCCTCTGAGCCAAATATTCTTCTTCTTAGGCCAAAAAAGCAGCTCCCCCTCTGCTTCCCACCCCAAACAGAAGCAGTTTCCTTGTGCATTGCCCACTAGTACTTGACAAAATAAATTGTAAATTATGCATCTAGGAGAAAAGAATAACCAAGCAATTATAAACAGCTCAGGCTAATTTTAACTCTGTTAAGCTGAATTAATTCATCTACCTCAGAAAAATACAAGTCACCAGCTTACTAATGTTTTTTACTTCAAACATTTTTATAACTTCGTAAGAGGAAAAATTCCAGACAAGCAATCCATAGCTGCAGATGCAGCTGCCTAAAATATGAGGGAAATAATTTATTTCTATGTGCCTTTGACATTTTTCTTGGGTAAGAAAGATATTTAAGCTTCACAGCACAAATATGAAGACTGTAGGATCTACATATTTCCATGATAGACTCATTGTGTGTTTCACTCTGTGAGATGAAGCAGAAGAACCAGGACAGTCTTTTTGGCCCATCCTTTATGTATCCCTGGTAATCTTTTTCAGGAGCAATGGCTTGTCTGCTTTCAAGTCTAAAAATTCCCCTGCACGTACCATCGAGATTTTTTCGCTGCTTTGCTCTGCCGAGTCAAGAGATAGGAGAACTCCATCTACTTGCATAGCAGAACTCAGTGGTGTAAGCGAGGAAGAAAGGGTAAGAAAAAATGCACATAGCCCTTTTTTGTTATAATTTTGGGCACTTTTTAGCATAGTTATGTACCAGCCAAAGTGTTGTTATTATACAACAGGTTGCGTTGCGTTATACAGTTATATTGAATAATTGAACACTAGACTTATTTGCAGCCTGTGTGTTTCCATTGTAGACAACGAGCCTACAGACTGTGCCATCCTTGGAGAGTCCTTACTCCTTGGAGTAAGACTGTGGTGGCCCCATGGAAGAGGATACCAAAGGATTAAATCTGTGCTATATCTACACGGGACAGAAAGGTTTACGGGTTAAAGTCTGCACTCCAGGTTATGCCATATTTATGGACTGTTTGTTATGTACACACTGCAACTCATCTGGAGTCAAAAGAAAAGGACCAAAGCTGCAGTGAGTTGTGCAAATCACAGCTTGTTACACTTCTAGGCATGAAACAAGGAAGACAGTGAGAATATCACTTGTTTCCCAGAAGTCTGTGAGCCATACAGAAGAGCTGGGCTCTCTTCCAGAGACACTGAAATAGAATCTCCAACCAAAAGAGAGCTGGAGGGCAGCAGCTCATCTAAATTAAAGAAACAGCACAAATCCTATTCTATTCTGAAAACTATTCTATAATTCTATGATCCATGGCCTCGACCACATGAGGTGATGTGAAGCAGACCACTAGTTGCTGCTGCTTATGTATGTAAGAGCCTGCGACCCCACAATTAGGTATTTCTTGCCTCCTTCTTCCCACTGAACTGCACTGGCCCAGTTGAGAGCTGGGGACACAACGTAGAGTCCTCAGTACACAAGTGGAACCGTCGTGTCAAAAATTTCCCCATGAAATGGAAAGCAAGGATGGTGAGAAACCAGAACAATAGCTCTTGGTGAAGTTCCTGAATACAGAACCAAGGGTTTTGTTACTATTTCTGGTCACTACCATGGCAAAACACTCTTTTCTTTCTTTTTCTTTTCTTTTTGACCAGGGTTTCTTTAAGAATCTTTGTCTATGCCCTAAATAGATCACCAGTTTTGAGGCATTCTGATCCATGAATCTCTCAAAATTGGCAATTCCTGCTATGATGAGGATTTGATTTCAACAATCCCTCTGCTAAAATCAGTACCTCCTGAGATACTGTCCTATATTCCTCAGATTTCTGGGAATCCAAGACAACTGGGAAGATATTTTTCCCTTTGGAAAGGCTGTTGGACTGAAGCTATATGGAATGGTATGTCCAACAGTACTGCTTCTGTTTTCATGGGTCTATTGATGACAAAGCTTTGTTCTGACGAGAAACAAAATTATTGATTGCAACCGCTGTGCTGACCAGCACCTGCACCGTGGGGGTGCGCAATTTGTTATGGGAGTATGGATAAAATCTGGGGGGAGCCTTCTGGGAAAGTGTTACCAACCCTGGAGCCCAAACTGAACCATCTTACAAATGCTGCTGGCAGTGAGTGCCTCCTAGACTCACACACATGTCAAAAGCCACATGCAAAGGCCAGGATGAGCAGCAGATTCCTGGCAATCCAGTGGGTATTTAGCACTTCACAGGGATATAAATAAGGTAGGCATTTTATCCCAGAAATACATATGAAATGAAGATACTTAATAAAAATAATTTACAGCAGCAGTGAAAGAAATATATGTGATAAAACCTCATTTCCAATCCATAATCATCCTCCCCAAACTGCAGACCAACCACAGACAAAACTAATAACTAGAAGCAATTTATAAGGAACTGAAAACATCATGAGAATAAGGAAATATAATATGCTTCGAATGGAACAATATGATGTCATTGGCAACACAGTGGCATACAAGCCTCTGGAGGTGTCATGCTGTCTTCTTTGATTAAAAGCTTGCACAGAAAACTGAGTATTAATTTAGAAAGACTGTTTATATCTTCTGTCTCTCTAGAATATTATTAATTGGAGTATGCAAAATTAGGTCCTCAGAGCTCTTGCATATATTGTAAGCAGAAAGTCTTTATGCAGAAGGATAAAACAAGGGTTTCGGAGGGTTTGGGAGAAGTAATCAAGTTCAGGTACTCGCAAGTGTATTCATTCACAGGAAGAACTTCTCCACAGAAGTGGACATAGTTATCTTCCTCTGTTTTCCTTGGAAGATGAACAAGATACTCCAATAAATCCTAAGGAAGAAATCATCTCATAACTGTAAATGAACTGAAAACCTGAAAAATCTTAGACCCTTAGGCTGTATTCTTGGCATCAACAGCAGCTTCAGAGGGAGTGTCATCCCATCTGAAGGCAGGGGATAGTTGAAAAAATGTAATCTATAACAATTTCTTCAATTTCTTTCCTTCAGCTGGCTATGGAGGGAAATTCTGCTTTGACATGACTGCAGTTAGGATAGGCACATGCCTCTCTGATCAGCTTTCCTTTTGTAATGGTATGGGATCCATGATGAGTTTTATTTCTAGGTCTCTGGTGGTATGAAATGGAGAAACTGTTTCACATTTTCCCTTCCTTTTAGGGTCTGAAATCAGCATCCACCATTGCCTCTCTACCTTTTAAAATCTTACTGCAAACCCATCCTGCACATATATCTTGATACTTCTATAAGATGCAAATCTGGGGCTCAAGAACAGAAAGAAAAACTAAAAAACATGGCTTATACTGTGGAGCTGATGTACTCTTGCTCCTTGTATAGTTATTTAGTTTGATCAGGTGTCAGAACCTGGCCTGCAAGTTGTTAAAGGAGGAACTTGCTGGTCAGAGTCATTAGGCAAATTAGTGGAGTTGCTAAGAGTATCACCTCTGCCATGTGGCAGATGAACACAGTTGGCATCTGGGTAGATTTATAACTAGCTAAATTATGTGATTTCCCCTGCATGACTACAAAAGCAGGCATCAAGTGTGATTGCCAGGAACAGACCAAGCCTGGAGAAGAGGAAACAGGTGAAAGAAGCAACCTGAGAGCTGTAGTTTCTAGGTCAATTTGCCTGGTGTCTACATTGGAGAGTGACTGGCCCTAGGCAGAGGAAAATTTCCACCATTCAGAGGAACTTTTTAACTGGCAATAAAACCAGATCTCACATAGCAAAACTGCAAGACTTGGTGAAAAAGAAGAATCTCTTTTTTCCCCCTTTTTCTTCTCCCTGTTTTAATAAGCAGTAGCAACATTTAAAAGTAATTTCTTTTAAAATCCTGTTTATTTCCTAAATGAATAGCTTCTCATTTAAACTCATGGACAGGTACATCTGGACATCACGTAATATTTTGATTTCTAATATAAAGCTTTCTATCTGTCTTCTTAGGAAGAGAGCAGCTTCTTCAGTACAAGAGATTATAAGGTTCTGCTTTGATCCTGAGGTCCAACATCCAGCCATGGGAGCTGTAGTCCTTCTTCTTCCTCCTTCTTATTCAAAAGTGCTACTTCAGGTCTTAACAAGAGCTACTTAAATGTTAAAGTGATTAAAATGCCAGTCTAGAAATCAAAGCAGTGTGCCACTGAAATCAGGATGCTTTGAAAAGAAGTTGGGTTCACCTTGTGGTCTAAGGTCTTGTTAAATGATACCCTAATTTTCACAGGACGCTCATAATGGGGGCTTAAATTGTCAAGCTCTACAGGTCAATCAAAGTGATGGTATTTTCCCGTTATCAGCATGAACGAGGGTTACAAGTTTGAAACCCCAAATGTGCAGCTGATCCTGAGCAGAAAAACAATGGACGGAAGCATGATGTATGCTCAAGTTCTAGCTGAAGTCATTACAGCGAGAGTAAAGTAGCTTAGGGAGTGCCCATTGCCCAAATCCAATTTTCATACCAGTATGTTGCTGAGAGTACAAATTACAGAAAATTTGCCAATCCAAAGCTAATATTCAGAAAAGCCGTTTCCAGTAACAGTGAAAACAGCCTTTCAGTTTGCAGCGCTGCTTTTCCTATACAGCATATGTGAAATAAAGCCCACATAATTTCAATGAATAAAACACAAAGGAAACATCGTTTTAAGAATACTGGCGAGAGGAATTGTATTCTAAAGCTGAATGCACAGAAAGAAACCCTTTTCAAATGCTTACGCCCCAGCTGAGTTAGAAGCAAAATAAATCTTCACACACAGTCAAGGACCTATGGATTTCTTGGTAGGAAGAAAGCCAACTGGTTGAGTTTTACCAGTAGAAAGTGGAAAGGTGGGAATGCTGTGGAACCATAAATCCTCGCAAAGCCTAAGGTTTTTCTGCTAAAGTTACCTTTCCCCACCTAATAATTTCACTTGCCAGAATATATGACGTTTACCTGCCTCCTTTCCTGCCAGATTCATTCTTATATTTCTTCCTGTTTATTCCCATGTGAGATAATTTGACTGCTCAGTTCTCAGGTATCTGACATATCCTATGTGGAAGGGCCATGCTGTTGCTGTGCCCTGTAACGTGCCCTTTCCCACTGTAAATGTGATATCCCAGTGCATACCATGAGGGTGCTGAGGCGCTGGCACAGGGTGCCCAGAGAAGCAGTGGCTGCCCCATCCCTGGCAGTGTTCAAGGCCAGGCTGGACAGGGCTTGGAGCAAGCCGCTCTAGTGGAAGGTGTCCCTGCCCATGGCAGGGGGTTGGAACTGGATGAGCTTTAAGGTCCCTTCCAACACAAACCATTCTAAGATTCCATGATCTGTGATTCTATGATAACTATGTCTAACCTCCCTGGAATGCGTATGTGTGCGTGAATACCTAATTACTTGCTTTACCAGCAGAAGAAAACAGTTTGCTGGGCATCATCTGGAAGCTGAGCATGTCCCCCAGCCCCAGTCAGAGTCTTTGCTACAATCAATAAATGATATTATGAAAATAGTGCTTACTGCCTTCATGCAGCAAGGTGAGGTCAGCTGGAATCACATGGCTAGCACAGTTAATTCCAGTAACAAAAGAGCAATATGTCAGTGAATAAGAAAAAACAGGTTAGAGAAAGTTTGGATAAACTACACGTTTTCCAGTCATCAGGTCTTGATGATTTACCTCCTAGAGACCTTCCCTAAAGCATAAACTGAATATCGCTGAGGGACAGACTGATGATGCACTGGGACAGATCATTAGTGCAAGAGTGAGAACTCCCTGGTCAAAAACGTTTTGGACAATGTCTGCCAGATGGTCTACAAGTGCTGCAGGGCAGAGAGATGAACTCCTTAGTCCTTTGAGATCCTTTCTAGAATTATAACTTTATGTTTTATGATGAATAACTCTTTTAGGAAAGTTTAGATATATATTTGATATTTCATTTGTAGATCAAGAGTGGAAGGATTGATCAAGGAATAGGGTTTGAACCAAGAACATGGTTATAAAATGGACATTATCTAATTCTTGACAAAAAAAAAGGCAAATATCTTGAAAGACAAATTCATTAAAATTCTGATTAAACCCAGTGGATGCATATGCAAATATGTCTTTGATGTGGTTTAAACCTACAAATGTGTTTCTACTTTCGCATATGCCTGTTTTTTTGGCTGGTTCAGGTGGGAATTCCAGAGAAGAGGAGTTGGTTCCATGTAGATGCCCCAGTACCAGCACAGCCTGGCATTTTCCAGGATGGCATTTGGCTGAGTTGTTGTTAGGCCTGACATCTGTTCCAAAGGAGAGTTTGGAAAACTGTATTTGGAAATCCAGGAGCTCAGTGTAAAAGGAAGTGATTGATTTCTATCAGTGATTTCTATCAGTGCAGGCTGATTGGTGAGAGTGAATTCGGTGCTTATGAAACAAGAAAAAGAATTTCTGCCTCAAGAAATATGCACGTTAAGTGCATATTATTCTGAATATTTTAATATTCCAGCTGACAAATTTGATCCAAATAACTACGAACACCTCTTTCATAAATTAGCTTACAATCTGGCTATGGGTAATTTGCAGCTGATGGGGGAACACTGAAGATTGTTTCTGAGGAAGTCTGTTTCAAACCTGATTTAAGCAGATTTATAATCCTCAAATGGTCTCAGTTCAAATACTTTTGTTTCCAAGCAGACAGGAAGTGTTGAAGAATGGCCAGCCTTGTGTCCTGGTCCTGGGCTTGGGCTGGGGGGCACTGGATGCTTTTCTTCCTGTGCTATCCGGGAAAATGAAATCTCTGCAGGCCACTGCAATGCACATGTGCTGCCACCAGATTTACACAGATGTGGTTGTCTGCAACTCAGTAAACATTTCTTTCGATGATGCCCCAGAAAGAGAATCTAGTTCATTGCCTCCAGGCTACACGGAGCTAACTGGGATGGAAAGGAGTGAGCAAATACGTGGAAAACAGCCGGCAGAGGCGAAAGAGCAGATGGCATCCCCGGCCCACTAGGAAAGCAGACAGCAATGCAAGAAAGGCTTTCCTGAAACTACAAGAGCAGCCAGCAGCCAGCAGAGCTTGTTAAATGCACATTTGCTGTTGAATAAATATTATGCCTGTCATTTGAAGGGGTAATAGGTAACTTTTACAAGGGGATGCTCTTTTTTCCAAGCACAGCCTGGCAAATAGGACCTGAAGTACTGTTAAACCCCTGCTGCTTGGACAGGGTGTACCAGGTCTGTGTAGCATTTGCTAATTTGAAAGGATACGATTTCAGTGTTTATACGGCTGGGTATTCCTCTCCAGTGTGCACTCAAGCATCCAACCTTTCTGTTACAGTTTGAGTCACTTTACAATACCTGTATTATTAGCAATACCTGAGCAGAGCAAATAGAGCACATCCTTTTAGTGGAATTTCTTTTGCCCTTAACCTGTTGGTTTATTTATTTGTGAACACTCTGGCTGAAGGAACTTACTAAATAATAATGCTGGGATGTAATCCTGGAACAGCTGGAGTAGAGTGTACTGAAAAATCTGACAGCACCACCACCCTGCCATCCATTCAACTTCAGCATTGTAATAGATACAAAAAACATGGGTGCTTTCATCTGTGTTGTATTCCCAGCTTGGTTTCAGTTCCTTCTTCATAATTTTGCTTATGGCCTGGCTCAGCACGGTAGACCTGACTCATTTGATAGCTGCACAAAGACATTGAAGTAAATTAAGATAACACTGGATTTCTCTGGTGTTCGTTAACAGCCAGAGATGGTGGGAGGAGGGCAAGGCAGGGCAAGCACATCAGCGGCTGGTGAAGGACTTCCTGAGCTATTTTCTTCCCTGTGCATTGGCAGATCTGCACACGGCAGCAGCCACGGATATCTGGAAGAGAGAAATGCTGCAAACCCATGCTTGCAAAGCCTTCAAGACCACAGAGATCTGTCCTTTCCCCAGCTAAGGGTCTTGGGCATCTTCACCCTGCACCAACACACTGCTGCTGGGTGCTGTAGTGATCTCTAGGGGGGATGGCATTGCCTTGATAACTCAGCAAGAGGCTTCTTACAGAAATTACCATGTTCATATTTTTGCCATCACAATTTCAGTGCCCAACCTAAGTGCTTGTGCTATTTCAGTCCTTCTTGGCTGTTTCTGCTGGCCTCTGAGCTGCCCCACAACACCACCACCATCAGTCCCAAAGGTCTCAGACACCCTGAGGTGTAAGAATAACACTAGATACCTATATCTGAGGTCATTAAATATTCTGACAGCCTTGTTCACACACAAGAAAAAATTGAATTGATTAAAAATATGAGAGAAAAAGAAGCTAAGCACTATTGAGCCTTGTTTAGGATAGTATGAAAGTCAATAGCTTTCACCAGTGTGGGGTATGGGCCAATTTACTAAGATGTACCCTGCAATTAGAAGGCTTTTCTCCTTGCTCTGAAGTTCTGGCAGGCAGCTGAGATGGGTCTGGATGATTTCCTGATGCTTACGGCCTTTTCCTGCACTGTCTTTGTCCAACAGCTCAGCCCTCTGCGTACTTTTCCTGTATAATCTTGGTAATCTTAGTTTCCCCAACTTGAACAGGGGTCAGAGCTGGGAGAATCAAGGCAAGAAGATGCTGCCTTCAACACTGAAGCCCTTTGCATTTCCACCCACCTTTCTCTAAACCACAGCATTTGCTGCCTTTTTTCAGGGCTGGCTTAGAACACCTGTGCTAACACCTTGTACCTTTTTGTCCCAAAATGGTTTCTCTGCATGACACGACACTGCTGATTGCCCATGGCATTCTCACAGTGCTTCTCCATCAGCAGCAGGAGCTCCGGGAACAGCACTGCACAGCTCACTGCTGTGGTTCCTCTATGGCACCTGCAATGGGACCAACCTCAAATCACAAACACCTTTCAAGTATAAAAGATCTATCATCACACTCTTTGTTCAGGCAGGGACTTTTACTGAACTTCAGGCATCCCAAATCTGCTACATTTCAGTGGGATTTGTGTATCTGATTCCCTTCAGCTCCTTTGACAGTCCTCTCCTCTGTTCCTACTTCAGCCAGCTCTCACCAGTTGTAAGCCTTTCATATAACTCAGTAATTACCTTGCTATTAGCATGATTTCCCATGAGATCTCATCCTGAAACTACAGAAAACTGTATTATAATACTTCATAGCTTTGTATATACTTTATCTTGCTGCCAAGATAAAATGATTCACAGCATCTTTGGGCAACCTCACCCTTCTGTAGAACATACAGTAAAGTTGTTATGGAAGTCTTTAAAATAGGAGTGTGTCTGTTTAAAATATGTTTGCAAACAAGCACAACTTACGAACAAATTAAGTCTTGTGCTGATATTTTTAACCTCATGTATTTAAAGCAACATCACTTAGAGCTTACTAATATACCTCTCCAAAATCTCCTGCATTGTCTCTGCTGGCTGGCTGGTGGGTTATTTTGCCAGAGCCCTTCCCACAGGGGATGACCAGGTTTTGGGCACTTTGCTATAGGGTGTAGGAGGCAGAGCTGAAAACCCAGTGAGGAGCAGCTGTTGTGGAACCTGTGCTTAATGAGTTGATCCAGCAGTGAGATGTGCTGCTGCCTTCACCCTCTGACGGTGTACAGCCCCAAGAGCTACTGCAAAGTGCTTCCAAAGAGGGGAAATTCAGGCAAGGAAGATTGAAGTCAACCTCTCTCATGCCTCATTATATCCTACTCTTGACACCATGCATATTTACTGCTAGTTCACTTTATGTGAGATACTAATCAGGCAGTAGCAAAGCTGCTGTTTGAAAAGCAGATTTTCTCCCTGCTGTTTCATCACCTCTGCATAGGGGTTATTTTCTCCTTGATGAGCATTGCATCAGTATTACCTGTGGTTCTTTTCATCCCAGACTGAGGAATGTCATGGTTTGCTGAGATGGGTCAGCAGTGAAAACCCATCAGCTCAGGTTCTGCTATTTGTGGAGAGCTTTGTTTGCAGAGCTGCCAGAATAGCCTTTAGCTTATCTTCAAAAGTTGGAAACAGCGCTTGTTAGCTGAGATTTTTTCACAGCCATTCTCACCCTGCTGTCCATTAGGAGATTGGATTCTCACTCTTCCCTCCCAGAGAAGGGATAACAATTCCTTCCTATGGGTTGACATTTTCCAGTCCTCCTAAGTTGCTCCCTGTAGGCAGGATGCCACAAACATTACATTTCCTCCCTAAAGTGACTTGCCATTGAAAGAGCAGCTAGGGTAACAGGCAGCCAAGGGACTTACGACTTACAATTACCACATCTTCCCTTCTGTTTCTATATTTAAAGCCATCTGGATCACTCTAGATCGCTCTGAATTGCTCTCTTCCTGGGTTTCCCATGATAGCCATCACTGTTGCACTGCGTGTGTTTTCAGGCACAGGTAGCAACTAATAACTGAAAAGGGTACTTCTACCCAGCACATCATATATGTGTACTACATACGCAGGATGTATTTTGCTTGTATCAAGTGATCTTATTTGATGAAGCATAGTATCTGTCCTTTGTCGTGCTAATCTGTTGCTCTCTTGTAATGTACTACAGGAGAACATGAAATGCTGAGTGCAGAGTAGTGTTTTTCTAACACTTTCCTATTTCTTGGAAATAATCTGCAGACAGTTACAAAGATGCCGACCTCAAGACTGATGCATTAACATACTTAAAAATGACTTAATTGAGTTTCTCATGTTTTACACTGCAGTAAATGAGGTCAAAAATAGGCTGTTGCTTTTCTGAGACTGGAAGGATGCAAAAGAAAGAAGGGAAAGAAGAAACTGTGGGAAAGAAGAGAATGAGGAGGAGCAGGCATGCCACAGCTCTCTTCTGCCATGAGGAGCGAGCTGAGTACCTCCATGGAGCAGCAGGTTCAACAAGACAATATCTTTACAATGCTTGACGCACCAGATAGTTACCCTTTGAGAATCCTAACATATCTCCAGGATACTGTAAAAGAGCCTAACAACACTGATTTCTGCAATTTGGGCCATCTGATGCCTACATCTGGGGGCACTCCTGCCTGGGCATCACATAGCTTTGGCTCCACTTCATTCAGTGCAGCAGCACCTCCCAGAGGTTGTGATTATTGAGTGAAGTCCATGCCTGGTAGCCGGTGCACGGCCTGGGCACATGTCTTCATCTTTCCAGGAAGAACAGTTTTTGAATTCTGCTGAACTCATATTCTGAGGGAATTCCAGGTTTATTGAGTAACACTGCTTTCCTGGGGCCTTTGAGAAGTATCACATCTGTGGGTCAGTTGGTGTGCGTATTTGAGTTTGTAGTAATATATTAGGTCAATTGTTACTTTTATTCCACATACACACTATATTTTCATATCTGCATTTTCATTTGAGCAACCTGCTCTAGTGGAAGTTGTCCCTGCCCATGGCAGGGGGTTGGAACAGGGTGAGGTTTAAGGTCCCTTCTAACTCAAACCATTCTATAATTCTATGATTCTATGATCTGCATCCAGTTGCTATATCCTGCCAGTGTTACACCAGGATCTTTACTGTTATTGTCTTTAACTTTATATATATTCCTTAGTACATTTTAGGGGATTATAATATATATATATATATATATATATATATATATATATATATGAAAAAGATAAAGTAGTTTTCAAATATAAAAGACCCAGGAAGCAAAACTTTCACTGATTCTTATTTAAATTCATTTTAGAACTAGGGAGAGAGAGGTTACTGTTATTTAGAACATGGTGTTGAGGTTGTCCAGATTCCTTGGCGCCGACATTCATCCAGTTAAATTTGTTTAATGTGCTAAATGACCTTTCAAAAGTGCTCTTTGGTGTCATGTGGAATATCAGCAACACAATTTAGAACAGTGACAATGTGAGTTTTTTTCTTCGTTATTTTTGCTATAAATCAGAAAAACCCAAAAGCACTTGAAATATTTATCCTAACAGTTGCTCAGATCAGCTGCAACAGCTGTTTTAAAAAATAAAAGAGAGAACAACCTTTAGTCCTGCCAACACATCTCAAGTGTTAGAAGTGACTAGCTGAGACTTGATCTGTAATTTCACTTATCTGCCTATGATTTTCTTATACTTAACTGGAGTGACCTAGATATAAGTCCTAAATTCCTCTATAATTTACTTCTAGAGCTGAAAAAATACCTGGAGAATAGAAACAGAACACCAAACCCTACCGGTTTGCTTAAGATGAGTTACACTGGATGGAAAAGCTTCAACACAATAATCTTGCAGAACGTGGAAGCCTATATAGACACAGCAGAGAGGAAACAGGCAAAATAAAGAGATAAATAAATTACACCAGGCAGTGCCCCAGGGTGCTGCTTGAGTGTTTTTGCATTCCTTTTGAATGTTTTTTTCCTTTTTAAGTAAAAGACTTTTCTTCCCCCTAAAACCAAAGAAGACACTATTCTTTATAGGAGCTCATTTCAGGGAAGAGCAAAAATCTGAGAAGAATGGAAAACCTTTGATGACAGAAGTTAAGAGATATTAAACATGCAAGGAGATGAAATCCAATCATGCCTCACAGCCCCATGAAACCAGTTTTGCGCACAGCTACTCATACCCTTGATGGTTCTTACTGTGGTTTTTGCAGCACGAAACGGGGGAGCAAGTACACCTAATTTGTGACTGTGCTTGGTGGTGTGCTCCGTGACAAGTACAATATTGCTGGGATTTGCTAGTTCTGCTTTACAAGCTGAAAGCTCAGACACTAATAAAAATACGTATGTGGGTGAGGAATGTGGGAAAGTGCTATGGGAGATCTAAACAACAGAAAGGAAGGAAGAGGTAGGAAAGGACTGAGAGGGTTTTGAAGGATGAGGAAGCTGGGGGATTGGTGTTTGTGTAAGTGCAAAGACACCTGCTGGGTATTGGAAAACACTGTTCCCAAATTTAGGAATCTCTAAATACTGAGCATCACGCTTCAACCAAACATACAGATGGTAGGCTCAAAGCAATCAACGGGATATTTTCCACAGGCTCAAGAGGAAGCTGGACCAGGCTCATCATCTTAAGGAGTTCACAGTGCTGAACAGTGATGTGTGTCATGCCTTATGGTACCCTGAAAGTCTCTTTTTTTCTTCCATCCCCTCACTATTTTATTGCAGTGAAAAATGACTGTGATACTTCAGCTATAATTGCATGTTTCAACAAATGTTTAGTGGATGGTGTAGATTATGGTACTGTGTAAATGGAGCATCCACAGAAGAGGGAAGCACTCACAAATATTATTCTTCAATATCTATAAAAGCTTAGAATATTTTATGCTCAAATACTCTTCTGCACTGATTAATCCTTCAATACAAATTGGTGGGTAGCGTTGACAATTACTTACTTCAACTCTGTCTTATTTCCTTCAATTTAGACAGTTAAACACAGATACAAAGCTAGATAATTACACTCCAATTGGGAGATGTACTATAAACAAATGAGATACAGTGTCTAAATTGATTAATAAATCTGCATAAAGCTTTCTTTAAAGCATTTTTTTCATTACTGTGTAATTATTCATTAAACGCCATCTGTTAAGAGTCAAGTTAATGGAATATGAAAAAGTGTAGGATTACAACCAAACCCAACTCATTTCAAAATCATTTTCTTGAAAGGGTTCTCCGGAAATAAGTACATTTTATTTGAGCTGGTGAAACTTGTCTCACAAATCTGAGGGAGGCGAGAGAAGATAATGTTTGCTGAGGGTTTCGTTGTGAAAACAAAAACATTTCCATTTCCAAATACCATTTTTGTGTTGGTTTTTCAGAATCAAACATAACATTTTACCCAAACACTCTCAGAGCACGGTGATATTTAAGCTTTTAGCAAGTTTATGGGAAAGCAAAACTCACCACTTCCTTTCTGTGTGAAAAATTTCCTAGAATTTCACTGTTAATTCCTTCTCATTCTAATTTTAAATGTGAACTTGATTGGACTTGATACCTTTGACTGCTGTTTCCATATGAAATAGGGCCATGGTGAGGTTTGACAGAACGCAGAGATGGTGCCACTAGAAAGCCTCTCATTAATTGAAGAGGTTGCAGCAGTGGGTTGCTCACACAGAGGAATTCATATCTTACATTTGAACACTCTTTAAATAGCATAATCCTTTACGTAAAGGGCATGTGTGCCCATCAGCTGCCATGGGAGAAGCTGCAGCTGAGGGGACTGAAAGCTTCTTGCTCTGGTTGTTCAGCAGAAATGTTGCAGAACCAGGAATGATCCAGATCCCCTGCTCCTTCTTGAGGCTGCATCACCACCTCTCACTGCTGATCTGGCATCAGTGGCAACCAATGCCACTTTCTTCAGGAAACCTAAGAGTCTGGGACACGGTTAATCCAGCTGCATTTTTCAGCCTGCCTGCCAGTTAAACAGCAAGAGTTGCCATATATAAACATATTTTCAGAAATCTGATATTATTCCCTGCTGCCAATAAGGTTTAGCGTAAGCATTTTTTCTCCGGCTCTTTTTCCACTCTGCGGAAAACCCTGGTGTTTTTCTTCCTAAACCCAGCTGAAGAGTCAGCAAGCTGAGTGATTTGCAGGATGGAAAGTTGAAAAAAAGAATGGATATGGCAAAACATTTCGTTTCAGCTTTTTAGATGGAAGCAAAAGCTTTGGATATGTCCAAGTCAAAGTGTTTGATTTGGATTCATTAAACTAAATCAAAACTCTTCACTGCAGTCTGGTTTAACACAAGATGCCCACAACATCTGAATGTTGTTTCCCCAAACTCATGATGGTTCCTAGACACCAAGCTGATTTTAATGTTTTCACTCCTCTTCAGGTCCAGGAAATAAGTCATATAAAGACTCAGTACTGTAATGTAACTCTCCCAAGCAAATTGTGTCAGCCACAAGGAAAGGATAACGTTGTAGGATAGAGGTGAATTGCTTCATTTTGTTGATAAGAAAACTAGTGTTTCTTTTAAATTAGTCTGTTCTCTAAGCCCTTATTACATTGGAGATGTTTGCTAAGCCTTCTACCCCGCTTTGAACTATTTCCCATGCCTGTTTCTGTCTACAAAACTGGAAACCTTTCCTGTTATGTCTGTGTTGCACAAACCACTTGGGTGTGTATCGGTCCTCATCCAAAATGCTCTTTGAAATATCACTCTTATTGAATTCTAATGGCAGTCTATGCCTACCTGGTTCATTAAATCTGGTATGATTACCTTGGTTACAGAGTATCTCGAGGCTGATTAATTTCGGATAGGAAACTTAATAAAATACATATTTATAATTATACTAACACTAGATGATCTTAAGGTCCTTTCCAACCCTAGCTATTCTATGATTCTTTGATTCTAACATACCTAATACAGTCTTCTTACTGCATTTAAACTCATGACTAGAACAAACGCCCCGCAAATTCAAAAGACTTTCTGTTAAAGAAATAATTGCTGTTAGGAAGCTTGTTCATGTTTATGAACAGAAAGCAACTTTTTCGGAATTAGAGTACTATAGAATTCCATGAGTCTATACAATTTAGGCTGTTGGGGCAATAAATAAACTAGAACACAACTATTTTCTTTTTAAAATGCGGTAAGCCATATTTCACAGAATGACAAGAACAATGTTCTTTCCTTTGGGCATTTCTTAGGAGTAAGAGGTTAAACTCTTAAAAAAGGTCTCAGCTTAACCTTCAAATTCAGGTTGGTCTTTACTTTCATGTCCCTGAATGCATTTACTTATCTAAGACATAGACCATCTTATCAAGATCCAGTTTTGCTCTTTTCTTGAGAGACCTGGTTTAGGACAGGTTGCTTGCCCCAGCTCCAAAGGCATGAATTTCTCCTGCTCCAAACACAGAACAAAGATCACCCCCAGCTGAACAATCACATAGTGATGATTGTTTATTTGGGTATTAAAGTTATGCCAGAAAGAAATGATCATGTCCCTCTATGTCAGCTCATCGGGATTTCTGAGTTAGGCTAGCCTTGGCTGTTGCAGCCTAATGTGGTTTAAAATAAGCAGGAAAAATTACGATTAATCTCAGAAGTTTGTGATGATCCAGCAGCCAGGGTGCTTTAATTATGCGTTGTACTGTGTAGACCATAATAATGGGACACAATTTATTGTGAGCAGGTGCAACACACACTGTGGATTGCAAGGACCCAAGAGATGTGAACTGAGACACGTACTCATAATTTTCCCCTCGAAAATGAAAAGTTGGATGGATCTTCATGGGCACACGTTGAAAATTTTCAATTCTCAAGTGAAGTAAAAATCAATTGAAGAAAACACTTTAAGCTGGCAGATACTTTGCTCAGAAAGATATATTGGAAGGTGGTGATGGCTTTAAATCAGGCACTTACAGGGCTTGGTTTTCACTCATCTTTCCTTTCAATCTCCTCAAGAAACAACAGTGATGCAGGGGTCCAGTGCAGAGAAATGTCTCCATAGGTTTGAAAGTGTGGCAACCTGCTCAAGTTTCAGGCTTTTACAACTCAGTGGAGTCCCACCTCTGCACACATAAGCAGACCTTTGTATGGCTTTTACCTCATTTCCCCTCAAAACTCAGTTTTATCTACTATAGTTAGCTAGTTAGTCAATCATATCATAGGCAACTCAGTAACAAAACATCTTTGCAGTTCCATGCATAACTGATTATTCCATTTACTGGTTTATCTACTTTAGGATGGCTGGGATCATACCTTGGTGCCCTGTGATACCTCATAGCAGTAAAGGTCGTGGGATGCTCATCCTTGAGATCGTTGGTAGTCTATTGAACTCTCAGCTCCGCCCAGACCAGCTGTACTTTGACTTTAGCAAGAAACATAAATATAGTGATTGTGGTGATCAAACAGATCATATGCTATATACTATACTATCTGTATAAAAGCAGCACATGACATAAATCTGAAATGCAAACATCTCTTTAATGGTTAACTTCAATCATAGCTTTTCAGCCTTTTCTTCATGAATTATTGACTGTTTGCAAACTAACTCTTGGGTTTAATTTTTCATTTTACTTGGTATAAATATACCTAATGGCCATGCTTATAGTTTCATGACTCGATGCATGGTCTGCCAGGTTAAGAAGTACTCATGAGCAGCCTTTCCAAGTAAATTTAACAAGGATTAATTAAAAGCCCTCACATTCTTTTCACTAGCCTTTCCCTAAGTCTTCTACTAACTTCAGCAAGCTTAGGATCAGGATTTAAGCACTGTATTCCATAGGGATAGAAGTCTAAAGCGAATAATGAAAAGAAGATAGAAGTGACATGAATCAGAAATAATGCTGATTGCAGAATAAAGAATGACCTAAAATACAGAAACCTCGCTAGATTTGAGTCTTGCCACCTCCTACTCATGCTGCACATAACAGCAAACCACGTAAGTAATAGTCTTTGCTATCTAATCTTTCCAGAATTGCTCAAGAAATATCTTTGAAGGGGGATTAACTGTTCCTGAACAGTTTCTTCAGCATATTAGTTGAGAAAGCCTTTCTTCTTGTCATGTCTTTCTCACCTATGACATTTTTCTTTGGAAAAAAACCCCAGCCTTAACCTAGAAACCAAAATTTTTCAGATCCTGTTAGGAAATATCACATTCTGCTGGTCCCTTTTATCTAGCTGTATTGAGGAAACAGGTAATGCTACCACATTCAGCTGCAAGCTAAATGCTCAGGGTTAACAGACTGAGCAAACCTGGATGGAGTAGCTTTAGAGAAAGCAGAACAAGGATACCATTCTTGCTAAAAAGACCCCCAACCAAACCCTTTCAACATACATTCAGTAAACCACTGAGAGAGAGCAGTGAGGACTGTCTTTTAAAGCGTCTTCCCCTTATAGAGACAGCAGCAGATAAATAGGGCGATTGCTGGAGCTGCAGAGCCTGGTTGCAGGCAGGAGAGATCCCAAGTGATCTAAGTATGTAGCTAGAACATATTTTGTTAGCATGGCTGAAAGGCTGAGCAGGTCGTTATTTCTGTAAGGTATTGTCACAATTCCCAATTCCTGTTTTTCAAAGCCCATACCCACCTATATCTACAGGTGATCTCAGAAACCCAGTCCCTCTTAGAATTCATGCTCCTTTAATATACATACAAGCAGAGTCCTTCTCTTAATTTGTCTTGGAGTTAATATGGTATGTCTGATCCAGGAGCTACTGATATGATATATTCTATATTATTCTGAAAATCAGATCATCAGAAAATGCCTCTTTGGCTTTCTATATGCAAAGTAAAGCACTTTGCAGTTTTATTGCAATAGGGCAATAAAAGAAATTGAGAAAATGAGATGTAGCACTTTGTTACCAGAATCTCTTAGAAGATTTAAAGTTCAGTTTGGATAATGTAATGCCTCTTAGAATTCTCATTGCAGGGCCTGTGCTTTTTTCACCCACCTTATAATACAGCTTTCTCTGGTGAAAGTCATCTAACATAGTGCTTAATAAAGTCGCACAGCAAGTAATCCTATCCTTTGGTGGATAAAGACAATATCCTGGAATCTCTATCTCTGTCTACCTATCTATAGCAATTTAGCAAGAGAGATTACAGAAGCATGGTTTATTATCATGCTAAGGAAAGAAATAGCCACATTTCTATTAGGAAAGGGAGAAGTATAAGAACGAACATTACCAACCCAGTTTTCTTGTTATTGGCTCAGGAATGGAGGAGAGAGGCTATCTATCTGCCTTTCTCATTGTGGGATCTCTGTGCATAACTGAGAGAAGTTGAAGCTGCAATGAGTACTTTCTGGGGTGGTGGCAGAACAGGGCTGCACAAATTGCAGCACCTACACCTATGATCTGACTGAGGAACAGTGAATAAGTGCTTATTGCTACAGCCAGGTACACCATCCACATCAGTCTCTTCAGGGGGATGGTTTACACACTGCCCTTTGCCACTACAGATTAGACCATTTTATGTAATGCCAGAAAATGACACAAACCCTTTGCTCAGATTTGTTGGGGGTTAAGCTCTCATGGGATCTCACTAAGCCAAAAACATACTTTTGAAGAATATATATGTAAAAATGAGACCATTTCTTGGAGATACTGTCATTGTGTGTTTGTGTTTGCAGGGCTATAAACCTGTGCCATCACTTTCATTACAGACCCATATTTTCAGTGATGCATGTCTTGTCAGAAAAAATAAGTTTAAAGCTGAGATTTTGCTGTGGAATCCTCATTCTGTGAAGCTTATATAGAATAATAATTTCAAACCATGCTTTAAAATAAAAGTATTGATTTTAGCTGATTCATGACTCAGTGGATAAATACGAGGTTTTATCCTGCTTTGGGAACCCTGGGAATACATGTCTTGAATGTTCCTGCTGCTAAGGGAGATGGGCTGCCTCTAGAATTACACTTTCAGTTTATTAGACCAAGCAAGCTCTTTGCTGATAATGCCCCTGAGTTTGCTTCAGCATTGCTTTATCATCTCCTCCAGTTGCAAAAGCCCATCAAGTGTTTTTGAGGCGGTTTTTCTTGCCCCTAAGATGAGCAAGTCCATATGAGATTTTCTTCTGGAAATCATTGCAGGGATCACATGGAATTCATAAGCGGAAATATTCCAGCGCTTTGGAATCGAAGATTTTCTGCCTTTTCAATCACCTCACCATCTCTGAGTAATGTTTAGGGAAATAATTCATGCAGATGTGAAGAGAGATTGGTACCATACTCTCCAACTGATTTATACTAGGTGCATCTAGGGAGGCAGGCTGAGTGCCTATGATGTAGCAGCAGACTACAAGCTATGACATCTAGGAGGGCTACAGGCATGTTCTTTGCTCTTGAGTTGCCCCACAGTGACAGCGTGGACATGAGAGTTGTACCCAAAGCTTTGACAAGGTGTCCTTAACAATGGCAAGATGTCCCCAGGTCAAAGGCAACTGTTCAGCTGTTATCTGGAGTGCCTCCTGCATGGTGTTGAACAAAGCTCTCAAAAAGGAGAGGATGTTTGATAAAATATATCCAATATTATGAACAACCCATGAATGGAGAAAAATTATGTCAAATAGCTCCCTCACAAGAAAGACATACCAAGGAGGCTGCTCTGCATGTTTTTATGTAAGTTTTGGTTGATAAAGAGAAATAATATAGGTCATTGGATTTATTCCAATACAGTGGTTTGCACTGTTTGTTGACACATACACAAACGCAGCCACTTTTCCTCTCACAGTTCTTAAATTATTAAACAGAATTTAAACTCGTGGCTTAATTCCATGTCTGCTAAGCAGACAGGTATTATTAAACACGATCTTCTGGCCTGACATGTGGATTAGGAGGACTAAAATGCATGTTGTATATAAAACCCAGGCCTTCCTGCAGTGCGCGCTGTATTCTGCTCCCAGGATGGATCCTTTTCTCTTTTGGCAGCCTGAAATTCTGCTTTGGTGGGTGGCTCTTGACCTCCACTGATACAGGAGTACACGTTAGGGTCACAGACAGAAGAAAAGAGCATGGCTGGAACAATGATATTTCAGGCATTTTTGAGTGTTATAATGGTCTATTTGAAATCACAAATGAGTCCTTTAGCTGATATTGATAGTTGGTCCTTCAGTGCCAGGAGCCAAAAGAGTCTTATACATCCTACAGCATATGTTCCTCTTTCACCATCAGTTTTGCTTCTGGCCAAATGCCTTGAAATCCAGACTTTCCTATCCACATGTGTCTCTTTGGTGGAGTACTTGAGCTCTCTTGGCTGACTCTTTTCGAGCTGTTTCCAAACATCACTGTGCATGGATCACTGCTGCCAGGTTCCCACAGATCCTTAGCATGGCCAGCAAGGTGGCTTTTACTCTGGGCCTTGTAGACAAGAAACCTTGCTGAGAAAGTGCAGGAAAGACTTAGTGAATACATCCTCTTGTCTAAGAGAGAGCGTGCAATTTGGTGGCTAGATCTAAAATGCTGTTTCTAAAGGTCTTTTAGCTGAAAGGAGTCACTGACACCTGAAATCTCTGCCCTGCCAAAGTATGTCAGAGGTTTTTCTGAGGAGCAGACATGTAGTTTATACTAGTTGGATTGAATTTGTCATTCTCCGTGTGTGCTTTCCAATATACCTCATTGTGATGGTCTTTCCTTCCCTTAACACCAAAGAAAAGAGAGGCTGTCAGAAGTTTAAAAGGTCTGGGAAAGTATCAGTTTCAAGTTTTGGTTGCTTCCGTCCATTAACTTGCAAGAAAAGCTAGAAGAAAATAAACTCAAAATCCACTGTGACCTTACATAGCTAGTATCAATGATGGGGAGAAGCCTGTGTACAGAGGGGAGAAATCATGATAGCTGGAAATCCCAAATGACAGCACTCCTTGCAAGTGAAGAAATACTGCCAAGGATATGTGTTAAGACAACCTCTTCTCTGCAATTAAAGCCATTTTGTAAGATATTGGTTTAGTTTAAAGAAAATGTACCTAGAGGAGAAAAAAAGCTTCAGCGTTCATTTAGTAGCAGGGCTGCAAGGACACTGCCTGTGCTCCTCCTGGCTGCAGTGCTTCCTCAGCTCCCAGGGTCCGGAGGTAGAGGATGAACGACTCCTTCAAGCTAATTGAATTATACTGATATAAACTAAAAAGGGAATGAACTATTTGTTACCAATAACTAGATTTTCCTCTTTTACAAAAGAGAAAACATCAGCACTTTGTCAAGAAAGTAAAAGTACATTTGGAGCTTTCTGTCCAAATCGTTAGGGAGGTCAGCATTCCTAAAGCGGGGACTTCCTGTGGTAATGGAATCCATTTACACTGGAAGATCATAGAATCATAGAATGGTTAGGGTTGGAAAGGACCTTAAGATCATCCAGATCCAATCCCCCTGCCAGGGGCAGGGACACCTCCCACTAAACCATGTCACCCAAGGCTCTGTCCAACCTGGCCTTGAACATCGCCAGCGACGGAGCATTCACAACTTTCTTGGGAAAACCATTCCAGTGCCTCACCACCCTTACAGGAAAGAATTTCTTCCTCATATCCAGTCTAAACTTCCCCTGTTTAAGTTTGAACCCATCACCCCTTGTCCTATCACTACAGTCCCTAACAAAGAGTCCCTCCCCAGCATCCCTACAGGCCCCCTTCAGATACTGGAAGGATGCTATGAGGTCTCCACGCAGCCTTCTCTTCTCCAGCCTGAACAGCCCCAACTTTCTCATCCTATCTTCATACGGGAGGTGCTCCAGTCCACTGATCATCCTCGTGGCCTCCTCTGGACTTGTTCCAACAGTTCCATGTCCTTTTTATGTTGAGGACACCAGAACTGCACACAATACTCCAAGTGAGGTCTCAGGAGAGCAGAGTAGAGGGGCAGGATCACCTCCCTCAACCTGCTGGTCACGCTCCTTTTGATCCTCAACACTGTGAAAAGAAATCAGTCAGCAACTGCTTTAATTTTTCTTTATAGTTACCAGATCAATGAGATACTCATGAATGCAGAGGAAATTCTTACATGAATACTGCTAAAGCATTATCATTTCCAGAGCTTGCCAAGAAAACGCAGGTGTTCCTTGAGCCCCAAGTAATAACAACCGAGGGCTCCTGAGTCTGGATGACAGGTATTCATGACAAAAGGAAATAATCTTTCTGCGTGGGAGATAATTGCAGGTGATGTTTATTATGCCTAGGGTTGATAAAAATCAAATAGTGATTAAGGACATAGACAAAACTTCACTTTCTTCTGCTCTGCCTTATAATTAGATTTCATAGCTAGAGTCTCAACTATCAGGTGAAATTTAATATAAGAAAAGTCAAAGATATTCTAGAATATTATAAAGGATATAACAGATCACTTCAGGGTCTCTGTCCTCAATTGCTTCTTCCACAAATCTTAAATCTTCTTGTGTGGTTGCTTTTTTCTTTTCTCATGCTTGCTCTGAGCCTTTATTAAAAGCGTGTTTTAAAAACACAGATTGATTAACTAGTAGACATAGAAATAGTCTATATGAATGTAATTTAAATTCATATTTTCCACTGCAGGAAGAACTCACTTGAGACTGGTCAGGAGAAGTCCTTGGCAAAAATAAACTGAAGCTGTCCCTGTTCATTTACAGCTGATAATTGCACAGTACTGCTCTGAACTGGGTGGTTTTCCAAATTGTTCCATCAGAAGCTTGCTGATCTTGGATGCCAGTTTGGCTCTGTCTCTCTGTATGAGTTTTACAAAAGTTTTCCTTCATTATCAGTAACCCACATGGAGTACACTACTGATGAAACAGGACAAAGCAGCCAATGCTTGTTATTTCATTGCTTTGGTTTATTTTAAACATTTACTACATTGAAACAAGTTAAAGAAGATGACAAGACAGAATTATAATTGACTAAAAGCCCCCTTTTCAGAGGAGTTTTATTCATGTGTTCTATGCTGGTAGAGAAATGAGGGATGCTGTTGAACTGTCGAACACAAGCTGCAGTGGCAGCTTGGAAAAATGTGAAACTTTGCTTCAAAACCAGACCTCAGAACTTTTTTGGTTGAGCTATTTAATGAAAGGAAAGCTAATCTTGATGGATTTTTCCCATGTTCATGGGAGAACAGTGGCAGTATGGCATTTTGGCTGTGGATTGTCTGTTACAGAACTGATTCATCTTTAATGTGAGACTTACGCTAGTAAAAGGTCCGGGTAGGTGGGTATGATGCTTGTGCTTTGGTGGGAGCTTTCAAAATGGTTGTTGTTTGGAAATGAGTCACTTACTGAGCTCTCTTTTAGAAATTTAACTCCTATTTCACCTTGTCTGGTAACGTTAATCTGAAGAGAAGTTAACCAGGTTTTGTAACGTTGCTTTGCTCTCATTCCTCTCTTCTGTAAACCTACTTCAAGAATAGCAGGAAACCAAGATCTTATTAAATATATGAATGCTTTGCCACTGATGTCACTAAGAAAGGATTCAGATAATTTTTCATTTTCATAACTGAGACTTAACCTACAAGGGCAGTGTGGATGTCTCAGTCCTCTGTCTTTGGGTCATGGAATGAACTGGATGAAAGAAAAAATAGGTTTAAATCTCTTCAAGTGATTCAGTTTTTCCTGAGGAGCAGAGTAGCTATTCTGAAAAACATTAATACGTTAAAATCTTCCTTCATCATCAGGCAAATTTGAAGAGGTCTTTTAAAGTCTAAGGTATTATATAATCAATAACAGTATCTTCTATTGACTATGCAAATAAATGACATCTGAACTAAATGAACCAAGTGAAATTAAGTAGGATGAAATTGAAGGAATCTGTCTGATACAGCTACCCTGTATCTTAATAGACATTAATCTCCAGGCAGTTAAAACTAATGCTCTACCATCAGCTTTCTGATCATTCATCTATACACATTGCAGTGTGTTTTTGCCCAACAGAAATACAGGAGGATTTCTGCAGGGATATGCCTATGTATATGGTGTGATATCAACACATTTATTGCCTTGCATTTTCATTTTGTTTAAATTCATTTACAATCCTGCAGCGTGGTCTGACTTCTTGACTCTGGTGCCTCTGTGAGCTCTTGTAGGTCAGATATATCTCCTGCTGCTCCAGGCAGGCTGCAGCACCTGCATAATATGAGCTACAGCAACTCAGTCACTCATCAATTACCTTTGCATTTGTATTTTTTCTGGAACATGCTCTGCTCTAAGCCAAAGGAAAGCCATTGCACATGATTTGCAATAAGAATGAATGCTGTGTTTGCTCCCAGAAGTATAAAGCAACAGATGGAACTACAAATGGGACATCCCTGGCATAACAGGTTGCCTAAAGAAGTGGTAAAGGCTCCTTCCCTGGCAGTGTTCAAGGCCAGGTTGGAGTCTTGGGTGACATGGTTTAGTGTGTGTTGTCTCTGCCTATGGCAGGTGGTTTGGAACTGGATGATTTTAAGATCCCTTCCAACCCAAACTATCCTGTGATTCCTATGATTCTATGACTCTATAAAGTCCTGTTTGGTGTCAATAAAGGATCTCAGAATCAGCTCTTCCACTTTATTGTGATCTTAATAATTTGATAGATTAAGGCAAGAGTTTTGGGTTGGCTTTTTTTTCAGAGGCCAATGATCCATCTTTGATTACAAAGAAAATGTCAGTACAGCTACATTTGTGGTAATTTCACAAGACAATCTCTCTAAGAACCTACTGGTTGTCATTGATGGTCAAATGATTGCTTTGAATTAACACAGAATCCAAGTGTGGTTAGTATTCATCTCCTTCTTGCCCTCCATTTTGCTTGTGAAATGTTGACTTAGATTTACAGGTTCAAGCTAAAACTCTTTACACTAATACTGCTTTGAAACAAAAGCCAGAACTGATAGCATGGGCATGCCATACCTCATTTATACTGCTTCCCAAACTACAGGCCTGGAAGTAACATATCTGTTTTAAAAAGGCTTTCTGGGATTATTGAAGGGATTGCATAATTCCTTCATTACCATGGTAAACTAGTTAAGGCAATAATTAAAACTGGAATTTCAAGGTCCTTAAAGTTAGTGGACCTGTAGAAAAGCTTCCAGTGAAAAAAGCCTTATAAAACCTTATCAATACACCACATATCCAAAGGAATCAGAAACCCAGAAGAGCTGTTACAGGAAATAACCTAAGTTTTTAATAGACAACTTTGCACTGAGTCTTTTAGTGTCTTAAAGACCTATGAACTGAATGGTACCTTCCCTGAGATGGAGTAACATTAATAAGATTTCCTGTATATTTAATATAGTTGGGGAGCCAGGTGGAGAAATTTGCAGGTGATACACAATGAGTTGAGCTCCCAAGTCCCAAATTCCAGCAGAGGAAGGGAGGAAAAGCAAAAATAAGCTGTATAAAAAATACATAAAATCATGTAATTTAAAAAGATTTTTGAACCCAAACTCTGCTGCCCAGCCTGAGGCAAAGATCCAAATATCCTTCATTAATAAAGCAGATGTACTTGGTTATATCATCCCTATATGTATAACAGCCTCCTCCCCTGCAGAACTTATTAGAAAGAGCAGCAATGGTGTTCTGTTTAATAGAAAAACAAGATGCCAAGCTCATTTATTTAAATGACAAGATAACAATTTCCATAATGGACATTTCATGCAAAGAAGTGATTAGGTATGAAAATCCACACAAATTTCCTATAGTAGAAGCAATCATAAAAAATAAGATACCTAGTTAGTTGCTAAATGGAAGTTTATGAGAGTGTGTGCTCATGTGTGATTTTTTATGTAGAAATAGGCACTGACATCCACATATCTTTTTAAAAGCCTTCTGTTGCAAGCCTCTATTTTGGTCCCTGCTGAGTGAGAAGCGAAGGAGCCAGCCCATTTTCAAACAAGAGAAGATTGAAATGCTGCGCATCTAAAAAGAGCAAGTGTGACAAAAGTGATTTCTGCTCTGACATTTTGAAGAACCACAGGGCGAAGAGAACAAACTCTATCTAGAAGGGAGTAGCTGTGGCACATATAACTTGTTATCAGAACATGGGGCCAATATAAAATTTAGTATCTAGCAGATGCAGTCATGATTTTCATCCAAAAAAAAAAATTGGGAATGACTTTGTTGTACCTGTCCTCAGACACCCAGGGATATTTTTGGTCTTTTAATTAGTGACTGTCTTTCTTCTTCCTCTGCATTTCAAATATTCAATGCTTTTCCCATGACGGTTTAAATTGAGGAGTGACTATCACATCTCATGTAGCATTATGAGCAGTGAAGCAGAGGTCACTCCCAAGCTTAATTACATTCCCTGAATGAGTGCTTGAACGTTCAGTTGCATTGTATTCTTTTTGGAGCTGGGTCTGTAAAACTTTTCAGGTGCTTTTGAAGTCACCTGAACAAGAACAGACTTCTCAAGGCAAAGCTTTTCCCCCACATGTGTGTAGATGTAGCTTAGAAGGGCCTTTGGATTTGCTGGAGACCACTAACACTTCTACTGCAAATTAACCACACGGCAAGATGATCATGGGTCTCTAAAGTTAATAAACAAAGCCAAAGAAAGTCAGGGCTTGTACTTAAAACACTCATGGTGACAAAGCCATCCCTGTTAACTCTAAACCCGTGCTGGATGTCTGTTAGCGATGAGTCTGAAATGCAGCCCTATCTGAGCTCATGTTGCTCCATCAATTCACAGGGCAGCTTGGTTTTTCTGAGGGACTGTGCCATATCCTCATGGCAAGTCTGGAAAAGGGAAGGACATCACCATCAGATGTGACAGCTGAGCTCTTGTCAAGACAGTCTCAATATCTGATAGAGTTCTTGATCTGTCTCCATATGGGAGAAGCACTTGTGGGTACTCACAGAGCCATTTTACGTGCACATTAGTTTGCTCTTATCCTTATGACAACGCTAACAGGAAAACATAAGAGTAACTCAGAGCAATAAAACCAGTTTATTGGATTTAGGTGATATTTGATTGACATGTTTTCATGTGAATATCATCAGAATAGCTATGCATCTTGCAAATAATGATAGCATCATCCAAGTGAGACTTTAAATGCATGAATTCCTTTTCCCCAATTTTCCAAATGCCGCTCTCATTCAGCTCATGCAAGTAACATACTAGATAAAGTTTCATCAGTTCCTCGAGGCTGGAATTCAGCCTTTCTAGAAATACCTTTCAGGTTTAGGTCAGAAAGTGTGTTGGGGTGTGCTGACTAATTTTAACCTCTGCAGATGCGGATGTAAGAAGATGAATAGAGACAAAGCTGATGGAAAAGAATAGAATCATAGAATCACAGAATAGTTAGGTTGGAAAGGACCTTAAGATCATCCAGCTCCAACCCTCCTGCCAGGGGCAGGGAAACCTCACACTAAACCATGTCACCCAAGGCTCTGTCGAACCCGGCCTTCAACACTGCCAGTGATGGAGCATTCACAGCTTCCCTGGGCAACCCATTCCAGTGCCTCACCACCCTTACAGTAAAGAATTTCTTCCTCATATCCAATCTAAACTTCCCCTGTTTAAGTTTGAACCCATCACCCCTTGTCCTATCACTACAGTCCCTAACAAAGAGTCCCTCCCCAGCATCCCTAAAAACCCCCTTCAGATACTGGGAGGCTGCTATGAGTTCTCCACGCAGCCTTCTCTTCTCCAGCCTGAACACCTCCAACTTTCTCATCCTATATTCATATGGGAGGTGCTCCAGTCCCCTTGATCATCCTTGTGGCCCTCCTCTGGACTTGTTCCAGCAGTTCCATGTCCTTTCTATGTTGAAGACACCAGAACTGCACACAATACTCCAAGTGAGGTCTCAGGAGAGCAGAGTAGAGGGGCAGGATCACCTCCCTCAACCTGCTGGTCATGTTCTTTTTGATGCAGCCCAGGATACAGTTGGCTTTCTGGGCTGTGAGCGCACACTGCCGGCTCATGTTTATTTTCTCAAGGACCAACACCCCCAAGTCCTTCTCCTTGGGCTGCTCTGTATCTCTTCTCTGCCCAACCTGGAGCTGCGCCTGGGATTGCTCCGACCCACGTGGAAGACCTTGCACGTGTCATGGTTAAACTTCATCAGGTTGGCATCAGCCCACCTCACAAGCTTACAAGAATACTTCCCCCCTCTGAAAGTACTGATATTATTTTAAAGGCTGCAATATTATGGGTATAGTAATTTAATTCTAATTTAAATAGTTTTTCTTTTTTGTGTTGATTTGAATTTTTCAACATCTCAAAGAAAATTATGTTAATTTTCAGGTTAGTTATTCTTTTATTCATTTACTTGTAAAAAAAAGGCAAGGAGTAAAGTGAAAAAAAGTCAGAAAATAAAACTAAAAGTCTCCTTCACCTTTAAAAATAATAAATTATAAGTAATAATTCTTTGCTAATAAATATATTGTTTGTGAGTAATGGTAGTGCTGAGCTTTTCTTTGAACCCTTCTTGTTGTCTTTATAGGTAAACCAAATAAAGCAAGTGCATCCATGCACCCCCTCCTTTAAATGAATAATATTCTAATACAGCCCAATATGAAGGTGAAGCATGACTTAATCATGATACTGATATGGAGTGATTCCAAAATATAAACTGTGAACCAAACCCCATTCTGGAATGCATCATTTAACATCTTTCATTTAGAGGAATAACACTGAGAGACCACATTATTCTCCTACTCACAGCAAGTGACTGAGCTTGCTCATCCTCTAATTGGTCCCCAGGAAGGAAGTTCTCACCTTGTGCAGAAGCAGCCCAGGGAGAGAGAGAGCTCTGCCTTCTACCTACACACATCCACCCACAGAAGTCCCTTGTGCAAAGGTTCACATGGCTTGCTGCTGCTGCTGCTGGCTTGATTTGATTTCCTTCTCTGCCCTAAGAGCCCTTAGAAATCCATCCAGCAAACAGAAATGCCAGAAGCATCAGCCATGTGCCTCAGGATTTGATGTTTCTTTAATTCCATGAAGCAAACTAACAGTGACAACCTGAGCATGAATAATTCACCAGGAAGAATGTGGTTGAGCAGTGTGACCGTAGCTGTCGTGGTACTTGCAGTGCCAGGGCTGCATGGCCAGGCAGTGGAGGGTGTCTCTCCCCTGTTCCCCAAAGCAGTGGCCCATGAGAAACCACCTGGACAAGTAACCCCCAGTTAGCCCCAGTGTAGCACACAGCATTTGCTGGGTGCAACACATGGCACATGATGGAGAACAAGGAACCAGGCAAGAAGCTACTGCATGATGCAGTGACATGGTCTAGGGCCAGGCGTCCCTGCTCGTGGCAGGGGGGTTGGAACTGGATGATCTTAAGGTCCTTTCCACCCCTAACTATTCTATGATTCTATGGTAGTTATTTGGGGCTAGGAAGAGTGGGGGATGAAGTAAAATGCATTTTGGTCAGTGAAGGTGACAGAGAAGGTGTAGCAGCTGCCTCTGCACCATGACACCTGCCAGCCAGGGCCTGAGAGGAAAAGAACTGCTGCTTCTCTCTCTACCAAGTAGCCTTGCCAAGGTTTTGCATGGTGGTGGGCTGAAGACAGATCAAAGTCAACTCATATGAGTGTTTAAACAGCTTCCTTATTCCTTCTCTTCTTGAGCCTCTGCCCTGGCAACCAAAGGATTGAATCACTTGCCATGCAGTGAAACAGAAGTCATGGTTTTGCAGAGGCAGAGGAGAAAGTGTTCTCTGCTGCTTCTGACACTGCTAATGGAGCAACGATCTAGCAGGGCCAGCTGCCCTTTTGATTTGGTCTACCATCCTGACAAAGTATATAGACATTACACAAGTCATTACTCACATTATCTCTACTATACATATACAGTGAAATTCTCATGGCTGGAGTCAGTGAGACTTTACCATTGATCCAGCAGAACGATGATTTCATGAGCCATTATCGTACATAAAAGAGGCTAATACTGTGTTCTATTCCAGTGTGACACTTGACCTTCAAGTAATCAGGCTAAAGATAGTGCTGCTACTAAAACTTAGTTTAATTGACAATAAAGTGAAATGACCCGGTACTACTGTTTGTGAATGTATTACAAGCTCTCCAAACAGCTATGAAGCAAAAAGTACAGGTTGATGGAGGCAAGAAGAAATACCCATGGGCTGTCTGCTGGCACACTGGTTTCCTGGGGGAAATTGATTGTCTTTGAACTGGCTAAGACACAGATAAGGGAGAAACAATCTCTTCCATGTGTCAATACTCTTGTTATTGAAGTTCTATAAAGTTTGTATACTGCTGATCAAAGGAGGAAGGTGAGACAATAGGAGAAGGAAAGCACAGTGAAAGCATGAAATTGAGATTCCCTAATTTTGACAGAATAAAATTGGAGAGCTACAAGCTTCAGTACAAAGGAAATGCATCACATCTCAAAGGCATTTTCAGGTTATATTTTCAAGCAGTTTTCTCAGTGGTGCAAAGCCCTAAACATCAGTTTCCTAAGAAATGAGTGTCTTAGATCTTTTAGTTAGGTCATCAGAATAGGCTCCTATCTAGGACGTTTAGGATATACTTTGAAAATGTAATTTATCCCAAATAGCTTTTTCATCATCTCAGAGAGACAACATGCTGAGAATGGTTTTCCCTTCATGAACACTCCGGCAAAGATGAATCTTTCATTCAGGTGTCATAGCCTTTCTGAAACTGAAAGGTCAACCCAAAACATTGAAGTTTTAATCAGCTTTATGCCTTTGTCCATTTCCAAAAATAGACAAAAATGTAATGAAAATTACAGCATGGAGAATAGCAAATTAATCTCTTATCTAGAGGAGTTTCATATTGTTTCATATCTTTCCTGTTTGGTATCGTACTAGTACACATCATAGTTTCGTTAGGGCAATCTGGTGTGCATGGGGTATGTTGGCCATAAATCCATTAGCTATAGGCTGTTGTAAAAGTCTGGCAAGAGATCTGTGTGATCCTTCTAAAACCAGTCATTTGTGGATAAAAGTAATCATAAAATTCACCCATGTTTGATGGGTCCATCATTTTTTCTTAGGTATGCATGATAAATAAATCCAGAAGCATTCAGTAGATAACCTCACCTGCAGAGGCTACCAACAGGGGAATCAATTGTGTAAATCACTTGGGCTTTTAATATTAGACATACATACTGAGACTCAAATCAGTCATAAAGAGAAAAGTTCAGCTTTCTCCTGAAATCTAGAAAGCCCTTTCAGTTGATTGACAATTTAAGCGCTTTTTAGCTGCTACATTTTTCCTGTAAACAGGGAGTTTAGCCTTACTGACAACGTTTCCTTTACCTGAGAAACATGTAAAATGCAGAACAGCTTGATAGGAGAAAAGGAAATGGCAAAGCTATTAGTAAACGGTGAAGCATAGGACTAGGAATGCTTCATTCATTTAGGCCAACAATTACTGAAGTACCTGCCAACTTGCTGCTTTAATTTAGCTTTCCCACAATGATAGGAATGGCAGTAGCACCCTATCAAATTGTGGGGGAAAAAGGCCCAGGTGAAAGGAGGAGAGATTTCAGGTCTTGGAAGAAGGAGCTCAGACATCAAGCAGAGGATACAGTGACTGTTCTGCAGCTGTCCGAAGCTATGCTTCTCGACACCCTGGTAAAGAGATCCAACAGGGCCAGTCCACAGTCCTGCCATCTTCTCCTGCCCTATAAGATATGCCCACTACCACCCCTTGTCCACCATTTTCTTCACAACACCAGATCCACATTGGCCCCCTCATGGCAAATCCACTGCGATGTCAATCCCATGCCACTCCCAAATCTGCCTTTCGTATTCCATTATTATTTCACTGAACTATATCATTCTGCCTCCTATTATTTCACATCTATCCATCGTTTTGGGAGAGTCCTCTTTTCCTCAGTGTTGTCCCTAACCCGTTTTTTCCTGACACAAATTTCCCCCCTCCCTGTCAACCAGGCTTGACACTGACGCCAGACCTGTCGTACCAGGGGTTTACTCTTGAGCAGACCTTTCGAATCCATGAGGCGCCACAGCTCACCAAAGGGAAAACAGCATGGTGCTTCAGGAAGCATCCTGATAAACCCATAGCCTTGTGTGTTGCAAGGTAAGATAAATGGCTAAATTACCTCGTGCTGTGCTGCAGGGCCTTGAACAATTTGTACAGCTGGGAGCCTCGCAGGATTGATTTGAGCCAAGGAGAAGACTGAGAAGGGGAAGGAGGAGTCACTGACACTGAGTGGTATGAGATTCCCCTCTACCACTGTCACAGATTACCTGCCTCCCATATGCCACGAAGTTTTCTCCTTTTTCACTATCCTTCCTAGTCTCCCAGCAAGTCTTGCTACATTTTTCTTCTTGTCTTCCAACTCCTATGGCTTCTTCCCAGGGCTGGCAGTTGTATTTGCTTGCTGAGCTTTGAGTCGGCATCAGGATAGGTACTGTAACATGGAAACCCTGCTCAGGCTGCTGATGCTGGGACACCTTTCTCAGCCAGGACTGTTGCTTCCTATCTAAGGAGAAGGGACCTTAAAGCTCATCCAGTTCCAACCCTATGCCATGGGCAGGGACACCTTCCACTAGAGCAGCTTGCTCCAAGCCCCTGTGTCCCACCTGGCCTTGAACACTGCCAGGGATGGAGCAGCCACGGCTTCTCTGGGTACCCTGTGCCAGCGCCTCAGCACCCTCACAGGGAAGAGTTTCTGCCTAAGAGCTCATCTCAGTCTCCCCTCTGGCAGGTTAAAGCCATTCCCCTTGTCCTGTCCCTACAGGTCCTTGTGCAAAGCCCCTCTCCAGGTTTCTTGTAGCCCCTTTAGGCACTGGAGCTGCGCTAAGGTCTCCCCTTAAGGAGCTTTCTCTTCTGCAGGTTGAACAAGCCCAGTTCTTTCAGCCTGACACCATAGAGGTCTGCATCTTCTCTCCCATCTCGTTAGCCTGCCTCTCCTAAGAGGGTAAAGACTCCCCCTATTTAAAGGGCTCACCTTTAGGCTATTCTCATGTAGCTTTGGATCACTGCCTCAAGAAAAGACTGGCAGACACCAGAGTCCTGCTTCTCATCCACCCAGCATGAGGAGCTGTTTTGGAGACAGGGAGCTTGCAGTTGTACCTCATTACACTGTCCCAGAGAGTCCCATCTGCCCTTAATGACAGTCTTCTGTCTCTATTTGCCCTTTAAAGCCTGGTTTAAGAAAACAAAACAAAAGTGGAAGAGAAGGGCCCTTCCTGTAACATGCAATGCTCTGACATGGTGCAGGGTGACAGCTCTGCTACTGGGTGGCTGAATCCAAGTGCAATAAATAGCTGCTGGGAACCGAGCGTGCGTGGCTCTGGCAAGGGCTGCGAGCACAGAGGAGAAATCCACCTCAGCATCTAGCTCTTGCACACGTGCAGAGGCACTTACTAAGCCACAATAGCTGTGCTGCAGGGTATCTTTTCCCTCTTATTGTGCAGGGATTAAGGCTTGGCTGCCTTGATGAGAAAGCTGTCCCGATTGCCCACAAACTCTCAGCATTCCCAGTTAAAACTGTTTTAAAATGAGAAGAAAGGCAAGCAGAAAACAGTTCCCACTCTGCCCTTTAAAATAAACTTGATTTTAACACTTAATTATGTGCAATACAGACTCATTCCTATTTCCTTTGCCAAGCTGCTGCTTGGTTTTGATCTCACATCTCCCGGGGTGCTCACCCTCACAGGGAAGGAGGCTTTGATGAGGAAGAAGCAAAGGCTGTTGAAGAGGAGAAAGCCCGACTGAATGCCAAGACCAGGAGCATGTTGCTGCCTCTGCCACTCACCTGCTCTGTGTTCTTGGGCATGTGACAGTGGCATCTGGGCTTTGTTTTCCCTGTTTTTACAGGAGGAGGGGAAGCAATCATTTTCCTCCTGCACATTTTGCTTGGAGACATAGGACTGCAAAGTGCTAAACTAGAGCAGTAAAACCATCCTGGTTAGCCTAAAGACAGCTCCAAAGAAGTAGCAGAATGCATCTATTATTTTCCCCCTCATCTTTTTGAGCGCAGCTAATGAAGAGAGAAGAAAGCCCCTTGCTGAGTGCAAGCAGCAACTGTGAAAGTGATGCACCGAGATGTAGGAAACACAGTGGAGTGCAGGAATTCGGTTACATGGCTGTTTGCAAATTAATGGCTAAATCAATTAAACGAAAGCATGGGATTCTCTTGAGGAAAGTCGAGTCGCAAGGAGAAGGGGAGGGGTTGTGGAATGGGGATGACATAATCACGTTTGCGAATCACCAGCAGTGTGCATGCTTTAATCCATTAATGGGGTTTTTATCTGTGATCATAAAAAGCAGGTTACATTCAGCCTGGAAGGGAGTGAGGGTTGGAGGAGAGGGGAGGGGAGAGAAAGAGCAAGAGCAGAGACAGAGACAGAAAGCAAGAGAGAAGGAGAGCACAATTCACTCGGTGAATTGCTTGCAAGCTTGGGGCTGGTAATTAGGGATCTCAGGAGAGCAGTTTCTCAGAATAACCCTCTCTCCTTCCAATGGACCGAATGGAGACAGTGGTTCAGTCCTGCTGATATTTTTTAAGCCCTCCTCGCAGTTTGATGGGCATTCCCAGTGCTTTTGTGCACGTCTCGGAAAGCGTTGACGTGGAAAGGAGCAGCGAGGAGGGGGAGGTTGGAGACAAAAACTGCAGCTCTTCTAAAAATACGGAGGGCATGCAAGAGTGCGAGCAGGCTGGGGAGGAGGGCGAGGTGGGTGCACCTTGCACCATGTTCCCCGGGTGCCGGCGCAGAGCAGTTTCGGAGATGTCCCTCCTGTGACTGGACGCACCATGAGCATCTGGGAGGTGATCCTGGCTTTCGTGGTGGTGGTGCTGATGCTCGTGGCCCTGCTGGCCAACGTGCTGGTGCTGATGTGCTTCCTGTACAGTGCTGACATCCGCAAGCAGGTCCCGGGATTGTTCATCCTCAACCTCACCTTCTGCAACCTGTTGATGACTGTTTTGAACATGCCCCTGACCTTGGCTGGGATCATTTACAAGAGTCAACCAGGAGGAGATCAGGTCTGCCACATTGTGGGTTTCCTGGAGACTTTTCTCACCACGAACTCCATGTTGAGCATGGCAGCTTTGAGCATTGACAGGTGGATTGCTGTGGTCTTCCCTCTAAGTTATCACTCCAAAATGAGGTACAGAGATGCTGCTCTCATACTGAGCTACACGTGGTTGCACTCGGTGTCGTTCCCGATAGTGGCAGCTTCTCTCTCCTGGGTGGGTTTCCATCACCTCTATGCCTCCTGCACCCTGTACAACAAGAGACCAGAGGATAGGACACAGTTTGTGATTTTTACTGGGGTCTTTCACACCCTCAGCTTCCTCCTCTCACTTATAGTCCTGTGTTTCACATATCTAAAAGTGCTGAAGGTGGCACGGTTTCACTGTAAGCGGATTGACGTGATCACTATGCAGACCCTGGTGCTGCTTGTGGACATTCATCCCAGGTAAGGTGCCGGTGCGTTCAGCAAGTGAGACTCTTCACTGCAGAGGAAGCGAGGACAGGGTTCAGTATTATGCTAAATACAGTCTGATTTGTGTCACAGCAGGGGATGGGGAGGGGGAGAAAGCAAGCATCCTTCTTGTCAGTTTCTATTCTGCATGTTTCTTTTACTTGTATTTGTTTTACCGGCTGCAGAAGCAGCTCTTTTTTGTTCTGGTTAAGGGCTTGTTTGGGGGGGAGAGCAAACAGACAGGCAGTTTTGGCTGGGCATGCACTTCCCTTTGAGACAGTGATCGGATCACTGCCGTTTGTCTCCGAAGGTGGATTTAGCAGTCGATTGATTTGCATTTTATCTCACTGTCAGCCCAAAACGCTGCTGGATCCCTAAGAAGGAGCAGGCAGAGGCTGCACATGTCCCTTCAGTTGGAGTTCTGATGGGGAGCTGGGTGCTGTGTCCCGCTCCTTCACCCGGCAGTTTCCCTATTGCCAAGCTCTCTGTAACTTTATCTTTCCTGAAGGCAGAATTGTCAGGGAGTGACATCTGCAAAATGCATACACTCAAGCGCTTATACTTACATCTAAGTGAGAGACTTCAGTAGTGATGTTAATATGACAAGCAAGGGAAGTATAAAGTTCATTTCAAATGTCAGTCTTTAAGCAAGCCCCTTGTGCCTAGACAGAGGAGGTGAAAAGTCTCTGGGGCCTGAGAGGATAAAGAGGTTGAAGGCAAGCTCCAAAGGGGAATGAATGCATCCTGGGATACTGTGCAAGAGTTATGTCAGGGATTAGACACAAACTATTAATCTTGCATGAATAGGTATGCCTGGATCTGGAAGGGATGCAGATTTGATGTCTGATACAGGGGCAGAAGTCTGCCTGTAGCTAAAGAAAGCTGAGAGCAGTCAAAGAGGGCAGTCCCAAGCCAGACATCCCACCTGATCCCCCTTGGATGTCCTTTGCTGTGCAAGCTGGAGGCAAACGCCAGCTCTCTCCATTAGCAGCCAGCCAGGAGCAGGGCTTCAGGACTGAAAGCACATGTGACTGTCCTTGAAAAAAGGTCATGATATGGGGATTCCTAAGCCCAAGACAAATAAATCTGAAAGGATCAGGGCAGGACAGCCCACTGTTAGAGGAACAGGAGCATTTGCTCAGGATTCTCCACTTAAGCTGTTTGATCTTTCTCTTGACCAAGTATGCAGAGCAGAACTTCAGGCAACTCCTATAACTGTTCTTGAGAAACACATGTATAAATCTTCCCTTATTCACCGAGTCACATAGAGGAAAAAACACCCTCCTGCCCTACGTGCTGTCTGGTTGCTAAACTGTGCCTCAACTGGTCTTAGCTCCTGCACGCACTGTGCGATGTGGTGGTTACTCCTTGACAGTGCCATAAACCTAGCAGGGCTATTTGAAATAGCAATAGATATGCCTAATGCTTAAAGTATGCTTGGACTGCACAACAAAGTTTAGGAAAAGGACAAAGATTCCAATGCTCTTTCTCCTCCTCTGCATTTTTTCTGGTCTAGGTTAACTTGAGGATGTTTGCAGTCATCTCGCAGAGGGGTGGATTCAATGGGGCTGTGGGAATAGTACCTCCTTTCTTTAGAGGAGGCGAGTAACCTGTAGTACTAACTCTTATTTGTCTCTCACATCGGGTTATTGCAATGCTTCTCTCTAAGAAAGGAGAGTTGTAGCTTCCTTTTTAGACTGCATAGCTGGTGGCTGATATGGTCTATGGTAATGTTGCCTTGACTGGGACAGCTGCCACCACTGAAAGGGCTAGACCTCAGATCACCTTCCCTGCTGTGAGAGCCACACAAAAGGTGAAGGTCTCCTGGAGAAGTCAGTGGCTTTCACAAAGCTCTGACATGGCAACAGCATCATTTGAATTACCTAAGTGGTATATATGCAGGCTGTTTCAGTGTTTAACGTAGTACCTAACAGCATAGGCATGGATGCTGGGAGAATGCGCATGAGAGAACTAAGTTTGCAGTCCCACCTTAGACTACCCTGACTTCTCTGGCTTTTTGCATGGTCTAGTTTCAAGGCTGAGAAATGTGTACAGACAATTTCCTGCTTCCTATGACTCAAAATCCACCCGCAAGGGGGTCTAGCAACAGGCATTATGACAGATGGCTTCATTACCTGTGACTTGGAAAGACATGAGTGATCTTCTGAAGATCATTCAAGACGAGTACAAAGGAAATCTCTAAATACCACACAGATTCATGTGAATGTTGAGGGCACATGCCCTTTCGAGTTAGCTTAGGCATTTTTACTGGATACTTCTTTTTTCTTGACTTTGTTCTTAAGACTAAGATATCTTAGGTATTGTGAGAAGTTTGGGCAAGACCTCACTTAAGTGCTTAACCCACATGTTTCTTCACTCAAATTATCTATACTACTTTTTTCTGTGTATTCAGCTCTATGCATCTTAAGGTTCAGTATCTCATAAATGTTGTTTTAAATACCAAACCTTCAAAGAGATATTTCCAAGATTTTCCAAGATATTAAAATCTTTAAACAAAAGCTTAGTCAATAATCCACTTCTATTACTAGTGTCACTGCTGGAACTCACATGTGTGTTCTTATCTTAGTGCATGAAAGTGTGTGCAAAAGCAGAGTACTCATCTGCATAAATTGTCTATATGAAGAAGTGAGATAAAATACCTTCCTCTGCGATGTGGTATCTATTAGCTACACCTGGAAAGGCTGAACAAAGGAAACTGGTTGAAGTGAATCAGGACTCCCCAAGTCATGTTTGAGCTCCAGGATTCAAAGACACCTTTCTATGTGCCAGGAAGGAAAAGATGTGTCTGGGGAAACTGTTATAGACAAAAAACATGCCACCTTTACACCCTAACACCCCCCAGTTTAACGTAATTCAGAGATTTCTTTTCCTACATCACTGTGTGCCTGGGATACTATGAATTTAATAACAGAGGACTTAGGTTAAGCTGTCAAAGATCATCTGCCTGTACCTAAAAATACTCCAAGTTCTCTAGTTCTTGCAGAACTGAAAGTACTTAGGTTCTCTTGAAAAGGTGGATTTTTTTCCTTCTGAGCTGTCATTTCTCGCTGCAAATAACTCAGACGCAGAACATGTAACACATTTAGACGTGTTTTCATTCTACTTACGCATATTCTTTGACAGGAAGACAATTTGCTATTTCTAGGAGAACAAACTTTTCCTCCAGAATTTATTTCATTTTGCATATCATAATAACAGCTCCGGGTACTGTCAATGTATATATACCATTATATGCCATGTATAAAACAGAGCAAAAGAAACACATTTTCCCTACCAGAACCAAAAAGTAATATAAAACTCATAGCCACAGAGATCACTGAAGCATACTGAGATCCTCGGGAGAGACCGTGTTTAGATGATGATCAAACATATGTAGATACAGCAAATAACATAAGATTACGGCCATAAATCTCTTAGCTATTAATATATGTAAGTATGGAATCTGACAATGACTCATCAGTTATAAATTTATTATAAAAGCAGAGAGATTGATGCTAAGCAGTTAAAAAATACAGCACATGGGCCAGGCCATTCAGTTTGCCCAAGGTGTGATTGTGTTACCACCAGATCTACGCAGTGAGTTAACACGTAGCAGTGTTGCTATGTGCGTAGAGAGGGGTTTCAGGACTCAGTCTGGCTTTGGTTTTGCCCTTTCCCAAAGAGATTTGTTCAGGTACAGATGGCCCTGGTGCCCTGGGAGATATAACCAGTGCTACCCATCCAATCTAACCATCTGGTGAAGAGAGTAACTCATCCATTTTCCTCAAAATGCACAAAAAAGCACAGGAGTTACACAAGCAGGTAGAGAAGGAGGATGGACTTTGCTGTTATTACTCTTTTAGTAGGCTAATATGCTGATTCCAAAGGAGATTTCCTGCAGTAGAAGTGTGATCTCAACCCCTGCTCCAATCACCTGGCTGGCAAACCAAAAGCCTTACAGGCTTTCCTGATGCTCTGGTGAGATCACTGGGAAAACCAAAAGAGAAACTCTTGTCCTAAAATGCCACAGGTAGCGAAAAATCCCAGGGGGTGACTAATTTGTGCTTGTTTAGTTGGGAATCAAGGCTGGTGTGAGGCGAGCAGTCAGAATATCACAGCGCTGGAGATTTATGACATGATTCCCAGCTTTGCAGAACATTCAGCACAGGCAGAACATGAAAGGTTTATTGCCACACAGTTCACAGATATGGGATACAGCGATTGCTCCAACATTGGGCTGAATATTCAGAGCATGATTTTTCCCTGTTATGATTTCATTGTGGTTTATTGCTTATCTTGCTGTGCAGTTTCTCCTACCTAAGGTAGTGATGTTAGAATTGCTGTTTCTAGGGAAGTAGCATGCTGCCTACCCCACTCTGGATATTTTCCAAGTCTCTGAATAACATGAGGCAAACTCTGGGTTCAAAATACTGCTTACAGTAATTGAAAAAGGAGCTGTAACTGAATTCAAGGCTGAATTCCACCACTTCTTTTATTATACATAGACCTATATGATGGGGGTGTGTGGATATGAATATATAATCCTGTATTTCTCAGTGATTGTTTTTGGAGAGTAGGATGATCGTGTAACGAATTAATACTTGGTAGTGCCCCACATAAATGCAGTACACCTGGTATAGACTTCTGCGATTACAACAGTTCCTGGAAAGATTGATTTCCATCATTCCATAAGTAAAGCCATTAAAATCTGCTACCTGATATTATGATTCATGTTCTTGTTTGTGTTGAATGTCACGCAGCGTAAGAGAGCGTTGTCTAGAAGAACAAAAGAGGAGGAGGCAGCGAGCAACAAAGAAAATAAGTACCTTTATCGGTACTTTCATACTTTGTTTTGCACCTTATGTAATTACGAGGTAAGTGTGAACCTACATACTGGAAAAGAGTACTGAGATGCACTCTTAGCTCAGAGAAGTAGGGCACTCCGAGCCAGAAAATGATTCAAGTCTCCTGTAAAAATGTTGTGCATCATTTCCACTCTGATGACAGAGACTGCATCTACTGAGTAAAAAAACCCCTGTATAAAATGCAATAGTGCTTATGTGGTACAATCTTGATGCAGTCCATGGACCAAACTCTGTCTCGTCAACCCGGTCAATGTGTTGGTTGCATGGGAGTAATTTAATTTAGGAAGTTAGCCCATGGGATTTTGCAGGCTCTTTTCAGATTCCCACCCTGGTTCAGGGAAAGACACTTGTCTGAATAGGTCAGACTGTAAAAATCTAGTCAATAAGATCCAACTGAGCTGAGAACATGGTCCACAGACTTAAATGATAGCTTTGTCTGGCTGGATAGAGTTTACTAGTCATAAACATCAAACATCAAAGCTGTTCTGTTATATGGCTAAAGAAAAATCCTATGATTTATGGTCAGATGTCTATCTATCTGCTAGTTTATCTTTGGGAATGGCTCCTGTGGGAAACACAAAATTGCTCCTATGAAACAAAGTCTTGGAAAGTAAGCATATCCAGAAAAGTGTTATCTAGTCATTGAAGAAAATTTACAACTTGCATTCCTTATTAAAAGACTCTGGAAAAACTGAAATGCTGCTACGCCGAATAGAGGAAGGAACGAATATTTTTGAAGTATCTCCTATTCCAATGCTATCAAATAGAAATTATTGGGGTTGACTTCAGCCAAACTCAGATGCATCATAAATAATCATTAAAAAAGCTGAATTAAGACTTCATGTAAGTGGGCATATGCCAACCCCAAGTTTTTCCAATTCAGTATAATAACTTGAATTTCTATTTCTAACAAAACTGTTCACAAGAAGGTATTGCATTCTCTCGGTAAAGATAGAAGTCTGCATGTAACATTGGGTTTATGTTCATGATAACAATAGGCAATTGATTCATGCTGTTCATTTATAACAATGTTGCAAATACATTTGTAACAGTATTACTAGATTTACCTTCACTTTCACTGAGTAGTCACAAAAAGACACTCTGCACCACAGACTCTAAAATATGAGAGGATTAATAATTATGGACATTTAACCTTAGTTCTCAGGGTATAAGATATTGAAGTATTTGTGGCATTGCAAATGGTTAATTTTCATTTTATGCTGGGTCTCTGAACTTAATGAAAATCGTCACAGTCCCAGAATAGCTGGCAGCTTCATCCTGAGTGACGCCGAGTGCTCTAACCAGAACTGTCAGAAGTATTTTTATGCTCCTCCATAGGCATCTCAGCCCAGCAAACAGGCACCACCTCCTCACCTTCTCTTAACTCTGTGGCATCCGAATTTGTTTCCCAGTAAATTTAAGACACAGAAGAGGGGTTAGAAAAATCCTTAGGCTCCTCCCTATAGTCCATGCAAGGGCCATCTGAATCTTCCCCTTCAGTCTGTTGAGGACTGATAGCTTTGCCAGAGAGAGCAATGATGAGAAGAGTCAAAATATAGCTTTCTGAATGCATGAAGATGCTTGCTTGCTCTGGGGTAGACTTAGACACTGGTCAGGCAGGGTTCAAACTTAAACAGGGGAAGTTTAGATTGGATATGAGGAAGAAATTCTTTACTGTAAGGGTGGTGAGGCACTGGAATGGGTTGCCCAGGGAAGTTATGAATGCCACATTGCTGGCAGTGTTCAAGGCTGGTTTGGACATAGCCTTGGGTGGCATGGTTTAGTGTGTGATGTCCCTGCCCATGGCAGGAGGGTTGGAACTGGATGATCTTAAGGTCCTTTCCAACCCTAACTATTCTATGATTCAATGATTTTCCTGTCCTTTTCAGTTCTAAAACATCTAGGGGGATTCTGCTCAACAAGCTACAGGGAATTATGGAATCATGTAATTCTAGAATGGTTTTGATTGAAATGGACCTTGAAGCTCCTCCAGTTCCAACCCCCTGCCACAGGCAGGGACACATTCCACTAGAGCAGGTTGCTCCAAGCCCCGTCCAGCCTGGTCTTGAACACTGCCAGGGATAGGAATTCCCTCTTTAGCTACTTGAGAGACTTTGTTGGACACTATACTGTTCAAGAACTTCCCTGTGCCTCACATGTATGGCTGAGGATGCTGAAGTCAAGGGGACTAGGAGGCTTTTGAGCTTAATTACGTAAGCAAGTATTATTTTCTGGAACATGTCCAGTGCTTTGTAGGTAGAGTCAGAGATGGAGGCAGTCAGTCAGTTCAAGGCAGTGAACAGAAGACAGTTGATGAAGTCCATTGCTCAGCTTCTCATTCAGATGGCCAACTCTAATCAGCAATACCCTTAAACTAAACACGCTTTTAAGTACTTCATGAATTGAGGTGTGAAAGCAGTAAATCACGAGCTTTTATTATAAAACACCTTTCTGCTTCCAAACTAAAAATTAGTAGTTGTCTCTAGCAATTCCATGAACCAGTCACAGAGTTGTGCTAATAACCCTAACCAGATAAATTCTTCTCTAGGTAAACCAGAGTTTTTCAGATTATATTAAGGTAAAAATCAGATTAGGTACCTCTTTTATCAAGAAAATGCCCTTCTAATTGGTTAAGTAGCTGACCTTAAGTAGAATATGATTCTTTTTGTTTCAGTACTTCCACTGTACCTATATGACAGATGTATTACCCCATAGTAAATATTTCTAAGCATAGCTTGTTCCTTGGTTTGTAAATATTCTATTAGTACACATCTCTTCTTTTGCTATATTTATCATCATGCAATCCAATAACATTGTTCAAAATACTTTCTGCAAGAAGCTTTTTGCATAAGAAAACTTAAAGTCATACCAATTTCTAGTACTCATTTCCAACTGCAGGCATTTCACATTGAAATAGAGAACTTTGCATACATATGTTAATAAGTGCTGTCAATGTGCGAGGATATTGGCCTTAAATTAAAAATCCTGAAGTAATATCAGAAAGAAGTTCATAGTCCCAGTCCTCAGGTTACAGAGGAGGATGGTGGAACAGGCAGAAGATTAATATTCTCTTTATTATCTCTGGGGGCCAAGGATAAGCAAACTGCAACTATGCTTTCAAATTGGTTGCCTGCCTTCTGCCTGCAGATCCTGCTCAGGTAGGCGCAGCTTAAGAATTCTTCTGCAAGTCATGTTCCTGTCTGTCTGTGCGTATAAATGCGTGATTTTCTTATGCAATCTTAGGTTGACGCATCTGAAGAAAGTGGCCTTCTGGTCAAAAGCTTCAGCTGATGTCAGGTAGAGGTATTTTCCTCCTGGGTGGAAAAACCTTTTGGTACAAGCTGGCCAGTCCTGTTTGCTACCCTCATATGTCTGTTCTGGGAGATGGCTCTTGCAACTCTGGGGAACAGGAACAACTAAAAGCAATGGTTTGCAGGATTTGCAGGTCTAGCTACAGGAGTCCAAAAGCAGTACTGCTTCTTCTCAGAAGATGTCTGGTTGTAATACATGCATCACTTCAGATGCAAAACTGGCTAAGAGTAAATGGGGTAATGATAATTGTGATGCCGTTTTTTGTACTGGGAAGTAATTATTAAATAGGCCTTTTTCACTAGCAAGACAGCATGCAAAGAATTCAACCTACCAAGCAATAAAGTGAAAATAAAGTAAAATAAACATCAAGATAAAGCTCATGATCAGCTTATTCATACCAATAGCACAATAGAAACAACCAAAGTATAATTCTGATTCTATGGGACTTGTGTGGAGACAAAAAGAATCTGAAATACAACAGAAGTATTAGGAATGCAAGAGCTGATACAAATCCTTGAGGAAAAGACTGAGTTTCTTCTTGTGAGACGTACATCATCTATCATCTGCCAGCTCCAAATGCCAGCTTTGTTTCGCTCCTAAACAAGAAGATATTTTAGCTTGTTTGAGACTGGTTTATCCAGAGTTTTCTCCATAACTCAGCTAAGTTCACAGGTTTATGTAATGCATAACAGATATCTTGCTGTTGTAGGAGCCTTTCAGCTGGACGTGTACACGTTCATGAAAACATTTTACTGTAATGATTAACTTCTTGTGTATATAAAGGTTTTTCAGTGTGTATTATCTGCATAAGAGATCAAAGTACCAAGTGTCAAGTATCATAGCAAAACATCTTCTAGCTTTGAAATAAAAAGATATTGAAGACCAGACAGTAGAAGAGTGGCTTCTGGAAGCAAGATAGGAAATTACGTAGCTGATACTCTAGAGTTTAATTTGCAGGTAGCGCTGAAATATTAATGCTCCTTCACTGAAAATGTCTTCTTTCTGGCTGAAACATTTCAAGAATATTGAAGCTATGCATGTAATTTCCTTCATAAACGAGAAACAGAACCCGCTTTCAGAGGCAATAAAGTATGGGATGGGCCTCGAAAGACTGAAATTTAATTGCACACAAAATGGAATTGTGCAGCTTCTGTGTTTGCTGCTCAATACCTGCAAATGTAATTTACCATCAAAAATAATACACAAGAATTGTGAAATGCGTAAATATCAAGGATGTTTTAGGAACATAATCAAGGAAAATATTTCAAAGTCTGTTGGTAAAAGTGCAGGCTTAGCTAATCAGTCAATGAAGGTAAAATTAGCAAGTCTAGGCTTGCAACTCTGAAGTGTCTATTTGATATGCTTTAAATGGAGATGGATAACATCTTGTAGAACTGACTGACAGAGACTCAGGCACAAATCTGTCATATTTTGGTCATTTGAGGCATCCACTGGATTTAATTAAATTTGATCAAATTCATATCTATAAAACGTTCAGTAAAAAGTAAATCAACCAGATGAATTATCACACAATGAAATTCAAAATACAAGGAAAGCATTGAATATGTGAAGTGAAGAATCACAAAGATAACTTATAGTAGATTACAAAGTAAATATGACTCAGTAGATGATTAATTTCCAAATAGTAAATTCTCATTTTAAAGCATAACAACGTGGGTGTCACAAGGTACATTTAATTAAACAAGAGAGAACACACCAAATGAGACCACCTGGCAGCGTGAGTAAATGACAATTATGTGTGGGTTTCAATCCTACTTTGTAAGAAAGATATCAACCATGAGATGCAAGGAAAGGTTGAAAGAACATTTGTTTGGTGTAGTTGAAAGGAGAGAGAAATGGACAGATGGCCGCTCTTTGGTATCTCAAAGCTGCTTATGGTGAAAAGATGAGACAAGTGGTGCTAGTGGAGCAGCAAGAGCAATTCCCAACTATTTTCATGTACCATAGTCTGGTCACCTCAAATGTGTCACACATCTGTGAGCCCAAAGGGTATTTTGGCTAATGTCGCCACCCCTAAAAGCATCATCTTACAGATGCACTTCACTTCCAATGAAAATGATACGCAAAGTGAATAAATTGCTAGCACAAAACACACAAAACTATGCTCAGTATTAGAATTACCAATACTGTGACAGTGGCTAAAGCCACAGTACTAGGTGCAGACCGTGGTGCTGAGCCCAGCACACATACCTAGGGTGATACAGAGTTTTGCCATGGAGTTTGCAGTCTAAGCAAACTAGAATGGGGAGAGAAGACAGAATCTTGGAGTCAGTGGTGTAACAAATTGAGGCTCTTTAGTCCCACTTTCATGCTCAAATGATGGTCAAATGGTCTCATGCTCAAATGCCATCTGCTCAGATGGCAGACCATGCCATCTGCCAGTGCTATTTTAAACAACATGACGTAGTGAAAGTTTATGGAATGGGAGCAAAATGACTAAGGAAAAAATCCTCATCTCTAAACTGCTTGAAGTACCAATACTATTGCCATTGCTGCTGCAGGAACTGTGCTGCAAGAATGCACCTTGGATATGGTGCTTTGTCTGAAGAAACATTAGCAATTGAAGCATCTTCCAGGCTGGTTTGACAGCACTTGCTGCTGGGGACAGTTTCAGCAAAGTCTTATTTGCCCTTGCACAATGGGGCTCTATAGCAGCACATGCAGCTGTTTGTCCTCTAGAAGAATCAACAGTTTCTCAACAGCTGTAGAGGCATATTGAACAGTACTGCCCTTCAATGTTGCTCAAAGACACGGAGAAAGAAAACCTTGTGGAGATATTAACATTTCACTGTTAAATATACTCTGTCCCAGTACAAAGTGATCTATCTTTGTTAGAGTAGGTATGAGGAATATATAAAGCTCTTCCCTCTCTCCCTCCATCCCCTAATGAGTTAAAAGTTTTGCCTTGCTATATTTGTTACAAATGTAAATGTTTGGCCTTTAAACACAGTTTTTAAATTCAAAGTATATTATGCCATCTTTCAAAGATGCATTTTCCTTCCTTGTGTACTTTTTCTATGACCCAGACAAACTGTTTACTAGACCAAGGATCAAACTCTCTATCTAGGAGATAGACTGGCTAAAAAAGCCAGATAGCACTGGTGAGGGGGTTTCTCGGATGCTGAAGCAGGGATCTAGAATCACAAGTTCAGACTAGATGCTTGATTTTTAGATAGCTAATGACAGGGGAACATGACTCCCGTAAGACCAAGCAATGGCACTTTGTGTCCTGATCTCAAACTTTGACTCTCAAAGTGTGGTTTTGCATCAATATTTCAAAAGTTGCATTAGGTTATACAGAAATAATTTTATACTATACTTGCGGTTAAATTTGGTGTGCATAATGGATTCAGTGGTGACACTAAGTGTGAAAGACATCAGGAAACATATCTGGGGAGATGATATTCCTGTCATTCCCTTTAGAGCTATATTAAGTCTGTGATGAACTTCAGCTGCCAGAAATGTGATCTTATGGCACACACTAAAAATATACACAAAAGCATCAAATGACGAAAAATAATGAAGTGAAAAGTTACTGTTTAACAAGAGATCTTTTTAGGACTGAAAACCGTGGAGTCACTAGAGAAAGTAACACACATTGTCTAAATGGATAAATTTTGACACAGAGCCTTCAAGTGTAACGGTTGAGGATATGTTATGTAGGAAATGATTTTGAGTAGATGCTGCGTGAGCTTTTTCATCAGCAGTAAACTTCCTGTGAAGTGTTGACCTGCTTACCACAGAGTATTTATGATCCCCACGATGGTGTTCACTAGACAGTACAAATAGGGCTAGGGTAGAGTAGCCTGGAGAGAAGGGTGCCCCTTTATCAAATATCTTGATGGCCTGAGTGAGACAGACGAGTTGAAAACCCAGCTCTACATCAGAGATCTGTACTCAGTGTTTAGACTCCAAAAGGCATATTCTAATAGCAAATAAATGGGATCTTTTGAAGACTGTCCCATATCCTGATGGAGTTATTCCATTTTGCACTAAATTTTTCCAACAATTCAACATTTATTGAGGAAAATGAGAAAGAGAACCTGTTAGGAGTTCACATCCTAGGTGTGCTTCCAGACTCAGTAAACGTACAGCTAAAAAAACAGTCAAGGATGCCTTGAAGTTTGGAGGTCAAAACACTCTGATAGGAGATGTGTAGTCCCATCCATGGGAAACAGACCTCAAGTTTACATCTGCAGTGATAGAAATGTATAAGTGGAGGACTACATTTTCATTTTCATGAGTACGTCTTTCTCTTGTTTTCTTGCAGTTTTCCAGGAATAAACTGGTGTTTTGGTGGGGTCTTTGCTTACAATTGTGCTGTTGTTCCATGTTTTTAATGTGAATATTTACTCTTTAACTTTCCTCTTTCAACAGACTTGTTGAATTATCCTCTGTGGCCCACATCAACTCCCACTGGGGAATCATTTCCAAGTGCTTGGCTTACAGCAAAGCTGTTTCAGACCCTTTTGTGTACTCTTTGCTACGGCATCAGTACAAGAAGACATGGAAAGACATCATAAACAAGATCCTCAAAAGAAGCTCCATCAACTCCTCTGCCCTCACAAGCGAATCGCACAATCGGAATATATTGCAGCTGAACGAATGAGGAGCCTGGTATGGGACCTACAAGACACATAAAATGGTACATAGGAAACAAAAATAACTGGCCTATCCTTAAGTATCCTCAGCTGTCAAGGTTTTGGGAGGCAGTCATGGACAGATTGAAGCCCAGCCCATGCTCCTTCAGAAGCCCATGTAGCACCTAAGGGAAGCAGGCCGCTTTGTACCTCCTGGCTGCGACTAAAAGAGTGTTATTGATCTGTGGTCCTGCAGGCTTCACAAATACAAATCTCCCATTGATCTCCATCAGCAGTTACACATACATATAGGGGAAAAAGCTAGTCTTCAGCAGAAGGACTCATGGCAGGAATGGGAGCAAACTGGTGCCATCATAAATTTATTCTAAAAAGCCACAGAGGGATATTTGTGCTGTGTTTTTCACTGGCTGCCGGTAACACTCTCTCCAATGGAGATGCCAACCTGGCTTTACAAAAACCACCCCAACCTAGTTCCTTCAGTAGGCTGTGTATAGAAAACCTCTTAACAGGAAAAGCTTAATATCTTTACCTAGATACTCATTGTGCCCAAAGCAGCTTTCAAACTCTTCTAATAGACAGATTTTGAACAATCCTGTAGAATTGAAGGAAGAAAAATCACTTTGAAGTATTCCATGGCTGAATTCAGCTCTGTCTTCTCTAAGTTTTCTAAGTAATTTCCACAGAATACCGTCAGTTTTCTCCCCTTTAAATTACAGCAAAATAGAAGTGGTAGACAGAATGGAAAGGTCACAATGCCTCCTGCATACCTTCCAGTATATCTGAGCTATAAAAAGATGGATTTTGCTCGTAGCTGCAGAACTGGGCCCTGGGCTCAGGGACAAAAAAACCCCAAAGCACCAACCCCCTTAGAACCACCCACCAAACAACAAAACCTACAAAAATAACCCCAAAATTGCTTTTTCTAATACCATTAATCATGGTTATTTTGCCTACAGATATGCTACTTAAAGGAAAGAAGAGCTTAAAGATGAATTTAAAAGTATAATTTCTAAACCAAGTAGAGTAAAAATAACAGACTCCCCACCCCACCATGAGTGCAGCCAGTCTGAATCCACATCTGAACATGCAAATCTCAGTTTTCAGTATAGATCTTTATAGCTGTAGACTACAGCTATGCACAGTTATGTTATTAACTTTTACTATGCATTCAGTTCAACCTACAGCTAATATAGGCTTAAATACCACCAAAATTGTGAAAACCAGACCAATCCTACATGTCGCCCTTCTTCAGACACCATCACTGTACCTTAATTTTTGTAAACATTGTTTAGTTCATTGGAAGTACAGCTACAGCTAGTAGACGGCTTCACAGCTGACATGTAGACGTGTGATGCTGAAGCCATCCTCTGGTGTCTAATGCAGTATTACTTTCCTGGGTAATTTTCAGTGACTTCTCTCTCAATTCAGTGAACACGCTATGGAATGAGACAGCTTTTGAAGTGTTTTCTTATTAATTAAATTGTAAAATATCAAGATCAATAAGGAATCAGGGTTTATTTCTGTGGTTCTGATTTTTAGGAATACTCAATTTCTAAAACAACTTGAAACAAAGTTTTTTTCCTCATAACCTCTTACATTTTTTTTCAGATACAGAACTACTCATTTCAAACGCTTTATATTTTGATTGGCAAACGATGTAGTACCAAATCTGACCTTAATTCTGCACACATTTTTCTACAGAAAGCGACATAAATTCCAAAAGACAACAGCAAGTTAACATCAGAAATCAAATTAATTTTTGCTGAATAGGTCAAGAAAGCTGCTGTCCAGTAGCCATAAAAAAGAGTTTCTTTTGTGGGGGTAAATAGCAAATACATACCCAGATTTTGAATAGTCTTGGTCAATTAGGCTTCATGCATGCAATGACAGCTTAAATAATAGCTGATATAGCTGAATATACTAACACCTATCCTTGCTTATATTTTTCTTGTTAACAAAAGGTGGTCAGCATCATACTGAGAAAATAAGGACCTCAGTACTAAAACCTTGGGATTATATTTTAGTTATTACATCCTGTGTCCCCCAGGCAAAGGGCGCTGTTTGATGCCTATAGCTCCACACAATCCCTGACAGCAAAGGTTAATGAGATAAAATAGTACATTCCCCATCACTCATTTTGAATTATCAATATCAGTCAGTTTGTAAACATTAGCATGCTCCATTTGGCAAACTGTACCATGAATAGAAGTCTGATAGAACAGACATTATGTATTCTTTCACCCCTTGTAAAAAGCGTCCTCTGCTGTGGTTTCTGTCTTGTGATTCAAAGCCCAGACAGGTAACTCATTGAGGGGCTTCATCCCATCATCAGCAAATGTGGCATCACACCTCAGCTGTTAGTTTGGAGAGTCTTTCTTTAGGCCTTAGCATCGTCCTACAGCTGCAAGGAACCACGATAATATATAAACTTACTTTGTCACCTGATTTATAAATGGAAGAATTAATATAATGAAGATCATCAACTACCACGTAAACAAAAAAATGGAGCTTAACTATTAGTTTTAGTTAGAAAAAATCCAAATTACAATAGTATATACCTACAAATATAGAGACATACTTTAAGTAAGTTTTTACAACACTTTATTCAAAGTTAGCCTTTCTCCAGATTGAATAGTCTACCTCATCTTAATCGTTTTACTTCTTAGGCATAAGCTAATTTTCTCAGGTGCAACAGGTAACAGCATCCAGTTCAATACTTGTTTCTTAAGAAATTCAGGTCATTTGGATGAGTCGTTTATATCAGAATACAGGATATTAGAAAATAATTAGTGAGTTTAGAAAGATAAAAACTCTATATAGGATTGTTTTACGTCCTACTAAGATCACTTTTACCTGAGTAAATTGCAACAGGATGATTTTTAAAGTCCACAGCTGTTGTCAACTTATGTATGGAGCTGCTGCCAAAGTCAATGGGATGTTTGTATGTCAATAAAGATAGTCCCGGAAGGATTTTGAATTTTAGATCAATTATTCAAATAGATTAAGGTAAATTCCCTGGAAACAAAGTAAAACCCACTGTACATTCAGGATAGTTAGTTAAATACGGAGAAGAATACAGCATTGTCTCATTATGCTTGTGTATCACAGCCAGTCACTGGTCAATTTATGTGTCACCATGAGCAATAAACCTCTCCCTTTGTATGTGTTTAAAAAGTCATCTTTCTTTCCTAGTGCCTTTCTTCTAGAATTAATCTTATAACAGAGAACAAATGCAATTTCCCCTGACTTAACATCTGCTCTCTGACATATTGTCATCTTTCTACCATCTGAAGCAAGAGTTGTAAATGCTGATGCTTGACAAACTGACTCAGTATACAAAGTAAAAGTAATACCTAACTTTTCCTGATGCCATTTTGTAAAATACTAGGAATATTATTCTGTGGTTCATTTGGTGCCAGATATTCAGCTAAATTCTTATAGGTAACTGGCACAAATGTTCTAAAATGTATGCCTAAGTGATGAATGTAGATATGAGTAACTATCTGTCTGCTGAGTATATATGTACTATACAACACTGACTTGAGCGAGTTAGAATAATGATATATGTAATGCACAGTACTTTATTATCTCCAAACATGAAGCAGAACTGTTCTCTTGTCTAACAAATATGTGTGTGTGTGTGTGTTTGTGTGTGCGTGGTGGGGGGAACTTTCCATTTGTTATTTAAATATATCTGAAGAAGTTTGTGAAGTATGGCTACAATGTGTGCCCAAAATATGGAACTGCATGTGCAAAACCTGTGCAGCTGCTTCAGCAATATGCAGTGTTCTGTTTGTTGGTAGCTGCGATTCATATGCAATACCTATTCTTCACATGCATTTCCAACTAACATTTTCTTCATACCTTGTAAATTTGGCAGGCAGAACATTGGCAGTTGAGGAAGACAATTCAGTCCACTATGTCATTTTACAGATTCTGAGCTTTTTCCTCCATTCATTTTACCATTATTTATGTCATTTGAAAGCCCTGAGAACTAGGATCCAGTTTTATGTCATTCTTTTTTAAGCAGTTTGAATGGGAAGATCTGGGTAATTGCATTTACCAAAAACTATGAGAGACTGATAAGACTTTATTGAATAAAATACCAAGCACCATACATAGACAGAATAGCTGGTTGTTTCACCTGAGGATCAGGGCCCATTAGATAACTATTTCTGGGTTTTATAGATCTGTCTTCTTAATGTGTACAGCCTTGTTTTCATAGTTTTGCAAACGGAAAGATGTCAACAGAATTTAATGAGTTCCTCATGTGCATACATGCCCACTTGTAATGTCAGGCAACTGCATGACTGTTCTCTAAACAAGTTCTATTCCTGTTTTTACTCTTTGAGTGAAAGACTTCAACAACCTCTTCTCAGTGACCCTTAATCAGACTATTTTCTAGCATCCCTCATGGCTGAAAAAGATCAAATCTAGACATTAAAAAAGTTCCAGGCAAACCCTTATGAAGCCTGCAGCAGTAGCCACGTGTATCACAGTGCCATGGACCTCCAGAGGTCATCTTGTCCAGCCCCTCAAAACACATGTACCTGTCTCTTGCTGTAGTTTACCTTCTAAATTTTGCCAGTGCATCTGTTCACTCTGCAGTAGTGCTGGGAATTGGTCTTAGTTTGCTTCCGGTCAACAATAAAATCATCCTTGACAGAACTGATTAAAAAATAAATAACCTTGTGAAGACATCTTAAATCTAACTTCAAGAAACAGCTGCGAAAGAACAACTTCAGAAGTTACAAAACTGAGGCAGAAATAGGTCTGAATGGGAGGCTGAGGAAGCTGTAAGCTGGTTTTGCCGCTGCAGCATGTGTTACCCTGACTGCAGCTGACTTTTCCTAGTCGCCTGTTTCCACACTGAGAGCTCTCCAGATCTCTCAGACTTCTACTTACCCCAAAGAAAAAGGCACCATCAAAGCTCAGTAGCTACCATAGGCTAAGCTGAGGCTCAGCCTCCATTTGTTAGGAAAACTCTAATGCTTTTCAGGTGGGCTATATGGAAATTCCTCACATTGTTTCAATGACCAGAAAACACCTACACCTGGATGAGCCTTACCTTAGGAAACAGTATAAGCCTTTAAGCCCAAGAGGTTTAGGTAGCTAGCAGAAAATAATGTTTTTTTGGATCTACATGCCTAAGGTTTTATAGTTCCCTTACCCCTCTTAATCTGAATGAAGAAGGCACTAAGGGCTCTGAATATCTTGTCCTATATATTTTTACACATGCAGTGAATACCTTCGAAATGTCCCTTGGGAAACTGCTTGGTTTTCACTACTGTTGGAGATGTTTTCTTCCCACATTAAATGCTCTTGTGGTTAAATGAAGCTTAAAAGCAAATCCAGAGGCTTCACACCTATGTCAACTCTTTGTTACTTGACCCTAAAAACCACAAAATATTTCAGCACATCACATTCAGCACAGAAAGCTCAGATTCTGATCCTATAGTCATTATGTGTCTGTTCCAGCTGGTAGCCCTGGATCGTTAGGGCTAAGCATAGATTTATGTGTTTGCAGAATCAGGGATTAAATCTTTGTAACTTACCCAAACCCGAATTAATGAGAATAATAACATTTTAGCCTTAAGCCTAATTTTGTTTTGAATTTGCTTTTTATGCTTTCAGCATTCAGTATATGAAAAATCTTTGACAGGTGAAGTTTCTTTATGAAAACCATCCTGCTCAAAAAGCAGCTGTCCCTGTTGGGGGGGGGGGGGGGGTATAAAAGTTTACATGGAGAAAAGAGCGGCTGCAGTCTTCGTAAATTGTCTACTTACCTGTAGTCCTGGTGTGTATCATGTAAATATGTATTTAAGGTTGTTGATTTTTAAGCAAATAATGCTGATCTAATGAAATAGAGATGTTGTTATAGTTTATCATATATGTCTATATTTATAAGAAAGATGCTTAGCCCTATAGACTGGAAGTGCACTTCAGAAATGTGTGTATTGAGGAGCAAATGCATCAGGTGTATGACAGCATGCATGTGCAGTAACTGTGTAGTAAAATATGATTCTTTTAGTTGAAGAAATACTATTGCACACAGTTTCAATGTACCCAAAGGTGTGAGTCCACAAAGATACATTCGGATAAAGATCTCCATTTGGAGGCATTGCTGAATACTAGGATTCTAGTCACCATAGTTGCACAGAGCTTTAAAGCAAACATTTTTAAGAATCATGCAAACAGCAAAAAAGTTGAAAGCCTCAATCCTCCTGGGATTTGGATCCAGCAAGAGTACCTAATGAAAAAGAAAAGCAGTGCTTTAACAGGGAAATGCCAGTGCATCCTAGAGAGATATTAGTGGGAATGCAACATGGCCCAGGGTGTAAAGTTGGCTGTAGCTTTCCTCTTGCTGTCCCTCACAGGCAGTGCTATTTAGTCATATTGCACGTGCGGTACCTTGAGTTCTTGAACAGAAATTAAAAAAGCCCTGTTGGATGTCAGGGTTTTACGTTATCTTCTGATCACAAAATCCTTATGCAAAGATAGGTAGTTTCTACTTCTCTTATTTGCTAATGTAATCAACGAGCTACAGAGGGAAAAAAACCAAAATCTCATTAATTCAAGGATTTTTGTTAGGAAAAAAGACTCAGTGACAAGGCTGGGGCAAGTTCTCCATGGTCTGCCATCCAGGCCAACATCATTTGAGTAAAACAAAGCTACGTGCAACATCAGCCGGAGTAAAGAATGGGTCTTTTTATAATAGAAACCATAGGGCTTCCCAGAGAAGATGTTTGAAAAATCACAGATTGCCTTGGAAAATAGAAATAGATAACTAAAAGGTGCCTTGATTTACCTTTATTTATACACAGGGCATTTTTCTAAACTTTAAATTTTTTTTTTCCACAGTGTTTTTATTTTCTTAAGATCACTGTAGGATAAAAGATCCCATATATTTGGTAATAATTTTAATTCATAGAAACATAGAATCACAGACTGGTTTGGGTTGGAAAAGACCTTAAGATCATCCAGTTCCAACCCCCTACCTTCCACTAGAGCAGGTTGCTCCAAGCCCTGTCCAGCCTGGTCTTGAACACTGCCAGGAATGGAGCATTTGATTATTCCCTTCTGAATTCTTGCAGGAATGTAACATATTGTCAGTCTCCAGACACAGTTAAATTTAAACATTTTTCACTAGATTAGATTATTAGATGATTCTTTGCTTGTAAAAAATGTTAGGGGATGGTTTTATAAATCCTTACTGTAAGGACAGTGAGGTTGCTTGGATAAGTAAGGACCATTCATATAATGACCGGAATAAAAGGTCTGACCCTATGTACGTAAAATTCTGTTTTGCTTTGCAAATAATGCAAATAGATGGTTTTTGTTTCTAAAAACATTTATCCAGTCTGAAGATAGTTCTGAAATAACATTCATAACAGCTGCTGTACATAAGGTATGTTTTGATTATATTATTATAAATATACCATCATAATTTATTGCATTTTACTCTTTTTTTTATAAAAATGAGATTTAATTGCAAGGACTATTTATTTAGGGAAAAAAATGGCAATATAGAGAAAACCTTTCCAAATTGCATAGATAGAGAACCGTACAGACCAATTCGTAATGACAACATGCTCAAGAGTGCCATGGATTAACGTGGATTTCAGGGTCCCATGTAAGCTAAATTGCATTACTCCCCCAAAAGAGTCACTGATGTAAAGGCAGAGACATAAAGTTCTGCTGTACTATTATCTACAATTTAAAGAAATAGTATAAAAGAAATCTTAATCCTGACTTCTAATTTCTGAATAAAGGGGCCTGTGCTGTCTATGCTGTTTACAATGGCTTGTGCTTTGTGAATACATATCAGATGTTGTAATATATTTTTATTACATAGAGTTAATGGTTAATACAAAGTGACATATATAAATAAATGCAGACTATATATGTATGTTGTGATTTTGTTAAATTTACTGTTAATGAAACATGGCTATGATCAATGACTTGGTGTGAACTATTTTTTCATATGGAAGTTAATGTTTCAGAAAGTCCGTTTCACTTCATTGTTGCAGAAGTCAAGTAATGTCATTGCAGTGATGTGACCTGGTCAGTCCTGCTCATTTTTGGAAAACATATACAAACTCAATTGCAATAGAATATTACTTCACTGTAACATGAGCAACACAAGTGAAATAATTGGAGAGCCTTAATACATAAAACATACATCTAGTCTTAATATACATAATGCGACTTAAATTTACCTGTTCCTTGACATCTCGAGCACGTTTCGCACTTGGTGTGAAATCAAGGTTCCAGGGAGAGAGTTATATGTAGTGTGGAGCTCCCTGTTCCTGCTGGCTGAGCATCGCTGCCCAATCAGAGTTCCCACAGAAAGGTCTCTGGGTGTTTCAGACTCATTCTGAGCACCACCCAAGAGCCATAACCTGTGGAGGGAACAGACAGTAGTCCTCACAGAGCAGGGATCTTTTATTGACAATGTGAAGTCAAAACACTTGGTCCCCAAATGGTTTTTGGCTGACCTGTTTTTGTGACCAGGCTGCTCCAAGCCCCTGTGTCCAACCTGGCCTTGAACACTGCCAGGGATGGGGCAGCCATAGCTTCTCTGGGCACCCTGTGCCAGCGCCTCAGCACCCTCACAGGGAAGAGCTTCTGCCTAAGAGCTCATCTCAGTCTCCCCTCTGGCAGCTTAAAGCCATTCCCTTGTCCTGTCCCTCCATCCCTTGTCCAAAGCCCCTCTCCAGGTTTCCTGCAGTCCCTTTAGGCACTGGAGCTGCTCTAAGGTCTCCCCTTCAGGAGCCTTCTCTTCTCCAGGCTGATCCAGCCCAGTTCTCAGCCTGGCTCCAGAGCAGAGCTGCTCCAGCCCTCTCAACATCTCCATGGCCTCCTCTGGCCTCGCTCCAACAGCTCCACATCCCTCTTGTGCTGTTGCCCCAGAGCTGGATCAGGACTGCAGGGGGGATCTCACAAGAGCACAGCAGAGGGGCAGGATCCCCTCTGTAAGCTTCTGCTCACTTTCTAGGGGTGCAGCCAAGCACACAGTGGTTTCTGGGCTTAAGCGCACGATAAAGCCAGGTCATGGGCAGCTTCTTGTCAACCAACACTCCCAAGTCCTTCCCCTCATGGCTGCTCCATCCATTTTACGCCAGCCTGTGACTGTGCTTGGAATTGCCCTTATCCAGAGGCAGGACCTTGCACTTGGCCCTATTGAGCTGCATGAGGTTCACACAGTCGCACCTCTCCAGCCTATTAAGGTCCCTCTGGATGGCATCCCTTCTCCTCAGTGTGTCAACCTCACCACACAGCTTGGTGTCATTGGCAAATATCATAGCTTCAGTAGAGGTGGGTATTTGATTAGTGAAAACAGCAAAATCATCTCCAGTCTTTTTCGTGTGATCTCTAGACAGGGATTTGCATTGAAGTTTGATTTCCACTCCAATGCACAGATTAGGCCTCTTAAGGGCTCTTTTGCTTCCCTTACAGGTGTTAAATCTCTGTTGTAGAAAAGCAGAAGAGACCCCAGAAGAGCTCACAATTCTCAGACACGGAATAATTTCTGATTTAGCCAACATAATTACTTTGTGATACATCTTTATCTTTCCACCCTTTATTTTAAGCAGCTCAGCAAATAAATTTCTGTTTTCCACCCTTCTCTGTGCATGCTCTCCCTTCTTGTCTCACACACACATAGATGGTCTCTGCAGATTAGCACCATGCTCTCAGAAAGGCTGGCAGGGCTGCATGAAGTAAATGATTTATTCATATTCAGCTCATAGCCACTTTCAATTTGTACTGAGGGCAATGGACAGATCAGGCTCCAAATGCACAGCTTTTGCTGTTGTTTTTGGAAGGAGAAGCTGGAGATATTCTGGCTCTGCAAACTCTCAATGCCACAATAATGTCCTCTCACAAGAGGAAGACATTTGCCAGCATCACAGATCTGTCCTAGGCTCCAGGCTCAGATGAATATTCAAAGGAAACCTGTTAGCACAACATGAGAGATTCTGGGAGTCTGTTCCTTCTGAATCTGTGGGAGGTTTTATTTTGCTCTGGTCTCCATTACAACTGCTTCTTTTCATCCCTTTGGAAGGACCTAAATATTGCCTTTCACATTACAAAGGGTGATGTAAAGGAATAGTAATTCCTGGAAAGTTTTGCCTGGAGATTTAGCAGAGAGAATAATTACCCTGGAAAATGCAAGGAAATACAATTTCAAAGGACTTGCCATCCACATGGTTATAAAACTTGGTTCTTCTGCCAGCATCATGCTAGAACCCAGTTAGAAGCCTCATGTCAACTTTTCCTATCCAGAATTTGAAGGAAAGAAGCTGTAACGCCAACAACAGTGGATGTGTATCCAGAATGGATGGAATAAAACTATTATTTCTTTATTTGTGTTTAGCTGCATGTACAATGTAGAAAAGGAGCCCAGCCAAGTCATCAGAGTCTATCATTTTGGTCAGTCTGGCCCCACACACAGGGGCAGTACATGAGAAGGTGAATCTCAACACATCACCAGAAGCCCAAGAGGCCTCTGAAGAGGAAAGGTTGTGAGACATTTAGTAGTTTACAGGCCATTAAATAACAACAGGCTGACCCAAACTGATATTATATCTCCATGTGTGGCTGTACAGACCATTTCCAATGGGTTTGAGCAGATATGCCACGCAAACGATGCAGAAATACCCATATCTGTGCCATTTACTCAAATGATTTGTGTTAGTGTCTCTCCCAATGTATTCCCAATGTACTCATTGATAGAAAGACTCTAATGAAAGATAAAATTGAAGAAAGCAAACCAACACAATTATCTGGCAGTAAATGAGTGTCTATTCATGTTTAGTGTTGTGTCAACAGAAATAAAAAGTGTTCCAGAGAAAAAGAAGATTAAACAACTACTCTTCAATGTAGGAATAGTACTTTTGGAAGAAGACAGAGCTCTGGAGATGCTTTCGCAATTAAGGAAGAGAGAAGAGCTCCAGCCATTCCTGCCTTCCCTGTATTCTGCCTAGCATGTGTGTAGCACTGAAGACCTTCACTTTGATTAAACTTAACAAATTCAGACCATTGCAGCACAGTATTTTCCAATTAATTATTAACCTTCAAGCCCCATATTTGGATATGCATGTACTGAACCATTATATATGATCATCAGGATCAATAAAGTTTGATGGCACTTTTGAACATGCACAGAGGCTTCAGCTGAAAGAAGCACTAAGAGGAAACACTGCATATCATTCTGCATTTAAGCAATCTAAATGACTCAGTTTTCCAGCTGGGGCTAGACATAGCTAATGATATTTAACTTTGAGGTTTGGTATCAACACTTTAAAGTTGAAAATGTTTCTTTTCAGATTTCTTTTTCTTTTCAGCATTTCCTGAAAGTGCTTTAAAAAGCCTATTTCCAAGATGAAAAGCGATGTTCTGACATCTTTCCTAATGGCTTCATCATTACATCTGATGTAATGACTTAAAAATTAATACTTCACCTTTGCTGTCCAGGTATCACATTTTAACAACTGAAGCTACATATAATTTTGTTATATCTCCCTATATGTGATGCTATTTTTGCTTTCATTAGTTCAGTAAGCTTCTTAAACTGTAAAATAAATTATTATGTACCTTTTCTACAGACCATTATTTCTTTTGCTGTGTATTAAATATCTTGATTTTCATGACATACAGGAAGAAATAATGTTGGCTTGATTATTCTGAACCTAATACTCCCCAAATATTAAATTTACCATTTGTTCAAATTTGCCATTACAGATTTCACTAACTTCTTGTGATAAACCTCTGATCGTGCTAGTGTTCGATGAATCGACCCACTGGGGAAGGATCCAGCCAAAAATAGTTTTATAATCTTGCAGTTCGTACTTCTTTGTATTGTAAAGCTTCTGCTCCCAACAGGCAAACTGTCAAAATCCAATTGTTTCATTGAAAAGCAAGTTTCTCTGGAATCCATACAACTTCATGTGAAAAATAAATGTGATATGAGCAGACACGCCTGCAAAGCAATAGCATCCGAACTCACTCTACTCTCATCAGTTATCACCTTTTAGGCAAACCATACTTAAATTCTTGCGTTTCAGAAAAGTGAATCCACATTTTCTCCCTCAAGGGCTGTCAGTCATCCCCTATGCTCCCACACTTGCTCCAGGACTGCTCACATTGTGTCCCAGGGTCTGTGTAGGGCACAGCATCTAAGAAAGGACCCAACATTCTTGATGCCCATGTCTGGGCTCCAGGTTAGGCATTCCTTGGCATGTCTGTTTTGCAAAGAACATATTTCCACATTATCATCTGCATCATCAAGTCCTGAAGTCATCCCTCCAAAGTCATCATCATTCAAATAGTCATAAGAGATGACTAAGTATATTAATATTAAATGCATTTTCATCTTACTCAGTGTAAAAGCTGCCAATTAACATAAGCATATCAGACACCTTTAGGAAGTCCTATGACTTAACATAGGAAGTCAAATTTCCTTTTACCTTTAGGAAATTTAGTATTTCTCAGTAAATTAATGTAATCTGTTCTATTAAGCATGCGTGTGCATGGGAGCCTTCAGTGCTATTTAAAAGAGTCTATGCTCTAGACTGGTTTCTGGCAGCAAGCTTTGCTTCTGTGGCTTTGCATCTGTGCCAGGGAGACTTTCATGCCAGCTGATATGGTGATGTCTTGCCTTGTGCCTAGGACCACTATTCCAATCAACTGAGACAGGCATTTTAAGAGGGTAATCCAGAAACTTCTTGTTGAACACAGGAAGACACTTCAGTAAGGTGAGATGTCCTGAAGTTGAAATGTGTAGTCTTTCTTCTAATAAATTTGCTGAAAACTTCCAATCTGAAATTTGTTTATGATCACTGAATTCCTACTACATGAGCACTGCGCACTTTGAACAAATCATTCCTATTGTAACTATTACTAATGACAAACAGCTAAAATTCTTATAAGTCCTTAAGGAAATATTTAAAACATAAGGAATATAAGGAAATAATAAAATGTTACCAGAGGTGATAGCAGAAATTTCTTAAAAGATAGCCTGAAGAGACCTGATAGGATATTGTAAAGACTACAGAAGGCCTTGGAGTAAAGTCCTAAATCTGAAAGAGTTTGACTATCAAATTCTCTATTTGCAAACAAGGAAGCATAAACACTAGATTTACAATCATGGCTCATCTCTCATGCGTACACTAACAGAATCCCTTCCAGCTGCAATGCTTTGGACTGGAGTAAAATAAAATAACTGTTAAAGGAAATATTATAGAGCATCAGACATCTGGGGCTCCCTGCCCCCAGGTAGGCTTAGTTGTAACTAATTCAACTCTTTTTTAAAACACACAGTGATGGTTATCCCATAACTCCTCTATCCCCTCCAGCTTATTTTGGAGTTTTACTGTTCCTGTAGTTAGCTTATTCTCTCCAACATTTGAACTTACTGTCGCAAACCTTGATGCAAAATGTATAGGTCTTAGTCGATTTTATTCAGCTGCAGTTACAGGAGGAATCTTTTTAGGAAGTGAGAATCTGAGGAGTTAAATATCTATTTACAAGAAACTAAAAGTATAAAGGAAAATATCAGAAAAAACCCCTCAAAAGTCCCCAGCTTTTTTCTCCCACAAAATCACTTTGAAGTGGATAAACACTTGCACAATAAGACTCTCCAGGCAGATGGATGGGATGCTGGCACAGTTCAATTGCATTATTTCCAGGCTGCTAATGAGTCAGCAGTAACACTGTCACATGGTATTTTTGAAAAGATTTCGGGACAAGAAGAAATTGGAAAAAAAAACCCCAACAACCCAAACCCCACATTTTCAAAAATTTGATTACTAAAACTAGCCAAAATGTTAGCTTTTTGCCAGTCAATGCCCTGAAGATTAAAGGTTTTGATGGTATTTTATATATAAAATGCACATAACCTATGACATACATGGTAGGGGGTTGAAACTAGATGATCCTAAGGTCCTTTTCAAACCAAACCAGTCTGTGGTTCTATGATTCTATGTTATACGTAAACCCCCATGAGACAGAAACAGGGGCAGCACTGGCAGGTTCCTCCTTGCCTCCCTCCCTTCTGGAATGCCTCCAGCACATTCACACACACGAGTACCTACTGCCAAAGTGAGGCAGGCAGAGAGCAGAGCACCTAAATATCTCATCTGACACGAGGTGGGTGCTCCTCTGCAATTCCCAGCATTAGGACCAAGCTTCAGATTCCTTAAAGAGTGCCAGCTACCAGGGCCAGCAGGCTGATCCTGAAACACGGCATATCACTCAGTATATCATTAATATCCTTTTCAATTTTATAATCAATATCTTTTTCCTTTCTCTGAATGCCATTGTGAGCTCTCTCATGATGCTCTTAGGTGAATACTCCTGTCTAAATGGAATGAACATAGCCTAAAGGGATCTCTTCCCCCTTCCTCCATGTGTTTTTAAAACATCTCCATCCCCTCTGTTTTAAAAGATATGCGAGTAACACAAGCCTTCAAACAGAAACCATCTCTCAGGCACCCATCCCAAAGTCTTACAAGAGGCACATGCCTGCAAGGCTCTACCCCCACATCCCTTTAGGGGGAATAAGAAGAAGGCTCCTACTCCCCCAGGCCAGCCCTGCATGCCACAGTCCCCAGGATGGAGCCATTGCAGAATCACCCTCTAAGCAGCTATTTCTTTATGTTCAATCCAAATTCAGTCAATCCCTGCTCTTAGCAAAGCACAGTTCTCATGCTGGCTTTGCTTGTCAGATCGGCTTCTCAGCAGTTTGTGACGCTAAAAATTCCAGGCTATTCTGGAGATAAAAAATAGTTATTATGAGCAGCAGGTGCTTTTTTTAAATTCTAAAATCTGAATGGTTTTGAAATCATTATCACAAGGTGTTTTTGCTAGGAAAAGGTCCACCTTCACACTGTGGATTTTGAGAGAGAGAATGCCACAAAAGTCAACAGTCAAACTTATACAAATGCCTACAGCAGAATAAATCAGAAGCTAACATCAAACCTCCAGTACTCTGAGATCTGATCCAAGCTGTGTCTTTTCTGAACTTGGACACAAAAACAAGAGTCAGGATGGCACTTTGCTGCACTGGTTATTCATAAAGCTCTACACTTCCTCAGGATTGTAAATTCTCATTTTACCACTATGAAAATAGAACAAAATCATTTGAAGTTTTTAATACATACAAAGTCATGATATGTTAATTTTTACGAGGCTGCTGTTTCCTTCAATTTTCTGATATAAAAATTGCTTCCAGTGCTTTATTATCTGTCCTCATTTAATCCATTTCAAAAATATCTGTGCAGCATGAAACACTGCTGTTGATCTCGTTAAGTGTGTTCTAATAATTGCATATTTGAAGAAAGCTGAAGACAAAACCTGACTGAAATTAAGTTTGTAATGCAAAAGAACAAGAAAAAAAAATGAGTAGGAGTATGGTAATTACATGCTTATGACTGTGACAGTAGGCAAAGGAAAACAGAGCAGCAGATGGTATCTAAATCTAAAGGAAAATGTAAATGATGCTGAACTCAGACCGTTCTCTTCTTTAGAGGTGTATTAGTTAGGTCTCTTATTTAGATGGTGTATTTAGCTGCAGGTAGGTATTCCACTAAAACTGCCTGATAATTCAAGGGCATACATCCAATATAGAAGGTATGTAGAAGCCACCTTTATTTGGATGAGAAATCACTTTATAAATTTCTATGTACTGTAGGGCCTTTACTTCACTTTCCTGGCCATGGCTACAACTCTGCTTATCAATAAATTTACATTAGATTTATATTTATCACTGGTAATCACACAAAACATCACCTTCTTTTGTGACCGTGGTAACCTTAACATGGTTATTTGCAATGTAGTCTGAGTCAGTAGTAACTGGCCTCTAATTCAGTGGGAAAAAATCATCATAACACTAAAAGTCAACCAAAAGCATCATCAACATTTTAGGACGTGCTCCCAGGGAGGCTGCTCAGCAGCGTAATACCAGTGTCATGCGAATAAGTGCAATGGAAAAATCAAGCCTCCCCAGTTTTCTACGTTTTCAATAGAACATGAAAAGCCAGTTCAGTTCATGGAGCAGAGGTCTGGCCAGCCAAGTGCTGACTTACAAAAGAGGTTTTTTAAAGGATGTTAGAAAGCAGAGCATGTGTGCAGTCCAAACATCTCATCAGTGAAAAGTTATGTGTCAGCTTTAGTGAAAAATTGGGTGAGTATAAACACAGTTAATAAGTTTCTCTGGCCTTGTTTTGCTCATGTTGTTAGAATTCTGGAACGAGCAATGTATGACCATGCTGCACGGCCAGGCAGCATTTGTCTAAAGATATTTATACTCATACTTTGTTCCTACTTTGCAATGCAAAAGAGAGAAGAGGAAGAGAATATATATCTATGTTTTTTTTTTATATTTACATACTTCTATATTTATATTGTATATAAATATGTATGTTTTACAATGTATTCATCCAAAGGAATAGTACAAAAGTGATAAAATCTATTATCTGATAAAATTATCAAATTTTACATGAAAAATATCACTACTATGAAATTATAATTATTTTCAATTCTCCTATGTTAAGAGGACCCAAAGAATATTGCTGCCTGTAACAAAAAATAAGCACACATAGGCAGTGAGCTCATCATCTCAGAAGAGCTTATGGTTACCTTAGATTGTTTCCTCTATTTTTTGGATGGCTTGCTCAGACTTCTTCCAGGGACAGAGGCATACTTGCTTGTGGTAAAACCAAGCAGTTTACATTGGGCTTATTAGGCGGCGAAGGTACTAGCTGTGCCTAAGTTTACTTTTTCTTCCTCCATAACCCAAATTCCATGTGTGTTCAAAAATATCTGTCAATCTTAAAGAGTGTCCCAAGTAGAGGCAAGTACCCAGTGTGTCTCCACAACTTCCCAACCTTGTGCATCTTGCTTGGCTCATCTGCACCACACATGAGCTTCCATATCATGGCTTGAACCAGCAACACCCTTTTATGTTTTGCATTATGCTCACCACCATCATTATATTGTCCTCATCCCAGGCTGCCAATGTATTTTCTCTTTCTGTCTCAGTTCCTACCATCTCATGCCATGACCTGCAGATAGGCTGACAAGTTATTGCTTGCTATTCTGTCTATTTTGCTTCTTTTAATAGATGCAGGTGCACACACTGCTGAAATGCTTTCCCCAGGAGCCCGCGGCTCTTAATCATCCTATTGAAGTGACCTTGCATTTGCCATAATTTTCACATTAAAATAATCTGCACACATAAAGTTGGTCAAATTATGCACTGTGAACAGTTGACTGAATTGAGCTCTGTTTGTTTACCCACTGTCCACTGCCTGTTCACAGTTATAGGGAGCGGCTGAGTCACTCCCTATGAGAACAGAAGACAGTCATTTAAAGTCTTTAATACATACAAAGTCATGATATGTTAATTTTTACAAGGCTGCTGTTTCCTTCCTTTTCAATTTGAAGCTGTTCACGAGATTTCGGATACTTTGGGCTGGGAGGGCATGAGCACTATTGTTTATACTGAGCTGATCCAAGCTTACTGCTTCTAAAATGCCATGGGGCACCTTGCAGGCTAACACATAACCTGGTGACATGCCTGGTCTTCAGTAGGCTATCACAGTTTTTCTCATCATTAATGCATGTTGCACAGAGTCTTCCTACAGTAACAGCATAACAGAAATAGCCTCATTGCTAAGTTGGCAGCAGCAGCCTCTATGGATAGAACAGCAAAGCATTAAGCCTTCAAAGTAGATATATGTCCTGTTTATGTAGAACCTGTACATTTTTGTCTTTCCATACCACATTCCTCAGTCTTCTGATTCAACTGGCTGACATACATAAAACAAGGGATTTTCCAGGCAGCCGTTTAGTGTCACTTGATGTGGTGTAACTGCTTGCTTTAAATATCTTTTTTTGCCTAGACAGAATAGATATGCATGTGCATTGCTCCTGCCTTGGAGCAAAGGGATAAAGATGGCAACCTCAGATATCTTCTGGTACTTCTTAAGAATCAGCTATAAGAAAAAAGTATCAGCTGCCACGCTGACCGTGAAGACCTCTCTTTTTTAAATTAACATGTTTTTATATCAAGGTTTCAATAAATGTGTGAGGTTTTGCCTTGCAGAAAGAAATGTGCTGAGCCAGCAGCATGCCCAGGTGGCCAAGAATATGATACCTGGCTTGTATCAGCAATAGTGTGGCCAGCAGGGCTCTGCAGTGATTGCCCATCTCTACCTTGCACTGGTGAGGCTGCACCTTGAATCCTGTGTTTAATTTTGGGTCTCTCGCTACATGAAAGACATTGAGGTGCTGGAGCAGGGCCAGAGAAGGGCAGCGATGCTGGTGAAGGATCTGAGGCACAAATCTTAGGACGAACGGCTGAGGGACCTGGGAGCTGATTTGCCTGTACAGAGGAGACTGAGGGGAGAGTTTATCACTCTCTGCAACTACCTGAAAGGAGGTTGTAGTGAGGTGGGGAATGGTCTCTGTGACAGGACAAGAAGAAATGACTTCAAGTTGCACAAGGACAGGTTTAGATTGGATATTAGGAAACATTTCTTCACTGAAAGTGTTGTCAAGATCTGGAACAGGCTGCCCAGGGCAGTGGTAGTAGTGACCTGTACTCAGGGGTATTTAGAAGACCTGTAAATGTGGCACTTATGGACATGGTTTAGTGGTGGACTTGGCAGTGCTGGATGAACAGTTGGACTCAACAATTTTAAAGGTCTTTTCCAACCTAAACAATTATGATTCTATGCTTTGAAATGCATTATATGTTTAAGAAGACATAAATTTGATTCTATGCTTTGAAATGCTTATATGTTTAAGAAGATGTTTCCTATTTAGGGATGCTTCCTATGAACTCCTACTCAAGAAATACAGTGCTGTTCTTGAATTAGTCTCTTTGCCTCTCCAACACGCGTTTGCTTATGACATGTGGATAGCTGCATTGTTAAAGCTAATTGAACTTGCAGAAGTTTGAAAATTGTGCCTTTGCTTTTGGAACAACATATCAGTGAACTGAAAAGTACCAAACACTGCTGTGACTTCTGCTGCCACCATCCCCTCCACTCCCTCTTTGTATTATTATAGAGAAAAGCACTGGTGATGCTACTTGGCTTATTTGTACATGAAGTATTGTTTGCCTGAACACAGGAGGAATGGAAAACAAGGAAAGCATTTCCTTGCTCCCAAGTCTCTTCTCTCTCACCTCCTTCTCCCTCTGGGATGTTCTGCATGAGCATAGTGCCAGCGTGTTTCAGGCTTTCTCTTGTTATTTTCTTGCCCCTTATACGGTTTCTCTTACAGTCATCTACACAATCACATACAGCTTCTGAGAAATAACTACCTGAGGAAGAGAGGCAGCTACAGCTGAATTTCAGGGAGTTTTCTGTGCAAACCCTAATGTACAATGCTGTATGTGCCAGTTATCCACATCAGTCCCCACGTCTCCTTGCTGCAACACCTGTCTCTATTAGGATGGTTGCTGCTCTCCATTTCTTCCTTTTGCCAGCAGAACAGCATTACAAAGCTTATTTTCACCAAAACAGGGTGATTTTCACTGTGGTGAAAATAGCAGCAGCGACTTGGGCTATGGGCCTGTCTGTGGGAGACTAATGCATTTTGATTAAAATACTATGCATACAAGTTATAGATGGAAGAAGGGGCAAAAGCGATAGGGTATCATGCATACCACAATTAAAGTGACCTTGTAAGTACAGAAAATGTTGTTATAAGCTCAGTGTTAATGTGCATCACAAAATTCCTGAGAACTGCAGTCTACAGAAGCAACAAATGAAAACCAAAAATCCTCATCATAGTACCCATTCAATGTCTCAAACATTTCTAGTCTGGCTCATGCAAAGTAATGAGCTTAAAAATAATGAAATAAATAGAAAATACAATTGGGGGCATTGATATTTAACCATGTTTTCTCCAGGTGCTTACAAACTTCTGATTTTTGGCTTTCTTTTAAAACTCTGAAGGCTATAAAATAACAGCAACCAAAAGCTAAATTTCTTCCAGGGACATCTGTATAAATCCCAGTGTTGGCAGCATTTTGCCAGAGCTCAAATGACATCTTTTTATTAGCACTGTGTTTACAGCAGCACTCGCAATGTGCTGGACCTTTCATAAACATTCAAGTGTGGAGGAGTCATAAAGTTTGATGTAGAAAATCATCATACTTTCACAGTAGGAATCAAATAAAAATTAACTCTTTCAAGCCATAACCTGTCTTTGAATTACTGCTAAAGAATTCCATCAAATGAGGCATCAAAGTGGTTGGGCAATTTTATCTTCGTGGCAGTAGGTTTTGTATGGCTTCAACAGATGAGAATTTGTTCTTGTTTCCTCTCCAAAGCCTCTTTACAACCTGACATACGAAAACATAGCCAAGTTCCTAAATATTTCAAAGTAGCATTTCCAGATTTCAGTTCTAAGGCTGCAGCTTCATCACTGAAACTAATTAAATGAGATATAATCAGGAAAGCTGATAAATGCTACAGACTCCGACATTCTGCTCTGATTTTTACTGTAATAAGGCCACATTCGGACTGTTTGGTTTTCTAATGTCAAACAATTGGCAGCTCTGCAGTGCTGATGCTCCCTGAGGGCTGCCTGTCCCCTTAATTGCTTCTGTCTGCTGAAAGTAAACATTTGAAGTGTACACAACATGCCCCCACACAAGGCACACAGACACACACACTGGTATTGTAGTGGGTCACAGAGAGTCATTGCTACTCTATCATTTTTAATATCCTTATTTGCCCCGTCCTCCCTATGCAGAGTTTATTTTCTTCTTTCTAATAACGGACATTTATTTTATATTAAATTGTGAATGGACAATTTCAGCATCCTCAGCAGTTCATGACACTTTTATATCTTTTTAGAAATTCAACACCTCTTTCCAGATTCTGTGTTTTGGGACAATGATGATTTAGGGCTGTGCTTGTGCCTCTATGGGACAAATGCTCTGGACAAGAGGTGGCAAACAGAGCCCTGGCTTTGGCTTATTTCACACATGCTCCCTCCTCCCACCATGAAAAGGATATAACACCATCTTCTTCACAGCAAACATGAAATTTGTGTTGCATCGCATCATAAACTCATTGAAGGCATGCTTCTTTGACCATTCCGTTTCCTACCCGAGCTTTTACCAGCTTTCTTCTGCTTCCATTGGTGTGAAAATTACGCAGTCTTCTTCCTGCCAGATCCCAAATTTCAGAGTAATTTTCTGTTATTTGAAAAACTACAGTTACCAACATTTGAGGAAAAAAATATGCCAACATCTACTTCAGAAGTCTCTGGCTTAGACTGGAAATCTTGAAATGCCAACACTTAGGCTGTTCTTTGTTAGTCAACTCACTGACTGCTTCGAAACTAAGGACTATTTGGAAATTCAGGAAAAGGCAAGTTCAGGGAAGGTTATTCGGGACAAAAAGTGGAGCAGAAGATTTCAACTTGAATCCTATCCTCCATCCCTCAGGTTTTCTGTGAAAAAGTGGTTCTCCCTCTCCCACCCCAATCTCATGCTTTTTCTGATCTCATTTCCCAAACACCAGACCTAAGAAGTTAACAGTTTCCCTGTAGATTACAAGGATGAGTTACAAGGAAGCTCTATACTTTGTGCAGATCTGGCCCATTATGTTTCTTTGTAATCTGCATTAATGGTGCATTTTCAAAAGCATGGAAAGTTCTTGTCCCCAGAGTTAGTACCAGCAAGCCACCAAGCAAGTGGCCAGGTGAAACCCCATCATTCTCAAGTACTTACTACATTTGATTCTCAGCCTGCTAACAACAAATCATCCTGCAGTCAAGGAATTAATAATAAATCTCAGAAATGTGATAATCTGAAAAGTACTCTCAGGAGGCTCATACTGCTTTAAGAATGATAGACTGCTTCCAAATCCAAGATGGAAAATGAATCAATTCATTTGTATGAACACTTTCATTAGTGAGAAACTGATTCTATAATGTTGGATTTTCCCCAAATCATGTATGTTCTTCACACCACTTAATGCTTAATGCATGGTTATTGACAATATAGTACCACAATACTCAAATTTACAGTGACTCAGTTGTTAAACTGATCCTCAGCCTTCTTAGGGCAAAAGTATGCAAGGAAACACAGCTTTGAAATGTCAGTAAAACCAAATACCACATGTGTCTGAAGAATAACTCTCAAAGTTCTAACAGTCAAGGAACTTTAGTGTTTAGAAATTACAATATAGCAACAAACAACAACAAAGCCATTTAGAGCTAAACTGAATAGGTAGATTTAACAGCTTACGCTTTGTTTCTGATGGAGCTGTTGAGCTGATGGTCTTGGTTCTTCAGGGCAACCACAGGGGGCTGAAGTGTTGCCCAAAACCATTATAGAATCATAGAATCATAGAACAGTTAGGGCTGGAAAGCACCTTAAGATCATCTAGTTCCAACCCCCCTGCCATGGGCAGGGATGCCTCCCACTAAACCATGCCACCCTAGGCTCTGTCTAACCCGGCCTTGAACACCACCAGGGATGGAGCATTCACAACCTCCCTGGGCAACCCATTCCAGTGCCTCACCACCCTTACAGTAAAGACCTTATATTGAATTGCAGTGATTCTACAGGTCATTCATTATGCAAATACAGAAAAATAAACTTTAAGTCAGATACAGGGTAGAACACAGAAGCAGAGTCTGGGTTTCCATTCACATAGAACCATAGAATAGTCAGGGTTGGAAAGTACCTTAAGATCATCCAGTACCAACCCCTTGCCATGGGCAGGGACACCTCACACTAGACCTTGTAACCCAAGGCTCTGTCCAGCCTGGCCTTGAATACTGCCAGGGATGGAGCATTTACCACTTCTTTGGGCAACCTGTGCCAGTGCCTCACCACCCTCACAGTAAAGAATTTCTTCCTTATATCCAACCTGAACTTCACCTGTTTTAGTTTAAACCCATTACCAAGGGGTCCTACTGTTAGAGTCTTCCGCTCCTTTCCAGGTTACATTGTAAAGCTTCTGGTTCTGCTTGTGCAAACTTGATCTCACTTCAGAGTCACAAGAAGCTGATTTGTGAGGTGGGTTGGAGCTGGGGCACGGCACTAAGAGACAACCAAATTAATGATTCCACTCACTTGTGAGTTAGAGAGCTCACTATACTATAGTAAATAAGAATGTGATTTTAACACCTTTTACTTTGAAGCTATATAAACAGATCCAGATCCCTGTGGTAAGAAATACATCTCAAATTTAAATCCCCCTCGTCTATTCAAGTGAGATTGTGCTGCCAATGATCCTTATTAACCCAGATATTGAATTTATGTCACATCAAACCACAGAGAGTAATTCCATTTTTCATATTTTCACTTGCTGACAATAAGGCTGCCTGAATTTTCTTTAATCTTTAAGTAATGGTTTATTCTGAATGCTCTTTTTGTTGCTCTTGGGATTGTAAAGAGTTAAGAAGAATCATTTGTGCTGTTGACATAAGTGGTGTATTGAATTCTGGAAAGCAGCTGCTGCAAATTAAGTGAGAGCTAATGGCTAGAATAATTCAAATATGAGGTGGTTGATATAACTTCATGTAATAATAGTAGGAGTCATTAGCAACTGCTTTCTCTAAACAACATCAGTATTTCAGAATATACAGTACCGATTTGGAACGGAAAAGGATTCAAAGAGAAAGCTTTCTGCTCCTAATTGTGATTTGATATTGCTATTCATAAGTATTGTTTCAAACATGCAAAAAGAGGTTTTTTTGCTTGCTTATTTTGCTTGCAAAAAGCAAAATGTTGTTTTGGTTTGGTTTTTTTTGTACTTGTTTGCTTATTTATATTTTTGAGGGTGTAGGGGGGGATGTGTGGGGTTTTTCATCTCATTCTGTATGTATATTTTTAACTACAAACCTGGTTGGGGTCTTTCCATATGGGCACTTATCAAGCTACATACTGGGTCTCTATACGTATATATTTCTTTGATCTGTGTATTTCCTATTCTATATATCCTTCTCTGGCTTTGAAATCCACTGAACAGACTGATGCTTTACCCTCTGAGACAGTATCTTTCAGGTGCTTTAAGCCCCAGTCTATGTTGGATATTAAAATTGTTCAGTGTGGAGTGAAGGACAGGATGATTTATTCAAGCCACAGGGGAAAAGCATTCATTTTAATATGGAATTCATAGGTATTGCAAGACAACTTTAAATGCATCTATAATGTCATAAAATCTTGCAGAAATGATAACATTTGAATGTAAAGGATTCCGTATGGAGCTATAATTTAATCTTTTTAAACATCCTCCATGCATCAGTCCATCAACTTTTTCTTTACTTATATCCTGATCAGAATAACAAAGCTTTCTAAATTGCCCACACCTTCTCTTAGAATAGCATTAAGCTAAAAAAGCAGACATTTGCAGAGCAGCGCAATGCTACTTTGTAGTATTTTGCTGAAAAAACTCTACTTTCAGAAGTGCTGATGTACCTTCAAGAGCCCCGATATTGCCTCCAGATGTGATGCTGGCACTCCAGCCATGCTCTGATGACCTTCCCAGATGAAGATTTGCAATTCGTCTGGGAGCCCCTGTTTGAAAGGTCTCTGAAGATCGGCTTAGTAAAGAGAGACAAGCAAAGCAGCCTGAGCAGAAAACTGTGGGAAATTGTTTAATCCAGCCTGCGCAAACCACCAGACACAGGGGAGGAGAAGATGGATTTAACCTCTGAGCCTGGCACTCCAGCAGATGAATAAAGGCACTCATATAACTGAAAAGGCAGATTAAGTATGTAAACATGCAGCTATAAAGTACCTTTATGTTCACTGCCTAAGTTTTTCACAGGCTTTCCAAAATCCTGTTCTTGGCATTTTTTACTAGTGAATGTATTCATTTCATGTAGTTATGAGCAGAAATGTTATACCAAAAAATGTCCGGTCAATACAGCCCCTCTGAAATTTATGAAAGGCTTTAAAATGTCATTTTTCTGCATAATGATCAAGGAGCAGATAACGACCATGAGAGCACTGTTAAAAGTTTTCATGTGAAGCAGTAATTCAAATCTCCACGAAAATAAATGTGAGTAACTTGTCAGGTTAAGAGGACAGAGAAGCCACCAAAACAACTGAGCAACATATTGTCCTGCAAATCTGGATGTGGACTTGGTGGGTTTGTAAGTCTCAGCTAGGTATAAACTGGCTATGCAGGCCGTAAAATGGTGGCTATACCAGTGGAAGATGACAGAGAATGGTAATTTGGTGACTTACTGTTCCAGGCACAATACTGCATTCACCATGAATTAATCTTCATTGAACATAAATTTTGCTGCGAAAGAATCATATTAGAGTGTTACAGTGAAATACAAAAGTAATCTCAAGCTAAACAACCTTCGAAAAGAAATTAAAACAAGCACATTAGACTAAGGGTATAAATGTGAGTTAAATTTGGAAAATTAAGGAAATACCAGATTAAAGACCCAAAACTTCTATATTAAACACGTGAAGCCAAAAAGCATCAATAGCTGCTTATTAAGGACTGAAAAGGACTGAGAAAATTGCTTGCCACTCTGATAGCACAAAGAAGCACAGACAAAAGTGATACTAAATTTACCCATAAAATCAACTGTAAAAATCACTTCCCCTCTCTCCATGTATGCAACTGCTCCACTAAGAAATGAAAAAGACATTTGAAAAGTTGTATACTCTTAATGAATATGAAATAGAGCTTCTTTGGATTCCTGCTGGATAGTTGGTAGGTGGGCACAGAGCTGTTTCTCCTGCAGTGTTTCCGTAATGCTATAGCAGTGTATTGCAGTAGGAGGTGATGCTACCGCAATTTGTACAACTTGCATGTGCTTTTACACTTCATCCCTCAGGCTTGTGGCTACAACCTGACTAAATTTATACAGAGGCTGATCGAAAAAATACATGTTAAAGAGGCACTTTTGCCTCCAAACTCATGCATTTTCAGACCAACAGAAAACACATCATATGCCAATGTTTAAAGGTTAATCATTGTATCATAGAATGGTTTGGGTTAGAGGAGACATTAAAGCTCATCCAGTTCCAACCTTCTGCCATAGACAGGGACACTTTCCACTAGACCAAGTTACCAAAGCCCCATCAAATCTGGCCTTAACCACTTCCAGGGATACCACTTTTACTCTATTTCAAGTTAACGCATCTCTGTTCTGGTGCTTTTGCAAAGGTCAGACACCTACCACACCATGATAGAAGACTGAATCTGACTATAAAACTCTGTCACTTACTGCCAAAGTCCACACTTTGGATAGCTGTCCCAAATTCACTGAAAACAATGAGCTGAAGTTAGAAGAAAACCCCACAACTATACATGGGTGAAAGAAAAGAAAGTAGTTGGTGACAGAAAATGAAAGTATGTGAAAGGCTTAAAATAGCTATTTAATTTCTTCACCAGCATAGTCAACAACTTCATTTATATTCAATTTTATCAGTGTGTTTTACCCACAGAGTTCAACCTCCTGATAAAAACAATACTCAGATACTCTAAACAGTCTTCTGGTGCCAGTAGATTAAGTTTGGGTTAGACATTACCAAGATTCTCTACACTTACACCAAAGTGTGTAAGTGGAAATAGTTTTAGTAGATACAGTTTTATTGACTTCAACATTCCCAAGCTGATTTGCAGATACCAAGGTCTATCTTTGAGAGGTTATCTTCTTGTAACTACTAAAATGGATGAGAAAAATTGAGATACAGGGTGATGAAAATGATGATAAATAAAGAGGTAAAAAGTTAATAACTCGATAGCATGGAATGGGTAGTCAAGGAGAAACCAGCAACTCCCACTGTATTTTATGATTGTCAGGGCTCTGCATGGGAGCAGATGACTGATGGTTGGTATTATCAAGAAGAGTAGAATATGTCTTGTTTTAACCTTTTATTTTTTTTAACCTTTAAAGTGTAGGTGACACTGTGCAGCTGAATTTCTTATTACTTGGAAGAGATAGTATTTTTTATTCTTTCCTATCAGGGATGATCTAAATTCAGCAAATTCTTCTTTTAAGTAGCTGTTAAAATGGGTTTGTACTTATAAAAGGATCATATCCATCCTCAAGTTTTATCTCCTGTTGTTTCTGCAGGGTTGCCCATTTTCCTACAACACTAAAAGGAGAAGAGATTAAAAGCATAAAATCAATTAAAAAAACTATTCAAAAGACATGGAAAAGGTAAATACATAGAAAACACTGGTACCAGATTTAATATTTTGGTTGGGATCTATTTAAAGGTTAAATAGAGGTACTAGGTATTTCAAAGAAATTAAACATTTTGACTCCCAAGTGCATAACTAGAGCACTAAATAAGGTACACATTAGTTCAGTATTATTATACTCAGGGCAGGCATAAGCATCTTATCTCAGTATAAGACACTGACACACTTGAAGTTCCCAGTAAAATTCCTTTGAACTTGAGTGTTTTCCAGTGTAAAGGTGCTGGACTGTCAAAAAATAATTGCACAGACAAGTACACTTGACAGCTATTAGGCCATTTATTTAGCAATGCCTGGGCTGAAATGCAGTAAGGTCACCTGCATTAGTCATAGTTCTGCTGTGCCGAAGTATGTATAAGCACTAGCCGTGGCCAGAAAAGGGCACCAAGCCTTCAGCATTTGATGTTACTGAGGTCTTCAATCAGGATTCATCTAATTTAGCTTATATATATAAAAGAATTTCCCATCAAATCCACTTGTTGCTATCAAATAAAACAAAATAACTTCTCATGGAGGCAACTTTATACCTGAGAACAAAGCATAGGGACCTCTAGGTTTCTAAATTAAATCTCAAACCAGCCTGGAACAAGGTAGAAAGAATTCACCTGTCAGGAATAAGATAGTGGTTTGTACCTTCAATCTGATTATCAGAGTGATTTAAATTTGTCTAGGTAGTTCCTTGTTTGCCTATGCATGCCAACAACCCCGTTGACTGAGCAGCCATGGGAGGGAGGAAGAAGCCACCTCAGAAACTCAGCCCATAACACAAAAAACCATGTATGACCCTGATCTATTGTGGTGATAATAAAATCCACATATGTCAATGAACAAGCCAAATGCTAACAAATTGTCTACTGTTGTTACTCCTTATTCCAAAATCATTTCCCATCACTATCTGCACAAAGACATCATTAATCCTTCCCAGCTGCCAAAAAGTCCCTTCTCAACAATTTGCTGTTATATTTCCTATACAAAAATATATGGTATATAGAATGCTGTAAGCGTGGTAAATAGAATGAAATAAGTAAAATATCATTCCAGATGTTAATGTAATGATTAGAATATTTGTTTACCTCTATTACTTCATTTAAATGATGTTGACTGGGAGCTGGAGTCCCATAATTTCAGTTATAGAAAATTACATCTACACTCTTTATTTTCTTTGAGCCCTTGCTGCCAAATACATTGCTATTACTTAACAGTATCTGCAGAACAAACATGGGCTGGAATTGTCTAAGAAATTTAAGAACACAGCTATCTATTATGCGAAGGTTCATGACTATATTATTCATTCTGCAATCTTTTTCCTTTTATGTGTTTACAAGATCCATTGACAAGAAAAAAAGATTTAATAGAGGTGGCACATGGTAATTTTACAGTAAGCTTTTTACTTGCATTGTATTTTTCCTTCATTTTTAATGACACTTTGAATGTCTTTTCCAAGAATCAGATCAAATAGGCAACTATAATAGCAATTAAAATGTTTTAAACAATTTTATTTGGAAATGTATGCCACAGTCTTTCTACCAAGCATATGAAGAGATGTTTATTTAGTCCCAAAATTTTGACCCGCTAAAATCATGCAACTGGCCTTTCATTTGGTATAATAAAGGTCATAATTCTGAAGTTAATGGAGCAAAATTGATTTTCACCAGCTGATGCTTTGTGTTTATTTAGTTCATTCTTTCCCAGATCTATCCGCATATTTGCTGAACCTCAGTTCTATCCTGCTGTATAATTTTGTTATTCGAAAGCCATTAATAAAGCCCAAATCTTGCTCCCATAGAGCTGTAAGGCCAGAAAAGCAGCAGCAGTTGGAGTGGCAAGATAAGCAGAGCATGCAGAGGAACAGAAAATCCTCTCCATGTCAGGGAAGTCAGTGGCACAAAGTGTGCATGAGCACAGAAGCACTGAGGCAGGCCAAAGATCAAGACAAAATATATCCATGGATTTTTGAACTCTGCACTTATCCATGACCAAGCCTGTCCTCTCACGCATGATATGACCAGCTGTATCAACAAGAAAGGCTTTATTTCAAGTCCTTTTCCCAGGTTAGAGAAGTGGTGCCATGCCATATTGCTGAAGTGGTCCTCATCCCATGCCCTTTTTTTCACTTTTAATTAATAGAGTAAAAACTCAGCCTTAAAATCCAGAGAAGATAAAACATTTGTGGCATTAAACTCTGGAATCACAAGACATCCTTAAATATAAACCCAAGCAGGAAAGCAAAGCTGGGTTGTTTGCATCAGGTTTTTTCTCCCAAGGACTATGGTGTTTGCCAAAAGGTGGAACTTTGGGGAAAAGGGAACTGAAATTTTGACACAAATTTTAATGATATTCAACAGAAGTTGTCTCCTTTTCTCTCATATGAGAACAAAATGTAAAGAGTGTAAAATCCTTTCTGAAATGCAAAAATATACCAATTTTATACTTTAGAAACAGCATTTTACAGTTTTTCATTCAAAACAACACTTCTTTATAAGTACCCCTCTCTTTTCTATTTCTAAAGAAAACAGATTTACAAAGGATTAAATAACCCAATAAGAAAAGAAACTCATTCCAGGTTAACTCAAAACATCTTTCCACATTCTTCCTGCCTCTCTCCCCAGACCGGGGCTTATTTTGGTTCAACTTCAATTTTGTTTCTTATTTTTTTCCAACTGAAAACCACCATTATTTGTCCAGCTCCACTAACAGAAAGGCCTCGTGCAGAGAAATATGTACGAAAGAGGAGCTACGTAACTCTCACTACGACTAGAGCCAGGCTGATAGAAGCAGAGCTCATGGATGCTGTGGTTCTGCCTCGGCTGAGGTTTATCGCTGCTGCCGCCACTGCCGAGCCCTCTGCCTGAGCCGCCGGATGGACAGGCTGATCGGCTGCTTCCCAAACTTCTTCATGATCTCCTTGATTCTTGACAGGTTGGTTTTGGAGATGGTGAAGTCGCACTGGGTAGCTCCCATGTCGTAGCCAACTTCGCAGGTCTTGGTGGCGGTGGTGTAGCCCTCTGCCTTCACAGCCACAACGTATTCCCCTGGGTTGAGAAGTCGCCAGTAGTCCCCATCGGCTCCTGGCAGGAAAAGAGATGGCTTTCAGGACAGAGTTGAGGAAGGCGCTGTTTATGAGAACACAGAAATGCCTGCGTATTGATGACACCGCAGCAGCAACCCTGCATCCTCACACCAGGGGGGTGTCAGTGATGCTGTCCCACATCACACATAGCACTCTTCATCCTGCCAACTCCACAGGAAAACACACCTCAAAATTTTCCAAATGATGAAAAATGGCAACGGGCTTTGATTTTGCTTAAGATTTTTATCAGATGAAGTCAGACAGATCTTGAGGCAAAGGATCACCTTGCTGGTGATTCCTAAGGGGATATAAAAGATCTTCCCCACATTAATTCTGATGCAGGAATCCAAAGAATCAGTGAGGTACCCATATCACTCTCATGATCCTGGCCAGACTGCCTTGACAAGCATGTTTTGATATTGTTTAGTATGCAAAGCATATGAATGCATAATATCAACTCAGAGGTCTGAGTATCTCCCTCTCTAGAATCTTGCACTGAGTTTTACTACGCTGATTTTCCTACACAGTATAATTCATCAAGGTACTTAATCACTTGCTTACCTGTAAACACATGAACAGCAATAACCCTAATCAACTGAATTAGTCATGGATAAAGCAAGATATATCTTAACACGTCATTGAATCAGGACTTTGTTTTCTTCTTTCTTCCCCATAAGTGATCTCAGATTACCCATGCATACATAAGAATGGCTTTAGACTTCTTTTTTAAATATTATTTTAACTAGCAAATATGCTTAGCTGTGGACTGAAAAAGGTGAAACACTAATATCTAAAGTTAGTTTTGCACCCTGTCCTGGGAAAACCAACCGTGAAAGAAAGTGCATATTCAAATGTGCAATTCTATATATAAGTAAAAACGCACCATCTCTTCTATGAGGAGATTTTTTAGCACTGATGAGAACTGACAGCCTTGGGTTTCTTGCAATGCAGTGTGTTGCAAAAACCTAAATATGGTTTGTATAAAGATATTATATTTAGGAAAAGAGCAGACTAACCTCTGTGTAAACAAAATGGATTTTAATGGAGGGGTTGGTAAAATAAAAGCCACGTTTGTGAACTGCAAGTGTTAATAAAAGAACAGTACCAACTATAACCTGATATTGCAGTCTCTGAACACAAGCATAGCAGCTTGCTTAGGTTTTTCTTTCAGCCAGTTTGACCCCATTTGGGGTGATGATGAAGACTCGGATTTTCTATTTCCCAGGGCTCAGGCATTTTTAAGAAGAGCTCTCTGAAAAGCTTTCTATTCAGCTCTCTTAACTATTGGGTCCACTGCACCTTAACCAAAAGACAAAACATAAATCTGTCCAGGTTTATTGAATTTATCCCAAAGGACTCATCTGTAGCTGTAAATGCTCTGGCGATACTACAGGGCTGGCAAAAGGCTATGGATCACCAGTGTGTGGCCATGCATGCATCCCTGCTCAGAGGCTGGCTTTAGCCCCTGGTGTTCAAAACTGACCCACATTTCCCGACACATTTAACAAGCAGTTCATTACAGCCCCACACAAGGCCAGAAAAAAAGTAACACATCCATATACCACTGATAAATTACTACAAAGCTGAATATTCAGCTGTTAGCAGGATGCGTTTTACCTCCTTTCCATTTACAAGTAAGCAGCCATTAGCTTTTCTGACAGCTGTCATTGCCCAGAATTTAATACCAGGCTTAAAGTCTTTTTTTTAAATCAGATTAAATGCAGTAAATAAAAAATTTCAGAGCAGATGGCAAGAGAAACACAATTAAAAGTACAGATAAACGTAGTAAATAATAGGTTTTCTAAAAGAATAGGCTCCAGTGGGAGCACGTTGGAGGTAGACTACATCTATCTCCATCTATTGGGTCAGGAAAAGAACTGCCATGTCTGCTTAGATAAAATAAAAATACATATAAATATGAGTATAATATTATTATAATTCAAACGTGTCAGATGACTCCATAAACACGTCAATTAAGAGGAATGCTCTGAGTCTGGAAGGACAGACCTTTGTTACAGTTGTCACATTTATGCTTAGATGTACCCAATTTGACAAATGCAAATACCTTATAAAAATCTATCCTAATGCTCTGTTACCTACAAAAGACTCTCCAAGAAAGCTAGCCATAGTACTGCACACCCAATGCATGTAACAACAAAACATTAACTTTCATCTACTGAACAGGCAGCCATGAATGAGGATGGAGTTTTAATATGAGAATTATGCTCATCTTAGGCTGATGTTATTAAATATTACTAAATGCTTCTTCAATATCTTTGGGATTTGTAAGATAATATATAGTAAAATAATAGGAAACATCAAAATGCTGATAAAAATTTATCTGTACACTGTGAAATTATATTAACTATGCTTTATTATTATAAATTGTGCAAAAAATATTTTAAGAATATATATAATAGAATTATATGTATTATATAATTATGCAAAGAAAAAATCACATTGAAATGTGCATCTGTATTTGAACTCTGTTTCACTAGAAAGAAACTATATATTTCTTTATCAAGATTTGCTGTGAGATTCCTAAAATGCAATTACAGGAAGCAACACACAAAACTGCCTTTGCAATATGAGGAAAGGGATGTTCAAGTGCATTTGTTCATCTGACTGATGAATTCTTTTCCAAAGGTTATCATATAGAGCCTGGTTCACATCTAATCGTAACAACATGTAATCACCCAAACTTAATCAATAGTTACATCTGCATCAACAGAAAATGGAATAATTTTCCACAAAGCTCTTACTTGCAGAATCAATGACTTCACCTAGGCTATTAATACTGTTATCTTAGTGTCAGCAACCCTCTCTTCCCACAGAATATATCATATATCCAAGAGAAAGTGCTTTCCATTCACTTTTCATCCATGGGAAGAAGCAGAGAAATTTTCTCAAACAAGTAAATGTTATTAGAGGACCTATAACAGATAACTACAGATAATTCTTGTCTGGCTCTACAGGGTAGTCGACCACTTTAATGTATCAAAGAAACAGTAGATAGCAGCTGAGCTCGCTTAAAAAAAACCTTATATGAATAGAAATAGTGGCCATAATTCTTCTCCTGCTTGGCCTATTTTTACATCAAGGCAACTCAGAGGTTTAAATGGATACATTTTTCAATTTAAAATGTATAAATGAAAGTAGACTGCTGACAATTTGCCTTCTTTCACTAGAGTTATACATGTCATTTTGGCTTTTTGGCTCCAACATAAATTCTCTAGGTTCAAAGACTAATGAGACATAGAATTTTCAAAGACTAATGAGACATACATTGTTATCTGTGTAATATAAAACAAAATAGACCTTTTATGTTCCCATCTACAAAGTGATTTGCAAACAGTGTCAGCTTAAATGTCTCATTAAAAAGAAGAATTAAAAAGAATAAGTACTTCTATTTTTACTAACAAGCACAGATGGCTTTGAGCCATACGAGCCCAGCTCTAAGTCTAGATGTAAATAGCTGCAAAATTTCCCCAGTGTTACAAGGTGGGTTTGGGATCTTGCACATTTATTATACATGTCATTCGGTCTCCTTTCGGTATGCATGTTTGCTGTCTTGAAACTGTTGATTTTTCTTCCATGTGGCAATCCAACATACTGAAAGCTGGAAGTTAATCACCTCTTGCGTTTACTCAGCCTCAACCAGAGGCATATATTAATTTTGTTAACAGGGTAATACAAACTACAATTTATGGCAGTCTTTCACGACTGCCAAGACTTCCACAATGAGGAAAAACAACTGATTACTTTAATTCCTGCTATTATTTCCCAGTGGTCCCATTTTGAAATATTTAAGGCAGAATCATAATTGCCTAATTAACTATCTGTCATTCAATGTTTTCTTTTACAACAGACACAGAGTAGCACCGAAATAAAGTTAATCATAAACTAAGTTAGATATTCCAAGATTAATTATTGGCTCAGATAATCTACTGTAGCAAACATTAAAGATTTGGAAGTCTCTTATCTAAAGCTCTATGATATTCCATAGCCTGAAATCAGTTTACCTGTCAAAGCGTGCTGTACTGTACCTCAGTGGCAAAGCACATGGAAATGGCAGCAAATGAAAGGCCCCAGAATGCCAGTCACATATATAAATGATATAAAATTAGTGCTCCCCTTGCTAATATTGAACCAAATCTGGAGTATGCAACCAGATTTCTCTGATTAGTCACCACGCCGTTATTTTTCCATGAAAAATCCACAGAAAGCTTGTTAACCTCTTGCAACCAGCACTTTGAGTGCAATCACTAAAGACTCAGGCTGACATCTTTCACTACTTTTCTTCATTCTTCCTTCTTTGCTGTATCCCCTCTGTTGTTTCTCTCTTTAAGATGACTACGTGTATTAAATCACAGTACACAGACACAATGAGTACTGGGCTCTGTCCCAGCCACTGCCTCCCAACAACTATTTTCAGGTTTTACTATTAATCTTGTAATTGGCTAGTGTCTATTTAAAGCAGTTCTTTATTTAGTGCCATATCTACCTTCCAGGCTATTAAAGAGGCTTAGAGTTTACTCTGAGTGAATTCTACCTGTGTCTGGGTGTAGATCAAAACTGTGCTAACATGACAAATAGCATTTTTTTAAACTATACATACTGTGGGCTGAAATTCACCTGTGCAAAGCAGTGTTTCTGCTGAGCCCCATTAAATCATAGAATCATAGAATCAATGATCTTTTATACAGCTGTGATGTTTTACAGGGTACTTCAGGTTGCTAAACTCCTCTTTCCCGGCAATAGCTCTTTCTCCTCTGGACACAGCTCTAAATCACATCTCCAATGCATTCAGAGTCTTGTAACTGCTAACAGCTAGAGGAATGCTTTTCAACCAGCAAGGTCTTATCTACACCTTTGTTTTTCAGGGCTATAATTACTGTGATTTGCACTACTTTTACATGAGAAAAGGAGCAATAAGAGTGCTATGGACTCAGCCTTTCTCAGGCTATTGATTTTTGGCAGGTAAAAGGCTATTTCCTCAATAGTTTAAGAGGTGGAAAGATGAAGAAGGGTAGAGAAGACAGCCATAGTTTGGTTCTTGTCTATGCAGCTGCTTCACGAGAAGAAATGACTCTGCCCTTATGCAGACTCTGTCCTATTGCCACTCCTGCAACGTTCTCCTTGGACTGAATACTATCTGCTGGCTTTTCTCAGAAAAGAGTTCAAAATTCAATGAGGGTCTGCATTTTGCTTTTAAACCATAATTCTGTTCATTAACACTGATGTTTTGAGGGTTTTTTTACCTGTGCGAATGTCATGGTTAACACCTTCTACTGAAATAACAGCATTTGGGATTCCCTTTCCATGTGCATCTTTTACTATGCCTTTGATGCCCCGATGAACCTATTGAAAGAATAGACAAGCAAATATAGCACAGCAACAATAACTACAATTGTTAAAAAGAGTTGGGACATGTAATTCCATATGTCAATTACATATATCATGGTTTACACAATTTTGAAGTATCATTACTAACCCAGTATCAGCCTTCCAGGCATTAGCTACTTGTGAATCAGCTTACAAATTCTGGTAGGTTTCCTGAGATGTCAAATTCAAGAGGTAGATAAAACAAGCAGATAAAGCAGCAGACATAAGGGTTTTTCTGGCAGTCCTTTGTAGCAAGCTTTTTACTCACATCAAGTTTTAACAAGCTTCATTGTCTTATTCTCCCAGGTCAAAACAGCTTGGCTGAAGTGATACGCTAGTATTGCTTGTAGGTAAGGTTTCCATCAGAAATACCAATAATCATGCAATTAGTTATGCAAGAAAAATATCAGAAACCTCAAACTCCCTTTCATTCTGAAAGAAGTCATCAAATTACTCAGAAGTTACTCTTCTGTCAAATACCTGTTCCATAAAAACAATCAGGGACTCGCGGTTGTTTTCCCATTCTTCAGGCAGCTCGCTCTCATGGGGATACTTGTCACAGCCAACATAGATGGACAGCTCAAAGCAGTTTGTGTGAAGATAACTGAAGTCATTTATGCCTGTCAACAGGGGGTAAAAACCAAATTATTTTATATCTTCTTTTAATCTATTGATCAGACCTGATTTCCTTATGCAAAGTAATCTAACTTATTTAAACACAAACTGGCTAGTTACATAGCTGGCTTAGTCTGCATACATGATGGCAGGGCAAAAGATTTTTGGAAATGCTACATCTCCCGTAGCAAAACATCAGAATAACATCAGACCTATACATGTAAGAAACCAAGACTTTCTAAAGAAAGCATCCAATCAACACATTCCAAACAGAGAATATATTACACCATGACAGCTTGGGGCACTGTGTCAGCCCAGCACCGCATCCCCAATTCCTTTGCCACCAAGAATGGTGTCCTTCTGCCATCACAAAACTTAAAGGAAATAGACATTTAGCAGGAAACAAATGAACAAACAAATTAAAGTCATTCCAGATAAAGTTTCTATGATATTCTTCACTATGAGGGTGATGAGACATGGGAAGAGATTGCCCAGAGAAGCTGCGGCTGCCCCATCCCTGGCAGTGTGCAAGGCCAGGTTGGACACAGGGGCTTGGAGCAGCCTGCTCTAGTGGAAGGTGTCCCTGCCCATGGCAGGGGGTTGGAACTGGATGAGCTTTAAGGTCCCTTCCAACCCAAACCATTCAGTGATTCTATTAATGAATTTGTGAAGACAAATGCCATCACTCTGAACATCTCCCTCCCTCCTTCTTCCCTCAGCTTTATATGCTGAGCTATGCATAGCCTATATGATGTGGAATATCCTTTGGGTCAGTTGAGGTCAGCTGTCCTGGCTGTGTCCCCCAACTCCTTAAGCATACGCAGCCTCCTCACTGATGCAGTGAGGAGCAGAAAAGTCCTTGACTCTACAAGCACTGCTCAGCAATAACTCCTTGTGTGATCAGCCCTATTTACAGCACAATTCCAAACCATACCCCCATACCAGCTACTGTGAAGAAAATTAACACTACCCCAGCCAAAACCAGCACACCACATAATGGCTTTGTAGAGGCATGGAATTGCACTATTGTGCTGCAACAGGGATTTCCATTAGAAATATGTCCTACTCAAAACCCAGGAATCTCAATGCCTCTGACCTCTGAGGAGCTGCAGTTTAAGTCTACATTACAGAAAGCACTGTGACCTTTGCAAAGGTCCTGAGCACTAAGGTAGTCTGTATTTAGATACAGATCTCAAACATTTCCATTCTCCAGGTTTCTCTCCCATTTCTCACAATTATTTTTCCCTTGGGAAATTCCATTTATTAGTTCTTCACAGTCACACAGATAATGTAAGTACATGAACACCAGAGGAAGAAATGATGTGAGATTCATTTCCTATTCCACCTGCATTTATAATAAAAATATATTTTAAAACATGTTTACTTATGAGCAAACAAATGGCAAAGATTAGCAGAAAATGCATTCACCGACTGTTTCTGATTGAAAAGAGTTAAAAACCCCCTAGTCCTATCCAGTTACCATAGTGCAGTAGTCAGGTATTTCATGAGCCCTCAGTGCCTTCTGATAAGGAGCGGGGGGATTGTATAATGCAGATGTTAAGTTGTTCAGTTTTGTGGATGGGGAATGCCTAAATATCAGACAGTGGCATATGCTACTCTGCATAAACATGCTTCCCCTCTGTTTGAGAAACAGATATAATTATTTTCCCTCACATAATGTATCATATCCTGATTAATCTGCTGTGAAATGCTTTGCAGTACACAGTGATTGCTCAGTTTAAATACATGTATTTAAGAAAACGGCTTTACATTGCCAAGAGTAACTCTGTGAAGTGTCTGAACATGCAAATACAGCCTTGAAAACACTGGAAATAAAATGAACTTCATCTATTCTTTGCCTTTGTGCAGTTCACCCAGTGCAGAAACGTTAAACGTAAAATCGCTAAAGAACTCGCATTGACTGCAGTCCAAAATACATGCAGGAAATGGCATGGCTAGGTTTCAAAGCAACACAGAGGTGTTTGTGCAAGATATCTGTGGTGCAAATACTTCTCCAGGGACTCTCTGGTGCTGAAAAGGAATTAGAAAAATCCCTTATAAGTTTTCCCATGTCATCAACAGTGAAAAGTTTATGTGCGTGATCACTGCAAGGCCAGGTAGCAGGTGGATGAGGAGAGGATGGGTAGCTTCAAGTTGTGGCACAGGAAGGAGATGCCACCCACACCAAAGGGCATTCTACAAACAGCATATTAGTGTGTCACTTTTGGGTCAGACATTAAGAAAGCAGGGGCTTAGGAGAAGAAAGTGTTACATACTGATATGAAAGGTAAAGAAATAGTAAAAGTGGAGCAATAAAACTACATCCATCTAGTAATGGAATTACAGAGTGAAAAAATATGGGTTAAATTTGTCTTCAAATCTGGAACAAATCTGGACAATCCTTTACAGTACAAGTGCCACTGTTTGAGTACCAGCTGACATAGAATCATAGAATCGTAGAACAGTCAGGGTTGGAAAGTACCTTAAGATCATCTAGTTCCATACCCCTGCCATGGGCAGGGTCACCTCCCATTAAACCATGTCACCCAATGCTCTGCCCAACCTGGCCTTGAACACTGCCTGGGATGGAGCATTCACGATTTCCTTGAGCAACCCATTCTAGTGCCTCACCACCCTTACAGTAAAGAACTTTATCCTTATATCCAATCTGAACTTCCCCTGTGTAAGTTTGAACCTGTTACCCCTTTTCCTATCACTACAGTACATATACATAGACATACATATGTGGCTGCGTTCAGCAAGCAGGAGGCTGAAATAATCATTTTCTCATCTGAGGACCACTGGAATATCTCAGTGGAGTCAATGCTATTGCTCTGACACTGGTCACACCTTTAGTGTTCAGCAGCAGTTTTCTGTTGGCATCTTGTGAGATGGCAAAGGCTGAGAAGTTTCCCCCACTGGTGGGTTTAGGCTGGGTTGGTTTTCTCCTAGCAAACCATCTTGAATATACAGAATCTGTAAAACTAATGTACTGCATGTGATCTTTTGGAAACCTCAGCTGTAAATGAAATGGTTGCCAGGTATCAGTGACAATCTCCTTCAATACTGACACTTGATGAAATAAAGTAAGCACGATTTCAGATAGGAAAATATTCCTCTTAGGGAACATTTTGTATGTTGCCCCTGCAACATACACCAGGCAGCGATGGCATTATCCTATTTAGCAAGGTAATGTTAATCGCTGTTCCTATAGGCACTTACTTCCAGCCACGGTATGCCAGGATGCTCCATTAACAGTGCCATCCTCCTTTTGGAAATCCTCTGTGTGACATGCTCTCCTCCTCGCATCTGTCATCAGCCGATGTGTGGAGGCATAGGAATATGCAAGCCAACGAAAGACGTGGTCATCTGGGGTAGGTGTGTAATCCTGGGTTTTCCACATGGATCGCACCATGTCATAGGGGTATGCCACCACCAGCTCCCCTCCCTGCAAATTGCCACCCAGCACAAAAGGAATTTTTTCCATCCATGCTATTATTGCCCTCGTCTCCACTGCCACCTGGGAGGAAAAGAAACAGCAGCTTTGATTCAGGCTGTTATATTGGATAATCTTCTATCAAAGGTAGATCAGATGCAGGAGACCTGCTGTGAATTCCTTAGCATGGAGCGAGCAGACAGTGCAAGAGATGTGGCCAAGGAGAAAAGCTTCCTCAAATTATGGTGCATGCCAGCCATGCCTTGGAAATCTCTAATATAAAAGCTGTCAAAACTTTAATATTAGTAATTTATACAGCAGGAACACCTATGTAGAGTAAGGTCAAGAGCAGCAGCCAACAGTCATCAGATCCTGGCATTTCTCCCCTCTGCTATTAGCCAAAATGAGTTTTCAAAGTAGGGGATTTTAAACCAGAAATATTTCTAAAGCAACAGTTCCCCTCAAGCTGGGGGATTTTCAGCCACTATAAATAGTTGCCATTATATTTAAAAGGCCATGCAAAAATAAGTTAACTTTTTAGCACTACAATACAATAAATGACTTTAGCATAAGCCACTGCATTGGTTTTGTGCATGTTTCGGCAGTTACTGTGTTATTTCAGACAAGAATATGTTTCAAATAAAAACAAATAAGAAAACCCCAAGAGACTTCTTTATGGCTACTGAGTTTGCAAAGAGCTCGTCTATGCTGAAAAACTAGGGAGAAGCCTGATTCACAGGACTGAGCCTGGCAATAGTTTCTCTTTATCTATATGTTGCTGCCTAAAAGTAGGGCATTGAGTCCTCTAGGTTCTCACAACACCAGGGGGAAAAGGAAATCCTCCAGGAAGCAGTTTCCTTCCCATTCTAACAGACTGTAAAATATGGGGGTGCACTTTTAGTGGTGCACTTTTATTTCTATTGACTAAGGAGGAAGCCTAGTCAAGTAGTTTAGATCATGTATGTAACTTTGCCTGCAAGTTATTGATTTACTGAGAAACATAAAGCTCAATCTTTCAACATGCCCCAGCCTTTGTGTTCCCTCGCTCTGGCCTTACTCACTGTGGCGTTTTCAGACAGGTACCAGTCAGGGATTGGGATGTGATGGTTTGGAACTTTTCTTTTACTCTTCTTCTGATCCTCTGACTCCCAGAGCAAAGAGTTTAAATCAGGGAAATTATTGTTGATGTCAATGCCATCCTGAGTCCATCGTCCTAAAGACCAGCCCCCTAATTCTGAACCCTTAGATGAAAGAAAGAAAAAAGGAAAAACCATATCAAAATTCATTCAAGAGCACAAAAAAGTGTGAGACCTCAGCAAAGTGTTTGGGGATGTTTCAGAGAAAATCCTATACAGAGAAATGGAAGGATTAATTATTTAACTGAGTAATTGACTGTCATGGGTTCAGCAGTAGCAGTCATTTTTCTCCTTAAGTAGCTGGTGCAGTGCTGTGTTTTCAACTTTCGGCCTGGAAACAGTGCTGATAACACCAGTGTTTTCAGTTACTGCTTTGTAATGTTTCAGTCTGACCAAGGAGTTTCTGAGTCTCACGCTCTGCCAAGGAGGAGGGGAAGCCGGGAGGAAGCAGAAACAGGACACCTGACTGAAACTAGCCAAAGAGGCATTCCATGCCACAGCATATCATGCCCAGGATGTAAAAACAGAGGGCAGAGACCTGGAAGGGTGGGGGGCACTGCTGAGTCGGGCTTGGTATCGGGTGGTGAGCAGTTGTATTCTCTTTCCTTGTATTTGCCTTGTCATTATTATTATTGGTGGTAGCAGCAGTGATTTGTGTTATACTTTAGTGACTAAACTGTTCTTATCTCAACCTGTAGGAGTTGCATTCTTTCGATTCTCATCCCCATGCCCCCGGGAGCTGGGGGGAAGAAAGAGGGGGGAGTGAGTGAGCGAACTGCGTGAGTTATAGCGGCTTAAACCATGACACTGACTTATTTTGATTTCGTATGAAACCTTGTATAAAGTGAAACAAAACCTATGAAAAATTACTTGGGGTTAGCTTAAATGTTGTGGTTTCTATTTCAGACTGGTTTTCCACTGGGTGGCAATGGAGATAGTATATATTCCCTTCCATGATTATGAGTGTGACTTCTGTACCCCAGTCTTCTACAGACTGCCTTGGAAGATTTTCTAGTGCATTTGACCAGCCACTGCAACTTTTCCTCCTGGTGTCTGTCTTCTTCCAGACTGAATTATTATGATGTCCAACACATTGTGCTCTCCTTAAAGACACACTATTAAGTTTCAGCTGTGAAGGAATGCAAATTTTCATGTACTTAGCATGGTTTCTCAAGAGAAACAGACTGCACGAATTTTCCATTTTCCATAATGGTGTTCCCATTAATCTATACACCTCAGTAAGGTTTGTTCTGGCATTCATCGTGACCATCCTTTCCATATACACCTTCTTGTTACCCAGCGTCACATAGACCCATGTTTCCCTTCAGCTTTTTTTTTTCCTAAGTTGGTTCAGTGGTTTATGTTTGATGTGTTTAATTACTGTTTATTTTTAATTGCTTCTAAAATATGACCCTTGAAAAAGACAATGACAACAGGAGGACGTTTCATTCATCAAATAATCTTATTACCGCTTTATATGCCTTGTCATATCCATCTGGATTGACTGAGGGCAGGAGGTGGATTCTGGTATCTTCAATGAGATGTACAATACGCGGGTTTCCAGCCAGGTATTCCTGGCACATAAACTGCATTAACAAAAGTATTAGCTCACGTCCTAGCACTTCATTCCCATGAGCTCCTGCAATGTACCGGAATTCTGGTTCACCTGTTGAAAACACATGGAGAAAAAAGCGTAGACAGTGCAGGAAATCAAGCACCTAACCAGATTTCGTTGATGTCAATCAGCAACATTTCACTTACAGAGAGCTGGAGAAATGTATTAAGTGAAGAAATGATAGATGACCCTATAACTTTACAGAAACAAGTAATTATTTGTTGCTGTTTTAGAGGAAGACTTACGTATCAGTGATACCTAAAGCCACTATGTAAACCCTCTGAAGCCCACTTTCCATGAAACAGATCTTAATTACATTCACAATTTAACCATTCTACAGGCAGATTTTAAATATTCTGATAGTCTAAAAATAGCATGAAAATTACATTGCCAGTAATTCTTTGGGACAGATGTCAAGACTCTTAAAAGATAACAGCCAGTAGCTGTACATAATTGATCTCTGACTTCACACATCCTTTTTCCTTCACTAATAATGCTACAATACTTGCACTCAACTACAAAATACTTCAGATGGGCTTAGGAATAGTACCAGCTATTATGAAAAAAACCCCATATTTTAGCTGTACTTTGTATGAATAACACACCCAAACATCAACAGGAGAGACCCTAACTGCCCAGGCTATGGCTTGTGGTTGGATTCACCCTCCCAGTTTGTCTGGACCCATGATACACTCCTTGCATACTTTCTGCAAGATTCTCAAAAATAAGCTAAGTGGACAAGGTAAACTAGATGACTTATTCTGGTGTTAACATCTGAGGTTCAGAGGCTGCAGTATAACACTAGCCCCAAGTCTATTGACTTCCTTGCGTAGGAAGAACACATATCTGGGTATTTATGGACGTGGCAAAGCACAAAACATCTATATTCCAACATCTGCCTCAGGCTCAATCGTAGTGAGATCTTTATTTTTCTTGACAGCAGGACAAAAGACCAAATGAGTTTCTATTCTGAAGAATTATATCACTGTAGGAAAATGTACCCCAACACCGACCAGTGAAAGATGATTTGGGAGATTTGACTTGTCCTAGCTTGCAATGCATCCACCCCATATAAAAAAGGTAAATTTCTATCGAAAGATACGTAAATCCCCACAACTAAAATCCATTCTCCAGTACTAAAGCTCACTTTTATTTTGTTATTGTAAAGAATAAAAGTCATTATCATTAAAGAATTTGATCCCACATTCAAAATGCCTTCTATTTGCGCTCACCCTCCTCTTCCCAATTTAGAAATACAGCGCTGAAGGTCCTCCCACACACATTTGAAATCTTTGCTGGCATGAATATAATTCCATCAGTGATAATTACTGCAGATACAGAGAATGAGAAGGAAAAAAAAAAGCCAAATCCTAACACCCTTCAACAGATTTAGTTAGACTAAATCCTAACCAACTTCGTGTTCTCCCGGGTTGTCAGAAATCTCAACAGCATACAGCTTCAGTCCTTGGTTGCTTTTTCCAATGTTGTAAATCCTTGTGATATTTGGGCACATTTTATTCACAGTTTTCATCAGCTGCCAACAAAAAAAAGACATAGTTAGACAACGCAGCATCAAAATAGATCCACTATTAATGATTGCACTCCATATTGCATGTGTAAAAAAACCTTTTCATTTTCTTTTATTTTTTTTTTTTCTTAATTGTAAAAGCCTTATATCTATTTAATGAATTTATGGCTCTGCTATGACACAACATAATGCTTTTTCAGCCAGAGCAAGCTGAATCCCGTCTGCTGAAACACCAGAGCGCAGGTGAGATTCAAGGTCTTTCTTATCAGATGTATTCGTAATATTCTCACAAAATTGGAATAAAACCAGAAAAAACATACTACTTTACCATTAAGAAGCAGTAAATCACATTTCAAAAACATTATGCAATGGAGAATAATTAGCTGTTTTAACATTCCTTTCTTCGCTCTCTGTGGGCATACTATAGCTAAGGGATTTGAGATGCCCCATGGCGTTTAGTGGCACAGTGATGCATGAACATTGCAGGCTGCCACAGACCCTGCACAGTGAAGGAGCGTCCTGGGTTCAGCAATAGCAGTCATTTTTCTCCTTCTTAGTAGCTGGTGCAGCACTGTGTTTTCAACTTTCGGCCTGGGAACAGCGCTGATAACACCGATGTTTATAGTTACTATAGCTTAGAATGTTTGGTTTGACCAAGGACTTTCTGAGTCTCACGCTCTGCCAAGGAGGAGGGGAAGTTGGGAGGAAGCAGAAACAGGACACCTGACCCAAACTAGCCAAAGAGGTATTCCATGCCACGGCATGTCATGCCCAGAATGTAAAAATGGAGGGCAGAGACCTGGAAGGGTGGGGCACACTGCTGGGTCGGGCTTGGTATCGGGTGGTGAGCAGTTGTATTCTCTTTCCTTGTAATTTGCCTTGTCATTATTATTGTTGGTGGTAGCAGCAGTGATTTGTGTTATACCTCAGTTACTAAACTGTTCTTATCTCAACCTGTGGGAGTTGCATTCTTTCGATTCTCCTCCCCACGCCCCTGGGAGCTGGGGGGAAGAAAGAGGGGGGAGTGAGCGAGCAAACTGCATCAGAGACTTCAACCACGACAAAGAGGTTTCTCTCTCCTTTCCCCCTAGCAAGCAGCAATTAAATTCAAAACAAATGAAGAGAAGGATATCATCCATTTAAACCTGGTTTTCTCAGTAAATTCTTAATACGCTTACCTTTACTGAGGTAGAAACCAAGCCCACCACCCTTCTTCTATTACAACATGAAATCTCACATGAAAAAATTGTTAGCTAAGGCAGTGTTGATGTGAGTAAAATAGTGAAATAAATAAAATCTGGATGACTCCATAAACAGAATTATGTACTCCTTCAGTAAATAACAGATTCCTCAGAATTTGCTTGTGATGTTTCAGCAAAAAAATCGAATTAATAATGGAAATGCCAACAACCTGTCTGAAGGCATTTATCCCATCAGAATCTATTCTGTTCATTTTTTCTGCAGGTACTGCATGACATATTCAAAATACAATCAAATTGCCTTAGTGCTTACTGAACACAGGACATTACTGAAGTTCACTTGCGAGGTCATGGTTAAGTGTATAGTTCTGTCTAAACCAACGGGGTAATATGGATGCCATCCAGGTAAGGATACCTGGAGTCTAAATTGTCACACAACTTTACTGTGGCTTTTCAGGTAAAGTTAAAATTTACAAACAAGCCTAGAAATATCTGTGTTAACAATAAGTTATTGTGAATAGTTTTAAATGATGAGAATTAGACTGTTTCCATTTTTATTCATTGGAAGACGTTCATGAAATAAGGACTTTACTGTAAATTGGAACCCTAGGGACTATTAATTAGACAATCTTTTTATAAACAAGGGAGCATACATTATTGAAGAAATGCTGTAGCACAACAAAACTCTTTGCTCACACAGTGCTCATTTAGAAACAATATTGGATGATCACAAGGCTGATGATTTTAAAGAAATGCAATTATTAGATGTGTCTGATTCCCATGCCAACATTTAGCAAACCTAAGCGGAAGCACAATTCACATTGGAAGATCATTAAAATTCCTCTCATAAAAGGCTTCACTTCTATTTATAATCATGCTGCAAAGAGACCAAAAAGATGCTATTCTGTATGTTTGTTCATCTCACATATTGGTTTTATACTGTGAAAAACAATTTCTTTTGCAAATCTAAACTCAGCACTTGTTTGAAAGATACAGCCAGTTCTGCTCCTTCAGTGTACTGTCTAGTTTCATATCTGTTTTTTTGTCACCACTGTTGCCACCATCAGTGTGCTGGCATTATGGAATACCCACCTGTTTCTATGGAACTCTTCTTAACATTCTGGGCATGCAGAAGTGGGTATTTCATCATTTTTTCCAGTGGAAACACAAAGCTGAAGCCAGAGGCCACTCACATTTTCTAGTGTTTGATATAAATGAGTTATTTACACACTTTTTGAGACACACTGCCTTAAATCTTTGCGGTCAACCTACTCTTAATGAACTAAAAGTACTATCGATGGATATGGAGCTATGGACCTCTTTCCAAAGTGTCACAGACCAAAATTTAACCAAGGTCTGCTGCATGGGGATTATTAACTTATGTCCTTCTGGCAACTAGATGAAAAGGATTATTAGCAGATCAAATACTATGTTTTTCTCCAATAGAGATAAATATTATTTTTTCACTCTGCAATGAGCACAGATATTGCTTTAAAAGAAGGTCTATTGTAGGAGGCTAAAAATGGCTTTCTGTAATGTATAAATAATGTTATTGTCTCAGCCATGTGTTTATTAATTCCTCTCCATACAACCTCTTCAAACTGCAGGAAACTCTTCCTTGGGGATGTATTGCTGCATCCACGCAGATCCCCAGGATATGAAATAAGAAAGATGAGCTTGAGCCTGTCACCTCAGAGACGTCTCTGAAATAAAGCTACAGAGCAAAAGCTTTCCTAACATGCCTGCCACTTCAGCGTGCAGAGGACACCAAGAACATCAATTTAGGAAAGCAGTTAAAAGTATGTTAAAAGTTCATTATAAGCAAGAAAAATTCCTAGAACCAAGTTCAAATTATATTAGTCAGTGGAAATATTTCTATTGGCTTCAGTAAATTCACCATCACCTCTTTAATTGCAACCATGTGATTACTTCTGAGTCAAACAAAGAATCTTTCCTGAATCAGGGCTCCTGTAGTAGACCTGACTGTGGCTCTTTTGAGAGCAGTATGGAGATAGTAATGTAGATGAATGTTTATATGTAAATACAGTACTGAAAATGAACATATTTCATCTCTGTTTTTCCTACAACTGGCACAATAGGTCACCTGAAATGTCACAGTGTTTTCTTTGCACTTTGTACAAACTGTCAAAGACAATTGATGATAACAGTCACTCATGGCTTTATTAACAACCAGCAGGACTGTAAAACACTTTCACAATTACAATCACTAACAGTTCTTATTTGACAGTTCTTATTTGTTTGTCACTACCAATTATTTACCTTATTAGCACCCTAGAAAAAGACTGCATGCAGCCTTTGAAGAAGCCAGTAACACTGGTTTCCAAAGGTCCAATTCCTTTATTTTGCAGAAGAGGTGTATTAAATATAGGTCTAAGTGCCACCTACACTTAGAGGAGGAAAAAGCACTCTCAGTCAATGCCTTTCAGGTTTGAGCTATTCTTTATGCCCTCTGGAGAACATAGTGTCATTTAGGTTGGAAAAGACACTTAAGATCATGTCCAACTGTTAACCTGCCACTACCAAGATCTCTGTATTTCTCATTCTGCTGTCAGCCAAAAGAAAAAGTACCTCCTTCCTGAGCTTGGAGACTACCAGATAGAGAAGACTGTCAACCTGGCCTTGCATGCAGCCTAAGATGTTCGCTGGGTATAGTCTTCTACATTTGTTTCTTTCACACTTAAACCTGTTCAATTGGTAACACACACAGTGGTCTTTGATGTCCTGTATTGTGATTACCTTGAATCCATAATCACAGCTGACCAGGAAAAGCAACACAAGACTTCAGGGGTGCTTGGAGTGGCTTATCCAAAGGTAAGAGTTACCCAGTTATATGGATTTAAAAATTAACACTCCCATTTCCTAAGAAACATATGATTTGGGTTTGCTGTTCAAAGACAAGGTTGTACTCAAATATCCATCTCAAACTATTTCTGGCATTGCTTATCAACCAGTTTAACAGCTTCCTAAATAGCTCATCTAGTTCCAACCCCCTGCCACAGGCAGGGACACCTTCCACTAGAGCAGCTTGCTCCAAGCCCCTGTGTCCAACCTGGCCTTGAACACTGCCAGGGATGGGGCAGCCACAGCTTCTCTGGGCACCCTGTACTAGCGCCTCAGCACCCTCAGAGGGAAGAAAACTGCCTAAGAGCTCATCTCAATTTCCCCTCAAGGGTGACAAGGTTAAACCATTGCCCCTTGTCCTATCACTACTTGCTCTTATATGTACTAGATATATTCTTATTGGTACTATAAATTCCATCTTCCTAAACAGTGAGTTCTATTAAAATAATCTGGCACTGATGAAATGTCTCCCTCTCATAAATACATGACATATTACAATGTAATGCATGCTTCCCAAACATGGCCCAGGCAACATCCTCTCTTCTTCTTTTATTGTTCATGACAAATAACTTCAAAGAACAGGGGTTTCCTATGTTGGTTGGTAGTGAAGTAGCTAATAAAACTGACAACAGTGCACACATATATATATGTAACCAAGTTGACTTTAGATATCAACAGTTATTTTTCCATTTTCCTCTCAGGGCAGAAACTACGAAGTTCCAAGAATAGTTTTTGGAATATAAGACTTGTTGCAACCCAACCCACAATCTCCTGCCTACCAGCAGCAGAACTGGAGTTGAAACCAATAAGCTCTAAATAAATCCATTATTTTGACAAAGAAAGAACCACGATTGGGAAAGCATAGTCAAAGCCAGTTCACAACTGACAAGCTCTCAGCCACTGTGGCAAATTTTCTACTTGCATGAAAAGTGGAAAACCATTCTATTTTAAAGCTGTAGTTTTTTCCTGAAGGTATTTCTAACCTGACCAACCTGTCTTTCTGCAACGGGAATGGAAAATACACTTTATTTTATTGTTCTTGACGGTAATTATGTCAATTGAGTTTCTATTTATCTAATCTTTGTGCTAAGAAATATAAGCCACGAAATCTCTACCGAAATAAACACGTGACTCAGTACACAATTGCTCAATAGAAATGAATGGTGATTCATGCAGTATAAATACACTGAAAATTCAGCACACAGCAAATGATTCACACACTTCAAGTCCAAACATATTAACTTTACATTTGAAGACAAAGTGGGCAGAAATATTTCTTTAGGACAACCCACACTTATGTCTGTGGTGATATGAAGCAAGATTAAAAACAATAACAGAAACAACAAGATGATCGTCTGTTTGGAGCTAAAGAAGCAAGAATAAGAAGGCTGGTATGTTTAAAAAAATACTAACAAGATTTTTTTCCTAGTGTTTTTTTGTGTGTTTGCATCGATGTTCACAACTGTGAAACCAGAATTGGACTCTGTATAATTTATTGTGATTTTCTAAACCCACTGAAATGTAGGAGAATTCTGATGACTAAGTCAGGGTCAAATCTGAAAGGAGCGACCACTAACATTCACCACTCCAATACAGATGGAAGAAAAATGATGACACATTATGTGTAAATGCTTCCCCTGCCATGTAGCCATATTTTAGGTTAAATGATGTACAAATTAAGACTTTGGGATTTTAATAGATTACTTCTTTTAACAGATTAAATTAGGAGAAAAGATTTTTATCAGATTTCAGGCACTGTTTAGTAATATTTTGAACAGTGTAGAATTCAGATTCCATAGCAGCTTAAAAACCTGCACCCATCCATGCTCCATTTAAGAGGTCACACTCCAGCCTTATTGCCTACCTGCCTCATTTCCTTGTAGTTGTGATGCTTGAAGTCCAGGTTATCTGTGGTTGTCATTTCATTTCTTCTGTGGTAATAATTATTTGGGTCTGAGAAAAGAAATAAACAGATTTTCATGTGCTTATGAATGTCAGAATGCCATAATAGTGCATTCAAGGAATGTGGAGATCTGAATTCTAAATGCCTATATACATTTAAAACATCTTTCAAAGGCAAAACTCAGAAACCCAACAAATTTGAAATATTTCTAATTACTGCACAAATCATCTCATATAGACTCAAACAGATGGAAGGAGACAACAGGAATCAGCTTGCTAGAGAGCTAGCCTGCACAAAAACCTTAATGTCAACACAAAAGCAGAAGGGCATCCTCCAGCTATAGAGGAGAGCACAAGACACTGGAAAATGAGTCAGAGACAAGATAAAGGGGGGGGGGGGGGGGGGGGAAATCACATCACAAGAAAAAGACCCAGTAAAGGTTTTTTGTCTACTTGATTAATTTGTTATTAAAGGAATTATCTTTTAGCTTTCTGGATGAGTATTTTCAGTCTACGCTCTGCTTGCAAAATACAGAAAGGCTCTACTGTGCATATTAAACATTCCTGATTATTTTCCTAAACATTTCTTTGCAGATGTTGGATCTCTTTGTTACTTTAAAATTAGCGTATTCATTAAGTTGTGGATACAAGTTATAATTTGTGTGTTTGAAGTATTAAAGGAGAACATGTGTATAGAATGAAAACTTTTGTTTCCTTGCCTTTCCAAGCCTTTCACCTGGGAAACAAAACAAAACAGGCCAAGACTGCTCAGGGCTCATTTTTGTATATGTGCTCCCAGCCTAATCTATTATGATTTGGTTTTAGAAAATATTATATTTAGAAAATATTTTCTGTTTAGAAAACTTAGGACACATTCCTTAATTTGCTGCATCTGGGATGTCTGGAATTTTGTCAAAGCAGTGGTTGTCATGCTGTTAGGAAAAATTTTCTCTCTTTGCAGAAAATCATCCTTATTTAAGATTGTTGGAAAAAAAGCCAAATATGAAAGCCTACACATCATCCTGCCTTATTGCGACACAACCAAGTGATTGTCTTTAGAGAAGAAAAATGTTTTGGTTGGTTATTTTTTAAACAGCATTACCCAACAGTTGCGATTGTTTTAGGAGAAAATAAGCATAATGATTAGTAGGAAGAATACATAGATATTATCCTGTAACAACACAATGAAATGATGGAAAACTTATAAAAAATACCTTATAACAACATTTTTAAGCTTCATATTTCTAACATTAAACCTCTAAACTCTCAAATTTCTTCTTTCCAGGAAATTATAAAAGTGTTTGTGTTTTGTTGGGGTTTTTTTCTTATGTGGAAGGAAAGCAAAATTTGAACTCTTTAAGTTAATTATGAAATGAAACATGCAAGTTCCATTACGCTTCACTGTAACATCACTCATATTCTCTACCACTTATTTACTCTTCATTCACATGCTTGTCTCCAGTTCATCCTCTAAACTACAGCAAAAATAATAGAAGGTTGAACTTTGCTCTAAAATACAGCTGGAAAATGTCAAAAACCCATCTTGCCTCAGCAAAATCTGCTTGTTCAACGCAAAATCTTCTTCCTGGTGAGAACTTATTCTGCAACAAGACCACCAGGAAATGGATTTAAATTAGAGCCTAATCAGGTGAGGAAATATGATTTCTTTGCTTATTCAAAGAAAAACAAAGTTTCAAAGAATCAAGAGGGTTAAGTTTCACGTGATTCAACTGCATTTTCAGGTGTTCTTTCCAACCTAACTGCAGGCTAAATTGTTGCAAGCTCACTGACAGCCACCATCCTGCACTAATGCTGCAGATGACTGGAATGCCAAATGCTTAAAGGTCAACCCATATTAATTCATAGAGATTATTAATTAGTATGTTGATAATTGAGAGATGTAAATCACAAAAACCCTCCACTTCTAGAGGCAACGTGCTTAATGCCACACTGAATATCTTCACCACTGTAAAAATCTCTCTTGTAACAATATAAAAATAAACATCATAAAACTGCCAGGATGTTGAAGGCTTTTCCTTATCACCATGAGCCAAAATATACAGCAGCTGATATTTTTTCCTAATACTTTAATCCCATTCCTTTCAAAGTCTGGCACTTTTTCCATACATCAAACGTTAATATCATGGGAATGACTGTGAATGCTGTGGAGTTGGTGGAAAATAAGTATAAAAATTATACAGTGAGAATGATTGTAACTTTGGTCCTTCCTCAAAAACAGTGCACAATTTGACAGCTCCCTGAAGAATTAACACTGCTATTTTGCCAGGCTCTACTGTCAGCTGGCTTGGATCGTTGCTGCAGCAGAAAACTTAAAAACTAAAATGCAGAGTCTTGTGCACAGATGGTTAGGTCCACTTTCACAAAAATTATTTTCTTTATTAAAATAGAGGATAAGAGATTAAGAAACTCAAACCACGGAAGAATTAGAAGCGAAATGCATTCATTTATTCACAGGACTAACTCAGCCTCTCTTAGTTCTCAGGAGAAGGGATCCTGCAAAACTGTGGCACTCCCATTTATACATGGGAATATTAGGTTTTTTCAGTCAGTAATCTGTCTGTAATAGACACTAGACATAATTAAGTCTGCAGGTAAAGATACCTTCATACTTCTCCTTACTTACAAAGAATAGAAGTGCCCAGGAAGCTCTAAAATGCCCAGCCACTCTAACATGAGAGCTCTAGGGACTGCCCATAAAAGTACCAGAGGACTGACTGCTCATCAGTTTAACATACAGAACAGATTTTCTGTTGTATTACAGCTCTACACAGCACCCCAAGGGGTGGAGGCCTTGATGCTTCCAGTGGGTTTCCAATTATTATTCAAAAAACAACAATGGGTGTTGGTTGTTTTTTACCTCCTTCAGTTTCCAGCATGCTCTAAACTGGCACGGGAAAGTTATGACATGAGTTTTGCAATGACTTGAAGATAAAATCAACACCCACAAAAAATACTGTCAAAATGCTCTCATTTACTATGTAAATTCCCCACATGATTTGTTCATGTGCTTCTTTCTTACAGAAGTCCTGCAATAAGTTGTACGGTGTCATACCAACGAAGCTTGCAAGCTCACAAGTGGCACACATACTGTGCTCCAAGTGGACAAGATAATGAAGTCAATCCAAGTGATTTAGATAAGTTAATATTCTAGTCTAAATCCTTCAGCCTGCCCTAAACATCTCACTAAAAATCTCACTGTGATATTTTGCAAATGACTGATGTTTTCATTTCCATTTAATGGAAGTAAATTTGACTTGCCTTCACAAAACTGAACATGTCACAGACAGCACACATGAAAAAACCCTGAGAAAATCTGCTGTCAGACAAATCAGATGATTTTCAGGTTTTTTCCACATGATCTGTTTGATGGCAGTCATGAGCATTAACATCACACACTAAATCAGCAGTGAAATGATACTCTTCATCCACATATGGAATCTTTTCTATCTATGCTCATGTATAGTCAAATACCAAACAAATAACTCCAGTTAAGCATGAGGAATGATGATATGGGTAAGAGGAAACCCAAACTCTTAGCCTGCAGTAGTTGCTTCTGAAATTTTTCTGCCAACATTTGATTTTTCTAATGATTTCCCACAGTTTGTTTCTTATAATAACTAGAATTTGTTTTGGAATTAGGTGATACGTAAAAGCCCCCAAACCATTCGGATTCCTCAAAATAGTACACACTTCATTTTACAAATTAAATATGAAAGAAAACCTTTTAATAGGAACCACTGCATTGCTGGGGGATGCTACACATCTGTCTTGATAAGTGTGGAGAACCATAATACATTGGCCTTTCCCAGGAGAACTGTGGAATATGGTCTCATTTTTACCCAGCAAACTCCCCCAAAAATATTACATTGCCCAAGATTAATGACAAAGCAGAACATAAGTGCATACTGTCACTCTAAGCACAAATTTACTCTCACAAGTAGTTAGCTGAATTTATGCAATATCACTTATAATGAAAGATACTTGCAGAAAGTCACAGTTTTATACAAGGTGAGCACTAGACAACCAGGTAGCCTGGCTATAAGAGACAAGCAAGGAAAACATAACCAAATGGTGCACCCACTGCAAAGTGCCTCACTCCATTACAGAGTTCATTTTTTACCATGGGTTGAAAGTGATGGCATAATCGTGATACCAATGATAGCTTCCTATACAAGAATTATTAAAAATTAAATCTAATAAAAAAATTATTCCATTAAAATAATTGCCCATTGCCTTGAATACTGTACAGTATGAATAAATTCATGAAGAGCTCAGCTAATTTTCTCTTTCCTATCTCTGAGTACTTTTGATCATATGCAGTTTCTTTTTGATTTACCTTAGGTTCAAGAAAGAAGGCACAAGAAAGTACATCCATCCCTCTGAGGCAACTGCATAAGACTGTGTGTATCAGCCTACATCTATGTAAATACCAACATTTTGGGAAACTGGAGAGTGAATTAAATGCTGGTGCTTTTTGTCTTCCTTTTCCCCAGTGAGGAAAGACAGCTCTGATCCTCTGCTATAGGTTGGATTTTCTGACATCTTTCCTTTTTTTTCTTTACTGGCACCAGCTAAATGTTTTTCCCTTGGTGAAAGAGCAAATCACTTCTTTCACCTGAAAGGCGGTGCTGACACAGTTGGATAACAGAGTTTTTGTAGAGCTCCTGTAATAGTCTGGAAAAAAGCTGTTTGTCAGGACTAGCCTAACCGACCAAAAATATATAAGTAATATATAAATATTCCACTGATTAAAATGACAATCATCTTATATAATACAGATTATCTAATCAGTGGCTTCTCTGCTCCAGTTATCTAAATAGTATTTCCTCATGATTTTTCCAACTCTTGGTACACCTTGCATAGGCAGCAGGTACCTTTACAAACCTCAGGAATGGGTCCTAACCACTTCCAGCACATTCTGTTGAAGAGAACAAGCCTTCCTAGAATATTAATACCTTATTGAAGTTTTTTCTTTATCTGGTATTCCTTTCTTACCCTCCCTTGTGATCCTACATGATGGAAAGCTGATCTAGAGCACAGCCTGAATGCAAATTACTGCATTTATTCAGGGATTAATAAAGATATAAGCCCTACCATTACAAGTTTAAAACACAAGTGGTGAAAAATTACTTTCCTTCCTTCCACTCTCTTTTTTCTTGGGGTATTTCCCTACACCCCATATCTGCCTGTCACTGTCATTGCCTCAGGACACTGCGCGTGGGAGCTCTAAACCCCATCTAAACTGCTGCTCCTGACAACTTGATTTCTTGTATGTTCTCGCTCAGAGTGCAAATATAATCAAACCCACAGCAGGTATTTAAGGAAACTGAGCATCACATAACTCCTTTCATAGGTCTTTGGGCTTTGGAAAGGACAGAGGTTTTTGAATTGACAGAGCTCCACCTCCTGATTTTGATGAACTTAGGAGACTTGCTCAGTTTTATAGTGTAAACCTCTGTCAGAAAAGAAGGCTTTGTTTCTAGTCACACTGGCAATACTTTGCCAGTTAAGGACTACAATATCAGAGCAGCACTATCACATCAGTCCGTTATCTAACTTGAAACAAGTAAGATAACACTAATAAAGGGTGAGCAATCCAGTTACAGGGAACTACAAAACATATGTCCTATGCGAAGAAAACATGCATGGAAAGGCCTCTGCAATCTGAGGAACAGGTTTGCTCTAAGAGCCTTGTGTGTGATGGATAAAAAAACCTAGAAGAAACATCAGTTCTGTCTGAGCTAAAAGGATGGGTAAGCAGCTTATCAAAACCTATTAGTTCTTTCAGTCCAATCACATTTTGAATAAACACACCCCATTCCCAATGCATTTCTCAATGAATGATTCTAGTATTTTCTTTCGGGGTAAATGGAATCAGCCACTGCAGGGAATTAACTCAATAAACAAATACCAGGAAGAAACACTGATTACATTTCTATGCTAATCCAAGACCTACAACAAGCTCGAATAGCACTCACTGCAGTGGTGCTGGAAGTGCAGCTATGTTCTTACCTTGGTAGCAGTTTCACCCACTGATACAGCCCTCTGAAGCTGAAGGGTGACAAGTGCTAACACTGAAAAGCAGAATTTGGCCTTGTATGGATGTACACCCAAACAAGAATCTAGTGTAAATAACTTTTTCAAATGTCAACATTTTTTTCTCTTTCCTTTTTAAGTACCTATGCTCTTCCTTGAGCCTCATGCCCTGTGTCATAGGGTAGATCCTCTGCAAACCAGCACAGGAATCTGGGACAGATCACTACTCTCCGACAGCCCTCTGGTCCTTTCAACAGAAGAAGGGAAATACTGGCTCTGGAATTTCCCCTGCAGGGTAAAAGCTACAATGGAGAACAAGAAACCCACAGAGTTGAAGTTTTCTAAATTCGTGGTTGGAAGAAATCAGAATCCTATTGAAAACATGAATATTTACATGCACAGGACACCCTGGTCACTGCCGTTCAACTCCAGGATGCATTTGTTACCTACAGAAAAGAGGTTGTCTAAGTGCTGCTAAATTTTACTGCTTCATGCTAATATACCTACAGACTAAGTTTCATGATAATACTTGCCCCGTACTTCTCTTTCATAGAGAATTATCCCTTCTGTGCCCCAGACTGGTTTTGTTTCCTGTTTATCTAAACATCTAAAAGACAAAAATCAGGATACATCTGCTTGGCATGTGAAGACCCTACATCGACAGTGGAATTGGAGGCAGCAAATCTCTAATCAGGAGCAGGAACAGATAAAGCAGTAATGATAGGCTGTGGAAAGGCAGTTCTTTCTAGCTCTAGTATTTCTGACAATGCTATTCATAGTTACCTGCAAAAAAGAACCCAAAGAAAGAACTATCCCTAAGGTGCAGGAATTTAAGATTGAAGAGCGAAATAAAACAAAGAAAATGAGAGATGTGGAATGGATAGTGGACAACTGAGAAAAGATTTGAAAGCTTTTTGCAGTCTTTACCAAGGACAGGACCATGTACCTTCACCTGAGACTTCCCAGGGATCATGCTGGATTTGATAACGCTTGAAATTTGCTAGAAGTTCTTTATACCCCCAATTCCCCTCCTTCCCCTCTAACAAGATAAGCACTAGTTCAGTTATATTATTTGCCTTCAAATTAATTCAGGTAAGTCCTATGGCCTGTATGAAGTAATAATAAAAAATAATCATCATACTACATAATATAATGTTTTTTTCTTGCCTGAGAAACTCAAGACATCTGCAAGTGACTGCCCTGATACATAATCCTTTTGACTCCCCAGTACATGCACACTCAGTAAGATTTATTGCGCTGCACTTCAGCCCAAACAATGCAGAAAATCTTGTTAGAACATCCATGCAATATTGTTTTATTAATAAAACCACTTGTAGACGCTATGTGATTGTGTTTGAAGATTTATCTTGATATTGTGCATGTATCTGAACAGATATTTTTGTTTCTTTCTGTATAACTGTACTTACAGGTATCGTATCAAAAGCAAAGATATCCAAAAGAAGTACAATTTCTGAGTCTTGCTACAGGCAGCCATATCAACATCAGTTGAGGAAGACTCTTACCTGGCAAAGGACACCCTAAGATTTCCAGTCTCATACAGATGCTACCTTCTTGGAACCAGGACCGTGGGTTTATACGGATATAACGTGCAACAAGTGGCTCCGGCAACATATTGAGAACTGGGATCTCTTTTTCACTGTTTCCTTCAAATATCTATGCAGGCCAAACATACAAAAATGGAAGATCAGATCTTCAAAAAGTCTTTTAGCACTTTGGGTAATAGAAACAAATAAAGTCACCTGGTACAGCCCCATGTTGATAGTAGATCAGGCCAGAACTGCTCTTCAAAGAGTACAATTCCCCCTTGCCCCGCAGAGAGGGGATTCTACACTCTCTGGCAATAGCCACCTCATGGGCATGAGAAGTCCTCAGGGATCATCAGACTGATGTTATGTGATTTGCTCTTAAAATCAGTGGGATGACTGAGAGAAATTGTTTTGTAGTCTTTAACTGACTAATCTGGCAAATCAAAACTCCATGTGGACAGCCCCACTTTCCCACCTCTGCTCTTCATAAAACTTCTGTTCTGTGATACTCACCACATCTCCAGATTCATTTCTGACAGCAGTCCATGCATGACTGTCATTGCTCACCAATACTCTGTAAGAGGTCACCCAGTTACTCCTTGAAAAAGACAAAGAGTAACTAAGTTATTGTTTCCATAACTTAGAATGACTGCAAGTTGTGTTCAATGTAATAGAGCTTGTAAGACTGCTGGCAATGGAAATCCCATGTGGCAAAGTCATGTAAACACTCGGCTGAAAAAGTGACATGCAAATCTAGATTCAACAGCTCATTAAAGCAGCCTAGCACATAGAAGTAAATAAACAGAGAGATAATATTCTGGGGTTCCAGGAGGTGAAGGATTATTGCTCTCCTTTCTTTTTATAGGCAGAATTTGGGATAAATGGCTTATTGAGAACAGATGCACCCAGGGTTCAAAAATCTTACCTTTTCAGCTACAGAACTCTTATTATTTCTGCTGCTATTATCGGAGAGGATGGAAAAATGTAATAAATCCTCTAGGAAGAAAGGCCTGTGAATTTCAACCAGAAAAATTTCCATTTCTTCCAATACAAGAATGGCTGGAGCCTGCAGTCATTCCTGTATTTATTAGCAATAGGTAGGAACTGAGAGACAATTCTGTCTGTGCACAGCAGAGTCCAATTGATCACAGCACTGACGCACTGCTACAATACCTACATCCATCTTCAGTAGGCTGATCTTTCTAATAGCCTGTTAACTGATTTACAGCAAAATACCGTTTAACTTAAAAAAGCAAAATCTTCATTTGTACCTAAATTGTGCCTCGCCTTTTTTTTTTTTCACCTAAAGAAGAGTAGAAGAAATAGAATGCTGCTTCTTATATTCTGAATAGATTTAAAGCTGTGTAGCTTTTATACTATCTGGATGTTCTCTGCGGTAAGGTGTATACAGCTATGGAGAAGGTAGTGCCCTGATTCTCCTCTCATACTTGTTGGCCTGAAAAGGCAACAGTAATACATTCTTTTTTCCCTAACACCTTCCTGGTTTCAATAAGCAGTGACTTGGAGGAGAACTGTGGCTTGGAGGTGTGTTTGTACCATGGAGTCAGTCCAGGATGGTTAAATCCTATATTCTTATATATAAATTGATTGTGCATAACCAGCAGTCCTCTAGAGCAGTCATTCTTGAGCACAGGCTCTCAGCTAAACTACAAAGTCAGATTGCTGGGAGTGAAACCAGGATAAGGAAAGCTTTTAGGACTAGAAAGAAGAATAGGGGAAATCTGGGCAGTTATGGGAGAAGCATCCGAGTGTATGAATCAGAGATCAAGGAGTACCTGGAAGAGCAGACACACTTAGGAACAACTCCCCCTAGTACCGCAGCATACAAACACAACTTTGTTTGCTTTTTGATCTTTTAAAATCAACAAATACCTGTAAACTACCTATGAACATACAACATTGACTCCACTGTGCTTATATTTAAAGGGACAAATTAGCCTGTATGCATTCACTAAGAGATTCAGGCTTCTGATGAAGACCAAGAAAAGGACAGGAGCAGAACAGCAGCAAAGTCATCAGCCACAAGAGCAGCACAAGTTCGCTCAGCTTCATCTTGTACAAAATAGTGACCTTGAGATGATGTCAAAGTAAATGCAAGGCAGCAAAAACATCTATAATTTTACTCAGAAAATGAAAGAGTAGAATGAAATCTAAAGTGGTGCCACTTACATAAAATATTCAAACTGATGTCCAGACTTACAACAGCACCGAAGGCCGAAGATTAGGTAAGTGTTAGTAGGATTTAGAAAAGCACTTCTCTATGTAAGTATACTAATACTCCCCAAAGTCAAAGAGGAGATATCATGGGATCTTCAAAAAATGACTGAACAAACCCAGCTGTTTCACACACTAAACCAGCCCTTTGCAAATCTTCCACCAGCCTTCTTTAAGGAATAGATTTTGCTATTCATGTCAGTTTGAATGGAAAAGTCTTGACTATTGCCAAGCAGACTGAACTTATTATCATATGAAGAGATGAATATACCTATGACTTGTGATGGACACACTACTTCAATGTTCATTAAACAACTGTAACAAGTTAGCAGCACTCTGAAAATACTAATTATCTGCCTGTCAGTGGAAGATCTCCTGGGGTAAGTGATTTATAGGTGATCTGTTACACACCAAACTGGCATCTTAAGTCTGTAAAATGACGTATAACAAAATAGACAGTGATATCAGTGTGTTAGATAGGTTTTCACTAATTCCTGTGAAGAATCTAACTTTTTTCCTTCAACTTCTTTGTGCAAGTTAAAGGAAGGCAGATGTGCTTCTAGCAAACATGAAAATTAGGGATTTTGGAAAAGGCCAACATCGAAACTCCAGGAAGAGGAAAAATGCTTTTTCTGATGAGAAACCAACCAACAACAACAAAAAAAACACACCCAAAAACTGAAATGAGCCACCTAAGTTCAAGAGCAAAACTCATGGGTTTGAATGGTGGTGGTAGTGTACATATTCAATGCATATTAAATGGCGAGGTTTTTTTAGTTTAGTTCTTTTGGTAGTTGTTTTTTGGTTTTAGTTTTCTTTTTTTATTATTAATATTCTTGGCCATTTTTCAAAATCAGGTTAAATGGCAGTGTCACAAATCAAACAACAGCATTGCTTCTGAAGTATTCCAAAACCTTTATAACTTCAGCTGCACAAATAAGATCAGAAGAGCAAGCAATACATTCATTGCACTTAGAAAATGAATCCAAAGAGAATACTACAGTCACAAAATCAAGACAACAGTGCACATGCTTCATAATAATTGAGAATTTTGTAAGAAAACCAAGGCTTTTGATTGAAGAAAATGGGAATCAACGTTTTTAACAGAACCAGCTCATTTTAGTGGCATGAGAAATTGTTGCTGTTGCACTGATATTTTCAAGATAGGGCTTTTATTTGCAGCATTTTAATTTTCTCATTCCCTACAGTTACAAAGGTTCAAACTTCTCCCAAAAGAGAATGCATACTTGTCAGTTATACACATTTACCATCTTGAGTGGCAACGTGCTTTTCAGAAGATGTCTGCCAATTAAGGTATAAATTGGATTACATCCGTTCCTTTACATTTGCAGTATAGGAGGACTACAGAGAGACATGGAACAAGATAAATCAGCATAATGTATTAGATCACACACCACATCCTGTTAACTGTGTTTGCCTATAAGGATTAAACATCTACTTTGTATTTAGTGAGATGCAGAATAAAACCCTCATGGGTGACCAGATCCTTCTCCCACTGGAACCAAACGCAAAACTGCCTCTAGGGACTTAAATTCTTCCCCCTTTTTCCCAACATCACAAGAGAAACGGTTTCTGCCAATATTAAGAAGGCTGTTGTAAATTCAGATTTTCCTCAGAAAGGGCATCTTCTGCTTTAAAGTCATGTTCCCCTTGGTGGGGAAGGGGAATTCTGCATGCATTCATGTGTTCAGAGTATCTGGAAGACTGGCAGAAGCTTCTGACCAGGCAGCTGAGTATTTTTAAGTCCCAGATATTTCTACAGATACAGACCAGCAGAATAGCATTGAACATACTAAGTCTTCTCAAAAGCTGCAGATTTTCTACACATGTGCATCACAGGAGGTCTGACTCTCCTAAGAAGCAGATGGATGTGTTGCACATGCTCAAATCAACAGCCAGTGTGTTTACAGTAAGTACAGTGCTTCCTGGAATTGAAGAGCTTAATATCTACACAGTGCTCTGTTTATTCATGTAGACACAGAAATCTAAAGGTTTTTGGGGAAACCCATCACAGAAACATGATAGCTAAGGCAAAGTCTTTTGCTAGAAGTAGTACTGGGGAATGCCATCCGTGTTGTCATCTGACAACAGGGAGATGTATCTCACTGGGTTTAGGATTTGCAGACATTAATTTCTGTAGCACACCATATGGAATCTTTTTGGGGCCCATCAGCACTGAACAATGAAGCCATCTAAGGAAAGCTGAAAGAAAGCTATAATGCTTTCCAGTACTTTGGATGTCCCTACAACTGCTATTGAGAAGCTCTTCTAAATTCAGTCTATGAAATCTTCTTGGACCTACCATTATATGCCTCAGACAAAATACAGATATTTATTGGTTTTATAGAGTCAAGGAGACATCATTCAGGGAAATCCTATGCCAACATTCAGAGAAGAGTGTATTAGTTATTAAGCTCTTTCTTGGCAGGGAGCTAGGCAATACAGAAGTTAGTGCATGACTACCTTCAGAAGTGTTTTAGGGTACCTCTAGTTCATCATGCTCTAGTAAAGTGCTACTTACATGACTGCCTCATTTATTTCACCAATGCTAGAAAAGGATCATGAGATACAGATTTGGCAGGAATCATTTGGGTTCAGGCGCTTCCCATTAATAATCCTTTCTAAAATTTAGGCTAGCCTTATCTCCTCAGGAGAAACCCATCTGAAAAATCTCAGTATCTACTGCCAACTTTAATGAAGACATTTCACAGAAAGTAGATGCAAAAATCAAAATAGGATTAAAAAATTCACCACAGTGATTTTGAACTGTTATTAATTAGTTGGGGCTTATCTGTAATACTTTAGCTTTAGACAAAGCTTATTTGAACATCTTTGATTTTAAATTCAGTTTCTTGAGATGAGTGGAAATATCCAGCCTGTCCACTCCCATCTAAAAAAAGATAAACTGAAGGATTAAGTGACTTTTCCAGGGACACAGAGGAAACCTGAATCAAAGCAGAGAACTGAAAACAGATCTCTCACCACCTTAGCAGCTTCCTTCCTAGAGAATCAGATTTTCCTTATCCAACCACAGTAGCATCAGGCTACTGCGCATAGGGAAAGACATCATGACGGCACCAGAACAACAAAACATCCTCTGCCTTGCCTTTCCCAGTATAACTTACTTACTTTCCTTCATGTGTATTAGACACCTAGAAGGATCTCAACGCAGCACAGAACTCAGCAAGTGTTAAACGAGAAGCAGAGGAGGGACGTCAGGCTTTTGGCTGCCCAGCTTCCAGCACGTAAGTACATCAGCTAAGACTTCTGACTATTTGGGTTTGGTTTTATATTGTTTGAACTGTGTTTGCTGCATGTAATACCTTAAGGCCAAGCTCCTCAATTATGGAAAGCTGAACAAGCAACAAGTGAAGTAAACCTGATACTGTTATCTTAGTCTCTAAGGATGCTTTTCTGCATCACTAAACCCCCACATGATTTGAGATAAATAAGGAAGGCTGTCAGGTGCTGGTCAGCAGAAGTCAAAGGTAACAGTGGAAGAGATGGTGGGGTTGCGACTTGCAAACATTGGCAGAGTTCATGTTCGCATCATCTGCAATGGACCCAGCTCCAGCTGACCATCTTATTCTGCTGTTACAACAGTCTCACCTCTCTGCATTACAAAAACTTAAAATAAATAAAAAACAGAACCAAAGACATAGATGTGCATCCACCAATAATATATAAATCAACAAGCCAAACCACCTGAAATAGCAGAGTACCTATACAAAACCCAACAGGCTAGGCAAAACTTAGATTAAATTGTACTCATGCAACAGAATCAGCTTGCTGGCAATTAAATAGCTTTCTGCTTGAGAAGCAATTTGTAGTCTCGTACAATTTAATGCAAAGCCATTAATATTCTATAAAAATATTTATGCTGATAAAATTTTAAGTTACCCACTGCCAAGCAGTTTCAAAAGGAAGCCAAAGCAGAAAATGCTCAGGCTCACCACAGGTAGCCCAGCAAGCTTAACAGACTAATTCAATCAGTATGATCTAAGAGCTGGAGCTTGACTAACAAGCAAGGGTAAATTCTTTCAAAGAGTTGAAATTTTGAAAGTTTAAGGTTTAAAATTGCTTCTAGCTGGCTTAAATGAATACCCTGAAACCAGGCCCTGCAGAGGGCCTGTGAAGAAAAGCTCAGAGCCAGAATTTCAGTTGCTCAGAATGAATTCAGCAATGATTTTTATAGCGCTCTTCTCAGCGAGGAGGAGTTGGGGTTGCAAAGGTCTTTCCCACCTGATGGTTGTCACAGCCAGGTTTTGACAAGATTTTGGTCTCTGACTTTCTGATCTTTCTAGAAAATCCAGTGCTAGCTGTGGGTATTTCTTTTTGCCATTGTGCAGCCAGATAGCAACATCTGAAGGAGTCTTTGTGGGGTCAAAGACACCCTCTGTCCCAAAGATTTCATGGTCTTAGCAACTATCATTTAAAGCCACTCTGCAAAGAGAGCTGTATGCGTTTGAAATTATTCCTACATCAGATCCTCTCCTTTCACATCTCCTGTATCTGTTAAACGCAACTAAGCTGTGACTCCTTTTCTTATAGCCATAGAATCACAAACTTCCTTTTGTGAAGTTTTAAATTTACCATTCTTTTTTTGCAGCTATTACACCTTTGTCAATCAGTCATGTGTTTAAGGACAAAAATCTCAGCTATACAGGCACTGCCTCAACATGTCCTTTTATCTCCTTCATGTGAATATTAAAGTAATGGAAAAAGAAAAGCTGTGACAGTAAACAGCAAATACTGCTATTTGTGTGCACAGTTGTGAGCCCATTTAAAGTAAAGCTGAAGGAGCACACATCTACCAAGAACATGTAATGATGTGGTCAAGTATCACTTGGTGCATGCAGAAGTGATGAAGGGCACAGATGGAGGGGAAAGGAGCAGCTGCCTGGTGCCCCCCACGTAACCCCATACACAATCATTCTCATTGCAACAAGTCATAATGCAGCTGTGATTAATAAGTGCAAGTAGATGCCTGTATTCATTTGATGTATCCTTTTCCTAAAGGCTTTGGCTCATCTGATCTCAAACTATCCATTGTAGGCCCTTCCAAGGAGGTCAAGAAGCTTTCCTTCCTCTTCTCAGCATCCCCTGTGAGCCTCACTTTGCATAGCAGGTTCTCTCCACACGACATCACCCTTCAAAAGGTTGGACCAGATGATTCTTGAGGTCCCTTCCAATCTCATACTCTAAGATTCTGTGATTGCAGTGATAGGACAAGAGGTAATGGGTTCAAACTGAAACACGGGAAGTTCAGGTTAGACATAAGGAAGAAGTTCTCTACTGTGAGGGTGAGGAGGTACTGGAACATGGTGCCCAAGAATGTTGTGAGTACTCCATCCCTGGCAGTGTTCAAGACCAAGTTGGACAGAGCCGTGGGAGATGTGGCCTAGTGTGATGTGTCCCTACCCATGGCAGCAGGGTTGGAACTAGATGATCTTAAGGTCCTTTCCAACCCTAAGCATTCTGTGATTCTATGATTCAAACCTGCTCCTTCCCAGTGCTTCACCATGAGTCACCAAGTCTTTGGTGTGAGAGTCAGAACTGGAGCAAGAGCACCGTGACAAATCATACCCACAACAGAATATGAGTTTTGACATTTTTGCCAATCTTATGAAAATATAAACACATTTCTGAGTGTGCTGTCAGCATCCCACCTATGTGAAATCATCTGAGCTGGTCACAAGCCCAGCTCCTCATTGATGACTGTTCATCAACAGTAAGAAATGCTGTACCAAAGTCCTGCATAGAGTACAAGAACCGAGGTGGAAGATGAACACGGCACAGGGATTGAAATTAAGCAAATAAATGGAGAGCACTGAAGGCTGAAGCTGCCACAGGCTAACTCTCAGAGCTTCAGCAGCTGAGAGCCCATGAGATGTCTCCACCATTTTAATGGAAAAATATAACTTAAAAAAGCCAATCATAAACACTAGTATAATATGTAACTAGTGACATTAATATATCAAGGGAGCTTTTTCTATACCAAACTCAGGTTGTTTTATAACTCGCATCAATATACTTGATATGATTTCAGTGGATTTGGAACAATTCACTCTATGAGAGCCTGACTTCAGAGAAGCTGTAATAACCTCTGCAGTCCTGTCATCCAGTCAGGGCAAATAGCAGTTTGCACTGATTTAATGCACCATAACAATTCAAGTCTGTACACAGCAGCTGCTTATTTTATTATGTAATTTGGATAAAACATAGAGACATTTTCATTGGATTCACTGAAGTTTCATCAGAGTGGGTTTTCACAGCCTCTGCATGGGGATGGGAGGTTCTGCTTTGAAAGTCAACACCAAGTACCACTGTTGTCCTTGTGAGCTGGACAGGATTTATTCTACAGTTGATTCTATTATGCTTCCAAAGCAGTATTGCACTGCTGTTGTATTTTGCCCCTTCATATCTGCAGTGAAAGATTCTTTTTCTTAGGTGTACGTGGAAACAACACAAATACCTGTGACTAACCACTACACTGTCCCAAATGCTAATGCAGGTACACTGAAAGGATTATCACTGATTTTTATACTCTTGTTACTGGAATACTGAAGATGCTGATGTAATTATCACTTCATGAGGCCAATCTTACTGCTGAGATCATGATCTTAATGCCATGAACGAGTGATAAACTGGGAAGGAAGCAAGGATTTTCATCCTCTTGCAAGCAAGGAAGCTTACCACCTTGCAATCCTCACATACAGACTGCCCATAAAAACAAATCTCTGCTCCTGAGGAACTGCCAATGAGTACAGCAATAAACTAAAATCTGGGGCAACACATTCATTTTGTGACTAAAGAGCTGTATTTCTTTCTGTACTGCACAACCAAAATTAGAAGTAAACCGCACTGACCTAAATCTATCCTCAACTATATCTCTGGAAGGTACCCAACTTGCTCCAGAGATAGAATTCCCTAAGGACAGTTTGTCAAAAGGGATTCTGGGAGATCATGGAGGGCTACACTGCACACAGAGAAGGATGAGGGCGTATTGTAAGAAAAAAAAAGCTTGCAAACTTATTCCCCTATTCATTTACAAATAAATTGTCTTTAACAAAAGGAGAATCAGACAAAAAAATCCAAATGTGCTGGATATTCATTATGTGCTATTGCTACAGAGTATCACAAGGAAATCAAGCGACACAGTAGGAAGCATGTAATGGTGACTACACAGCTTCTAGATAAAACTTAGCTTCAACAGCAATGAACAAAAGACATAAGTTTTAAAGTGTGTCCCTTAAGAAGTAATATGTGTAAGTCATTGTAATTATTCCTTCCAGCCAGCAGCACCATTGATTTGCTGTCTCCTCCAAACAGCTAACCTTTAAAGTGCTGTTGCATGTGGACCAATCTCTACGTAAATGAGGCTTGAAAATGACCACATCCCCCCTTTTTCTTTGCTTCTTCTTAAAGACAACACCCTAACCCTGGCAGTGCTCAAGGCCAGGTTGGACAAGGCTTAGAGAAACCTGCTGTAGTGGAAGGTGTCCCTGCACATGGCAGAGGGTTGGAACTGGATGAGCTTAAGTTCCTTTCCACCCCTACACATTCTAGGAGTCTGATTCTATGATCTTGCATGAAAGTAAGAAAATCTTCAATATTTCCATGAGGCAGAAAAGTCTTAAAGTAAAGATAAACATGGAAGTAAGTTTATTTTGACTTTTCTAAAGATTTCAGATTTTCCCCTTGGAATTTGAGCATCCTGAACAATTTCATCCATGCTTTCTCTTGTTGTTGTCATTTTGTTATTTCATGACATGCAGCAATAGCACATAATTTAACATGGTTGAAAGGTTAATTTTAAGAAAATGCATCAAGTCAAACACATTTTACTCACTGACGTACTGCATCCTCTTCTAAAAATCAAAACATCCTCTGCACTGAAACCGTCTACAGCTTTATATTATAGTCAGTACTGTAATATATTAAGATATGTGGGTTTTCTTTTGATACAAAAGGTGGTGTTAAATCATCAAAAGATAGTTTGGGTTGTGGGAAACATGTTTCCTGTGTCTTAGATCCTTGCCAAACTGCTAAGAGTGATTAATATCTTTTCCCTCTGTCAAGGGAGTGCATATTTTAAACTATCACATCATTGCTTTAAATATATGGCACGATTCCATGGTGATGCTTCCAGTGTCCCACTCAACACCCTTGAACAGTTGTTTAAAGATACTTGGTTCGTAAAACTGAAAGATGTACTGGCATCAATACAAAGAATTGCTTACAGCATTTCTCCCCAAAATATTCAGTCATAAACCCTCCTGTAGCCCTGCTATGGCACCATCCACCTCTCAGAGGTCGATGCCACATACCTTTCTAAAAGGTCACATCATTCACACAACTTTCTCTAGCTTGAGAAGGTGAACAAAACAGTTCTGCAGAAAGATGCCACTGGTGTCTATCAACCTCACAGTGAAACAGTACAGTGACTGCCCAGAAACAACAATCTCCAGATGTTCTTAGTTCATACAAAGGAACTGATGTTCTGCCCAGTCTCAAGATGTTAGCTTTTGTTCATATCAACCAACATCTGTGGCATTCCCAAGACCTGGATACTTTCAGTGTAAAAATAAAGAGTCCTGATTTTAGCAGCTGGACTGCACTTTATATGTGAAATTTAAAGCCTGCGGATCTTCTCGATAATATAAGCACAGTTTGCCATTTACGATGGTAAAAGAGTGCTTTGCCATGATTTCAGGTGTCCCAAGAATGACTGAGGTAGCTGAACAGCAACAGCTCTTAAGCTTATGTGCTTGCTTCGACTGGTAAAAAGAACTCCTCAATTTCAGCAGGTTTTGTCCAAAGCCTGGTTTTTCTTGTTACAGGAGGAAACAAGAAAAGAAAAGCAGAAAGATCTGATTCCACATAACTATTATGGAATTCACAGCCAGGCAGCCCAAGCACACAATTTGACTCAGAAGTGTTTTTCCTGTAAAAGGAAATGATTAAATAATTCGAGTATTCATTACTAACCAAGGATGGCTTCCTTCTTTCTCTAGTCAGGTCATCTGTGCTTCCAAATAGCTGTTTTCTGTGCCTAAGCCTCTTCCTCAAGACCCTCATGCCTCAAGCCCAAGAACCCTGGACTGTCAAGCAGAGCCACAGCATACAGCAGAAGACAGACAAGAAACAGCAACTTTCCCTGTGAGATTAGGAGAAAAGTATCTGAGATGAAGCAATTCCTGACAGCACGAAGTGACAACCCCATGCAAAGCCAGGTTTGTAGTACCTGTATTCTGGAAGTTGCAGTATTCAGTCTGGTGTTTCAATCTGGATACAAAGGTGAGAAGCTCATTGATAGGGAAATAGTTATTGCAGTATGAATACATAAATAATGGAAAAAGGAAGATGAGAGGTCCTTCTGGAATCTTACCCTGGCCGTAATCATAATGTCCTGATATTCTAGTTGCTGCTTTTTTCCCCATTTCATGCCTTTAGGAATTCATAAGGAAATAAGGGGGCCTATAAGGATGATGGGGAGGGACTCTTTGTTAGGGACTGTAGTGATAGGACAAGGGATAAGGAGTTAAACAGGGGAAGTTTAGATTGGATATAAGCAAGAAGTTCTTTACTGTAAGGGTGGTGAGACACTGGAATGGGTTGCCCAGGGAAGTTGTGAATGCTCCATCCCTGGCAGTGTTCAAGGCCAGGTTGGACAGAGCCTTGGGTGTGACATGGTTAAGTGTGAGGTGTCCCTGCCCATGGCAGGGGGGTTGGAACTGGATGAGCTTAAGGTCCTTTCCAAACCTAACTATTCTATGATTCTATGATTTGTGTGTTGTTTGTATTGTGTCAAGTGTAGTCTTCAACTCATCATTGCCTATAAAGCTCAAAAAAGCCCCAACAAGCAAGGCTGAATGTGAATAGACTGTCTCTCAGTAGAGTAGGGCATCAGCAAAATCAGGCTACAGTTGCCAGTGCTGCTGTAAAGGAGCAAAGGGTTGCTTCCACCACCAGTATACTAGCTCTGGCTATAGCTTCAGACATACAAGCAGAATCAAAGGCCAGACTGTTAATAACTCAAATGTTGCAACCCTGCAGTGAGAGGCAAATTTATTTGATGCAGGATTCAGCAGGATCTCCTTGTCTGCCCTCCATATGCTCATTTTATATGTCCTCATTAAGTAAAAACGAAAAAGCTAAAGGGACCAAGACAGGCTCAGAACTGATCAAGGCAGAAGCTCAGAGAGGACTTTCGGTTAAGTACATTTTTCCACTTTGTTCAAGATTCTTGTTCAATAAAAAGAGGACAGAAAAAAGGCTGCTTTTCTGGTTCTTTATCCCTATCACATAATAGCTTTGGTGAACTTTGCATACATCCTACTGTCTTGATTTTCATTTTTAATATAATAGTTGGAAAGTCTCCAAGGCTTAAATAAAAATCTTACCTTGGCTCTCAAGCTTGGCAGGCTTTTGCTTCCCATACAACACAGATCAGAGGGGTGGGTTTTTGGCATTCCTGCCTGAAACAGCTTATTCTCCCACATAAGATTATATTAGTTATGAAAGCACTATATTAATGTCACAATTTCATCAAGTTGGGAAAGTGCCTTAGGTAGCAGAATGGCATCTTCTTGTGCAGACTTTCATATCCTATACAGGTCTTTTTGATACTACCACTGTCAGTAGTTAAGTGTAAGAGAAGGATAATGTATCTGCTTTGCTTCTAATGCCCGCTACAGAAAAAACAGTCTCAAAAGAACCTGCCACACCAGTAAAAGTCCTACCAATGTTTTTATGCTGGGCTGGCTTCTAAAGCCAATTCACTGCATGCAACCCCTGTGACTACAGTCAGGTCATTGTCTCCTGAGTTTCCCACAAGCACCAAAACATCTACCAGTGCCGCTGAAACCCAGCCCAAGACAGATTCTGCTCCAAGCTCAGGGTTTCTGCTGGATTCAGTTTTGTTTTGCATAGCTCTCCTCCACACCAGGATTTCATGGTTCTTTCCTTTCTTGATTGAGCAATTGGGGTAAAAAGTCATACTGAGATCATCTTTCAGATGCAACATGAAGAATTCAGAAAGCAGCAGCTGCCATCTTCCTGGGTATGATGTTTCCAGATGCTCAAACTCTGGAAACCCTAGGACACCACTCTTGGCCCAGATAAGGATTGCATACATCAGCCTAAACTCTTTCTAAGGCACTTTGAGGAGTATCAACTTGTTTTTAGAAATACCCAAGTAGTTACACATGCCAAAGCAGAGCACACGCCGAAGCAGAGCACACAAACATCAAACACATTGGTTTCATCTGTTCAATTTGATGAGGGGAGAGAGAAAATGAAATGGACTCCAGCAAAGCCAGTCCCACAGCCAAGGCTGTATCAATAGACAGTAAGTAGAATAGAGGCCATCACATGCTGACAAGAAAAGACACCTCCTTGACAGTTCATTGCGTGCAAGCTGGAGGTAGAGAAAGAGGACACCCCTTCCTGGGACTATTTTTCCCCACACCTCTGTCCCTTCTATAGGGCAGATATTAGTCTTACAAGGTGTATTTACCAGGGGACATTAGCCTGGTCCAGAGCAAAGCTGATACATTTGGAACCATTTTTGCTCCTATGAGGCAGCAATGTGCCTGTTTCGCCACACATCTGACTAACAGCCCAGGCGGAGCCTGGACCTCCTCTCCCAGCACCAACCCTGCTCTTTCTGCAGATCTTTAGGGCTCTGCCCGCCAACTCTTTGTGGGGGAAGAGGGCAAAAGGAAGACTTAGTGATTTAAAAACCAAACAAACTAAAGATGACTGCAAATGTCAACTATAAGTAGAGCATCAAGTCCTGCTGTAAACTCACAGTAGAACTGAACTGCAATATGAAAAGATGAAGCCATGCAGCACTGGTGTTGAGGAACAGCAATGTCAAGAGTATGAATATAGAAAACAATCAGACTTTTCTACAGTAATTATCTACCTAACACAGAACAATGTGGAATAAATATAGAAATTTTATTGCCAAAAAGGCTCCTACTCCCACAGCGGTGCTAAAAGAAATTAAAAGCTCCAGAAAAATAAATGATAAAAGAAAAATAAAGACTACCTTTTTTTTTTTCTTAGACATACTGGTCTTTTTCTAATTTGCCTTTTGTTCTATGGCACATTCCTTTTCTTATGTGAGATTTCTGGCCAGCATAGATCTAAGCCTGTGCATCTCCCAAATACTTGGTCAAAAGGTCTAGTACCACAAATGGGAGTATTTGCTCACATAACACACTGAGGCTCCACAAGAAATTAAGGGACTGAACAAACACTGTAAAGATCAGGAACAAAACAAATCACTGCCTTCGGTTCCTGTTTATGCTAGCTGATCACTCTATTCCTCACAGACAATTCTCACCTCATTCACACTGTCTGTTATCTGTGCACCTACACTCAGAAGCTGGCCCCAAAAAGAATGAAGGCAACCAAGCTTGTGCACAGCAGTTATTCCCCAGTGCCATATACTCATTCTGTAACACAAGCAGTAACCAGAAAGGTCACAAATGCTTTCAGCGTTGGCAATGGGCAACACTATCTGAACAAAGCTGAGTTCCTGAGCTAAGCGTGCCTGCACTTCCTCCTCAGACCAATGCAGCAAGGCAGCTGCCTTATTCATGGCAAGCATTCCTTCCTAAAAGATTTTTAAGAAGCTGGCTTGAACTTGCATGGAGTCTTGTTTTTATCCATAAACACAGCACAACGTGCCTGCAGTCTGGTCCACACATACTGCAGGGTTTTGGTTATATTAGAAGTTCTTCTTTAGAACAAAAGCAATTCAGCTTTAAGATCTGGTAACAGCTCATTTAGAAACCACATTGTTTTGACTTTTTACCAGTTATCTGGTGGTTGCCTATGCATTACCCAATCTCAAAGATGAGTGGTTATTCCAAACAGTTATCTAACAAACCTACTATCTAAACTATCCAATTTAAATACTGGGAAAGAATTAGGACCTTTAAATTCAAGCAAATTTGACAAGGTGAATATAAAGGCACAATCTGAGGGAATCATGTTGATTCCTTTGCCAGGTATAGATAATGCCTATAAAAGTTTTCTTCCTTTAAACATATATTTTATGCCATATATAATAATATAATCACTTTGCCTTTTACTGTTTCTCTGTGCAATTATTTGACATCACACAGCATTTCCATTCTTTCTTTTTTCCTTGAAGAAACAACACACAATACAGCACAAACTCCTTGGTCTCAAAGCTCAGAATCTCAAGGAGAAAAATAAGCATCTACTTACGACCAAAGAGAGTTTCTCCCTTGTGTGATGACTCCAGTGAATTTTGTTAGCCTTCGAGCATCTACTTCAATCCACTGATATGGGTCATTTCTTCCTGCACACCAAGCACCATCATAAAAATCATTTTCGTTAACACCTGCCTGAAAAGAAAGGAAAAACTGTCTTTATAAATCAGAACCAAGAAACCAAAGGTCTTTCATGGGAAAAAAGACAAGAACTCATGAAGGCATCACTCATTCCACTTACTCCTCTGGCACCAGTTTAAGACCCCTGAGACAGACATTCTCACCAAAATATTTCCTTACTCAAAGCAGGGCGGGAAATTCTGCAAAGTCGTATCAAAAACTAAGAACCATTGCATATAAAATTAAGTTAGAGGTACAAAGCATTAATAGAGCTTCAGTTCACTCTACCTTTCTGTGGCCTGACAGAGCCTTTATCCAGAAAAATGACCCACATGGTCTTCACAGTTATGAAAGTCCTAAAAAATCAGCTCCAACCCATGTAAATAATGGTCAGTGCTGGAGCAATGTCATTTCCCTTGGCAAAGGGGAGAATAGGGCATATGGAAATAGCATCACTATTTCCCACCAATTTTTAGTCCCAGAATTATTACTTTTCATCATAAGGGTGTCAAAGGTTAAAAATTCAGGAATGCCCAGCTGTACTTCAGCTTGTACACCAATCTTTATCCCAATTTATTCAGGTAAAACCAGCACAAAATTCCCTCTCGATATTTTGAGAGAAGTAGCTGCAAGGTATTTTGAGTAAACTGTATTCCAAATACATCTGAACTATTTAAGGAAACATAGCATCTGAAGTCTTTAGATATTTATCTTATTACTAAAGCCCAGAAAATGTTTGGCACCAAGCAGCTACTGCCGTAGAGAGCACAGAAGCTTTTCCATATGGTTCTCTGAGGCTACATGTAGTTTTATGATAATTCATTTGTGCTGAATGTGGATTTACTGTTTGGTGTCATCGGCAAACTTGCTGAGGGCGCACTCAATCCCACTGTCCCTGTCACTGACAAAGATGTTGAACAAGACCAGTCCCAACACCGATCCCTGAGGGACACCACTCGTTACTGGTCTCCTGGCAGGGGGGTTGGAACTAGATGATCTTAAGGTCCTTTCCAACCCTAACTATTCTATGATTCTGTGATTCTTGCCATCCATGGAATTCTAAGAAAACATTCCCTTAAATATGTCCCAAATATAAATGAAGAGTCTGGAAAACTTTGTTATATTAGAGATGTATCTTAAAGCTCTGGTATAAAGCTAGTGTTTATGCAGTGGTAAACTTTCAGCTGGTGTGTGTGTATACATAAAACATAAATGAAGTATCCAAGCGCACAACTGTCAATTAAATTTCCTTAATTATCCCCCAGCTTCCCTCTGAGCAGCATTAGCAGATGTTACAGTCATAGCTGGATTACAATGGCAGAGATCTGACATTTTTAATGACCATTTCCATCAAAATGGGCATTGTGTGGGTCTAACTCAAAGTGAAGATGCAGTGGGAAGAGAGACTAATGACAGCAAGTCTGATGGCATCTGAAGGAAGTGCTGCGAACCAGACACAGATTCAATTCCCAAAACTTCTTATTTTCTCAGGTGCTCAAATCTGAGTGAGAGCAGCTTAAAACCAACTTGTTTTCCTAAATTCAAAAATCACGTTAAGCCACCTACTTCTACGTATTAACTTGGTATTTTAAAATGAAGCTTACGTAAGGGTTGGTGATAAAGGGAAAAACCTCTATTAACAATGGAATTTAAATTTTTCAAGGAGAACTGAACAATGGGAAAACAGGAGAATACAAATATGATCGCTGACCTGAGTAATAACCTTTCTCAAGGAAAGGTTCCAATGCATTTTAAAATAAGATGAAATTTGAAGTAGCCTTCGGGTTTAAAACCAGTGCTTGCCAGAAAGCATTAAGATCTGCAGAGCACCTTGAACCAGCATCATGCTAATCCCGTTCCCAGTGATGAAATTCAACCAATTTCTCTGCACCAAGTACCTGTATCTCTCACTGCTGCAGCTGGGATCCTTGGCCCTCATTCAGACTGAGGATATTTCCCATTGGTGTGATGCTCATCAGGGTGTAAAACTCTCCTCTACATTACTGTGAGAGGAGGGAAAGAGACGAGAGAAAGAAAAGCTTATATGCAAGAAAGCCCCAATCCTAATTTACTTACTAAAATCTCCATGGTTTCAATTGGACTGAAGCAGATGTTTAAATTGCATATCATAGAATCATAGAATAGTTAGGGTTGGAAAGGACCTTAAGATCATCTAATTCCAACCCCCCTGCCAGGGGCAGGGACACCTCCCACTAAACCATGCCACCCAAATATGGGGAGTCTAAAGAACATGCTTACAGTTATGCACATCTTATAGTATGGCCTTAAACAGTGGCAAAGAGAGCATTAAAGAAAAAAAAGAAACAATGCTGCTACTTGTTCCTGCTTTGTTATTTCTTGATATTAGCTTCTCTGAAGCAAAAAGAATATGTTTACTAAGTGAAAGGAAGCAGGTGTTTGTGTATAAGTAGCACAGAGAACTCTGTGAAGAAAGAGGAGTTTAATCAATGAGATGTTCTTGTTAGAAATACTTCTGAGGGAAAAGAATAGAAACAAATATACGTTAAAACTTCTCTTTTCAAGCTTCAAGTCTGTATTTCTTCTTAAGGCGCTTGAAGTTTTGGATTTGCCCTACAGCCACTTCAAAATACTGTTTCTAAAAAAAAAAAAAAAAACCCAAAACCTAACAAAAACTCTCATGAATGCAATCAAATATTTAGTAGATATTTAAATTTCTTTGGGAAAAATGTTAATTCCTGAAAGATGAGAATGGCCATCATCAAATATTCAATCAAAGGATATAGATCCAGATACCTCGGCTCAGTAAGATGCTGACTTGAATTCAAAAATTGTATATTGAATTAAAGGAGATAATTAATTAAATTATAATTTGTATAATTCATGTAAAATGAATTAAAGGAGATAATTAAATTTATGACACAAAATTATAATTTTATGAATTGAAAGTTATGACACACCCAACTAAGCTATACTTTTTAAACACCTAAATTGTCTTTCTAAGTAGGAGTGATGTAGCCAATTCAAAATGAAAGTAAGGAATAAGTCTTAAGCAAACCTTTTTTTCCATCACTCAGTTTCCAATAATAACTCAAAGTTAACTCAGATTATATTTCACAAATGCTAAAACATTCCTGATTATGCAGTATCTTAAGAAAAAAATTCCTTTTTTGGTATAGAATAAGGGACTTCTTTGATGTCGCTCCAAAATAAATTCTCTATAAACGTGACTGTTGAAAACTGCAATTCAAATAAAACAAACCAACTGCTTATTACATACCCAGAAGCTAAGATGAAGGGAAATCAAAAGGTTATGATTCCCTTACAAATGATGACTTGTGATTTTAATTCATGTTCCTCTTCACAGTCAGATATGTGCAAAACAGAACAAACACTTGCTCACATTATCACTGTTCCAAAAGCCTTATTCTATAACAAGATGTTACTGCCTAAATGTATTCAAATGAAGAAAGAAATTCCAGTCTGCTGCCACAAGTCAGCTAGAGCAGCAGCAGAAACACACATAATATCAAACCACTTCTGCTTAAATTCTTCTCCCTTTTCCCTGTAGAGTGATCACAAAACTTATTTTACCATAGGAAGCTTGGGAGGAAAATAAGGAATAGAAAAGCATTACTCATCACAGGTATTTATAGCAACCATTGCCAGTAGAGGAGAGGTAAAGTATGGAGGCAGGAAGTATAACTTCAATAGTTGTGCCTTTTGCTTATGTTTTGACAATGGAGCTTTTCAAAAGGAGCTAATGAAACAAAGAAGAGACAAAAAGCGATACATTCTGCTTATCTGCATACACTCAATTGCATTACTTGCTCAGTCTTCAGTGCTGTTGGATTTCTCCAATCAGGAAAATGAGGGAGGGGAAGAAATGTCATTCAACTAATTATTTCAGATTTAACCACTGCTAATTATTGGACAAGCACTAATGACTTTCATCCCTGAAGGCAGAGGGCCTCAATGAATATTATTCTATGCTATGATTTTTCTTTATGATGCTAAATTACTACTCATGACACTACTGCAGTTGCAGGCTGGATCTCTGATATATGGGCTCTAGTGGCATTGTTCCTGCCCTCCAGAGGTCCCAACTTAACCACATTTCTACAGGACCAGGAGCAAAATCAGGTCCCACACAGCATAAGGTCACAAGAGAAGTAGACCCCAGGTGGCCTTATCCAGCCCTGCTAAGCTTGTCCTTCTTTGGAATAAAGCATACACTGACTGATTAATATTATACACTTCAAATAATCTGATCAGAAAAAACTAACCCTCAAAAGCATTTGAAAAACTTCATTATTCTACAAATTCCCTGTGAACTGAGGTAGTGCCAGTTACCTGGGATGAGCCCTAAGCTTCTCAGCTGACTCTGCATCAGATGATAAGGTTGGGCAGAGAGCAGATTTTTTCTTATTTCAGGAAGAAGTACAAGGGTTTCTTCCACAAATATGAATATTGTGATGGCACTGTGGTTATATCCAGACCATGCCACCAAGGCAGCAGCCCATGAAATTGCTGATCATCACACATAGAGTGTAGTGCTCTGGTGAAATTTCATAGGCACATCAGCCTCCCTGATTCTGACTTGGGCAGAGTGTTTTTCTTCATGTGTAGTATTAAACAGCATGAAAGCACAGCTGCCTAAATACCTACCAGTGCCTTTTGTGTCTTTGCCAAGCACACTGCAACCCACCCTTCTAAACAGCAAACAGAAACCGCCAGGGGCCTGGTTGCACACTGGGCACATCAGTCCTCCGTAGCACCTATTCTGAGTTACAAGCGTATATCTTTTTTAATTCTAGAATTCTAAATATTTAAATTTTAAATGTAAAAGTTTTGAGACTGAAATTCAGAACTCATCACACAAAGTAAAATTAAGCCCTAAACTCCAAGGGACAGGGAAGAAACGTGCAAATTCAAAGTGGCTTTGAATTTTAAAGTGCTACTAATTTTAACCAGACCCTAGAGGAAGATAGTATCTAAAGAGAAATAAATGCAAGCCCATACTTTTAACACTGCCCATCATTACAACACTAAGTGGTCAAGGGGTTTGGGGGAATTACTGTATGGATAGCATACAGAGAAGCTTTCAGTAAGGGTAAAAGATTTTGATTCAAGCATTACTAAGTATCTTTATTAGAGGTAAAGACATAGCAAATAAAAGGGGCTACATTTAAACAAAAAAAGTAAGCCAGAGAAGTCACTTTACTATAAGCCAGGTGGTTGGGTTCATTGCAGATGAGCCTCCCACAGTCCTGGGATCAGGACTATATCAAATAAGCCCCTATACCAGGAAAGAGTAAAAGCAGCTTTTAGATAATAAGGAGAATCAATCCATGCAGAATTCGTACAGCTCAGGAAAATGACAACACAAAAATCCACATGAAGCAGAAGCATGACATTGTGAAACCTCTGTTCAGAGGAAGAGAAACCCCATGAATTTTGAATGGAGAAGTGTAAAAACCCAGTTTGCAAAAGGCTGTACCCCTGACTTCACTGGAGGCTCTGAACTACCTTTAGGGGAAACACCATCCATGGTTAAGACTGTTACCAATCTTTGTCTTAATGCAGCCCTACTGATGATGACATGACACAGGACTAGATGGACTCCTGACCTAAACCAGTATGGTCATTCTTGTCTTAAAGTAAACTGAACATCAGTAAACTTTTAACATCAGTAACTTTTAACAGTTAAGTAAATTTTAACATCAGCATGAAAAATAAGGAACCACAACCACAGATTTACACCACTGCCCTTGGTCTTATGCCACTGTATAACAAAAATGATAGTAAAATAATTAAACACTCCTATAGAACCAACCTGAATATCATTTACATACCCTGATTTGTGTTCATGAGGGTTTAATTCTTAGCAAACAATATGAAGTAAAGACACAAACTACCTTGCCCAGATCTCAAAAGCAGTTCCATATGAAGTCCTCCAGCTGGCTCTGCGGCATGCAACTACATAGTAAAATAGATTTCTGGCTAACCTTAACTGATTAAAACAAGCACTGAAGAAAATAAGAGATTCTCCTTTTCCCATAGACAAACCCACATAGCAGAGGCACTAGAAGATGCTGAAGCAAAGGGAAACACTTTCATAATGGGATTTTTAACCAACAGTGGTCCCACCTTCCAGCAGCTGCCCCCCATTACATGGCAGTAGGCACCATGTGAAACTGTTCTGCTGATTAGAGCTCATCCTTCCTAGTCCCAGCCTCAGTTCCCCAGTTCATTATCTAGCCAACCCTTTCAGCTGGAAAATAAAAAATAGTAACAGATAACTAACAGATTAAGTAAGCTTTAGAGTTTTTTGTTGTTGATTTGGTGTTAGCATCCTGTTTATGACTTTGAGTCTTCAATGTTGTGCTTTATTATGCAAAGTAGCATTTTCACATTGGAAAAGACTGCAATTCAGAAAACAGCACTAACAGAGTGGAAAACAGAAACAAGAAATGGGGGAAATAGAATTTGGTCCTGCAAAGCAGCTAAGCACATCTTTCAGGTTAAATAAAAGAAGCTAAACTAGATTGTTTGCTAGTGACTTCTGAACTGAAGCAATTTTTGGCAGTATAACCACTGCCTCCAAAAAACTGCCTTGGGGCAAATGCTTCGCTTGAAACCGCCTTTCTAATTAACCACTGTCATTAACAAACAACAAAAAAAGCAATTTGCTGCGTAAGCTTCCTTCCAGGCTGATTGCCAAAGGAGCAGCTCTGGGCTGCCTTCACCTTTCCTAGCTCATAGAGGTCTGTATGGATTTGCACCCTCGGCACACTAAGGTTGGAGTTTTTCTAAGCCCCACGAATCTGCAGGTTATCCATCAACCTTATTCACTTCTATAATTCCAGTGTTTCCCCTTCATTTGAATTACATGAGCTGACAAAGTAGTCAGAACCAATAACCATCCATTGGTTCTCTTTATTCAACAGTACAACCTTAAGCCATTCTCCCACTTAGGAGAAAAAAAATGGATGTTACCTGAATATTAAGCCTTCCTCTGTGGGCCCCAAGGCCATATCGCTTTGCTGTAGAGGCATGGAGCTGGAAGTCAGTAATTTTTAATGTCTCTAGTCCAAGTGGAGGACAATCTACAAAACAAAAGATTGATTAAAACTTAGCGAAAAAAGAAACACAACAAGTATTCAAAGTTTCTGGATTTCAATTGTGCCAAACTGGCTGGGGTCCTTGGCTGGTACAAATGAGCACAGCATCGCTGAAGTCAATGAGAACTGGCAGCTCTTATAAAATCAATGAAGGAATACCCATGTCTTGGGTAACATGGTTTAGTGGGAGGTGTCCCTGCCCATGGCAGGGGGTTGGAACTGGATGATCTTAAGGTCCTTTCTAACCCTAACTATTCTATGATTCTACTGATTTACACCAGTTGGATCTGGCTTTTTGAGTGTCTCAGTTATTACTGCTTGATACATGCTTCAAGTTTTCATGGATATGCACAGTATTTCCTGCCTAGGACTTTTCAGTACAAAATGCCAGTAAAATGGCCTTTTATTTTTCTTCCCTTTTGGCATTTACTTTTTCATCTCTTGTTTTGATTATTCTCCCCCGTACTCATTCCAAGCTACTGTATGAAGTTATGTTTCCAATTAAAATCTGTTCTGGAAACTTCAAGTACATGTTGCACAACAGCATCTGGCCCAGAGGTCTGGGACTGGGCACAGCCAGGCTCTTGCTTGACTAAGGATAAAGGGGGCAATTATGAAACAGAGGCTACTTCAGCTCCAAATTGTTCAAAGGTTTGAAGAAAGAAAAGCAGATGTTAGTTCTGCAGCTAGAGCCAGCCTGGAGCTCTGGTTTTGGAAGACAAGAAGTTGGAAAGAGTCTACTTCATGATTATCAGAAAAATATCCTGCTCTAAAACGACCCCAGTACCACAGTATTTAAGTAAGTCCCTCACACTGCTTAGTATATTTATCCTCAAAACAGCATGGTGAGGTGGGGAAGACCCATCTCAGGGTTTCACAGGAGGTGAACAAAACCACAAAGAGACATTTTGGGAGCACCTCGATGGGACAGCAGAGCACAATTTAGAGACTGTGAAATCAGCATGAGCTGAAATAGGAAAGTCTGTGCAGGGCAGAGGTGGAGAGCAGCATCATACTTGCTATTTAGATCAGGTACTTGTTTGGTTAGACTGGGATTTGCACTGCTTGGGTTATACCACTTCTGGGCTTGGATAGATGACAGATTTTTTCTGCAGTTAAATGTGGGAGGATTATTGTAACTTGCACAATAGGCTGTGACAGAGACAGAAGCTGAACACCCGCAATGGATCCCAGGCCACATTTCCAGTCCCCAGGCCACCCCTCCCCATCCATCCCTCCTCACTGCCTGCCTGACAGCTGGGATTGAAATCTCTTTTGTGCCACAGTTGCTGGAGAATTCATAGGATAACACCATACAATCGCAGACTGGTTTGTGTTGGAAGGGACCTTAAACTCATCCAGTCCCAACCCCTGCCATGGGCAGGGACACCTTCCACTAGAGCAGCTTGCTCCAAGCCCCTGTGTCCAACCTGGCCTTGAACACTGCCAGGGATGGGGCAGCCACAGCTTCTCTTGGCATCCTCTCAGGGAAGAACTTCTGCCTAAGATCCCATCTAAATCTACCCTCTGTCAGTTTGAAGCCATTCCCCCTTGTGCTACATCTACTTGCTCTTATAATAAATCCCTCTCTAGTTTTCTTGTAGGCCTCTTTAGGTACTTGGAAGACTGCTTGTAAAGAGCACAATCCTGCGCTCTATGCCTGTGTGCCACTTACATATATATCTTTAATCACTCACCAAAATGTCATGAGGATATGTACCTGAGAATTTAATCCTGGCTGTGTCTGTCAGGTGTAGTTTTGCATTGCTATGTACAAACTGGCAAAAATGTATGGTATTTCATATGTTCCTCCTTAGCACATAACAACTTAAAGTCCCTCAGGAAAAATGTTACATGTTGTCAATTCACCTTGGTATTTCTTTGTTCATCCTTAAGAAAATTCTCACACAAATCCAGGGCCAACTGTCTCCATCAGAGCCAGTAATTTAAATACAAATGCTAAATATTAAAGTATCTCCTAAAGTACCAACAATGATCTTGGCCTTACACAGGAGACAAAATGTAGACAGTTCCTCATTTTGAAGAGCTTTCAATCTAATTATCCAAAACAGAGAAGAGACAGGATGTATAAAGGAAGCCAGAGGAAGGAATAATTTGTTGGATTTTTGTTTCATTGGCTGATTGTTTTAATTGCATTTCCTTATAGAGTGTTTCATCTTTCAACATACTCCGAGTGGCAGCAGTTTCAAACTCCGACAGATTTCAACTGGGAATATATTACATAGCTGGGAGCCGCCTGCCCTTCTTTAACAAGAACCTCAAAACAGGTTTGGAAATCAATCTCATGGTGTAATCCCGCAAACACTTTTGCACTTTGGTGTATTTTGCTCTGTGAACAGTGTCATCATTCCCAGGCACTCAAAAGCTATCCAGAAGCACTTGTACCAAGCCGGAGCTGAAAAGAAAAACACACTGCTTTTATATACTCAGCTCATAAAATATCATTTAATGCCATGTTTATACTGCACCTAACAAGGCTGAGGAACAATCTATAGGTACTGCTAGGAGTTAAATAAGAGTAGAAACAAAGAGAACAGGCAGATCCATCTGCAATGGTTCCACTGACGCTGGATCTCTTCCACATTGTTTTTCACACCCCATTCTCTGCTTTTGAACAGAAGCAAGGGCCGTTGAGCTGCCCTGGGGACAATCAGCACATCACTGCTCTATTGCGCTCTCTGGAACAGAGACCTGTTTCCATGAAACCTGTAGGAAATGCAGCATTTGTGAGCCTGGCAACTTCCTGTCCAAACTGACCTGCAGTGACTTACACCTGGAAGTCTATGTACAAGAAGAAGGTTTGGTTTTATTTAGACTGAAATGTTACTAATTTACTATAAAACTGGACTATTCTTGGGCTGCCTGTGGATTTCAGGGAGGGTTTCTTAGACTGCAAGATGAGTATTTACAGGCTGGAAAATCTGCCTGCATGTATTTGTGTGTATTATCTCCGTTTCTAGAGAAACTGAAGCCTAATAATAGACTAAAAAATGTTCTATGGATCTCAGATAAACACGCTTGACTGCTCTTTATTCTTCAAGGATGAATTATGTGTATTGTCTGTGAATGCATCAGATTAACAGGCCAATATTATGAAAAGCTCAATTTAACCAGTGGTTTCAATGAAAGCAAGATTGAGCTTTAAGATTGTCTCTAAATTGGAGAGACATTAATTTGATAGGTGAACCACTCGGTGGATAAAGAACCGGCTGGATGGTCGCATGCAAAGAGTTGTGCTCAATGGCTCAATGTCCAGCTGGAGACCAGCAACAAGTGATGTCCCTCAGGGATTGGTGTTGGGATAGGTCTTGTTCAACATCTTTGTCAGTGACATGGACAGTGGGATTGAGTGCGCCCGCAGCAAGTTTGCCAATGACACCAAGCTATGTGGTTCAGTTGGTATGTTGGAGGGAAGGAATGCCATCCAGAGGAACCTGGACGCGCTTGTGAGGTGGGCTGATGCCAACCTGATGAAGTTTAACCACGCCAAGTGCAAGGTCCTACACCTGGGTCAGAGCAATCCCAGGCACAATTACAGGTTGGGCAGAGAAGAGATTCAGAGCAGCCCTGAGGAGAAGGACGTGGGGGTTTTGGTTGATGAAAAAGTGAACATGAGCCGGCAGTGTGTGCTCGCAGCCCAGAAAGCCAACCGTATCCTGAGCTGCATCAAAAGGAGCGTGACCAGCAGGTCAGGGAAGATGATCCTGCCCCTCTACTCTGCTCTCCTGAGACCTCACTTGGAGTATTGTGTGCAGTTCTGGTGTCCTCAACATCAAAAGGACCTGGAACTGTTGGAACAAGTCCAGAGGAGGGCCACAAGGACGATCATGGGACTGGAGCACCTCCCGTATGAAGATAGGATGAGAAAGTTGGGGCTGTTGAGCAAGGAGAAGAGAAGGCTGCGTGGAGACCTCAGAGCAGCCTTCCAGTATCTGAAGGGGGCTTATAGGGATGCTGGGGAGGGACTCTTCATGAGGGACTGTAGTGATAGGACAAGGGGTAATGGGTTCAAACTGAAACAGGGAAGTTTAGGTTGGATATGAGGAAGAAATTCTTTCCTGTAAGGGTGGTGAGGCACTGGAATGGGTTTCCCAGGGAAGTTGTGAATGCTCCATCGCTGGTGGTATTCAAGGCTGGACTGGACATAGCCTTGGGTGGCATGGTTTAGTATGAGGTTTCCCTGCCCCTGGCAGGGGGGTTGGAACTGGATGAATTTAAGGTCCTTTCCAACCCTAACTATTCTATGATTCTATGATTAAGCAAGAGCCGTCTATGATATGCAGTATAGATACCTTTGATGCAAACTGTGCAATACGTTGTTAAAAATATGCTGTCTTTTCTCAGTGTGGTCAAGCCTCGCAATACATTAGCTGAAATCATTAGGATCTTTACCATCAGTTCAATAGTATCCAGGATTTTATTTTTTACTGTTATTCATATGAACTAGTAGGAGAACATCTAACTTGCTTTCTGTTGAAGTGAACTAGTCTGGAATCTGGGACTTCATTAACAAAGCAAATCACATAAAGACCTTGTTTTCTTTTAACTTGGTAAGAAAAAAATCAAGTATTTTGATCCAGTGCTTGACTGAAAATTAACGGAAAGCATTCCTTAGCCCCTCTTTTTTCCAGTGCCCATCCCAAACCTGGAACAGAGCAGCAGGATTTTCCATAAAAGACCATTGACCTTTAGATGTTTCCGTCTGCGCAGCTTTGCACAGGAATGATATTCTTGGAGTCATCAAGCCTATTGTTTTGAGTAGCTTTGATGTATGGAATTTGCGCTGTTTTCCACAAAAGACCTTTGATTTTGCTTTTAAATGAAATTATGTCTTCTATTCATAGGCATAATATTTGACTATTAACACATTAGGCATATTAATTTTTTCCACATGCATATGAATTCCAGCATCCATAAAGGGATGAAAAGAGGAGCATGTCAGACAAAAACATCAATCTGAAATACACAAAGATAATTGGAGTAAATTTTTCAGTACAGTCTCATCTGATTGACTCCAAGTTACTCTACACAAACCACCTAAAGTTGTCATTTCACTACAGAAAAGAAAACAGCCTGAGTTATACTGTGAGTTTAACTTCAGCTAAATTATTTTGTTGGGGTGTGTGTCTCCTGCTTCTTAAAGCTACTAGGGATAACCAGGACAACCTTCTTTTAAAAAGGATACAGGAAAAGAAACTGATTTCTGGCATTCATCAAGACTATTGTTTATTAGTATTAGTATTATTAGTAATACTTTTATTAGTAATATGTTATTAGTTATTATTAGTAATACATTTATTAGTAAAGTATTGCTTTAATATATTTTATTTAACTTTAAGAAATCTTTGCTATAGCAATGAAAATTACCACACAATCAGTAAGACTTCCTGAATGATTTTATATTCTCCCTGCTACTTTGAAAAACCTCTGCAGAAGCTAGAGAAATTTGGTAGCATAGATAATCAGGGCAGTTCATACCTCATATATACAACTGGAAATGACCAAGTTATTTGGTCATTTGTTTAACTGGTTGAAAAAACAATCATTATAAACTATAGGAAATTCAAGTATGGCTTTCAAAGACATTTCAAACCACATTCTATGTACATAAAAACTTACTAACATAATGCAGCTAATGTATTTATGGTTTAGAGCAACTGAAAAGCAAGCATAAAGCCTGCAGATGCAGGGAAGAGCCTGAGGTATGGATATTTCTCTCATCCTGGCACATATCCAACCATGATTTCATATGTGATTTGCAACCACGAATAGGTATTCACTTTAGAAACATGCCATTAATGAGATGTCTGGTTCAAATTAGTTAATTCATTCCAAGACCTAAAAAGACACAGGGCTTGGATTTAGACTTAATGACATTTGTATCTTGAAGAGTGTCATGTGAGGTTTCCATTTCAAAATTGCTTTCCTATTAGCTATGTTAAATAGCTGTATCTCAATGCCCATTATTTCCAATTATGCATCTATTAGCCAGACTGGTGATTGTATCCCAGCTAAGGACAGCAAAGCATTTCTAATACAGCAACACCATTAGCAATCACCTCTCTCTTGAAGTCAGGAAGAGGAAATACTTGGGATTATTTCAGTCACAATATCACCTCTGAAATCTGAATTTATCAGCTATAATTTAGGGCTTTGCCTATACTAAGAGCACTCTCTAAAGCTATTCCTTCTCAAGCCAGCATCAACTCAAATTGCAGTGTCAGCATACCTCTGTACGAGGATATTAGCCCAGGTCTGGGAGCAGTTTCAGCCCCAGGATGGCTGTGCCCTACTGATGCACCATCTTCCACTGAAGCTCTGGTCAAAAAGTCCACCTTCTGCAGAGCCAGCTTGGTTGTGCAGTATAACTACAGCTGCTCTGTAGCTGTTCTTTATGATAAAACTGTATCAGCAGGCCTTCTTAGAGACATACTAATTCCGTAGGTAGAAGATATAAGTATGAGCAGGGCAAGGAAAACACTTCTGCTCATCTTTATTGCCTAAATTATTAATTTATTTTATTTTTATCTGGTCTAAGTAAAGATTGTCAGGTAAGTACAGATTGTCTTTATAGTTCTTGTATCTAATAAGTATGCATTTGTGAAATCTGTTCTTTTGGAGGCACAGCAGATAAACGATTTTAAATGGTTTAGTGGGAGGTGTCCCTGCTCGTGGCAGGGGGGTTGGAACTGGATGATCTTAAGGTCCTTTCCAACCCTAAATATTCTATGATTCTATGATAAATAATAAAGAATATTTCCCATCAATTTAGGAATATGGTTAGTTTCTTAAATGGAAAGAAGAAAAGAAACATCATTAGTTTCTTAAATGGAAAGAAGAAAAGCATCATGTTTCCTCTTCAGTTATATTTTTAAGAGCCATACTCATAATCCTTTTCAATTCCTGCAAGTCTGTGCTTGTCTCATGCACAGTGATACTCAAATCTAGAAATGGAGACATATCAGCCTTGTGTAGTCTGACAGGCTCCTTGATATTTGTAGGAAGAATGTACTCTATTTATTTTTGATGATTCTAAATGTGCTTTAGCTCCAAGAGCTTTGTCATTTTTAAATAGAGAAGAATCCCCTTGCACTTCAAAATATTTCTTTGGGGAGGAAGGATGTTACACTGCAGAGGCACAGAAGCTCAGAGAAGACAAGAGAAGGCAGAGCTAACAGTGAGGTAACACAGAATTTTCTCTATGCAAAGAATGGTTTTAGTTCCAGGATTTTTTGCTGTTGCTCTTGGTATCTGTAGCTTTGCATCTGGGGCTTGAGCTTGCACCACCAAAATTAACAGAAGAACATCACTGTGATAAATATGAAGACCTCATCACTCTTCCAGCGTAACTAATTTAACTAATGCATTTTCCATCAAAATATACACTACCAGTATGGTTTTCAGTAACGCAGCACATCCCAAGTAATCACTGCATTCAGCAGCAACAGACACTGAAGTATCATTAAAAATTGTCATAGAATGGTTTGGGTTGGAAAGGACCTTAATATCATCCAGTTCCAACTCCCCTGCCATGTGCAGGGATGTCTCACTGGTCAGTTTAGAGAGTCAAACCCATGTTGCACATGTTGGCCTTAGTGTGACTGGAGTTTGGCCAAGTCACTGGATGACAGTAGCTAACAGGCATCTACAGCAATAGAGATGATCTGTGACTTGGGAAGGGAAGCAGGTGCCAGAATGATGTCCTCTAGGATGCTACTTCTATTTCTAGTAGCAACCTATCACTGTAATTAATACCAGTTTCTTCTTTCTTTAAACCCATTTGCTCATCAGGCTTGGCTGTAAACTTGTCCCTTCATTGGAGACCTTGTTTCTTGGAGACTCAACACATATGTTGCCAGCACAAGATATGGTTAGGTATCTCTCATGGCAAAATCCCATGTAATAAGACAGATTTAGTTTTAGGTTTTGATTCCCTGTTTCTTTTTCTGGGCTATCCCAGGGTAGATGCAGAATTTAGCTCTTGTTTAAGCAACACAAATATATAGCTAATGATGAAGATGCAAATCTGTGAAGCTACAGATACAGGCAAGTTAAGCATACAATTAAGCATATACTCTGTGGGATGAAGATTTTAACACTTCTTATACTATTCATACTATTCTTTGATATTTATAGTCTTGGACAAAAATTCTTAATGAGGTCAATATAATAAATCTTCCCCTAAAATTTATTTTTAGAGCTTTTCCTATGAAAAGTGTGGCTGATAATTCGTCTTTCAACAGCAAAACTTTTAAAGGAAACTCCATCAGTCCAATTGCTTTGTCTTAGGCCACAGGTATGCAAAGTATTTTAATACTGCAATGCACCTGAAAGGTGAAATAACATTTCTGCGGACCTGCTACTTGCTGCAATCACCTTTGGATTGCTATTCTGTGACTGTTTTTGTGGAGGCTAAATTAAACAGAACAAGCTTCTCCATTTTCTAAATAATTTGTTATATTTACAGTATTAGGACATTTGTGGAGGGAATATGGTCTAGTTAAATCTTGCTGGTTTGACCATGCGATTGTGGAAGTGTGAAACTTCCACAGATGTTCATGAGTCACCCCCTATTCGTGGTATGGCCCAGCTTTTCCCTGGAAGCAGGTCCATGGATTGCAGTCTGAGAAGTATTCTGACTTTGTTCATGTCTGAAGTGTTGCTAGCAATACATACTAGTTTCATTTCTGGCCTGAATTCAGGCCACCAGTCCCCATGCACCCCAGATTAATTGAAGCAGTACAGGCAGAAGAAGGTTCTTCAAGCACACACAGTTTGCTTTTATTTGCTTTTTCTTATAAGCTCATTCCCAGGACACTAAAAGAACAGAGCAAGCAATGTGCACTTGCAACAAATCTCCTATATAGAAGTCAAAATACTGAATTATATTTTCAGATCAAAGATCAAACGAAGGATTAAACAGATGCCAAAATTTTCTCTCCTAAGTCAACATTAATTGTTCTCTAATGTTGCATCAAAGCTGTATGTTTTTGTAGGACAAGTAGCAAATGCTGCAAGGGGTTTGCGACGTTGGGGACTTCACTCAGAAGGAAGGGCAGTATTTATCACAGCACTGCCACATGCACTTATTTCCATTGCAATATATGCTCACCCTATGGTTGCTGTTGAAGACTTGAAGAAAAAAAAAAAACCAATAAACCCCACAAACACTTCTGGTTAGAAGCCACAAAACCCAGCTCTGTCTGAGGTCTGACCAAAAGCCCCTTTAAGTCAGCAGGAACATTTTCATCAGCTCTAAGTGAGGAAAAAGCCTAAGTGAGAGTCCCACGAATGCTATCCATTTAATATCTCAGAGCTGCTTTTGATGATCAGGTATGCCTCTTATTTGCAACCACCTTCTCCAGGGGCTGTTTCTGGGCCAAGGGGCTGTGCTTTGACATCCTCTTAGCCTGTGGAGATATACTTTTTAATCCTCTCTTGTTCACCAGGCACTGTTTTGTCTTCCAGGTATACACACTCCTTTCCCTGCTAGGACTCTCACCAGAAGATTTGCTGCCATGGTCTTTCATGTGTTGGGTACCGCTCATGCTTCAAAAACTGAACAAGCTCTTTAGGAATGGAGGGAGTTACAGAGAGGTTGCAAACAGCCCCTGCCTGATGGCAAAAGGCCAGTCCTGGACAGGGAAGGAACTCTTCCATGGTGCAGACACCAAACACCTCCATGCCCTCTATATGCCACCTTAACACAGTGCACCAGACAGGACTGGGCACAACCATCACTTGCAAAGTTGCAGGGTACAGGCTCCATGCAAGGGTAAAAGTGTCACTTCTCCTTCTTCCAAGGTTGAGGAAAAACGCAATGATTAAAGGTAAAGAAAGGATAAATTAAGAATTATCTTGATCCTTCAGGTCAGGTCCAGCATGAAACCGAGCATTTCTGAGATTCAGAAAGTGTACTTTTTATTTCGTTATTATTCACATTTTTGCTCCCTCACAGATCCAGGTTGTGGCTGGTTCTAGATGCAGCAAAACAGCACACTTAGCAGGAAGAACTTCTATTATTCCTGGCACAGCTGGAAGCAGGAAGTTCCAGAAAGCCTGTTCTCTGGGAGTCTGCTGGCCAAGCTTTCAGACTCGTGATACTCATCCAAACTCCAGATACCATACACGCTCCCTGAGCTGCCCACTGCTGCCATTGTACTGCTGGTTTAGGAGACAATTTGATTTATGATGCGGACAATGCAGGAGCCTGATCCCACATGCACAAAGTCAGCATGCTTGGGAACAAGAAGCATCTTCCATTTTAACTCTGCTTCTTGCTGCCTGTGGCTCTGCTCAGGAGGAAGAAGCAATCACAGCCATACATGCCTCAGGCATCAGCCTCCTCCAGGTAGAGAGATGTTACAGCTGAACCCAGGTCAGTTGGTGTGGAAATACTGTCCATAGCTCTTGCATGCCTTAAACTGACTTCATCTTTCTTTTGCCATGTCTCTTTATGAGGAGACAAAGGCAGAGGAAAGGGAGGTACATGCAGGCAACCCAAGATTCCTGTCTCGCTGTCTATGAAAACACCACCTTGCTGATCTGATCTGGGAAAGGACGAGGATGGGAATCATATTGCAAACCTGGCCATGGTTCCCAGGCCATTAACAGAAGAAAGAATGTGAGGACAAGCTGCATTCAGTGCAGTCTGAATTCACTGTAGGCATAGCCACAGGAAAGGTTTCCAGATGCTCGTGATACAAGGTACCCTCTGATCTGTATCCAAACCTGACAAGTCCTCCACTTTTTCTACAAAGGAATAAGTGTAGTCATTCAGAAAGAGACATAATATTATCTTTAATGGCCAAAAAAACCCTCAGCCTGAAAAAAATCATATCAATACTTAACTTTTTATTATGAGTTTTGACTAAGGCTGAATTCTGCGCTTTTTATTTTAACATGTCTCCTCTGATGTTTTTCTGAAGCACAGGATGAAGACTTTCTGTAATTCCAGCTAAAGCCACAAAACTGAGTACAGCCATCAAAAATGAGAACCATCCTTTTTTTTCCCCACAGCCAAACAAATGGATTCAGCCAAACAATGGAGAAAAACCCTGAGACAGACCCCTTGCACAGTGGCTGGGCATAGGACTAAAATTACCATTAGAAACACATATCTGTCCAATGTCTTCATGCCAGAAATAGCTTAAAATATCAAATCACTGCAATATACTGCAAGACCAAAGACTCTACAATAAGAAAATTAAATGTTTCCATTAAAAATGAACATTGAAACTCAGAATACCATTAACAAGTACAAAATCAAGACAGAAAGTTGCTACTGTCTTAAGGTAAGTCCCTGTCTCAATAAAGGAGGTATCTTAAAAATGCTAAAGTTTAACCACTTTAACAATTCCATTTGAGCGTATTTTTCTAAAAATAGTAAAACTGCATAAAAAAACATTGCATGAGTATAAAATTGGCTCATGGTGCAACTATTTTCCTCCCCCTCTATGAAAGCTATAGCAGTAACTTTATACAGAAGTAAATGTATCCATAGTGAGGTGTAGCACGTTCACTATGCAGTTGTACAGAGTGACAGCATAGTCATGATATTCCTTATACATAAATAACCTGGAAAAAGTCCATAACTCTGGGCCTTGGAAATGCACATCTACCAAGAATTTTGCCAGCTTTAAGGATTTTGGAGTAGAGCTGTACTTTAGGAGCAAAATAGGGATCCCAGGTGGCACAAGGAAGTATCCTAGTGGGAAGACATAGGAAAGGTGCTGTATATGCTCCATCATAGGATCAGAATTGCACACCTGAGGTTACAGCAGACTCAGCAGTGAAATACACATGAACAGCTTCAGCAGCTCTCTAAAAACACCTAATTTCACCGAGATAGATGGCACAATTATGAAATGACCCAGTTTTCACTCTCCTAAGCACACACGAAGCCCACACACATACAGCAAGAAAAACTTGAGAGATTGTAAAGGCGTTCTCATTAGTAGTGACCAGCCATTAAATTTTATTGCCATTACTATAGTTACCTCTACTCCCAAGTACTAAATTTACACTTGAGAAATTTAGTCATTTCTGTAAGTAGTCAGTACTACTTAACATCACTTAACTTTTAATCAAGTTAAGCATAGTCCAAACTATGCTTTTTTTACTTTTTATAAGGCTGAAAATGTGCTGAAAATGATACTGAAAGAGATGCATTAGCTTCCTTTGATGAATCAGTCCAAAGTCTAACACAAATAAATCAGGGATGGAGACAGAACCACTTTTCTATTCAGTTCTGCATTTCATAGTAGGCTGTTTTCTACCCGTTTAGCTTTCTGACTGAGCTCTTGATGTGCCCTAGCAAACTTGAGAGCCAGTGTGACAAAGTACTATGAGCAGCAGACAGTCATTAGTCATCTTAGCTTTGAGTTGGAATGTTATCTTTCATTTTTTCATGATTAAAACTAAAAATACCCATTTACCAACAGATCATAGAAGTATTCTATTATACTGTATAGTCTATTCACTGTATATTCTGTGGTGAGACATGGGTTAATAGGATCATCTTTCTGAGAGTCATTCCTCCCCTGCTGCTTTGTGGAAAAGTAATCTTAGTCAATTTTCAATCTTCCCAAAGAATACGCTGCTGATCGGAAGTGACATTAAGCTTTGCCTCCTCTGCATGTAGAAACACACATAGCTGCAATCACGCCTCCATGCACAAGCAAGAAGACCCTCAAAGACAACCTGACAGCTTCAGCAGAGGTTTCCATCATACCCCAGCACCTAATTGTGTTTCCACCACTTGCAATTAATATCCTTCCTCCTCTAGAAGCAGTAATTCTTCTGCAAGGAAGCATCACTGGGGGTGGAAATGATTGTTCAAGCCTCAGAGTTTATCTGTGAGCCATCACACTGCACAGGCTGGTCTTAGTTGCTACTTAGTCCTTGTCCAGGTTGCACATCTGGGCTAAATACTCGACCTATATAGAGAGCCTGTGTCAGGAAATACCTAAAATCAATCCAACTTGGTTTTAAATCCTTTTATAAAGTGTAAGTCTCTGTTTTATGCAGACCTGGACTGTCTGCTCCAGCAGCAAGTTCAGGCATGTATACCTTTTTCTAACATCACATCTGTTGTTATTATTTCATACAAAATAATAAGAGGAATGAATAAAAACAAACACTTCTCATAAAGCATAGAAGTCACCGTAGTGCCTGGAGCTATTGCTCAATGATTTCAGATGGAAGTTGCGCGGTTACAATTAACCTGAAGTCAAACTTCCCACCCCTGAAAAGGGAATCAGTTTGTATTTCCTAGAGCACATTAAAAAGAAGTTTAGTTGGCTTGTTTGCTTTGCACTAAATTCTTCTTTTTGCTGGACTTTTTATTCTTAAATGCATGGTTGATCCAAGTCCAGCTCTAAGACAGCACTAAAAAGTTAGTAGTAGCTAATACATTTAAAGTCCAAAAGAGTGGAAAACTGTTTCAGTGAAGGGATCAAAAACTGGCCAAACGCACAGAGAAAATAATCAGAGGTTCTTCAGATATACCCAGAAGTGCTGAAAAGCAAAAGATTTGGGAATTCATATAATAGCTTCCTTCTTTCCTTTAAAGAGCCCTATGTCCAAGCAGTTGTACCCTTGAGAAGCACCCTGAAAGCAGAGTAGTTAAGAGTTTGAAGCATCAGGAACTAAAGCTTCAAAGAACAATTAAATCCCTAATATTTGAGAAAATCAAATCCAGGCCTGGACTGGAAACCAACAAACATAAAGACAGCATAAAGAGCAGAGGAGTGGAATTGCCAGGATGGAAGGAGGGATGCAGAAGGTATGCTTCCCCTGGGAACAGGGCTGTGACTGCCATTTGGGCTCACAGATGAGACACAAACCCCAGGGTAGCACAGGAATCCCATTGGAAAATGCGCCATTGATGAAGAAATCTAAGGACAGAGCCCAGTTTGCAAAAGCAAGGAATTATTCTCTGGTTCCTGAGAAAGGCATGTTTTTGAAGGAGCTCATAAAACACGTGCACTCTGCTGTCAGGCTCTCCCTTTCCCACATTTCACCAGCTGTGCTTCCCATGAGGTTTTGCTCATCTTCCTACAGGATTTCAGCTGCTAAATGACTTTTTAGCTTTTGCTTGTCCATTGTCAAAATGGTGCTCTGCGCGCACCAGAGCCTCTCCGTTTCACTTCCCCCTCTCTACCTGCCGTCAAACTAGTCAGGGAAGAGCCCATTTAGGGAACTAACGAATAACATTAAATGAAAAATGCCTCAAGCCCAAGCAAGTGCCAGGATTCTGTGGGTTTAGAAGCTTTATTCTTAATATCTTTTTATTTTTGAGCATTCACCATTGTCACAAGCCTCAAGCTTCCTGCCTGCAGGAAAAGTGCTAAAAATACCATGAGAAAGACATGGCTCTTGCTGTTTCTGAGCTGATCAGAAGGAAGAACTGGAAGTTCAGCAGGGAAGCTGTTATGAAGCTCCAGCTCCATGCTACAGAGCTGAAACAGTTCAAGTAAGGTTCAGACAAATATCTCGCAGCGTGGGCACCTCTCCAACACAAATGAGTGAGTGTTCAGAGGTCCTTCCACCCTATTCCAACTTCCTGCGATTTTGCAGCTTTATGCAGCCCACAAAAGATTCCCAAAATTCATTCTGTCTAAACATCTTTTCTGCTTTGTTTAACAATTCAGCCCTGGTCCAGAAAAGGCTCATAATCAGAGGCTGAACACTTAACACACAGGAGGCTTCACTGATTCAATGCTAAGTGTGTCAGAAGCTTCAAATGATATGAAATGTGAGTTATCAGTGAGTTTGAAATTGCATGTCTGCTTGCTCAAGGCTGAAAGCCCAGAGATCCAAAGTGAAGGCAGTGCATTTACCAGCCTGTGGACCCAATGGGGACTGCTCAGGAGAACACCCTAATAAACCCCAGTTTATACTATTTGCCCAGTGAGGTTTGCCATCCTTTCCCTGGAGAGAGGTGTCATGTTAGCAACAACACATGCTGTCACCATGCCTCCATTGCAAAATATGCTAATGTGAAAAGTGCAGGTCATAACTGGGGATTTATCATTAACTCAACTGCTGCCTTGGAGAGTCCACCCACCTTCCCACCCACAGGAGCTGGAAGTATGTACTAAGCAGAGGTATACTGCACTTGAAAAGCTGTAGAATAGAGAAAGCTTGGAGACCAGCTTCCATGAGCACTGAAAAAGAATATCTTTGACTTGCTAATTGGGAGGAAAAAGTCTGATTCAGGATTAATGAACAGAATTATGGAGTGGTTTTGCAGAACAAAAGTGCTATTTTCTCTCCTTTTTCTCAGAGCTCTGTGGTATTGTAGCTGCATAACTCCATACCAGCACTTTTTGATCATAATCTGAAAACTTTCCAATTCTATTCCTTTTCTGTACAAGGGCTCCACATGTACAATTGCCATTGACTGGCATTCAAGCATCAAAAACCCCCAAAGTGCATATTTGCTGTTGGTGTATTAGCAATATCAAACAATTCAGATATGTCTGCAGTATTTTGTGTTCCACATGCTACTAGTCCTCATCGTGATTCTCATTATTTAGAAAGCAGACTTTACCTGCTACCAAAACTTTACCTCCCCATCCCTTTTTGCTTAATAGTTTTAAATAACACTGAATACTTTCAGCTGCAGGGTGAGAGCTTTGCTCCTTGTTCATTGTGGACTTGAGCTATTGCTTGCAAACAGACATCACCGTCTTTTTTGTAGAAGTGTTTTCAGGTCCTAAGCAACAGGCAGTAGTTTTGCAGAAGAAATGGGTCAAGAATATATTATCTTTCATATTTTCTTCTCTGTTAAGCTAAAGAATTCAGTTGCTCAGGCAGAGAACAGATGTTATACCTAGTGATTTCAGTGGCCAGATGCTTCGACCCTCATTCCTCCTGGGCTGCAAATTTGGCACCTAAGGAATTTATCCTTTTTCTTCTCTGAGCACATGCATCCCACCCATCTCGTGGCCTCTGCAGTACCTGGGCTCATTTTGTCAGCATTTCCAAAGGTCTTTGGAAGAACACTCATAGCTTCTTGCCTCTCTTTATGACCCACCAATCACCTGTTCCACTACAAGATGGAAACAATTTTTTTGGGGCCCCTTTTTGTCACTTACATGTATTTAACGAAATACCTGATGTAAAGGAACTGGACCAGACATGAGACACTCATATGAGGAGCCTGCAAGAGTTTTGGACTGAAGTCCTCTGCTGGGATCCTAAAGCATCCAGAGGAGCCTGAGGAAGAAAATATCTGCCAAAAGAGCTGTAAGATATTTTTCTCTTTGTCTTAGCTTGGGTGTGTGCTGGACTTTTGCTACAACTGAGCTTGGCTACTTCTCTCCTCAGTCCTCTATGCAGTAGCACCATAAGAGTTATCACCTCACCTTAGTGGACATGCCCTGAAGACTGGGGCACGTCCCCTTGCTCTTGGGTCACCTGTATCTTGGAGTAAATCTGAGTTCAGATTTACCATGGGAAATTCCAGCCTTCCCTCCAGTCATGTATATAAGCCATCTATAACCCAGACATACTTTTGGCAGAGTTCTCAATGGAATTTTTGCTCGGAATTTGAAGTGAGTAAAGAAAGTGCAGTTTAAATACTTGGTGGGATAAAACCGGGTCTGTCCTTTGGGATAGGGTACTTGACATCCAGCTTGTGATGGCAAATGTTATTCTAACTGTTTCTGGAATATTTTCTGTAACTTCTCAGCGTATAAAAATTAAGGGGGAAAAGAGAAAAATCATGTTGCTATAAGCTGAAGTTTTAAGTTCCGCTTTTAGGCAATCACATATGAAAGGCTGTTTGGCTGAAATTGAAGTTTCTGTTTTAAGCGAAAGATCTCTAGGAGGGTTGAAATCTGGCTCCATGTTCTGACATCCTCTGTTGTGTGTATGGGGCAAACTCATTACACTATAGAAACTTATCTTGGGAGAAAAAAGAGTGTATTGAAGGCAAATCTGGCATAAGGGTGGTTAAAATGGTGAGTGCTTACATCCAGATTTGAGATCAGCTCTTCTAAGATACTTTGAAGTTTTCCCTGCATTTGACAGATGTTTTAGGAGGACCCTGAAAGTAGAGAGGAGCCATAAACCTGTCACCATAAACCAATGTATTTCTGAAGAAGAGGACATAAAAATGCTCTGATTTCTGGGAAAGAATGAGAAAGATGGTTTTCAGTTGCTCCCATTGCAAACAACACTGTCTCCCAGCCCACCATGATGATTAATGCACACAAGCAGTTTACAGTAAATCTTGGATGTGTTAGAAGGAGATACTTGGCTTTGCTCTGTGCTCTCAGGTCAAACATAACTCCCCTTGAAATGGGAGACTCTTTTGCTTTCTAAAGTTCATATGAGGAAACAGGTAAAAAGCAAATCTAGGGACAACGGAGACTGCCGAACTCCTGACCTCCTTCATAGGCCAATGAAAACCAGAAGTCAAGCAGGAACATTTGGGGTTCCCCCTCAGGTTTCCTTTTAGGCCCCAGCCAGGAGGATCAATCTTGTAGAGCCAAAAACTACAAGGAAACTACTAAATTTGTGATGCATGAGAACATGAGGAAGATACCATCTACAGGAAGCACTGAAGCTCCATGATCTAAGCAAGCAAATCAGATTTAAGAAGCTCTGTTAGCCATTGTCTGGATGAGCTACTGAGGTCCAAAAGAAAGAACAACTTAAATACAGGTCTCTGGTGCTTAAGCAAATTGAGTCCCATTATAGAACAGGTGAATGCTGCACCTAGTAGTGTCTCCTTCTGGGTGGTGAAGATCTGTCTGCCATGTCCTAGGATTCAAAACTGAGCATTTGTCTGTCCTGAATGGATCAGTACACTGCAAACATAACCAACATAGCATGCTCTGGGAGAAACAAGGCCCCCAGACATGTTTCCCTTTATCTGACTTAAAACGATTCCCCAGATGGCTAACGCACCCACATGGCTGTCATGAATACACATCTCATAGGGGAAGTTGCTGAATGTCAGTCTACTGACGTACAAAGGTGTTGTCAGCCCATGCTGCAGGAGATACCTCTTTTCTCATAAACATCAGGAGCTGAATGGAGGCTGGAGGCCAAAGATGAGTATGATTCTCCAACCTAAGGGCTAGGGGATGAGAAATCCTGCCCTGATGCTTATTTTGGTATTTGTGTTAGCTCTCAATGAATGAAATAGAGAAATATCTATTAGCTTCCATCACCACTACCAAAACAATCACTACCTGTGGCTGTATTTCTAATGGCAGGAGCTTAGATTGCAATCTGTTGCTAAACGCAAAAATCATACCTCTTTCAAAACTCTCATCTTTTTAGAAGTTTATAACTATAAAAATACACTTAATCCTTTAATATTGACTTCATTAATATCTACTTTGTGCTGTTAGTTGAACTTGGTCCTTGGGAGTCATTTTGATTACACAACACCACTATCACCAGGTACATACATTACATAATTCACAAGCAGCCCAAGACTGATGCACAGTGGTACAAGAAGTCTGTCAACCAATTCATTAAAAACAACAAAAGAAAAGGTAAACCACAAAATAAATCTGTGATTAACCAAAAACCAAAAGCCACAAAGGTGCTCATTTAATCAGGTTCACTATTCACTTTGAGAGTAATATGTTTTATGTAGCTAGAAACGACAGAGTAAACACACTAGGTAGCAGACAGAAGAAAACATGTAAGCTCCCAGTACATGAGTTATGTTTAACTTATGTATACAAAACCTTCTAGTACATTCATTGCTTGGGCTGTTGGATGCAGCAGCACTTTTGCAACTACAGTATCCTGCTAATGCTTGTGTGAAAGCAGAAGCAGAACTGGTTTTACTGTTATTTGCAGACCTGTACATTCATAGGATTCCCCCACTGTAAATAACCACAAGCAAACAGGAGATTAATCCTCATTCTGGGTGCTTCCACTATTAAATAACTCAGTCCATCCATGAGCAACAGCTACTGGAAGTCACTGTGGTCTGCTGAAACTTGCCAGAGTTTTTGTGATATTCTGCGCTATTTAAATCCCAACAGACACAGAGTGATGCAGCCCCACACAGACCATGCAGTGCAGGTTTGGGCTCACTCATGTGCTGGAACAGGAAATCATTCACTTGTCCTAATACAAGGGTAAAATATGTTTCCTCAGCTCTGACATATAGTAGTATATCATGTAATATTTTATAAGAAATTCTTGTAAAATACACTTTACAGTGTATTTGGCCTGATTCCCCTTTATAAGAAAACTCCTTTAAGCACCTCTCCAGAATGTCACTTTAAAGCCTCTTTTTGCTTAGAAAAATGCTGCAGATCACTGTGGAAATAAGGAAGGAAAACCTTATCTTTCCTTGTGTCCACTTAGCCTATAATAATGGCACAAATCCTTGCTCACCAATGCCAATATGTCACCTACCAGAAGTACTTTATGTCCAGAAGGGCACTTAGGTATCTATCAACAGATTCACTGGACTGTCCTTCATAATTTAATTCAAACAGAGTGAGAGAGATTCACAGTTAAACTCAAGTACTCTAAAGAAGCTTTAAATGATCCCCACATACTTCCGCTGATGGCTTCATAGGCACTCTTGACTCTGAGTCACCATCTGGCATCTCTTAATTCCCCCTCTTGTTTTTCTCACCTTTTTTTGGTTGCCATTTTTAGCTGTGGGTAGAAAAGAGAAGCAGTTTTCCTTTTACACCTGTCAAGTTGATTTAGCACTGCCTGTGAATGCATGAAGAATAAACCGCCTTGCTTCTCTCTGATGGTGTTCCATCCCTTCCAGCACACAGCAGACACCCAGAGCACCCTGTTCATTCCCACACTGGGATGATAAAACCGGAAGGGAATGGAGTCACAAATGTTCCTTTAGCTGTGCTACAAGGAAATTGGAAATGTGCTTGCATCAGAAACAATGAATTAACACTGCAGTGTATTTTGATAACAGTTTAATGTGGTGTTTTTCATTACTTGATTGGATATGTAAAAACCCCACTGAACACCTTCTGAAGTCAACAGAAATAGCCAGAGAAAGGCTTCTGGAGAAGCAAAGCTAGCCTCTGAAAGAGGCAGATGTGCTCAGTGATCAGCATCATCTGTGGCTCAGGAAAAGAAGTCCCCAACGGGAAAATAATCAGACAGCAGCAGTTTTAGAGACCCATTTGGGGCTGGCCACAGTGTCCTCTAAATGCCCTTATTCCACTGTCCATTCACTTTATTCTTGTCTGCGCATGGACAGCGTGTTCAGGCAGGTTACTGAGAACTTCTACATTGGATATGTAACTGCACAGATACAATGGGCATGGCCATCCTTGAATGAAATCCCATACAAAAAGGAAGGAAACTCAAATGTTCTCTTTGGTTAATGGCCTATTGAATTAAAGAGGACCAAACTGTCCAGCAAGGTATCTCCTTGGCACAGAAAGATTAAAGGTGATTGTATGTTTCCAATATGAGTGACTATTCCTGCAACCACTGTTTTCTCTGGTGAATGTTTGAACTGAGTTAAGGCTACTGAATGTTTTTCGTGTGTAATCACTGGATTGTAACAAGCAAATAATTTTGACTACATCAGAGCTTTGTTTGTCCCCATTTTCCTTGAGTACCCAAACCCCTAGTGTTAAAGGCACATATTTACATGTCCATTTCAAAAAGCCTTGCTTTATGAAGCAAGCAGTACTAGAAGAGATATACTCACCATAGGCTGGACAAAAAGACCAAGTCTAATATAGCCTTCGTATCATAATAATACAAGCACAAGCAACAATTATGTGTGAAAATGAGAACCAAATCTCAGCTCTGTACCCAGGTAACAAGCCTGTTGGTAGCCTGCTTTTAATGCAATGAATTGGGCAAGGCTCAAAAATCCCAGGAAAAAAAGGCTCAGACACTGAAAAAGCAATAAATTACTTCTTCTGCACCATACCTTCCACTTCCACTACTTCATCTTTTTGACAGATTCTAAGATCACCCAGCTGACAGAAGTGTTCATTCCACAACCAAAGGAAATAAGTGAAATTTGATTGCGAACTGTCTGATTGACCTGTCTAACCAGCTCACTGAACAGAGAATAACATTAAAAACCGAGAATGAATTCAAATAATGAGGGACTCGTAATATGCTGGCATTTCAAGAACAAGTCTAGACTCAGGTTTATGCTATTAAAATCTATTCAGTGAAGCCATCCCTTTTTTAAAGAGGTATTTTTCTCACCTTAAGTTCGAATTCAGAGAAGGCTGCTGGGAGAACTATCATAGGAAAGTTTTCTCTAGCATAATCAAATGTGTTTATTCTGGTTTATTTTTCTCTTGTTACATTATTCATTGAAATCATGAGTAAGGAAAGACGCTAATAAAAAAGGTTTGGCCAATTTTGAGGGCATTGCTCATTATTCAGTCTTGGTCATCCTTTGTCTTCTTTCACTGTGGCATTCTTTAAAGTATGGGCTGTTAAATGGAATGGCTATGTTACATTTTATTATTCTACGTGTTTGTAGAAGTGCTGAGGGAAAAACAGAAGCTGGTAGATGAAAGCACACTCATTAAAAGCCACACGTTTTCATCTTCGCTTGTCACATCTGGCAATTAGGATGTGATACAGGTCGCATTAAAATTCATGGGATATGCACCTAGGGCCAATGAGTTCATTCTGAAAAGTTGCTGGCATAAGAATTACAAGCAAAAGCTTTATAATTAAAATCTACATTCTAGGTCACAGGAGTGCTCCACTTTCTCTCAGCTTCCCAGGAATGGAGCCAGCTACAGGGTTTAAGAGAAGTGATACAAATGGGCTAGAAAACAGCAGTGCTGGTAATTACCCAGCGTATGGGTAATTCTGTGCTTATTTCTTCTTTGTCCCTATACAAGTCATTTATCACTAAGTAGCTTTCATTAAATAACAGCCTAAGTAAGCAGTCATCCCCCAACCTTCATTTTACCCTCTGATTCAGCTCCATAACCCAAAAACCTGTTTCCTCTTCCCCCTCAATCTCATTTGTACTTCCAGTTCCTGCCCATTTCCCTTCACATCTTTCCGGTAAGCTCCCTGACACGTTGCTGACAGCCTCTGCTGGCTCTGCTCCCTGACAGACCCACACCAGTCACCCCATCTGGCTTGTGGCCCTCGCATTTCACTTGAAGGCACCCTGCCAGTGTGTCTAATAGCTTCTTCACAGCCAGAGCTCTGAGGCATTACCCTATCTTCAATGTGCCAGCAAAGTTCAACACGTTGCACTTCAAATGTCTTTGCAAAATTGACTTTGATGACTCTCTTTGCTCCTAGACTTCCTCCTGACCCTCTAGGTAAGCCCTGAGCCTGCCTGTCTGTTTTCAGTCTCCCCCTTTTCCGTCTTTGCTCTAGTTGGACTCATCCAAAACCATGATACTAGCAAGCAGTGCTGCTGATTCACAGGTTACTTTTCCTTCTGTGTTTCTTTCTGTTCTAGCTGGAAACCTGATGTATCTTGGTGACCTTTTCTTAAGTACTTGCAGCTATCTGTTCAATGTCTTATATGTCATTCGTATCTTCTTCCTAGTGAACAAATTCATCATTCAAATGCCAGAAACACCATAAGCATCCATATTTTTAACTTCATACCCTCTTCATGTCTTCATCACCATTTTACAGCAAAATCTTTCCAGTTTTTCCCAGATAACATCTCTATGATTCAGCTTTTCCTCCTCAGTCACTCATTGATGTCTCTCTCCAAGCCTTCATTATCTCTTCTCTTGATAAATGCCTTGATAAATGCACTACCAGTTCTATTTTTATACATGCAAATCCTTTCTGCAAGATAATTTTCCTGGTTGCTTGCATTGGCCGTTTTATCCTCTTTTTGCCTTCCTTTACTGACTCCTCCTCAGACACATATCCAGTGAGATCCTGACCCACACAAGAGATTCTTATACAACATAAATTTAAAAAAACAACTAACCAAACCCCTTCAGAATTACGGTGTTGAGCAGGTGGCAACATACACAAAAACATATATTTAGCAAGCAAACAGGGATGTATCTAAAGAGTTTCATCAAGCCTGGGGAAAACAACAGATGAGACAAGACAAAGTCCTGTCCAAACGAACCTACTTGAGCAAGCCCAGAGAGGCCACGGAGATGCTGTGAGGGCTGGAGCAGCTCTGCTCTGGAGCCAGGCTGAGAGAGCTGGGCTGGGGCAGCCTGGAGAAGAGAAGGCTCCTGAAGGGGAGACCTTAGAGCAGCTCCAGTGCCTAAAGGGGCTGCAGGAACCTGGAGAGGGGCTTTGGACAAGGGATGGAGGGAGAAGACAAGGGAAATGGCTTTAACCTGCCAGAGGGGAGACTGAGATGAGCTCTTAGGCAGAAGCTCTTCCCTGTGAGGGTGCTGAGGCGCTGGCACAGGGTGCCCAGAGAAGCTGTGGCTGCCCCATCCCTGGCAGTGTTCAAGGCCAGGTTGGACACAGGGGCTCGGAGCAAGCTGCTCTGGTGGAAGGTGTCCCTGCCTGTGGCACGGGGCTGGAAGTGGATGAGCTTTAAGGTCCCTTCCATCACAAACCAGTCTGGGATTCTAGGATTCTATGAAATCATGATAGCCACATACAAACATAGATTATGCAGAGATTACACAGAAATAAAATACTGTGAGATTTGTGAAATACAAAGCAAATGTGCAGTAAACACCATCCTGCCACATAAATAAACATTACTCCTTTATTTTTTAAGGGCATTAAGAATGGAGGTATGGCCAGAACAAGAGCTACTCTAAAAAGTATTAGTTTTGTAAATCAAATAAAAATAATTATAGATTGAACTGTGGCAGATTTTGGTGCAATAGGATTAAAAGGGGGAACCTTTCAGTCCAAACCCCCAGCAATGTGCAGCATTGAGCAGTGTTCATAGGGATCTCAACCCCATAAACCTCCTAGTGATGGATTTTTGCCTGTATACAGGCAGACCTCCCAGACCATTTATACTGATCTGCCCCACAGCTCATAGCAGAGAAGGCATACATTAAATCTATTAAAGGCCTCATAAAAGAAAAATATTGATGTTAACAAGACTCTTTCCAGGGATCTGAATAGGCTTTGGATAGAAGCCTAAATAAACAAGGATAGAATTAGAAAATGGAAATATGTATACACAGAAACCTGTCAATCCAACTGCTTACCTCCCAAGGATGACCTGGTACCACTTCATTTATGAGCTGTTTAAAGGCCAAAGAGACTGATTGTGATTGATATTTCGAAGTGTTACCTTGATCAAGTATTTGCAAATATTGATTCTAACAATTATTTGAACCCCCCCACACACATTGCAACCCCACTATCACCAATAGGATTTCTCTCTACATTAGTCTTTCACAGATAAAACTTATATATTCTCACTACCTTCAGTAATAAGCTTAAATAAATGGAGTTGGTGTCATCTGTCCTGTGCTGTGTCCTTCAGACTGCTATGTTTGATTTCAAGTTTGATTCAAAGCTAGGGCTGATCAGTACCAGCTGCTCAGCCAAAGGGCAGATCACACATTTCTTGTTTCTCCTCTTTCTTCATCCCAGCTCCCAGCCAGACTATTGTTTGTTGTAACTAATTAATCCCTCATGCCCTGCCTGCCAGGGAACCTCACAAACCCCAGATTTTTGTATTTATTGCATGTCTAATAAATTAATTCCAGTTCTGGATATATTTATTAACACATTAAAGTATACGGATACACATAACACCTGTATTTACACAGCCAGATTTAGAGTTACTAGTCATGGATGTCTGTTTGATAGCTGCTGTTATTACTTCTAGCTGTCTTCTTAACAGGTCAGATGTGAGAAGTTATAGTCATGTATCATTATTTAGACGCCTCAGATTATCAGATCTTCATTTCAAACCAATTCCTGGTGACACAGTGACATGGCATTAAGCATTGGGGTCACTGCACTGGCAGGAGCTGGCCCTCATCTGCATTTGGGAGAGTTAAAAAGACATTTCAAGTATTATAGCTAGAACTTTTAACACTGCAATTAAAAATGCCAGATACTTCCTGCTAAAAACCTCCCGTTTTCAATTACATCTTTAACAAATGGTAACCATCCTCTTTGCTGGGTGTTTGCTTGAGGGCTTATTATGGCTATTTCAGTTAAAATAGTTCAGCTGCTCCCAAGGAAATACAGCATTTTCCCATATTAAAGTAAGTGTAACAGGCAGATTGTTGAGCTGGTGTCAAGCCTTCATGTGCTGGAGCAAGAGTGAGTTTGGTGGAGGGAGTTAGCTGTTTGTTACACCTCTGGCTGTTATTTTTCGTAGAATCACAGAATCCCAGACTGGTCTGGGTTGGAAAGGACCTTAAAATCATCCAGTTCCAACCCCCTGCCATGCGCAGGGACACCTCACTATAGACCATGCAACCTAAGACTCTGTTCAGCCTGGTCTTGAACACTGCCAGGGATGGAGCATTTATCACTTATTTGGGCAACCTGTTCCAGTGTCTCATAAGCTTATAGGCTTTAAAACCTCCTATTACACATGGCTGGTGAAAGCTTGGAAGCTCAGTTGGTTCAAAAGAGCATCAGCCAGGAGGGACTGAGCTCTTTTTAGGTGTTTTTGGTTGTGCATCACAAGTCCTTGCCAGGCTTCCCTTGACTTTCTGCTTGGCCATGCAGTGGAATAGGAGGAGGCTGAGGAAGGACCTTGCCTGATGGAATGCAGATCTAAAATGATTCCCTGGACTCAGAGAGCCAGGTAGGGGGAAAAGTAAAAACCAGTAAATTAGAAGAATTCACTTCAGTTGGTTGGCACAAAATGAAGTGTTTTCTTGGAGAAGGCTTGAGGAGGTCTATGTTTCCTTTCCTAATTCCATATTTTCCTATATACAAAAATGAATGTGATTCCATGGCCAAATTCAGGCTATATGTAAGACTTCAGGATGCTCCCCTAGTAGGTCAGCAGTGTTATATAGTTTGAATTTTGTACTGCTGTACCTGCAGTGCATAAACTAATTCAGGTTTGGAAGGGATGAGTGTTCCACAACAATGGAGGTGGTTGTTGGTACTGCTGCTGCCTTCTTTGCACTTGTAAGGTGCTCATTGCCACAGGTGGAGAACAAGGAAGATGCCTATCTGTAAAGACAAATGAACACTGCCCTCACAGCTTGGATGCTGTCCTTATTGCTGTCATATTTGGTGGAGTATGTGTGAAGCCATGGGGTTGAGGAAATCAGTGCAATGCCAACAGGGAAGGTGAGAGCAGAGCTGAGCTACAGAACATCCCATTACAGATGGGAAATCTGTATTGTCTATACCACACTGAAGAAGAAAAAGCCTGGTACCTTATTAGGTAGCTTTAAAATCCCTGTGCTGCCCATAGTTAGATAATAAATCCAATAAACTAGTCCTTGTCACAGTCCAGCCAGTATTTTCAGCAGCAATCCAAACTGCCCACCCCACAGTTTTCCATATTTCAGAAATGGTATTTTCTTATCAATATTCATTATTATAAAAGCCATCTTTTTGCTAATCAAAAGGTAATTAATTTGTTAGTGTTAACATTAAATGTTTACTATCTCCCAGAATGTAACTGGGAAAAGCTAAAGCCACTCTACAACCCTGGATCCACTGTTTTCCTGTATTCCATGTATTAATGGCTCTAAATTGCAAACTTTGCTCCTTATGCTCCAGCTGCTAACATTAAAAGTTTCCTTCCGAAGTAAAGAGGAGTGTAGCTATAGGGATTTACAAATCTAAAGCTCATGGGCCAAACTCACTCCCAAACCTACTGGTATCCCAAACCATTAAAGCACCAACCATATATGTGGGAAGCACAGAAAGAAATTACACTTCTTCCAAGGATAACTGAATGGTAAAAGCTGATCGAGTTTCTGCAGACTTTAATAGTTGCCTATTTTCATCCCTTCAAACACAGAAAACAGAAAATGGGATTAAGGGTGGCCTTTTTTAGGGTTAAGGCATTTTTGCTGCTGTTTAACTTCTTTATCCTACAGGTCAGTAATTAAATAGAACTTGTTATAACTTAGCCTTTTCCAGGAAGATCTTTGTTTACAGATCTTCCTCTGGAGGCCTTTAAAGTGAAATCTCAAAGCAATCCGCAGGTTTACAAGTAAAAGTACTGCAGGAACCTCTCACAGATTAACAAAAAGAGCCAAAGAATAAAGTAAGGTGGCACCGTATGCCATCAGCTTTAACAGAACCCGTCTCTCCTCTTTCACTTATAGAACAACAGCTTTAACAGCAAACCAGTTGTCAAGTGTAAGAAAGAAGGCAAAATCCATATACTAGCTAGAGCGCAGCCTAACTGATAATTATTACCACTCTAAAATGTCTTTACTTGATGAAGAAAGGGTTAAAAAGCCTATAAAAGTTCTGTTCCGTGGGATAATGTGTTGTCATCATCATCGCCACGACCACAGTTATTGGTATTATTACCAAGACTGCTATTAACTGGGTATTCATTAATGCTAAAAGTCACAGTCAGCATGAGATTAGCAGACTCCAAGATCTGGGGGAGGAGGTGGAAAGTTACCTGGTGGAGTTTCAAGAATGGATTTTCCTTTTTTGTTGCTTTTCTTCGCTTTTAACTCTTTCCTGCTTGGTTTGAACCGGGAGTGCTCCTCTGCCTCTGCAGCACGAATAGGTCCTTCCTCTCCAGGCTGCTCCGTGAAAGGAAAGAACTCTTCACCGGGATATGGAAAGGAATAATAGTGATCCCTGTTGCTAATCTCCTGCAGGTAATAATCCTGATCGTCCATGGGTACCGCCTGGGACATGTCCCTCAGCAATGCCACCCCAAAGGCGCAGAGAGCAAGGCAGAGTTGAGAAGAACATGAGCCTTTCTTGCTAAGGGCAATCATTATCCTTTGCTTGTGCAGCAATCTCTGCAAGCCCCAGAACTTTATATGGAAAGGGGAAAAACGGAGAGCCTTGGCAGCAAACCCCCCTGGAGGAGTGGCAGAGGGCTACAGGATCCTGCCTGTGTAAAGCGCCTCCGCTTTGGGATAGTTCAGCAGGAGTTGCGAGGAGCGCTGCGGGACGGGGCTGCGGAGGGAGGGGGCAGGACTGGGATGCATGTGATCGTCGCGCTCCCTAGCCAGACAGACGGACCAGCGCTGCGCTGCGCCGGCGTTTGGCAGGTGGGATCACCAGCGCGGTTAGCTTCCTGCTTGCCCTCTCCTGCCTTTCATGTCTTTTGTGTTGCTGTGGTTGCTTTCTCGCAACGTAAGAGGTACAAGAGAGTTTCAGCTGAATCCCCCAACAGTTTCTGCAGCCTTCCCGCACGGAGCTGATCCAAGAGAGCACTTATTCAGAGAACAGTAAACTTGGCAGCCAGCCTTTGCTTCCCAGCCTGTCTTCAAAGTGATTTCCCCCCACCCCAGGAAATGCTGTGCAGATGGGGTGGGCACACAGAGCCTGGGATGAGCCCTGCCTGTGGCTGGCAGGGTTCATCTGCCTGCGCTTTGACCGTGGGTGCGCATGAAGGTGCGTGGGACATGAGTGTGTGGCAGACGAGCTTCATTCCGTATATGTTGTGCTGTGTTCCCTTTCATGGTGTTATATTTTTTTCTTTTTAGCTCGTACAAATGTAGGATCCCTCTCTAGCACTCATCTCAGCCTCTCTTGTTTATATATTATATATATGTTATATATATGGTTACATACTTTCTATAAAATATATTATATATGTCTGTATATTTAGATATTTTCTATCTATATATAAAATATGTTATATATGACTATATATTTAGATATTTATTTTATATCTGTATACATAAAAATATAAGTAATATACAAGTCTATCTACACAGATGCTAGGCAGATGTTTGAAGTCACCTTTGAGGGTGGTGAGGTGCTGGCACAGGGTGCCCAGAGAAGCTGTGGCTGCCCCATCCCTGGCAGTGTTCAAGGCCAGGTTGGACACAGGGGCTTGGAGCAAGCTGCTCCAGTGGAAAGTGTCCCTGCCCATGGCAGGGGGTTGGAACTGGATGAGCTTTAAGGTCCCTTCAACCCAAACCAGTCTGGGATTCTGTGATTCTATAACTAATAAAACTCAACATGTGCCTATTTATGAGGCTTATCCTGGCAGCTCTCTGGACACAGCCCACCTGAAAAGCATGGACATGCTTCATCAGTTCCCCCTTTTCTCACTCTTTTCGAATAATCTTGACATTTATTCACTCTGGAACATCTTCTAAACAGATTAGGATGTATCGTGCTAGCAGCTGCCCACATGCAACCCAGTGTCTTTAATAGAATCAATTTGTTTGAAGATAAATATCTTTTCATCTTTTTCATATTTCTTAAAGCAACCTTCTATGCTGAAAGAAACGTGCAGCACCTGGCTCACATGAAATATGACAACACTCCTGTGTTGAAAACACCAGCTTATGTTTTCATCATGTATATTTTATATCTTGTCCAGTCAGCTGAGAGACAGCATTACATCTGTTACCCCACTCTTTATTCTGCCTTTGCAATCCTCTTTCATGTGTGTTTCTCATAACTTTAATATCATAATAATCATAATTTCATATCTTGTTTCCTATATCTTTTGGTGTATTTGGTTTCAGACTGTGGTGATTCAGTCTCATATATTTAACGATCATCCTTCCTTTCTAGCAACTAGCTCCAAAAGCAATTTTGTGATTATATGATGACTGTTTGTCCTGGGTTCAGCAGTAGCAGTCATTTTTCTCCTTCTTAGTAGCTGGTTCAGTGCTGTGTTTTTGACTTTTGGCCTGGGAACAATGCTGATAACACCGATGTTTTCAGTTGCTGCCCAGTAATGTTTACTCTGACCAAGGACTTTCTCATGCTCTGCCAGGGAGGAGGGGAAGCCGGGAGAAAGCAGAGACAGGACACCTGACCCAAACTGACCAAAGAGGTATCCATACCACAGCACATCATGCCCACTATATAAACTGGGGGCAGTTACCCGGAAGGGTTAGATCACTGCTCGGTTGGGCTGGGTTTCAGTTGGCGGGTGGTGAGCGGTTGTATTCTCTTCCCTTGTTATTTCCCTTATCATTATTATTATCGGTGGTAGCAGCAGTGGTTTGTGTTATACCTTAGTTACTGGACTGTTCTTATCTCAACCCATGGGAGTTACATTCTTTCCTTTCTCCTCCTCATCCCTCCCAGAGCTGGGGGGAGAAAGAGGGGGAAGTGAGAGAGGGCTACATGGCTGAGTTGCTGACTGGGATTAAACCACGACACTGTTTTCTAAAAAGACAAATGCAAATATGTTTTCACCAGCAATTCTATTGTCATCCTTCAGTTTTACATGTTTTAACATCTGGAAACTATGATTTTTTCTATTTTAAATATAGCCATTTTAATTTTCTAAAACTACAATAAAACACATTTTGCTTTTTCACTGCTTTACTGAATTGTGTATTTTATTTTGATTTCATCTGATGAAAAACTGCTTCCCGTCATACTTTTCAGCTAGCTTCATCTGGAATAGATGGCAACGTCCCCTTTGGCACAGAGTGTGCAGTGACTGGTTGCAATGTGGGAGCTAAGACCCACTGGATATGGTGTATAAAACAGACTGCTTGTTCCCTCTATCCGGTGGCATGCTGAATATCCTATATATCCCATCTTAGCGATTTCACAGATGTTCTTACACTGTTTTCCCTTTCCAAATTACCCAGTCCTTTCCTCCCTTGGTCCTAACTTCTAAGGGCAGAGCACAAGCTACAAAAAATAGACATAACTCTGTTACCTTTTGCAGCACAATCACTCTTTTGCAAATATTGTGGCCATTCACATACCTAGAGAAGTAATAGAAAGAGAGACTTTTCCGTGGCATCATTAATGATCTGTTTTTCCAGTAACTAAAGGAACTTTAGCTACAAATTATTATTTAACTCATTGTAGTAGTCGAAGGATGAGTAGAAACAGGAGAGGATTTACATTTCCAAGCATAACAAGAAGTGTTTTCCTAAAATATAGAGTCAGAAGTACATTAATAAAAAAGAATGAGGAATGTGATTGGGGGAATTTTACATTGTTTGCTTTTGCTAACTTTAAATGTTTAGATTTCAGTAATTTATGTATGTAAACGTTATGTATTTTCTCTCTCATATAATAACTTTTCTATCTATAAAGAGACAACTGCATGGGCTTTATTTTTTTAATTTATTCTATGTATTTTAATTTATTCTCTATATGTATATACAATGTGTTATATTGGATTTGGACCTCTTTAGAAGGTGAGTATGCATAGTAGCTGTATGTACATAGATATGGCTGCATAAAGTATAGCAGCAAAACATTCTGCCAGTAACAGACATGTATTTATTCCATGTATATATAAGAATATATTTAAGGGGCACAAATATCCACCCAAATGTCACCCAGGCCACCCATCACAATGCTTTATTATTCATGTATCCAGTAACTTATTGTGTATGTTCATGTCATTTAAGTGAGGTGTTGGTAGTTAAATTAGGGGCCAAGCCATGTACAGGCAGCATTTTGCCTCATTCTTGCATCTCACCCCTAATGATTTCTGAATTTTCTGGCATATTACAAAGCACTGAAGATCTCAGTGAAGTTTCCATGCATTGCATTTAGCTGGGAGTCCTTGTAAAGGCCTCCTCATCGAGTGAAAGGCCAGCACATCAGCATGCTGGGAACAGGAGAAACCATCCCGAAGTGTGACTCCTGGGACCCCTGAGCCAGAAGAGAAGCTTGGTGAGCTGTTTGTGGTTAGCCATGAGAATGTACCCAGCAGGATGCAACAAGGGACTCAAGAAGTGGCAGGCTTGCTGGCACACCTCCACTTTTGCTGGTAAGAACTTTGCAGAACTTCAGGAGGTACCATACCCACTCCTTCACTTCTTGCAGTTACCACAAATAACTCTCTTTTCACTCCAAGCTTTCTTACCTTAAGATTTATTCACCCAAACTTACCCATCAACATCTATTCCTGGGTCTCGACCCGTGTCAATAATCACCCCCTGTACTTCTTTCTCCTAAATTCTAATACTTTATGTGGATATGGATGCCCTGCTGTGCCTTCCAGATCCACCTCTCATTATGGGATGTGCATGCATCCAGCCAGCTGGAAAACCACACAAAAGTCTGTCTCTAGGCAGAATTTTGGTGTTCCTCACCATGAGATGTTTTTTCCTCTCTGTCAGCATCCGAGTAACTTACAACTTACAGGAAAGAAGGTGTTTTTTCTTCTTAGAGTATTAAGTTCACTGAAGGCTCAGATGTTTTGGGCCTAAGAGCTGTTCCTTACTTTTGCATGGGAATTATCACAACAGCTTTCATAAAGCTTGCAGTTGATGTGAAAGGAGATAAAGCAAACTAATATTTTATATAACAACTGTAACCAGTATTATCCTCCCCTCCTGGACTAACGTCAGTCATAATGTGTAAGTCATTCTACACTTTGCTTTAAGTCTTTATCCTGCTGAAGTGAAACACGTGCTGTTATCTGCAAATGAGCAGGGCTTTCCCACTCTGTTCCCAAGAAGCACTTGTTTGAATGATGATGGTTTAACCTCTAAGCTGTGTTAACACTTCTCAAGCTGTGTATTTTGAGCCAGTTTCAACAACACCCCTGGAAACAGAGGTACTTGCAGCTCCTCCTTGCCCCTAAACACAGGTGAGAAGTTACTTTAGCCTGGCATGTTCCTATGTCACCCTGGAGCTGGAGATGCTCGGTGCCAGCAGCTGGAGGGCACATGTGAGCCACTCTTCCCTGCCCTTCTTTTGCCTTGAGATGGTGTTTCCCAGCTCTTATTTCATATGTACCATTTTGACACTATATGGCTTTAGGGGAACTAGCGGTTTGTGTATGGGAGAACTAGGCTTTTCCCCTAATGTCTCTGCAGTTGTGTTTCTCTCTGTCTGGTTGTCAACAGCCATTACTTCATGAAGATGTCAAAGCAAGTAATTCCAGTGCTGGCCTGATCAGCAGAGGTGTGCTCCGCTGTGGTGCACAACACCCCATGCAATGCTATGGGCTCAGACAAGAGTGCCTGGAAAGCTCCTTGGCAGAAAAGAGGATGCTGACTGATGGAGTTGAACATGAGCAGCTTATGCCCAGGCAGCCAAGAAGCCACCAGCATCCTGGCCTGTATCAGCAATAATGTAGCCAGCAGGGCCAGGGCAGTGATTGTCCCCCTGCACCGGGAGCTGGTGAGGCTGCACCTTGAATCCTGTGTTCAGTTCTGGGTCCCTCACTGCACGAGAGACATTGAGGTGCTGGAGTGGGGCCAGAGAAGGGCAATGGAGCTGGTGCAGGGCCTGGAGCACAGATGTGACAGGGAACGGCTGAGGGACCTGGGGGGTTCAGATGGAGAAGAGAAGGCTCAAGGGGACCTTATTGCTCCCTACAACTGCCTGACAGGAGGATGGAGCCAGGAGGGGGCTGGGCTCTGCTCCCACATAACAAGCAATAAGACAAGAGAAAATGGCCTCAAGTTGCACCAGAGGAGGTTTAGGCTGGATATTAGCAGACATTTCTCCACTGTAAGGGTTGTCAAGCACTGGAACAGGCTGTCCTGGACTCATATAAAAGACATGTAGATGTGGCATTTTGGGACCTGGTTTAGTGGTGGTCTTTTCAGTCCTGGCGTAAAAGCTGGACTTAATCTTCAAGGTCTTTTCCAACCTAAGTGATTCTGTGATTCTGCAAAGTGTAGATTCAGGAGCACATTGTTAGTGAAGAGAGGTAGAGTTGTATGTGTAGGCGCAGTCCTTGCCCAAGATCTTCATTTGTATTTATACTATGTAATCAATGATTGCACCTTTATGCTTAATTCAACTTCAAAGTGCCCTGTGACTCGTCCAACTTGGTTGGAAAGAAAAGATTAAGAAATAGGTCTCCCTCTTTCTTTGCAATTCCACGGTAACTTTCCGAGGTAGCACATAAGGTTTCTATACGCCCTGGCAACACAGCAACACTAAAAATAACTTTCCTTCTGAACACCAGTAAAGTTTCTGTTCCTTTTATACTTCAGATCTGTAGTAAATCATGGAGCACAGAGTGGAGCAAGGAAATAGAATTACACTTTTTAAACACTCGTTTTCTTTTCCTCATAATGCATTTACTCCTGCTGTCAGCAAGGTCTAACCACCTCAGAGGAAATAGAAACCTAAAACTGACATTGGAAATACAAAGTAAGCTGTATTTAACATTTATGTGTCTCTTGGATGTCTGTTTCTTACATATGTAACAGAGACAGGTACCAGCTAGCTGTCCTTCTGTTTACTTTTGTACGCTGTGTGCATCTCTGGGGAATCCAGGCATGTAAAAGCCTATTTGCACTTGTTGATAAGGCCTTGAACAGTGGCTCTTACATCAAAAATGGCTAGAAACAAAGCCAAGCTTTCATATGGAGACATTTTACTCATGTTTAAGAGGCATTTGACTTTAAAGGGAATGTCATTATTTTACCAGATGAGGGATGCCAAAATTACACAGGATCATAATATTTATCTCTGAGCATATCGAATAATGGTACAAATAAAGTGAGTCTAAAGAAGAGGCAGTTATGCTCCTCTCCCTCATGAGCACTCTGCTCTTTCCTTTAGGTAAGCAGATTTTAAAATGAACCAAAATAAACAGATGACCTTAATGGAGGCAATTATTTCCTTTAGCAATTGCTTATTTTAACTGGCTGGGAATGCAGCGTGCATCCTGACTGGTGAAATTAGCTCAGTGTATTCTCTCTAACTTTTTCTCCTAAGAACAACATGACCTTCAGAGAATCATTCAGCACACTGCCTTTGTGCTTGTGCCTGATGAAGGAGCAGACTGCCATGGAAACAAAAGTTCCTTGTTCTCTTGTACTTCCTTGTGCTGTGGTATCATTTTCCTTATTTGAATCCTTTTCTTAGCAAGAAATGGGATTGTGGGATTTTCATGTTTTGAGCATCCCAAAGGCATCATCTCAGGTGATGGCTTAGTTCATGGCAGAAATGCTTTGAATATGAAGTAGAGATTGCACTCATCATCATTATTATTATTTAGGGATATTTAAATCAGATGCATCTGCACCAGTCCATTTCTGCTGGAGAAATGAAAAATACCTACTCTTTTCCAGAGTTTGCTTTATTTTTCCCTTCCATGCTGAACAGATGAGAAGAAAACATTTTAAGAAACCAACATCAGCCAATGACATAAGCAAACCAAAAAGAATTTCTGGCATTTTTGCAATAGTTCTTTTCTCTTTTTTTTTATGCTGGGAACTGCATTTTTGCATGCCCTAGAATGCCTGTAGATTTTATATTGACAACACATTGCCCTGGCATTTGGCAGCCACTGCTGGGTCGAAGCCAACAGGATTATCACTAAGAAAGAGACTGAAAAGGCTGCCATGTGATTGAGCAATCTGTAATCCTAACAGTACAAAAAGGAGAACTAATACTATATATTTTTACTTTTGGTTGATCTGTCAGCATGTGACTGTAGGTCTGCATTAGCTGATGGTTTAGAGTATTTTGCATGGTTCAAAAATGAGCAAATTTGGTCAGTATTTTATTTTAGCTATAAGCCTGAACTAGTGTTAAGGCAACAGAGGTGACTGGATGACAGTAGCTTTATGGAACAGTTGGAGAAAATGGGATGAGATGCCTCTGTTGTGCACACAACCAGGCTGCGGGTGATGCGTTGCTGGAATGTCCTTTTCAGATCACTGGTATGAAAACAGCCGCTTCCAGCAAATTCCCATGGACATCACCTACCTGCCAACAGTTGAATTTCAAAACGTAATGACTCTCACATTTCAGTCTGGTATTTCCTGGACCAGAATTGGCTGTACATATGCCATGCAAAGTGTGAGCAATATGTTTAATACATCCCCGGCAGCAGCAGGGAAGTGCAATGCGGATTTTGTCTGAAACCTACTCAAAAGCCTTTTTTCCTGGGATTTCTTCAATTTCCACAGCTTAAGTGTAGCTCGAAAAGTCATGGATAAAAGTCCATTGGGAACTGAACATGACATGTAAATGTAATAGTCTTTGTTACGCTAAATACAATAGAGCCGGCAAATGCAACACCAGCAGAGAGCAGTCCTTAAAATTTCTGTATGTAATGATTGCATTTTAAAGATAGAACAGCAAGGAATTATTCCTTTCAGATACAAGTTGTATTCATGGTTGTGATTCATTTTGGTGAATAAATGCATAATGAGATACTTCCGTATGATAAAAATGTCTCTGCATAGCTTATTTTCAAATCCAAACAGATTCAATGTAATTTAGTGATGTTTCATTATTTATAGCTAGCGTATTTGCTTAAAGGTGGGAAGAGCTGATTTTGTTTATCTTCATAATCACAGATTTTTGAGAACATGCTGGAAGTTTCTTCCATAATGCATTAACTTATGAAAACAGAGAAAATTCAGGATTTAGGGGAAAGAAAAGCTCTTAAATGAGTTTTTGCTTGTCATACAGAAGACATAAAAGATTCATGTCACACTTACATTACCGGATATGCCAATATGATTTCACAACTGTATTATAAACTTGCTTGAACCTGTCTTGTAGCCATTAAAAAAGGGCTTGTGCCAGCATGTTTGAAAGGTGAAACAATAGGCTCTAAAAATGCAGTGAAAGCTTTAAGGCTGTGCAGATGTTTACTAATATGTGGTATAACATAAAGTTCCAGAGAATATTTTACCATCTCATATCAAAAATGCCCAATTATTTGAAATGCACTGATTTTTCCACCCTAATTCTGCCAAGGAAGGAGGATGATGAGAATTACCGTGCAGTTTAAAATCTATCTTAGAATCATAAAATCATAGAATAGTCAGGGTTGGAAAGGACCTTAAGATCATCCAGTTCCAAACCCCCTGCCAGGGGCAGGGACACCTCACACTAAACCATGCCACCCAAGGCTATGTCCAATCCAGCCTTGAACACCGCCAGCAATGGAGCATTCACAACTTCCCTGCACAACCCATTCCAGTGCCTCACCACCCTTACAGGAAAGAACTTCTTCCTCATATCCAATCTAAACTTCCCCTGTTTAAGTTTGAACCCATTACCCCTTGTCCCCTCACTACAGTTCCTCATGAAGAGTCCCTCCCCAGCATCCCTATAGGCCCCCCTTCAGATACTGGAAGGCTGCTCTGAGGTCTCCATGCAGCCTTCTCTTCTCCAGGCTGAACAGCCCCAACTTTCTCAGCCTATCTTCATACAGGAGGTGCTCCAGTCCCCTGATCATCCTCATGGCCCTCCTTTGGACATATTCCAACAGTTCCATGTCCTTTTTATGTAGTTTCCAAAAATCATAAAAGAGTTAGATTAAAACGGACTTTTAGGATATCAGCATCTCCCTTTTTAATCCCATTTGTATGTTTAAGCTATAAGATCTCTTAGACACAGTTTATGTCTTGCAATGTGGTTGTATAACCCAGTCATTAGTGGGATTAGCACTGTTAGAGATCTTATTGACTTCAACAGAGTTCTGTCATAAAGAATATCACTAACATTTGGGTTACTGAACTTGAGTTTTAGAAATACTGAAACTTTGCCAAGTACACCCCATAGTGCAGCTCAGATTGGTTTTGCTTGCTTCATACTGGTTATGGGAAACACAGTCCAAGTAAAATGCCTTAGCTTCACTTGAGGCCAGCTAAACTTGTCAGCTGAGTAGGGAGTACTTTCCAGAAGTACTTTCCATCAGGACTTCAATGGCTTATCTCAGAAATAATGATAATAACAATAATAATACTGTTTTTTGAAAGAAATCACTTGTGACTAATAGAACTGCTGTCTCCTTTGCAACAGTATCCAGACAAACGAGTTTCTTATTTCTTTTTTACTGCTATAACTAGATATCAAAATTGGTACAAAGTGATTTCAGAACTCTCATGGTGTTTTTAAGGATGCTGTTATGTGCTGTTATCGCTTCGGAGCTTCTCTCCCTCTCCTGCCCATGGTCCCTACTTGTTAGCCTTGGGATGGGACTCTTCTTAGGCTATGATGTTGTATAGCTTTGACCACAGCTTATTAGGGGAGAGGCTGAACTCAGAGGGCTGGTAAAGCAAGGACCAAGTTGCTTCTCCAGAGGGTGAGGCATTACAGAGTCAAGCAGGTTCCCTGATGCTTCAGTGTCACTTTCACAGACTTTAATACAAATCTTGCTGCAGAGACCTGCCTTCACACTAGTGATTTTGTTCTGCTTCATTGCTCCTCTCTGCTTCTCAGTGGCCACAGTCTCAGGCCTCCATTCCATGGGAAATCTCAGAAGATGTGCAGTTTTGGAATGAGATCAACAGACCTCCAGCAAGGCTGAACACCCAGGGAATGGGCATATCTGCAGACCTGAGCTATGAGGTTGGTCTGGTGTTTATATAGGAATAAAACTGCACCATAGTTATCTTTCCCACCAAGTTTCACAGGTGATTTGAAGCTGTATTAAATATGATGCTTTTTCTGACTATAAGCATGAATTTTCAAACACATTCATCATCTGTATTTTATTCACTTTGGACAAAATACTGACAGAAACTCACAAGAGGCTCCAGATCGCTTACAGAGAACATTACCAAAGGCCTCTTTGGCAAAAGATGAAAACTTAACTCCCCTCTCTCCAGAGAACTCCATCATGAACTTCCATATTCTGATTATTTAATGCTGAGTGACAGCTTCAGGTTTTAAGGGTACTTTACATGTATTTTAAATGAGATTACATTCATATGAGTTCATGATGTTTTATAAATTGGAGTAATCACTTGCAAACACTCATGTGAAAACTGTGATTATACCAAAGATGTCACACCCTTCCTATACAACTGGATTATCTCCAACAAACTGAAACTGCCAGGGGGATTTCAGAGGCATCATTTTCCCATCCTTGCTCCCTCAAAGCCTATGGAAGGTAATGTATTTATTAGGGTCTTTGGAAATGCATGGCCCATTGTCACCAAACTGTCTTGTCTTCCCAGATGAGTGTCCATCTGCAGTGCCCTCATCCAAGTGATGCTGGAACAGCTGATGGATTTCATTTGAACTGAACAGAAAAATCAAGTTGGCAAATAAATCCCTCTCACATAGTATGAAAATTGGCTGAATACTGAAAGCATGGCCAAATTAGTAACTCTAGAGATGGAAATCTGCACTGTGGATTTAACAGTTTTCAATTCTGTTTAGCTAGCTGATATCTCAACATACTGATAGCTTTAGACCAAACCAAGCACATGAATCCTCTTGCCAAGACAGCAATTTGGGAATGTGGAAGAGAGCCAAGGGTACTCAGTAGGATCAGGGGAGCAGAAGATATGAACAAAAACTGAACTCACTGTGATGAGCAGCCATAGACATCAAGTCATAGAATCTCAGACTGGTTTGTGTTGGAAAGGCCCTTAAAGCTCATCCAGTTCCAATCACCTGCCACGGGCAGGGACACATAGATCAGATTGCTCCAAGCCCCATCCAACCTGCCCTTGAACACTGTCAAAGATGGGGCAGCCGCAGCTTCTCAGGGCATCCTGTCCAGCCATTAGAGAAGAACCCTGTAGGGGACAAAGAATGGAAATCTAGAAGAAATGATGCTCAGTATCTTTTCTGTCTGCACATGCTACCTGCGCCTCAAGTCCCCCAAAGACACTCGCTGAAAGCTTGGGGTTTCTTTTCTTATTTCTATATCTGCCTCCCTTTTCCCAGAGGTTGCAATGGTCTTCCAGACTCTCTGCTCCTGGTCAAAATATTGTATCATAAATCTCCCATGGTGTGTAGAGGGGAAGTACTGTTGCTATATTCATGCAAGAGACAATGAATCATAGAATCATAGAATAGTTAGGGTTGGAAAGGACCTTAAGATCATGCAGTTCCAACCTCCTGCCATGGGCAGGGACACCTCCCACTAAACCATGCCACTCAAGGCTATGTCCAACCTGGCCTTCAACACCGCCAGCAATGGAGCATTCACAACTCCCCTGGGCAACCCATTCCAGTGCCTCACCACCCTTACAGGAAAGAATTTCTTCCTCATATCCAATCTAAACCTCCCCTGTTTGAGTTTGAACCCATTACCCCTTGTCCTCTCACTACAGTTCCTCATGAATAGTCCCTCCCCAGCATCCCTATAGGCCCCCTTCAGATACTGGAAGGCTGCTCTGAGGTCTCCACGCAGCCTTCTCTTCTCCAGGCTGAACAGTCCCAACTTTCTCAGCCTATCTTCAAATGGGAGGTGCTCCAGACCCCTGATCATCCTCGTGGCCCTCTTTTGGACTTGTTCCAACAGTTCCATGTCCTTTTTATGTTGAGGACACCAGAACTGCACACAGTACTCCAAGTGAGGTCTCAGGAGAGCAGAGTAAAGGGGCAGGATCACCTCCCTCAACCTGCTGGTCATGCTCCTTTTGATGCAGCCCGGGATACAGTTGGCCTTCTGGGCTCAAGCTGCCCAAAGTTGCCATTTCTGCACCAACATTTTGGTGTTTGATTTCCATAGCTTTTGCAATACTGACAGGCAGGAGGGGAAGGCAGACTGCCCAAGGCTCTTCCTGAGTGAGCTTCCAGACACGCAGGCAGCACATCACCAAATGGAAGGATTTTTATAAGCACATTTTATTTAAATCACATATATTCATCTGAAGTGCAGAGGAAAAAGGAAACTTCACTCACAATGTCTTTCCTACCAATGAAGTTGCCATATGTGGAATTCAGGTTGCAGCTAAGAACTGCTGGGCTTTTTAACAGCTCTATGTGTCATGATTGGTTTCATAAATTAATATAAATACAGTCTTGGGCAGCAGATCATCTTCCCTGAACTTTTATGACTAGATGAGCTGTCAGCCACTGCTTGCTTTAATCCCAGAGCTGCAATTATTTTGGTCCTTGCTTCAGCAGGCGCTTTGCTTCAAGACCTTGGTGAATACTATTTGGGCAGGGTGGAAAAGTGCTTTCCTTTCCTGAGCAATTAGTAGTCTGTGAACATGGTTGAAGGGCTCTGAGTCATAAGGAGGAGAATCAGGTAGATATGAGGCTCACCAGTGGTCATCTTCTTTACCTGCCCGTGCAGCTGATTGTGTGGATCCGCAATTCACTGCAGTGTAGCGTTAGTTATTCAAGGCACTTAAGAATCCACTCAGACAAATGAAGAGTTTTCCAATGTCATATTTTCCTGTGTGAAATGCTCCATGCCATGAGCCTTCCCATATCTGCAAACACCTACTGCCTCCAGGGCTGCATGACAAGCTGTGTCTAAGCAACCTGAGGGTCAGCACAGCAGGGAAGAAGGATGTGATGTACCTAGAAAGTTTTCGTCTGCTGTAGCAGATCTATCTTCACCTTGGTAGTGGAAAAATAGCTTTAAAAGTTCAGGTCAGCTGCAGGATCACTTACAGCTACTTTCTACATGATTCGCTTCTAACTGTGATGCATCACACATACCAGACTAATGGATTACAGTGCAACTTCAGCTTCATCTTCGTTTATCTTGGAAAATCTGGGTAATGGCATTAAGTGTATTTTTCCATAAATAATTTGTATGAGGCCAACCTTGTAATTGCAATGGAAAATATCTGTTGTAATTTCAACCAATCATGTGTAAATTCCTCCTGCCTACTTGTCACGAAAGAATACTTAAAAGGCAATGTTGAAAATACCCTGGAAAACACCAGAAGCTTAAAACAAAACAGTGGGGTAGAGAAAGGCAAAGCAAGACCCAATAAATTCCTGACAGACAGCCAAATTCCTCAGATAGTCATTAATCTGGGAAAATAAAATCCTTGCAATTTCTAAGATTATTGGAAGTGGGTGTTGGTTGCTACTGATGTAAACTTTCTAGTATTTAAATACTTATTCCTGCATAAATAGCATTGCCTTTGCCCAATAGTGACAGCAGTAGAGGTAAACCACATGTGAGGGATCAGATGCAAACCGCAGGCTCATCCTGCCTGTGACCTGCTGGGAATGCGAATTCCACTGCCTATAAACCTTGTGCAAACATCACTCCCAGCTCTAATTTACAACAGTTTGCTTTTCAAATAGCTTTAATGAGCTGGTGTTTACAGAGCCCTGCTTGTGGTGCCGGGGAGCCCAGCAGCCAGTGGTGCAGCCCTGCCGGGTGGGCAACCCTGCGGTGCTGAGGCATGCAGCCAGCTTCAGGCTCCATCAGGCCAAAATAGTCTTAATTCAAGAGACATCAATTAAAAACCCCCGATTTTCCCTCATGATTTCTTTTCAGGCAACCCCTTTATTTTGTAATGTGGTCCTTAATGCCTATGCCATCATTTCACGTGGCTCCTCACTCCATTTATTAGAATGTTGGCCTTCTCAGCATCTCAAAAATCTCCCAATAGCTGTCCTTGCTAAGAAAATAAAATAAAACCTGAAGGTTTTATTACCAGCCCAACAGCCATCTATTGAGGTAACACTGCCTTCGCAGACAGACATTTCTGCTTGGTCTGTCAGTCTCTTTCATTTGCTTGTCAGAAAGTAAATGCCTGCTTTATAACGAAAGGTTTAAAGTGGCACAGTTGTGGTTCTGGTCTCTTCAGAGTGGGCTGTAGCCATGCTTCTATAAATAAAATATCAGAAGTTAATTCTGGAGAATCAGAAATGTGTGTTCTTCTTCAAGCAGATAAGCAGCAATACCACACTCTTTCAAAATCAGATTTAGGACTCGAGAGAGAGGAAAACTCTTTGTTTCTCTAAGTTTCTCCCTTTCCCCCAGGCACAGAAATAATCTTTTCCTATTTTCCCTTTGTCCAGCTTCTTTTTACTAGCAACAACACATGGTCCAGCCACGAGCAGAGAAAGCTGAGGAATAACAGAGCCATGAACAGAGAAAGCTGAGGAATAGCAGAGCTGAGCATTGATTCTCACACTGGCTCGCTGTGTGAACCCAAACATGTTGCTTTTAGTTTCTGTAACTCACTTTCTGTTTATTCTCCTAATAAGATCTGCATTTTTAAGCAGCTGATAGGAGCTATTAACATTATTCTCTTGTACTTTCATCTACATTTTTCTATTGAACACAGGCTCAATATTACCAGATAATTTCAGTGTTGAAAACTTACACTAGAACATCAATTAATAAATTGGCTACAAATGGTCAACTCCACAGTCCTGACAAGGACAAGGCAGGAAAAATCATGGCATCTGCTCAAATAGCATCACCAGCTTGCAGCCTGCTCTCCAAACTGTTTCTTGAAGAACCTATGACTTGTAAACAACCAACCAGTTTCACAGACATCCTGTTTATAAAAGGGACTGTAAGAGTCTCCCTCCAGCTAACATGACTTTCGAGGTCTTACATCAGTGCAAATTTCCTGGCTAAAGTGGTGATAAAGTATAATCATGGTTTTCCTTTCCCACAAAAGAGGAAGAAAACCACTAGGTAAGATGCCAGCTATATTAATAGTTATTCATGTAAAAGGTACTTTCCAAAGCAAATGAGGCTGCATGTTTATACTTTGCACTGAAATTAGGATATTTCATTTTTCATGCAAATATTTGACTTATCCTCAAAATATAACTTTCTGCATATAGCAAGTGTGTTATGTGCATATATATTTTTATAGAAAGGCATAGGATCAGCCTTGTTCAGCCTGGGGAAGAGAAGGCCCAGGAGAGACCTTATAACTGTCTTCCAATACCTAAAGGGCCTGGCAAGAAAACTGGAGAGGTGTTTCTTACAATGACAAGTAGAGATAGGACAAAGAGGAATGGGGCTTTAAACTGACAGAGAAGATATGTAGATTAGACATTAGGCAGAAGTTCTTCCTTCTGAGGGTGCTGAGGCGCTGGCACAGGGTGCCCAGAGAAGCTGTGGCTGCCCCATCCCTGGCAGTGTTCAAGGCCAAGTTGGACACAGGAGCTTGGAGCAAGCTGCTCTAGTGGAAGGTGTCCCTGTCTGTGGCAGGGGGTTGGAACTGGGTGAGCTTTAAGGTCCCTTCCAACCCAAACCTTTCTATGGTTCTCTGATTCTCTGATTCTATGATTGCTAAGCCTTTGCCTGGCACTGGCAGAGGTGTGGCAGTAGGAGCCACTGGCTACCTGAGCCCAATGGATGCTTTGCCCTGGCCAGCGCAGCCCTGGTCTGCTGGGACAGACTCCTCCCATGGGATGAAGAGTGGGTTGACCTCCTTTATGAGTGCTGCTAATGAGGGTTTAAGAATGAGGTCAGAGATTTGGTTTTATCCAGAAGAAATGCTGCTGATTATGATGTGTAACTTCTCCTCTCTCCACACTTATCATTAATTCAGGCTAATTCTGAAGTGTAAGCTTATGATCTGGATGGTAAAAATTGTTATAATTGGATGTTTAACTCCCTTTACAGAAGCTGAGAGGAGCTGAATCCTCTTGCACAAAACCAGCAGAAACTCATAAATATGTCTGTTGACATTCAGGAAGGCTAACGTCATCATACTGCTCTTTTCTTAATGGAAGGATGATATGTGTGGCTGCCTGCAGGATTAACTCTTCTTTCTGTGTGGCTCTGGGGAGTTAATGATTAACACTTCCATCACATGATAGTGGTCAGAATATATTAGCTTAAATTACTACTATTACATCTCTAAATAAATGCAGATCATAATACCTAACAAACAGCAGCAGCAGCCAAGCCAGCCTTTAAGTATAACATGCAAATGAGATCAATGCAAATAGTGATCCTTGGTCATTAGTAAGAATGTGTGAGTTTCCTTCTCTCTATGGGTAGACGCTGTTTCAGGCAGGTTCTTGCTTCTTGATTGTATTGATACTTGTTCTAAAAGAATCCCTTCTGTCCAGACCTGTTTGCATCCCCAGATTCCCCTTTCCCCAGCATCTATCCTGCGACAAGCCCAGGGCTGATGGATTAATTTAAACTGTAAATGGAATTTTTAGAGGATGCTCAGAAAACACTGCCATATCCCCCAGACAGGCAGTGAATCAGCCCAGTGAACAGCCTAGAAGCTGTCTTCATGCAGGAACAACTGCGACAATGTGAAACCCTGTCTGCTTTTGGTGGCCTCCCCAAGGGTGCTGTCTGTCCATCACAATGCCAAGCTTTCACCAGGACCTCAGTGAAAGCTTTGGGGTAGGTGTGGTGTGGAGAGTCAGTCAGTCATTTCAGACCACTTCACTACTCCTGAGTGTTTCAAGAGCAACGAATGGTGGTAGCTCAGGGTTTGTTTTGCTGAACACCAGATTTCCATCATTTCCCTCATGTTGTTGGAATACTGAGTTGTGATCTACTTTTTCTTCTTTTTTTCCTTCCCTCTTCTATGAGTATGTTCTTGTGTACAGCCCTCTGCTCTCTGGGGGCATCACATGGACATCAGTGGTTTGGAGCTCCCAAGGTACATTAGCCTGAAGTCCATGGGCAAGGCTGAACAGAGCTGCGTACAGGCAGACACCACTAAGATCAGGCCAAATATCTATCACAAAACCAGAAGAGAAACTCAGGCCAGGTTGAATGAGCAACCTGGTCTAGTGGAAGGTGTCTCTGTCTGTGACGGGGGGTTGGAACTGGATGAGCTTTAAGGTCCTTTCCAACCCAAACCAGTCTGTGATTCTATGACAGTCCATGTTACATAATAATCCATGTAATAAAAATAATTATTAATAATGTTTTATGGTGATTGAGATACTTAATGATGCACCTCTCCACATAAATTGTCTGTTGTATGTTAACAAGTCAGTTCAAGCTATGGGCTGCTCCTTACCCAGAGCATCAGTGCTCTGTGTTTCATAAAATTAAGAGTGTGGGAAAGGAAATCAGTAGTAACTTTAAAGCTGCAGCCTCCATATTCTCTGTCACAACCCAATGAGCCAGGCCAACTGGAACAAAAGTTATCAGGGAAAACGCTCTCACAGTATGGATGGAAAAGCCTAATTAATTAACAAAACAGGGTAACTAGAGAAGCAAACTGGGATTTGGTAACCACATCTGGAGCACTAATAAAATTAACCACATGTGCACAATTAACATGCTGTGAAGATTTGGACCAATAGAGTAGTACTTTGGAGTCTCCTTTGAACATCAGGAAAATGTGAGGAAGATCCTGTGACTGGGTCATTGTTCACATTAGCTGTTGGGCATCAATGCAGGAAGCACTATAAAGTAAGATCCATAGTCATTTCTGCAATGCCGTCAATGGCAGCAGTGAACCAGGGCCAGCTTGTATAGCTCAAGGGTGCCTGTTTACTTCCACCTTCTTGGGCATATCCTTGGAATTATCTCAAATGTGATGGATCCATTTAAATGAGATTGTACATAAATGCCCCTTATAATTACTAATGAAAGCAGCTGCGGGGACCTGTTCATTTACCCAGCATCCAGCATGGCTCATGCGGAGACCCATCAGTGCTGCCAGAGCTGCCTACACCAGGTATGCTGGTTTGAACTGATCATACAAGACTGAAGCAGATGTAGGTATAAATTGCAAAGAAAACTATTTCATCCTGGCTGCCTAGGTTTTCTGGAATAGATGACACAGTCCTGGCTTCCACTGTTTACTTTCTAAGCTGTCAGAGGGAGAAAGACTGTCGTTAATGACGGGTCTGCAGCCAGCTTGCCCGGTCCATTCCTCCTTTCTCTTCCTTGATGTGTCCCTTAATGCTTGTGGTGGGCAGAGGGATGTAACAGCCTGTGACACTCCTGTACCTGTCAGAAAGGGTCCTTGTTTCTTCCTTGTGAGATTCGTCATTGATTGCTCTGCAGAATTCAGCCCCTGGAAGCCCCAAAGGCAGGATAACACACAAGAGAAAGCCCAAGGGGATGCAGGTCCACCATCAGGGTGAGTGCAACAGCGGCCAGAATAGAAATAACTCTCATAGCTCACATTCAAAGAACATAAACCTGAAGTTTCAATCAGCAAAATTCTTTTACTTTACAGAAGCAGAGCTTTTGTTGAAGTTTCATTTCCATACCTTTAATAAGAGCCATTTATTTATGAGAACCATGAAAATAAAAGAGAAAGCTTCAGCCTTTGGTCTGTTGCTACCCTTGACAGCATTTGCAGGTACTATCATCTTACATTTTTTAAACTTCATGTCATTCTTTTACTCTGGATCAAGTGGTTATGCTACGACAGGCAGTCCAGAACAACACCAGACATAGCACAGAAAGATGCCTTCTCTGTAAGAGTGAACAGTGTCACATACACATCCTGTGGCTGACTGGTTTATGCTAAAGAGAGCAACTTAACTCGAGACATTCTTCTCAATGTCATTTTGAAGAGTAACTATTTAAAGGTGAAATCTGAAACCTAAAATGTTTGAGAAAGGGAGATGAGGAGAAAGTCCTTTTGAATTTCACAATTGAAATGCCAGTGTTTGCGATGCCAACCCACACAACGGTTGGCAATCTGAGAAACATTTCAGAACAGAGCTACAAGAAGGATGCCAGCATAAGAAATACTGCCTTCCAAACACTGAAAACCCCTCTGTTTTTCTGCACTATGCAACTGAGCACTTGGCTGTGGGTTAAAATTCCCCTGGGTGGAAGTAGGTTTCCAACAGCAGAGGGCTCTTTTGGCTCAGCAAATGATGGAATTACCAGCTCTAGTAGCTGAAACCACCTGATAAAACAAATAAAAAGCAGAACAGAAATGAACTGCAAATTTTTAACAGCAAGGCTAAACTTTATTGAACAACTTAACTGGTGACAGATGTGATAGAGAAGTGAGAGTGCCTTTAAAAGTTATGAATTTTGGGGTAGAAATAACCTAATAAAAATCCCTTTCTAACCTGCATTGTGTAATAGATCAAAAGGGATCACTATAAAAATCCATCCCAAATTTACAGCTTCTCATTCCTCTATGGCAAATGTCATGAGTTGAGGATGGAGGGTTAACATGATTCTAATTTTAATGTTTGATATGTTTGCATTGTAGAAATTTGTTTTGATGGAAATATACATAGAATTTTCACATTTATTTGGGATTTACAGTTACTCAAGTTCGCCAGCCTGATGCATTTAAAAAGCGTTTGGAAATACCAGCTCAGGCTTCAATGTAAGATTTGGAAACAAATCGGGGTAAAGTAGTTGATATCAGCTAATTTCGGGTTCTTGGTCACTGGAAAATGATACTTTTTTCCCATAAGGGCATGAAATGAACATTAGAGATCTCTAATTTAGTAACAACAAAGTTACTTAGTCATGCATCTTTTATTCCTGAGGCCACTTGATAGACTCAGGGTCTTGGAAGATAAAAGCTGGAAGGAGCAGATGTGCATGTAGGTGCAGAACATTAATACTCTTGTCTTAGCTGAGTTTATCATGACCTCAACCAAATCACTGACGTCAATACAACTTCAGTATTTTTAGGCACATTTCATTTTCTCTCAGCAGGGCAAGCACTGGGAAAGTGCTTTGATACATGTTCCATCTAAGCAATAAAAAGTAGTCCTTTGGTCTGGAGGACACTCCAGACCACTTCTAGATCAAAACTCGATATCAATGTTTGATGTTTAATGTCAGGTCAAGAAGCTTCTTACAATAAGGTTAATAGCATGTAGCATTTGGTGAATAATCCTTTTCTATGAATTGGGATATTTTTCTCTCAGTTCTGAATTTGTTGCTAATATTTATTGTAGAAAACATTGCTGGATTTCTCTGTGAACATTGTGATTAATCTCTGCTTGATCTGAGTCTGCCAATAAGAGGTTGCCTTAGCTCAGCATCATGCATTAATATCCCAAAACAATCCGATAGTATACAGCCTGTATGTGGGATCTCTTCATGGGACACAGGGAATATTTGACTGCAAACTCCATGCAGTTAGCTCTTTGAAATTCATAAATAAATACCACATGTTGAACCTTTCCACATGCCCTTGTGTAAATTGTTGTTTTGTTTGCACTATGTAACCAGATGTTGCTATATAAAATAGCTCCCATAATGAGAGCTGTTACTAGAGGCTGCAAAACGCACATGCCGTTAGCAAAATGAAAAGTGTTCTTGCATTTTTTCCTCTGTGTACAGCAGTTTATAATATTTTATCTCTTACTTAGAATGGATTCAGTCTTGATTTACACACTTCTGAAAGAAGAAGCAGACTGTATGTACGCAATGCCCAGTGCCAGCATTTCCTTTAGCCTTGAAGGCTGCTCATTCTCCTCTTCCTTTGAAGTGATCATAGAATCCTAGAACAGTTTGGGTTGGAAAGGACCTTAAAGCTCACCCAGTTCCAACCCCCTCCCACGGGCAGCGACACCTTCCACTAGAGCAGGTTGCTTCAAGCTCTGTCCAGCCTGGCCTTGAACACTGCCAGGGATGGGGCAGCCACAGCTTCTCTGGGCACCCTGTGCCAGCACCTCAGCACCCTCATAGTGAAGAGCATTTTTCCTAATATCTAATCCAAATCTCCCCTCTGTCAGTATAAAGCCATTCCCCTTTGTCCTGTCTTTACCTGACCTTGAAAAAAGTCCCCCTCCAAATTTCTTATAGGCTCCCTGTATGTATTAGAAGGCTGTAATGTCACCTTTTGCCCAGTCATTGCACTGAGACTCATGCAGAAAACTGTTCACTTTCAAGAGCTTACAAGATCAAGAGCAAGTGAAGGCCTTGGGACACAAGCTTTGCCTTTGTTGCTGATTCTTTTGATATACGTTCTTGGGCTTACACTTTCTGTACCTTCACACAAAGAAATACAATCACCAAACCTGAACATTTTCCATTCTGGGGTATTTCATTGCAGATGATTTGAGAGCACACTTTGCACCTTCTTGATGTATTGCAGATCTGCTGCCTCTGTGCCACATTCATGTCCGGAGCCTCTGAGCCAGGAGGCAGATGAAGATCTACCCTGGTCTTTAACCTTTCCAGGATGAAGGGAACTGAGCTGGAGACTTTGCAATTAACTTGGAAGATTCTTCCCTTTCTGTTTCCAAGAGCCTCCTTCATAAGCAGTAAAAGGCTGGGAAAAGATCAACATTTGTGAGTATTTCTCTCTCAAAACAACTGTGGCTATTTCGATGCCAGCATCTTTTCAGAGCTAACTGCTCCTTTTGGAAGCACTTAAAGGTATCTGAAGCAGGACCTGCATGTATGATCTCCAAATTATTACTGTTGCAGAGCTTGAACCCCACCAAAGAGAACCTTAAAGATTAAAGGGGAAGATGGGGGGAGCTCACATTGAGTGCTCAGAGGGCTGAGAACCCACGTAAGAAGGACCCGTTCTCCCTTTGAGACCAAAAGGCGGATCAAGCCACATTTATGAGCTTTGTGACAAAAGAAAGACTTTCTTCAAATAATGAATACAGTATCTCACAACAGTCTTCTGCTTTGATCTAATAATCTACCCTTATCACTGCTGTCTGCAAAACCTTTGTGTTGTCATTCACATATGGAGATGTTTGAAGCAATTAGAAGAAAACAAGATGAGCTGCTCAGCCACTTCATTTTGGAGCTCATTGAAATGGCTCTTGTCATACAATGCAACAGACCACCAACTGCTAGGAAATTCAGTCAGAATACAGCATTAAAGTGAAAAATTAGACCACTAAGGAGCAAGTTCAGTTCTGTTCAACTAAACAATGTGTTAAGAATATCTCTGAGCATATGGCTCCCCTATGATCCCCATTTAAAAACAATCTGAACTGATTGATGAGGGAAATTAAAGGATACATCTAAGCATTTCCTACAGCTGTTGAAAGAGAAAATTATTTATTTAATCTTACCCATATGAATATAAGACTCATCTTTCTATAAGGCCCTCAGCTATACCAGCATGTTTTCAGCATGATCAACAACAGGGTCATAAGGCCTGCATAATGCTTAGCCCATAAAGGCTGCTTTTAGCCACCTACTGGCTTTGCTCACGTCTATCATCATCAGAGTCTGTCTCTGGAAATGAAATCTAACTATCAATGTGTTACTTTTTTTATTACTATTACAGATATCTCGAAGCCTGAACAAGAACTTCTGGTCTTAGGTTTGGATGCAGAAATGGATCAAATCAAAGTTGCCCATTCAGTAAGGGGAAGGGCTCATCTTTTTGAATTTGACCAAGTTTGGCTCTAGGGAATCATCACACAAAATTCTTCCTGCTGGTGTCTCCATATTCATGCAGATATTTGGGATTGGGTGATTCCCACAGACTTCCAACTCACAGTCTCCACAAGGACCAAGGTGTTCTGGCTCCACGGCCATTGCAGTTCTCCATCATGGTAGCAGAGCTGGCAAAAGCCTTGTAATATGATATGGAAACCTCTTATAGCAAAGGGACAATGGGCAGAAGAAAATAGGCTTTTACGTCACCTCCATATGAATTTTCAGAGACCATCTATAGGTGTTTGTATCTCTTAATATCCTATCTCATCATGTTCTCAACAGAAAAGCAGAAAATGTAAGAGATGTGCAGAGGTAGAGACTCTTTGGGACTGTGACAATTTACAGGCTAATGAAATATCTTTGCGTGGAGTTAAAGGAAATGTTTTTGTTCAGCTCCACATACTGGGAACAAAATTAAGTCTTGAAACAATGATAATAAAGTCTCAATGTTTTCTTGTTTTTTTTCTTGAGGCTGAAATAATGGTAAAGAAAAGGACTTCTTGCAAAATCAGCTGATAATATGATGGATATCAAAAAATCTTTTACTGAAATCTCAAGGATAAGCTATTCATTTGATTCATGACCTGCAGTCCAATTGGAATTGTGTAACATGTCCCCTATGGTCAGAGATTGATGTGGAAATAAAAGGCATCACATTAGCTCACGTCTAAGGATCTGTCATGTCTGGAAAATAAGATAACTGCCATTGCTATGCTGAGCTCAGTTTCAGTTGATATCCAATTAGGTTTGATATATTCAGTTTGATATCCAATCTACTCAGGTTGGAGATACAGACCTGCCTGTCTTGTGTTTCTTAAAACCTATATTAATCATTAGTGCAATAGTAAAGCAAGAGTTTCTATGTCTGAAGCTCCCAATAATACCAAGGATTTAAGTTGTCCTTTTGTGGCCTTTTCTTACCTATGAGTCAGGACTGAGTCAGTATTTGCTTTCTGATAATGAACAGTAAAATCATCTTTATAAATATGGGGAAGCCAAGTTAGTCTTTTAGGGAAATTTACTGAAATGTTCCAGCAGCTACTTCACATTTCTGATGATGTAAAAGGTTCTTTGCCTTTTAGAAAACACAATTTACAGTGTTTTAATTAGAAGTTGAAGGAACAGCCTCACACTTGCAGGCCCTTGTTCTCATAGGGGACTTCAACCCCCCAGATATCCATTGGAGGGATGGTATGGCCCGGCACAAGCAATCCAGGAAGTTCCTCGATTGTGTGGAAGACAGCTTCCTTCTGCAAGTAATAGAGGAGCTGACAAGTAGAGGTGCCATGCTTGATCTCGTCCTCACCAACAGGGAACGGCTGGTTGGAAATGTGACGCTCCAGGGCAGCCTTGATTGCAGTGATCATGAGATGGTCGAATTCGAGATCCTCAGGACAGTGAGAAGAGCGTGCAGCAAGCTCACTGCCCTGGACTTCAAGAGAGCAGACTTTGGCCTCTTCAGGAACCTGCTCAGTAAGATTCCATGGGATATAGCCCTAGAGGGAAGGGGGGCCCAAGACTGTTGGTTGATATTCAAGGATCACCTGCTGCAAGCTCAGGAGTGATACATCCCAACAAGAAGGAAGTGCTGCAGGAGGGCCAGGAGACCTCCTTGGATGGATAAGGAGCTGCTGAGGAAAATTCAAAGGAAAAAAGAGGTTTATAAAAGGTGGAAGCAAGGACAGGCGGCCTGGGAAGAATACAGGGATGTTGTCCGGGAAGCTAGGGATCAGGTTAGGAAAGCTAAGGCCCACTTAGAATTAAACTTGGCTAGGGATGTTAAAGATAACAGGAAGGGATTCTACAGGCAAATGCTCTGACCACCCCACTCAAGTCTTGGAAGGCAGACGCAGGGACAGTGAGAATGAAGACCCTGGGCCCACTGTAGGAGAAGATCTGGTTCGAGACCATCTTAAGAACCTGAACACACACAAGTCCATGAGACCTGATGTAATCCATTCGCGGGTCCTGAAGGAGCTGGCAAATGAAGTTGCTAAGCCACTGTCCATCCTATTTGAAAAATCATGGCAGTCAGGTGAAGTTCCCGATGACTTGAAAAAGGGAAATATAACCCCCATTTTCAAGAAGGGAAAAATGGATGAGCCGGGAAACTACAGAGCAGTCAGCCTCACCTCTGTGCCTGGCAACATCTTGGAGCGGATTCTCCTGGAAGGCATGCTGAGACACGTGAAAAACGCCAAGGTGCTTGGTGACAGCCAGCATGGCTTCACTAAGGGGAAATCCTGCCTGACCAATCTGGTGTTCTTCTATGATGGGGCTATGGAACTGATGGACAGGGGTAGAGCAGTTGATGTCATCTACCTGGACTTGTGCAAAGCGTTTGACACTGTCCCACACGGCATCCTTGTCTCTAAGTTGGAGAGACATCAATTTGATAGGTGGACCACTCGGTGGATAAAGAACTGGCAGGATGGCTGCACACAAAGAGTTGTGCTCAATGGCTCAATGTCCAGCAACAAGTGGTGTCCCTCAGGGATTGGTATTGGACCGGTCTCGTTCAATATCTTTGTCAGTGACATGGACAGTAGGATTGAGTGCACCCTCAGCAAGTTTGCCAATGACACCAAGCTGTGTGGTTCAGTTGATATGTTGGAGGGAAGGAATGCCATCCAGAGGGACCTGGACACACTTGTGAGGTGGGCTGATGCCAACCTGATGAAGTTTAACCATTCCAAGTGCAAGGTCCTACACCTGGGTCGCAGCAATCCCGGGCACAGCTACAGGTTGGGCAGAGAAGAGATTCAGAGCAGCCCTGCGGAGAAGGACTTGGCGGTTTTGGTCGATGAGAAAATGAACATGAGCCGGCTGCAGTGTGTGCTCGCAGCCCAGAAAGCCAACCGTATCCTGGGCTGCATCCAAAGGAGCATGACCAACAGCAGGTCGAGGGAGGTGATCCTGCCCCTCTACTCTGCTCTCCTGAGACCTCACTTGGAGTATTGTGTGCAGTTCTGGTGTCCTCAACATAAAAAGGACATGGAACTGTTGGAACAAGTCCAGAGGAGGGCCACGAGGATGATCAGGGGACTGGAGCACCTCCCGTACAAAGATAGGCTGAGAAAGTTGGGGCTATTCAGGCTGGAGAAGAGAAGGCTGCATGGAGACCTCAGAGCAGCCTTCCAGGATCTGAAGGGGACCTATAGGGATGCTGGGGAGGGACTCTTCATGAGGGACTGTAGTGAGAGGACAAGGGGTAACGGGTTCAAACTGAAACAGGGGAAGTTCAGATTGGATATGAGGAAGAAATTCTTTCCTGTAAGGGTGGTGAGGCACTGGAATGGGTTGCCCAGGGAAGCTGTGAATGCTCCATTGCTGGCGGTGTTCAAGGCCAGGTTGGACATAGCCTTGGGTGGCATGGTTTAGTGTGAGGTGTCCCTGCCCCTGGCAGGGGGGTTGGAACTGGATGATCTTAAGGTCCTTTCCAACCCTGACTATTCTATGATTCTATGATTCCGTGATTCTATTAACAGTCAGTGGAACAGAAATCCCACAATAACATATCGTTAAGCAGTAACCATAACTGTATCTGTTATACCATCTATTAAGCTAAACATTTATAATTCAATGAATCTCAGATCACGTGATTGAGGTAGCTGGATGTTATCAAATGTGAGATATCAGAAGAGAATGATTAATCAGGAGGAATGTAAAAGTCACTGGTGAAGCCGGTAAGCTCTTAAATCAGGATATTCAAAAGTATTTTGATGCCCTACTTTTAATAGGTATTGGGAATAGGCTGTTCCACAGCAAAATGTAACTTCTACAGAGAAAAGAAAAAGAAGCAGAACTTTTCAAAAGTAATACATAATTCAAATCCTAGAAAAGATGCCTTATAAAGAGAAACTGCACATTTGTTCTGCTGAACAAGGTGAAGATTGAGAGTCTCTTGCTTGCATTGAAAACATCTTTGCAAGATACAGAGATAATCAAGTTGTCTCTAATATATTCTGTGATTGGAAAGGGGATGAGTGATCTTATTAGTCTCTTTAGCTGTCAAGCCTATGGAAAGACATACAGCTTTTTTCCTGAGTCTGGTGGCTATTAATGTGGCTATTAATGACTGAGAGACATGCACAGCTACATATAAAATCTCCACAGAGTAGAGGCAGCATAAACATTTCATAACTCTTCCACTGGTCTTTCATTTTATTCCTTTTCTATTGCCATCTAAACTGCAATTTCCCCATTCAGTGCCTCTGTCCTATGCATCTTATCTCCTCTACCTTTCTCATATATTGATCAGGATTGGTATCTCATTAATATCAGGAAAAGGATAAACCTTAAGACATATTATAGCTTGCAGTGTAAACAGCATTATTTCTATCAAGGTGCCTTTTTTTGCTGGCTCAGTACTAACAATAAAACTGCTTGCACGTTGTAATTGATTGTAAGTAGAGCTGACTTGAACCATTCATGCTGTCTGAGAGATTAAAATTCTCTAGATGGATCCTCAAAATACAAAGGTCATGTAATTATTTTCCCTTTAAGTGAGAAATACTTTCTTCAGGGTCTATCTGCAAAATGGAGTGTAGTATATAATATACATATCTCTGCTTAGTTTATTTTGGAGTGTCGTTATGCTGTAACACTTCTCAGGTTAGGAGAATGGTCTCAGTTTAAAAGACAGACACCTCATACTTACTACTGCACAGAGTTCTTATATTTTCCTGTCACGCTGATGAACATCCTATGAGTGGCAAAGACCTTTAGTATGAAGTTAAGTAACAAGCTTAACTTTTTATGCCATGTTTTCAATCTCAATTTCTCTGCCTCTCTAAACCTCCCCTCTAGATCACCATGAAGAACCTTGTGAGGTGTTTGATTTGTAGTTACTACAGATGCACTTGCAACAAGAAAATATGCCTTTAAAAAGATGCCAGATTTTGATTTTCCCTAATTGTAGGGAATGGAAATAAACACTTGTTAAATTATTGAAATAATCAAGAAAAACTTAAAAAATCCATTGGCCCTTCTACTCAAAAAATATTTTGGTTTACCAAAAGCTTTCATTTACATTCTATCTCTAGGTGTTGCTTCTAAGTGTAGATCTAAACCATGAGTTTTCACCTGCATCTTCTGACATGTATACCTAGAGACGGTTGAAATTTTTCTCAGATATAAGACAAGCACAAACCCTCAAAATAGAACTTAAGTGGATCTTTTTAAGTAAAAAAGGAATAGATTTCCTCTCAGACCAGAAGACAAACTTTATTTGATACTTTCTGAGTTGCAGAAGGGTTGAGAAATATTCAGTCTACAGAGTTTCAGGTGGAACTTTGTGATTCTATGTGCAGCAGTGTGAATACAGGTAAAGTGACTAGAAATAATAGCTTCACCTTTTGAGGTCTCACTAAAGGCATGGAGTAAGGGATTCTTCATTTATTTACAGGTTTTTTAGGGGGTAAGAGGTGTTTGGGTTTTAATTTCTTTAAAAAATTTAAATCTACTGTTTTTTCATTCTAATTTTCATTCAGTTCTAGATATAGCTTGTCTCCTGTGGTTTGTGATGGACGGCTTTATTTGGATATTGAGAAACATCAACGGCAGATGTACAGCAGTGCTTATGTTCTAGCTTTGGAATGCTGCAGGCAATTTTCCCTGTAGATGCCAGGGCTCTCACTGAAGCCAGAGTGGAAACTTATCTCCAGGAAGACTCCATTAGGAAACAAATTCCTTTAAATTAAAATTTCTTTTTTCATATCTCAAGCTTTATAACATGACTAATTCAACCTCACTTAAATGTAATAGCAAACTCACTCTAAGATGACAAGATTCTGTTCCTAAAACTGTCTTAGGGTTTTAAAGGACCACACAATTTTTAGCAAGACTATTCCATTAATGACTATTTCTACAGCTTCTCTCTTTTCTTTCAGGGTTATATACATTTTCTTACATATTTCCATCTCTGGTTTCTCTCTTTCGCTTTGTGTTATCCAAGTGAAGGAGGAAAACTTGTGAGGCTATAATTAAACTCCACCTAGAGCTCTTCATCCTGGATAGTCTCAGATATCAAGGTCACCCTTCTAAATTTTGTCCAGTGTAATATAAAAAACAGAGTTTAAGACATCTTTTCGTCACCATATTTAACCAAATACACATCTTCACACATTTGTGATGTAATGGATACAATGCTTCTGATGTTAAAAAATTTTCCTAATGATATATATATATATATATATATGTATATATATATATTCATTAAAAGTGGGGGGGAAATGGATCAGATTAATCCTTGGGAACTCCAGTATTTTATGATTGATAAACCTATATGCCACCGAATGGAGAGAAATAAGGCACATCTAGAAAGTTGAAGAGTTTGGGGAAAGCAACAACTGAAGATCCTGAAAAGTAGAAAGGAAGGTTCAAATATTACAGAATATCTAAAATCTCTCTCTTAAGCTTTAAAAATTTATCTAAGAATGTAAAAGCTTCAATCAGCATTTAAGTTTAGAAATCCTTCCTAAATAATACATAACATTCATTTAAAAATAGAAATAAATAGTCTGGGACAGGCAATTAATAGCAAAATACTAAGGGTAAGGGTGGCTCTCTTGCAAGCTGAAAGTTTTGCCATAGCCTAATTTCTTGTCACATTGATGTGTGAGACAGTTTACATGCAGCTAAAGTGTGAGCCTGCTGAAGAGAATGGAATGAAAGAATCCATGATGGAAAATTAGGGAAGGAACAGTTCCACGCCACAGTTGGCCAATCCACAGGGAAACAGGGGCATTTGCAATAAATCTTTGATCTTTGCTAATCTATGTCATAAGCTGTCACTTCTTCAAGAATGTAAGGAGAGGGACAGGATGCTCTTCAGCCTTCAGTGATGAGCAAGAAGCTCATATAGGTGCCATCAGGGATCAGCTATTTTCTCTCCTTCCAGATGTGAAACTAAGAGTTGCCCAGACTCCAGCTGTCACTGCAGCTAATTCCCTAGTACCGCAGGTGAACTCAAAGCAAACCTGTGCCAGAGCAACTCCTTCAAAGCTGAAGGGTCATCTGTCTTCTCTGTCATTTGAGTGAAAGGATTTGTGCTTTTCCCCTAGTACAGCATGCAAACAGCTTTACATGTTCAATTACGCACATACACCTCTCTGCTCGACCCTGGGAAGCAAGCTAAATATTGTTTTCAGCCAGAGATCTGCACTAAATAAACCCTCTGCTGCCTTTGAAATATGCTCATAAATTTAAATCAATGCTGAGCCTGGAGTCTCCACTCCTTGGTAAGAGCATATTTTTCACGTTGCAAGCATACTGTTGAGACTCTAGAGGCTGAATCCTTGTCTGACAGTCAACATCTGGGGTATCATTTTTTAAGGCAAGCATTCTAGGTCATTATAAACTGTGCTAATCTCCCTTGTTGAAATTTACATTTCTAAACCAAAGAGGGATCATGATGCATTTGTCCTGTCGCATTCTATGTCATTTAACCAAGAGGTTAATTCACTGATTGACTTACCGCCTCTCTTCAGCCTGCTTTGCTGCTTATCTTCCATACAAATGGGGTAAATGAATATAATTTAGATTTACCAGCATAAACAAAGTGTACAGCCACCCTGCTAGGATATAAAGCGTAGGGAATTCAGGGGATAAGAAGAAAATGACATAGCTGAAGAAGCAATAAAATTAACAGTAAAATCCACATACTGAAAATGGCGAAAATTACAACCTGTAATTACAGATTTTAATCTGTACAATTTGGAATCTGTGCTCATGAGCCTCCCTGGCTGCAGACCACAAGCTCCCCCTCCTTGCAGAGTCTGAAATCAGTGTCCAAGAGGTACAGCTGGTGATTCCCCTGCTCCCCTATAAGTCTATGGTGGTTTGAAGACTCCCAAAGGACGCTACTGTGAGCCCCAAGGTGGCCATCACTGCTGAGCTGTGTCATGCCAGCCTGCACTGCCATGGCTGTTACAGGCAGAAATCTGGTCTTATTGACTTTAAACCCCAAAAATACACAAACTAAGAGAAAGAAATTGAATAATCTCATTGCTTTGGATGCTTTCCAGCAAAAGCCACCAGCTGAGACAGCTTGCTTCCTGGAAAACAAGGCAGAAAATAGAAACACTGGGTTTGTTTCTAACTCAGTTTCTCTGCCCACTACCCATCCTGCACCGCCACAGAGCAATCACACCCCTGCAGACTCTGGGGGAGCTGTGAAAACCCAGCACCTCTCCACATCAATCCCTCATTGCTGCTGTTACAGCTTCAGAGCAATTTCCACCCTGAAGGTAGATCCTGTCAGTCTGTCTATCAGCCCAGACACATGGGAATAACTTCTGATTATTAAAAGTATCATGAGCTCACCAGCTTGGAGAACCAGTGAGCTCAAGGGACTCTTTGGCATCCTCCAGCATGAAAGAAAATAACAGGTTTTGTCAAAGTGGCACAGGTTTTGCAATGTGCAGGAAATATTCGTTTATGTCTAAAGACAGCCTTCTGCTACTGTTGTTGTCATGCCTCGATGAACCTTGCCTCTTCCATGCCATTGGACTAGGGCACTGAACTAAGACCTGCCAATTTCACTACCCAAAGCAATTCTCAGACTTATGACATGTTCACTTCTGACCCCCTAAGTATAACAAAGATTTGGGATAAAGCTGAGCAGGTTGTCCCACCACACATCCAACCATGGGAGCTCTGTGGAGATGGCAGTGATGGAATTGGAAGCTGTCTGTGCTGATCGATGCTTTGACAAGGTTTGGGAAAAAAGCCATGATACTTTTGAAACACATGGCATGAAGGTGTGAATGCATGAGGCAACTAGCAGCCTCCATCTCAGTTAATGAATAGGCAATGTTTTTTCCCCCTTTATCTTCATTTTCTTCTCTCTCCCGTCCTCTGGTTTAAATGTTTTCACTGTGGAAGTCAACAGATTTTTCCAATGGGTAAATAAGGAGAAAATGGGTAAATCTCGGGTTCAGAAACAAAGGAAGAAATCACTGGGTGAAGAGCTGCAGCTGCCTTTCAGAGGACTGTGTTTGAAAGGCAATCTCTGCTTTCTCTGGCAATGAAGATCATCTTCTTAGCGCATGGTAGCAAAGGTTTAGCAAGATGCTGACTTCAATCTCCTATCTGCAAAGCATTCAAGTCTTGTTTTGCAAGAAAAGCCGTGAGTGTGCTCTGAATACAATCTGATGAAAGCAAAGCCTTGCTCACTTGTACCTTTTGTTAGGTCAGAAGGTGAGAAACCTCTGATTTTAATGTCTTCAGTGTGGTTATTGTTCTTTAGCCTGGGCAACCTGTTGTGTCAATTCTCTTTTTTCCAGGAACATCAAAATAGAGGATTTTTTGTGTGTCTGTACCTTATATTCTTATAAAAGTGTATTACCGGAATTATAAACTGGCGGAACACTGTCTCAGGCCTTAGCCCATGCAGCCCACAAGCACAATTTGAAAAAAAAGGGAGAAAACTGAAAATATTTTAACGGAAACATCAATTTTTAATAAAAATCATATTTTAATTGAAAAAAAATTATTCAAGTGATTCTATATTCAGCTAATCAGAGAGTGTCTAATACAGCTTTAGAAATTCCAGAACTGTTAAAGGCTGATGTTCATAACAAAAGCTTTAAAACTTAGTTTAAAAAGAGAGTCAGCCATGGGGTTATTGTGGATTGACTATCACAGCCACCTTCCTAAGAAATGTTTATTCAATATCTGGTTGCTTTTCATTGTTCATCTGACTTCAGCCTCACAGAACCAACACAGAGAGTTGAGGGATGTTGTTTGGGACTTGGACAAGAAAAATAAACGCAAGTGTTTGCTGATGCGCTCCAGTCAGAAATAAAATGGATTGTTCTTCATGTTTTATTAGTGTCTCTGGACAGTTTTGACTTTTTGGGAAAATACCAAGCCAGAAATATTCAAAACATTCCCAAGATACAACAGGGCAATTGAAATTGACTCGTGTTATTTACTGTTCTCTTGGAGGAGCTGGACTTTTCTGGCTGATTTCTCTTTACCAGCACTACAAAGTGATAAAGGATGTGTCTGAAATGTGTATAGCAGATCCCAAAGAGCATGTGAATTTAAATATTGGGAGTAGGGAGGATTTAAAGGCACAAATATCCCAAGTCCCTAGGAAAATATTACCAATACATTTGTGACAGATATCTAGAGTGCAAATATCACTGAATTCTAACACTGTTGGTGTGGATGTGGCAAGACAAAGAATAAATAACACCTGCAGGACAGGCTCAAGAGAAGGAGCATTAATGGAAGCTTTTCTTTCTTCACTTGAAGAACTCTTTATATTGTAGAAGGTAAAATCATTGTGGCTTCATCACAAATTATGTCCAAAAAGCCAGAGATTTTTTCGGTTAGAAAATGTATTTTGTTTACCCTTGTATTCTCAGGGTAAGGAGTACCCTAGGTCTCAGTTTGCTGCACTCTCTGCTATACAGGCAGGTCTCTTATGACTTAATAGGGAACATGGTTTCTGAAATAAAAAGCTTTTCTTTAAACAAACTGTGACACGATGTTCATCCAGCTGACAAACGAAAGCAGTGAATGTTTTCAGTACTATGTAGAAGTAGGCTTGGGAGCTTCTGTTTACATGCGAGTATTACTTGAGACAATGAATCAAATTGCTGGCATCTAGTTTTGTCAGGACCCCACAATCTCTTTTTCTTTGTATAATAATATTTACTTTCACAACACCCTCAACTACAGCCTCAAATTGTCAGTGCAGAAGATAAATTTCCAGTACGAGTTTCAACAGATGCTTTCTTTTCTCCTGTACCATAAGGCTGTGGCTTCTGCTTCAGATTCCTTTCCTTAGTTTTCCTCCTACACTCATTTTTCTTCAGTGTAGCTTACATAAAGTTATTCTTCACATCTATCGGCATGAACCAATGTCCAATTGGAGATGGAAATACTGTTAAACAGTTTTTGCAGATCTCAAGCCCAGATTGTTTATTACATTTAAATAAGAACAGATTTTTCCAAATTAGCGACCATGTCTCAGTAATAATCCACAGTACATTAACAAAACATGTTTTTTATTGCTTGCAGTCGCTCTGTGCTTTCCAGAGGTTGTTCCAGTAACAAAAGCATATCCAGATACGTTCTTTAAGTGAAGCAAAGAAAAACAAGATCAGCCCAGAAGAGAGAATTCAGTGGCACTCCTCAATCTGCATGGCTTTGAATCCTGACAGTTATGGTTCCCCTAGTCCAGCTGAGGAAATGTACTCTGTGCCCTGGTGAAGGTTTCTTAAGAGGTCAATGCAGTGTTACAGAGCTCAGGTTTTCTGGAGCTAAGTCGATGTTTACTCCAAAGCTTTCCTCTGCTTGACCCCTGCACTCATCAGGCTGCTGTCCCCAGCAGAAGATGCAGCTGTCTGTGAAGGAACAAGTCCATCCTTCTCTCCTTGTGCTGCAGACAACGACATGGGTCACAAAGGATAAGGGACCTGGAGCAGTTTGGTAGCTCACCTCTCAAGTTACCATGTCCTTGGCCATATCTGTGCTGTGGGTACACGACACGGGTAGCATACTGAATTTGGTGGTGTTAGTGTGCCAGTGAGTGACACATGCCCATTGACTTCATTTGGATAGGGTTTTCTTGTGAAAAGAAGAAAAATTAATCCAATTTTCTGATTACCGTAAAAGAAAAAAGATGATTAACTTTAAATGCTAACAAAAATCTACAGAGACAAGTGCCATGCTGAGTCCAGGCAAGCTGCGCAAATTCATTGTGTTGCAACCAAGAAAATGTATTCAATTTTATGAAAGCAATAGCCTGTGTTGTTATTATTGTTATTGTTGTCACTGGAGGAAAAAATTAACAAAAAGAAGAAAAGATTCTATTCTATTTCCTAATGTTCTACTGGGTCCTGAGTCACAGGTTTTTTTCTTCTCAGTTTAGAGCATTAATAAGAAAGCAATTTCCTAGTTGGCTGTTCATCAGGAACATAATCTTTATCCTACTTTTTAGAACAATTAGCACTTACAAGACTGTGATTATGTTGTGGGCTAATCCACGGTAACTACTGCAGGGATTCCCAGAGACAATATCCTCAAAATCCCACTGTTCTCTTTAACTAACATGGAATGATGGGGCCAAAAAATGATATACTCAAAGCTCAGCCCATTGTGGGTATAGTCCTTGAGCTGAACAGTAGAAAACCTCAAGTACTCTATTTGCAGGTACTTGCAGTTTTGTGGTGATTTAAATGAGCAATTTACCAATAATAAGGATTTGGTCCCTAGCACTGTCCAGCATTAAGAAGCATGAGATCAGACATTGAAAGTATTTTTCATTGGGAAAGAGATATCAATTCAGATTTTAGATCTGAGTTTTTCTTTTAAATATATATATATCAGTCACTTATTGCTCAAGTATTACCATGGAAACCAATGGAATTGGCCTTATATTCAACAGGAACACAACTCTTCTGTCTGTGCTTGTTTTCAGATGTAAAATGCCAGCTCTGCAAAAGAGAGTAGGTCTACAGAAAAGGGTCTTGACAAAGAGTTCAGCCATGAATCATTTTGAACCAAGAAACAGGAGATTTCAGAACGATGCGTTGAAACGGCATTTCTTCCAGTCTTTCTTTTTTTCCGTATTTGTACTCTTCCTGTAGTTTTTTAACCAAATGTCTGACTTTATTCCTTTTGTCCTTCCCATAAAGCAAGGTTTAGAAATTTATGTGGTATGTTATATAGAAACATATATGGAAATGTATATGGTGAGATGGTATGTACCAGTACAAAACCAAACATAAGTATAATGTAACTGATTATGGAAAACAGTATCAGAAGGGGAGGGGAAGGTACAACAAAAGTTTGGGATAATAAGGAAGAGTGAGAGGAAAGGGGAAAGGCAAGAGCACAATGAGCTGCATTATTTTCTTAAGATATGAGAACTTCCCTAAGCTTTGATCTCTAGACAACATAAATCTGTGGTTGTACATTGATACTATCTTAACAGTGTCAACATAGATAATTATTTGTCTCTCAGACTCAGCAAGTCACTCACCAGCTCTGCCATCCATCAGGAAATTGCCTTAAGAGACTAGGAATACGTCTGTGACAACAGCAAGCAGTGATAAAAGTTAAGGTTTGGTATAATGGATTTCAGCTCCCTGGCCGATGCTGAGAAAGCACTTCACAAGCCTTCATTTTGATAATCTGGGGCACTGGAGTTAACTTTAACTGAGAAAAATCCAATCTATCATTCCAGGATGGCATCCTCCAGTCCAGCCACCTTTGCAGCCTAGAGAAAGTTATCTCGTTGAGAGCCACAATCACAACACAGAGAGTCTTTTCCCTAAGGGCATCAGCTGGTGTTGGCAAATATCCTGCTCATGCTGAGAGGTGAAGAGCTTGCATTATCTGGAGTGAGACAAAATACAGACACCAGCTGCAGGCTTTGGATCTGCCCTGAGTTGTGGCAGACCCTGAGCAGCAGTAAAGTCGTTTGATTTGTGTATTTGTTCCACTTTCTCTATCAGTGGTGTCCAGCACAACTTGAGGGCAACTGGAATGTCTCGTCACCTGTAGAACTAGTATTCAACTACTAGTTTACAAAACTTGTACCTGTTCCCTTCTAAGCTATCAGGATCAGCCTCATTCTGCTTCTAAAACTTAGCAGAAGTGAAAAAACTCTTGGAATTATGAACCAAAACAATATCATACTTAATACAATTCCAGTCTTGCCATCCACGGAGTGATAGCATTTTGTGACTGGCAAATGCTGACTTTTTGTTAGGAACTGTAATAAGTATGTTAAATGGAAACATGTGATGCTAATTGATTCAAAGCCTGCTCTATTTTCTTGTGTTGGCAGTTTCTCCTTTAACTTAGAATAGATTTTGTATTTCCAAAGAGTCTCAGGTATTAGGACAAAGAATGTATTTTTATTTATATAGTGTTTGTCATGGTAAAAGCATAGTAAAGCATCGTTTTTAGGCCAAAAGTATAAGCAGAATCTCTTGCAAAAATAGATTAATGCAAATACTTTAAGTAACACTACTTGTCAAGTGACCAACTCACCTGCAGCAGTAACAAGGCCAGTCCATGGAGTTGTGTTCACTGTGTAGGCTTTCAACACTTGCCACCCAAGAGCAATGCACACCAAACACTGGAAGAAGCCTGCCCATGAGGAACAACAGTGCACACACCATGGCACTGATGAAAGATTTTATTACAAGTGGCTTGGTAATGAATATATTCTTTAGAGTTCCATCAGCTGAACTTATTCCATGTGCAAAAGTCTCAATTTCCTTTTAAATTTCTAGCCCACATGGCTGGGAAGACAAGCATGAAAATGAAATAGGAAACCTGTGGATAACAGGGAAACGCAAGCTTCAGAAAAAGCCCAAATGTTTTACTTTAATTAAGCTCACATTTTATGGGACTGGACGCATGTTTTTCAATACATGGGATTAGCAGCAGTTCACATGCAATATGGTTTTTTCTTCTTTTAATTAAACCTGGATTAACTGAAAGTATAGGATTTCCTATGTGATCAACTGTTTTTTAGAGATTTGCTGTTTTCTTGTGGATATACCATGGTCCAAGAGTGGAGATCCCCAACCTCATCCAAGAGTACTCAGTAAAACTGACATTTGTCAGACGTCTGGAGCAGTACCTTTACAGAATGACATGTCCTACTGATGCTTTGGCTGTGTCATGGGTTCAGCAGTAGCAGTCATTTTTCTCCTCCTTGGTAGCTGGTGCAGCGCTGTGGTTTTGATTTTGGGCCTGGGAACAGCGCTGATAACACCAGTGTTTTCAGTTACTGCTTGGTAATGTTTTGGTCTGACCAAGGACTTTCTGAGTTTCATGCTCTGCCAGGGAGGAGGGGAAGCCGGGAGGAAGCAGAGACAGGACACCTGAACCAAACTGACCAAAGAGGCGTTCCATGCCACAGCACGTCATACCCAGGATGTAAAGCAGAGAGCAGAGACCCGGAAGGGGGTGGGGGGGTGCACTGCTTGCTCGGGCTGGGTATAGGTGGTGAGCGATTGTATTCTTTCCTCGTATTTGCCTTGTCATTATTATTATTGGTGGTAGCAGTAGTGGTTTGTGTTATACTTCAGTTACTAAACTGTTCTTATCTCAACCTGTGGGAGTTTCATTCTTCGATTCTCCTTCCCATCCCTCCAGGAGCTGGGGGAAGAAAGAGGGGGAAGTGAGTGAGCGAAACTGCGTGGCTGTAAGGCTTAAACCACGACAGGCTGAAACACATCTTTTGCACAAATTAAGATGCTTTCCTGATTTTTCGTACACAAACCCAGGTGTTGTGTACTATAGTAAAGACTGCTAGCAGCTGAGGATTATAGACATTAACCTTGTACTTGATAATGTCAATAAGATCCAGTATTTTGAATGGATTATTAGAATCAGTCTGGTATCAGCAGTCCCAATTCAACTTTCAAAGACATTTTTCATTTGGACCTGTGTGCAGTCCACTTGGAAACAGCAAAATAATTCACATTTGCTTCATCTACTTTAAATTCTAGTTGGGTTTTCTTCCACAAGCAATGGATTAAACTGGATTTCCAATCAATCACTTAGCATAGAGATACAGTATGATTGCCCTTGAAAATAGAATTGCAAAGGTGAGGCGTCCCTGCCCATGGCAGCGGATTGGAACTAGATGATATTAAGGTTCTTTACAACCCAAACCATTCTATGATTCTATTGGGTTGGAACTGGATGATCTTAAGGTCCTTTCCAACCCTAACTATTCTCTATGATTCCACAATGGTAATACTACCCAAAAAAAGAACAGATGCAGAACTTGACTCTTTCATGGTGGAAAATTCACAACATTCAGTAGATAAAATAGAGGAGAAATTAGAGAGAATTAGTAGATGATACAGAGAATTAATAGATGAAAAAGAGGAGAAATTAGAAGAGAAAGTTGAACTGATAAATATCTCAAGATGTAGAACATGCATAGTTGTGGTGAAAGTTCTCTCCTCATTCCCACTTGGAAGACCCAGAAGTTGGCACCGTGCTTTCATCCAGGTTGCACATAGAGGTGACTTGCCGACCTGTTGCTGTTGCAGTAAATACTTGTTTGGTACAATTATGAGGCATAACTCCTGTGACTGGTACATTGAGGATGAGAGGCATAATAATGAAAATGATATTTGGAAATGGTGTCAAACAGTACTCAAAACCAAATAAGCTAAAAACATGGTGGGTCTCAGATAACCTGTGGAGACTTCAGAGTTGAATAGAAACAAGAGCAACTCTATAGATATACTGACCTGGAGAACGTGCTTCCTCATAAAAAGCAAAAGAAAAGCTGGTTATACTGCTTACAAAGACATAGTCTGTGACAAATTTCTCTACACGGTAAGGTTTTGGTAAGAATGTATCCCTTGGCTTGAAAGTATGCCCAGTTCTAAACAAATGGTCCATTTTTAGCTTTAGCACAATACTTTGCATAGTAGTGACTTTTAGTAGCTAGTTAGTATAACAGTTTGAAGCCAAAAAAAGAACATCTTAGAAACAGACTGAGAAATGGAGTTTAAATTTAGTAGACAAAATGCCAGAAATAAGTGGTGAGGAACTGATGGAAAACGAACTTCCAGTGTGACTGAAACAAATATTGCCTTCAAACACTTTTAGCCAGCAAGATAACAAATTCAGTGAAACAGTTGGAAAACATTCGGATGATCATTCTCTCATATATTTCTGATACTTTAATAAGAGGAAGGGGAATTTTAGTGGCTGAAAACATAACTCGGAATTCAGGGCTGTAATATGAGAAAAGAAAAGGAATCATAATGACCTTGCCATGAAAATTATACTGTTCATATTGCCATTAAGTGGAGGAGCCACTAGATAAGTTGGTGTACAGTGCTATTACCCAGAAGTTTACAAGAGAAAATCTCCAGCGCAAAAGTGATTCGACTCAACCATTTTTATCTATTTTTTAAAAAGGGGGCAGGCGAGGCTTTAATTATCCTCATCTCTCAACCCTAAGGTGCTGACACCTCCAGCTGCAGTTTATCCATGTCAGCTGAGCTATATTGCAGAACCAGGAAACAGGAGGATGATGACTTTGTTTGCCATGATTATAAGTGCCACCCAAATGACCAGGGTACCAAGCCCGTGCTACCATGGGCATGCTGTTGAGGTGCTGAAGCTCCAGCAAAAAATGTAATAGAACTGTCCAGTAACACCGGGCCAAGAAAAGGGCAGGTATTTTTTATTCTCTCATATCTATTGGCCAATTAAGAATATTTTGGATCTTAAGAAAGCCTTTGGCCACAGATACTCCTGGTTGATAGTTTCCTCTCTTAAGGCATTTTATATTTGGGTGGTGATGTTGTCATAAAACACTTTTTGACTATTGGAAGTGCTCTGAACTCCATGCTGGCTGTATAGTTTATCTCACACACCAGGATGAGGTATTGATAGACTATGGGAAGGGGAAGGATGCCATGGGGCATCTTGCCCTCCCAAGGGCATCACTTGTGCTCTGGCTGTGCCCTGCAGAGGGAAATACCCAGGAGGAAAGATCATAATACATCTGTCCTGTGGCTGTCTGTTTCTGTCTCCTTATCCTCCAGCCAAAATTCACCCAGGCTGCCTGGCAGGGGCTATGCTCAGTACAGTCTGAAGTGCTCCACACTTGCCATCAGAAAGCTCCTTTTAGTTCTTGCTGCATCTGTTCCAGTTTAGGTCCACTCCACCCACGGGAAACACAGTTCTATATTCTGCTTGAGACCTCTTGGAAGTCCTCCGCAGCACTTACATGTCTTTGAAAATCATAGCCAAAGACTCAGAGTAAAAATGTATATCTTTTTTAAGAATGGGCCTTGGGCTTCTTGGTCATAAATATCTGTGGCTTCCTCATGAGACAGCCTGGCCCTGCACTTCCTTAATCTCTTCTCACTCCTTACAGCATCCCTAGAAAACTGAAGGGCTTAGATTACCGAAGGACGCAGACAGTGGCTGGTACTGAGCAAACCCATCCTGCGCACAAGGCAATGGGTATCCAATGCACACAAATCTCATTCTCATAAGACGTTATATTCCTGTTGACTTAAATGATGCTGGGTTAATATCATCCCTGCCCACAGCAGGGGGTTGGAACTGGATGACCTTAAGGTCCTTTCCAACCCAAACCATTCTGTTATTTTATGAAGTCCTGTCAAGGTACTAAGGAGGGAGTAACACTGCCTCCACTCATGCTATGTCAAACAGTCTTCTGTAAAGAAACCAGAGACTGGGGCTGGCCATTACGTATCCTCAGGGTAAAGTTAACACATCAATCTTTCTACTGCAATAGGTATGGCAAAACAATCTGCCTTCAGCAAAGGTATCCCACTGCCTGCTTTTGATCTCCAGTCTCCTAACAGAGGTGACCAGAAGGGTGCCACAACTCAGGCTCAAGCGCTGAAACAAAAAGGATCCACTCTCAGAGCCAGCAACCCCAGAAGGATCCACTCTGAGTCTGTAAATGCTGTTCATCACAGTCCCATAAGCAGCAAACACACATTTGGCAACCACTCGCTGTTTTTGGGAGGGCTTTTGTTAGAGAGGTGAGGTCAATTTTTAGCAGATGATTTTATTTATTTAAATCTCAGCAGCCCTTTCTCAGCTTTATTTGTATTTATTGCAGGGGTTCTGTTTCTGGCTCTGGCATTGCGCTGGAGGTGTGGTGGTGCATTATACTCAGTGCTGTCCATTCTGCAGGTTGAACAAATGACAACTGGAGGCCTTTGCAGTGTTTCTGTCTTGTAAGCACTTACTGCTGTGTCTCTCTGTGACAAATCATGTCAGCTCCCAGGGTGTAGGACAACCTGGAGCACATTAGCATCAGAGATCTACCAACCTGATCAGAGTGTTTTCAGATGAGAAGTGGCCTGTGGAGAAAGCAGGACATGGGAACCTCACCCGGCCTTTCCAAGCAAGCACACTTCCAAGCATTTCCCTGATCTTTAGCTCTCTGCAACTTCCAGGTTCACTAAGTAGCTCCGTGGGATGCCATATATCAGAGGCTCTGAAAATTGCTATATCTTTAATATTGCTGCCAGAAGAGTGATTGTACCTGTTAAACAGTAAGAAAGGTGAGCCATAAAGAAGTAGCCTCTCACCGATGGGTGCCGGGAGAGGGTTATTCAAAGGAGTCAGGGATCTTGTTCTTCTACAGGGAAGACATTTTCTTCCAGGACTCACATATTTGTTTGATCAGGATCTTTATATAACTGCCTGCCAAAGATAATATGGCTACAGCATACCAAAACCCATACAGAAACAGTGCTGTGGTTAAAAAGCCTAAGTTAGGAAATGCCAGCATCAACCTGTGTGTCTGTGTGTATGAGTGTTTGTGAGTGTGTGGAGGCTGTGGGACAACCTGGGGCTGCCCCTGCCACTCTGTGTTAGCGCAACAAGCACTGCGGGGCCTTACTCCTCCTCTAGCATCCTTCACAATGAATAACAGCCATACACGATAGAAAAAGCCATCTGAATCATTCCAAGGATATTGGGGAAAGACGAAAAAGATTGCACAGGAATTAATGCAGTGTTATAAAGACCCTAGAGTACTTTAGCAATACCAGCCCAAAGGTCTCTTATTCTTTCCTTAAAGACTTGAAACATACTTTGTAGTTTTAGGAAATTACTTTTTGTAGAGTTGGGCTGAAAAAGGCTCAGCACAAATAGCAATTTTTGCTTCATTTTTGATGCAAAGGGAAAAAAGGTTATTTTCACTAGGAACGCAGATGATAAGTACAAAGACATCAAAACTTCTTTCTAGCATTATGGTACAATGAATAATATGCAGCATTATGACTGATATTAGTATTTTCTTCACTATATAAGAGCTTCCTCATGGCAATTAAAAAGAGCCTTAGAATAACAAATATTTCTTCCACTAGTTTTCTTTAATGGGAAGCTGGAAGGGACCACTTGGGTCATCAAGTCCCCTCCCATGTAATGCAAGGTAGCCATATGAATCACAGAATCACAGAATCATAGAATAGTTGGGGTTGGAAAGGACCTTAAGATCATCCAGTTCCAACCCCCCTGCCATGGATAATTAGTTCAGAAGGCTCTCTTAAAACCCCATCTGATGTGACCTACACCCCACAGACAGCACCACCTATCCCAGCAGCACATTCAGGACCTCAATTCAAAGGTCATGTTATAAGGCACCCCAGGGAGAAAGAAGAAATGATGGGGGAAATTACCAGTTACTCTAATTCCCTGCATGAGCAACAACATTGCTGTTGACAAAAACTCCCAAATATATAATCATAGAATCATAGAATAGTCAGGGTTGGAAAGGACATGAAGATCATCCAGTTCCAACCCCCCTGCCAGGGGCAGGGACACCTCACACTAAACCATGCCACCCAAGGCTCTGTCCAACCCAGCCTTGACCACCACCAGCGATGGAGCATTCACAACTTCCCTGCACAACCCATTCCAGTGCCTCACCACCCTTACAGGAAAGAATTTCTTCCTCATATCCAATCTAAACTTCCCCTGTTTAAGTTATTTTCAGTAAATCCCTGAGTTTTTCTTTCTTCCTTTAATCTTTTTTCCCCTGGAAGAAGCAATTTGTGATGTCTTTTCTCATTTATGCATTGGAAATGCTTTGTTTATAAGCCACCAAGATCCAAAGGGCATATAAAAATTTAATGAGACATGTTCTCCCAAGGATGACAAGATTCAACATTTCACCTGAAAGTGCCTCTTCTATTAAAAGTAGGCCACTTCAGCCTATCAACTCACATGGCCAAGACAGCAACCCATGCTTTCTGGCAGGTAAGAACAAGTTTCTGCTGTGAGAAATGCCCCTCCAGCAGCAGCCAAGCATCTTCCCACTCCACAGATGGCTCCCAGCAGATGTGTGGGATGCACCTCTGTTTTCTCAGGACCTGCTGAGCTGTGACCTTCCCTCGGCACATGGTGGGACCACCACTGGGCAAACACCTCTTTCAGCTCGATCTCCTGCTCCTGCAAAGCACCAGGGCCTCACAGACAGAGGGAGCAGGCTCTGTGCCATCCCACCCTCGCACATCAGGAGCGAAGAAAGGAAGTTTCTTTCCACCAAAAGAAATAACCAGGGTCAGGACTTTGGAGAGGTTCCCAGAAGCTTCTGTTGTTCTCTCCATTAAAGATGATGTTGGCACTGCCCCACCTTCTCCTGCTGAGCCTATACAGCCACCTTACATACCCCGTTGTGCACACCTGGGGTTTATGTCCAGAGGGGATGTCCATGCTGGTGAGAAGCAACACAATGGCACTGTTTCCTACTCAACGTGGGACTTGTGTATATATAACACCCAGGCTGGCAATCACAGAGGAGCACTGTTACTCCTGCTCTTAATTCGTGGAAACGCTCCCTCTGGTTCTGCCTGTTGGGTTTTACTGACCTGTGCTCAGCAGGGACAGAGGAAGATTTTATACCTTCCAGTGGATTGCCAGTAGAACTATTTCCTAAGCAATAATTACAGGCCTAAGAAGATACATCTCCACAAAGAGCATCTCAGGATGCGTAAGTGCATCAGAGGGCAGAGAAAGGCTCTAGAGAACCCAGAACTTCACTACTGCTTGCGTCTATAGGCAGCATATAGAGGATATATATCATATACAGCATGTATATCTTTTTACTTATTTCACTGTGACTGTATTGCATCTTTTTATTTTTCATTGCAATGTCTGCAATGTCACTTTGGGTAGCCTTTGTTTTCAGAGTAAAACTGCAAGTGGTTGCAGTCAAAACACTATCTTGTGATTTTGATTCAGTTTCTGTTTAATCCTTAGCCAGTAAGAAATCCTTTGAAGTAGCAGAACTATGCTTGGACACACAGTAATCAGAGACAGACAGCAGGCAAATGTACTGGAGTAGAAATTACAGATTTGCTGCTAGGTCCCCGACAGCTCCAGATAGACCACAGAATCCTGGAATGGTTTGTGTTGAAGGGGACCTTAAAGCTCATCCAGTTCCAATCCCCTGCCATGCGCAGGGACACCTTCCACTGGAGCAGCTTGCTCCAAGCCCCTGTGACCAACCTGGCCTTGAACACTGCCAGGGATGGGGCAGCCACAGCTTCTCTGGGCACCCTGTGCCAGCACCTCAGCACCTTCATAGGGAAGAGCTTCTGCCTAAGAGCTCATCTCAATCTCCCCTCTGGCAGGTTAAAGCCATTCCCCTTGTCCTGTTCCTACCTGCCCTTGTAAAAAGCCCCTCTCCCCTAAACTAAACTAACTCGACTTAAGTTTTGCTTGCTCCAAAGAGAGGCATAACAGGGAGAGGACCTTGCTCCATTAAGTCCCCCCACTACTGGCCTTAGGCCAAGCAACAAAATCCTCACTACAGGAGCTGCCAACCAGCCAAGTTGGTGTTTGTCTGCACAGAACCCTGTGCCAAAGCATTTCCACAGCTCACTGCTCCTGGAAACCTTCCTGATACTCCCCTCCCTCTACAGCAAAGCCCCAGGCTGTGACCACCAGAGCAAGAACCAGCTCACATTTAGGTTAGGGAACCTCTCAAACCCATTCAGCCCTTACTATTCCCAAGTCTCACTTCTCTCTCCATCAGTGCAGCTAATGGGTGCCAAGCATTTAACTGGAGCAGCATGTGGAAATGGAGAGGAAATAATTAGTCTCAGGTGCATGTCTCAGATGTGGCTACAGCTAAATGTGTTTATGACCTAAAATGTGATCAATCAGTGGTATGCAGTGTATCTGTTGCCTCTCAGAAGAGTGCTTTGAGATCCAACTGCCTGTTACACAAATGCTATAAGGCCTGAAAATGCTTAGGGATGGTCCTTTGAGGACTTTCCTTTGAGGAACTGATGTCAGCTAAATGGATTTCCCATTTACTGGGAACAAACTTGCAGCAAAGGGACTGTTTGGGTTAGAGGAGCAGCCTGAAAGTACCTCCTCTTCTCTCTTTTCCATCCCTTGCCAAGGCGCATGGCACTCATCACACGGGTGGATGCAAGGTGGGTTTGTTCTTCCCTTCAGCTTCCTCACACACTTTAACAAGGTGAAATTTGCCATGTGAAAACCAGATTGCTGCAATGAAGAGGGGAGTGTAGGGCTTCAGCTCTGCTGTACAGGGGTGGGTTTCAGCTGATTTTCATGCTGGAGCAACTTGGAAACAATTCTCTTCCCAAATATGTTCAATAAATTATAAAAACAAGTAGTAGATGCTTGAAATAGGTGTTGCTGCCCCTTACAGTCCTACTCAAATTGACTTTAAGCATGTGAAATGATTTTTAAACTGCAATCAATGTAACTGCATGTACATTTTAGGCATCTAAGTTTACTATTGTGACTCACTCAGCGATGTTCTTCTTGTGTAATATTCTCTGGGTTCAATTTGTAAGTTTTCCTTATCCTAAACATGGAATGTTTGAAAGACTGTAATTCAGGGAAACAATATTTATGCTGTAATTTTCTTCCTGATGTGTTATGCAGTGCAGGAAAAGACTTTGGCATCAACACATGCTCCAGGTCCTTATCCAGGCATCCAGCCTGGCCCTCTAACAGATGTGCTGGCACTGTCAGAACTGTTCCCATTCACCTGTGGGCTCAGTAACCATGGGTTTAAAGACAATTTGCACTTTATTTAGGGGATATTCACTATACTGAAGATTTCTTCAAGTGGCCTCTTGAAGAAAGACATGGTGCAAGGACCTCCATCTGCCTAACTTACAAACCTAATCTCATGTTATTCGTGTTGCTAATGTTCATTAAAGCCAGGCCAGTGCGAAAATGCTTCGAGCACAAGCAGGAACCAGCTCAGTTTATTCTGGGGACCTGTGTGAGCTGCAGAGCAGAAAATCTGCAACATGTGTCTAGAAATGAGTCGCTCTGGTGAACAAAGTAGGACAAGCGTTAGGAAAAATAGACCTGAATAGGGTTAAATAAAAATGTGGTATTTTTCATGGTGAGATTGATGATATATTACAAATTCCTCTCATAAATTAAGAGTTTTTTCTTTTCAAGCGCATGGTAGATATCATAACATCATGTCAATAAGAAAGCCTTCTAAAAGACTGCATAATGCAAAGCTGAAAGCTCCTGTATCTGTGTTAATGTTGCAGAGTATTGATGTTGACATTGCAGAGATGTCACAGAGAAGACTGGAGGTGTTGCACTGGGAACAGATGCAGTTAATCACAGCATTAATTATGCTATCTAAAAGCCTAGAGCTCAGTATTTGTTGTGGAAATGGAAACTATTTCAGAACTTTGCATTCTTCATACGTTCCTGGTGTCCTGCAGTACTAATACAGAAAATTCATCTCTTTTTGTCATAGACTCAGTGCTATAGGAGACATTTAATTTTTACATACAATGAGGAATTAGTTTAACTGTTTATTGGTCATAGGAAAAAGAGGGGAGGGACTGGTTATAAGGGAGCAGCACGCACAATTATACTTCCTGGACAATGTGCATGTGTCCAAGTATAGAAAGTAATAACCCCCAATATTCTCTTGGTTCTTGGATTTAGGGACAAGCCAGGTTTTCGCTACCTTCACAAGGCTTGGTAAAAAGCTCCATGTATTACAAAAAATCTCAGGATATTGTTCCAGCTACTTATTCTAATCATTTCCATTTCTCCTATTCCCTTTCGCCTTGTCCTTTTGAAGCAACCAATCAGGCAAATACCAGGCTGGTTCCTCACAGCAGAGGAATTTCTTCCCATGCCTGTACACAAGCCCTGCCAAGCTCTCTAAACTGTCCTTCCCTCTTCCCACCTGGAGCTATGTGTGGACTCCTGCCCATCCACAGGCTGGGTTTCTTAAGTAGCCTGTTTTTATTCCATTGGCAAGTTTTCCTGTAAGACTTTGGATGACCTTATACTCTCAGGGGGAATATTAGTTTAGGTGGAGTGCTTAAGCATGACTGATTTGCCTCCTTGATGCTCACCAGCCTCAAGGGCAGGAAGGTCCTAGGTCTGCCTTGTGAGAGGCTTCCTTGAGATATGATGGGTGTCTGGGTATCATTAAAACATCATTAATATCTGCTGAGTCCCAAGGAAGTGCATTGGCTGCCAAGATCCCCTTCCTTTCCTTTAGCTTTGATGACTACAACCACGACCTGGGTATCATATTGCCTATGGCAAATCCTTGATGCAGCATTCTTGAAAGTAAAGAAAATGTGAACAGAGAATATGCAACTCCTAACAAAAGTAGTCCTGAGAGCAATAACAGATTTGGTTTTAAATACCCACAGCTCAGGGCACTTCAGATTTTGAAGATTTACAGTCTAAAATGCTGTAGATACCTGCCAAGACAACAGTGAACACTGAACATGTCTCACTAGTTGGTTCCCTTTGCAATTGGAGGACTGTACTTGGAGCCTTTCATTTCTCTCTGGCCTGACTTCTCCAGCTCTCCAACACTTCTGTTCCTGAGCTTCTGCTCTGCAAGCAGTTAACTTCAGCAAATCCTGCTTCATGTGGTGCTGGACACCTACAGCTTCTGCCTCCTGGGGGTTTCACCACACTCATGCTAGTACACTTGCACTGGTCCAAGTGCTTTAAATCTTCTGGCTTCAGAAGCTGAGGATTTTGATTGCTTGCCCAATTGTTCTGTTTCAAATCCCTGCCTTAGTTCATGCTGTGCTGCCTTCAGCTCCCCAGTCTTTAATTACACAGCAATGAGTACCCACCAGGGTGTTCATTAAGTAATATACACTTCTGTAGCACATATAGAAGAAAGGAACTACTAAAAGCAGCTTAATATGAATGTATAAATCCAGTACTTCTCAAATACAGTATTACAAAAGCTCAGCCACAGTTAGAAGTATGGGACTGCTCTGCAGCACCATCTGCTGAAATGAAATACACTTGGTAATCCAGTTTCAGCAAAGCACATGTTGACTGTTGAATCAGGCCAGACATCATGCACACTTGGCTTTGGAGTAGGAACAATGGTCCAGGATTCACCCTGGGCTATACAGCACTGTCAAAGACCGACTTATATGTGCCTCTTTGATGGTGGTATGTAAATGTAGAGGGTTTTCTTTTTCAGTCTAAAAAGCTTGGGTTTATGTGTTCATAGTACTGCTGAAGCAAAAGATGCTTCAGCAATGCTCAGTTTGGTAATATCACTGTGAGGCAACAGAGGACTTAAATACTGTTCAATGATTCAATAAATACTGACTTGACTGCTTAGTGTGCAGCCATCACAAAAGGATTTTTCAGTGGGCATAAATTGTTCATATGTCCTTTTCCTGATATATCATGCTCCAGGATAACTAAATAATGCGCTGCAATTAACAGACTCCTAGAGTTTGGGCTTATGTTTGCCAGTCACAATAAGGAAGTGGTATTTTTACTTGCTACCTTCAAAATCCAGATTAGTTGCACTGATGTTTGAAAAGGGATTTGTATTCAGTAGCACAGATCAGAGTGAATTAGAAGGTGTGGGGCTGCCCCAGACCTGGTGGGCTCATGCAGGAGAGAGGAGAAGGATCACAATGCCAGTGCCTCTGCATGTATAGCATCAGTGCTGTGTGGTTGGACTCGATGATCTGTAAGGTGTTTTCCAATCTAAATGATTACAGCAGTGCATGTAAATTGTACTGCTGAGCATGTTTTAGTCCTTTTGCCTAATCCTCCCGGTGCTCTGTGTTATGTATGAGTTATGTCATGCGTGAGTTATATTGAGTTATGCTGAGTTATGTGTGAGTTATATTGAGTTATGTTGAGTTATGTACAAGTTAGATTGAGTTATTCTGCTATGTACGGGTTATATTGAGTTATGTTGAGTTATGTATGCGTTTGTGTTACGTGGCATGAGAACCACTTTCCTTCCACCACTCGGTGTGATTCTGCGAAAGCCTCTGTTAAAAGCTTTTTGTGAGTGGATCTCTCACCAGGATTTGCCCACCTGCCTGCAGTCACCATCAGACATGTCCCTTCTTTTTCCCCGGGTTTCCTTTGCTACCTCGTAGGTGTCATTTGCAGAGCAGCGCATCTGGGTCTGCCCATCGCACCCCAGTGTTTCCAGCGGCGGCCGAATATCCAGATATGCCCTGCCCCCTTGTGGTGTGCTGCTGGCCGAATCGCACTTCGTTTCTTGGTCTTGCACCCCTGGAAAATAAACACCTGGAGACCCCTCGAAGCTGCAGCTGAGGGTATGGGGTGTCAATGTGTGAACACGCTGCAGGCAGATGGGTTTTGGCAAGTGCTGTGCGGCTCCTGCCACACATTGCCTCTGTCAGCAGCGTCACATCCCACCACCTAAAATTGCCAACGTGGTTTCCCACAGAGACTAAAATGACAGGCTTATGTAATTTTTGCCATCTATTACACACCCTCTGGACCACAGTCCTGCCCTTGGATGGTCCTCCCATCTAGAGTTTGCATGCAGGGACAAAGCATAACTGAGACAGCGCCTAATTGCAGAATCCTGGAATGGTTTGTGTTGGAAGGGACCTTACAGCCCATCCAGTTCCAATCCCCTGCCACAGGCAGGGACACCTTCCGCTAGAGCAGCTTGCTCCCAGCCCCGTCCAGCCTGGCCCTGACCACTGCCAGGGATGGGGCAGCCACAGCTTCCCTGGGTACAACATCCACAACTCCTCTGGTTGGCAATGTCAGCACTTTTCTCTTCTTAGCTATAAATGCAGCATTTAGCCCCTTTCAGTCTCTCAGTCCAGTCAAGTAGTTCCTGTTCTTATTTTAGCCCTTCCCCTTCAATAGTTGCTCTATTCCCTTTAACAGAGTTTACTCCTTCCCAAGCCTAAATAAGGCGTTGGATTCTGTTGTATGAGCTGAGCAAAAGAAGGTTCAGGAACACACATTTCTGCAGATCCCATCCCATCCCTGTTCCTCCCGACTCTGAGGTTTGACCTCCCAGTGCAACATGCAACAAAAGACAAGTCTGTGGTGGGCTCAGCTGATAGCTTTCCAGTCAAACCAACATAGTTTCCTCAGGCTATATCATTATTTCCTTCAACTAAGCCTTTTCAGATGGTCAAAATAATCCATCTTTTCTTATGCTCTGGCAGCCCTACATCTCTTCCTGCTTGTTTCTCTGTCTGATTTCTGCTATTTTTTGGCTACCTTGTGTGCCCTGCTCATATCAATGGACAGCAGTTTTCTATCTCTGATTTCAACACACTAGAGGAAGAGTTAACATGTTTAAACCTAATTAACCACCCGGGTAATTTGGGCCACTCAGGCAGGAGAGCATAGAGGGGAGTGCTCGGCTCCTTCCAGGCCTGGGATAGCTTGGTTGGAGATATCCCAGTGTATTTCTGCTTTAATGCCTGTTTAATGGCAGTATGACTGTCCCCTGAGTGGAAAGCTGGTGATTGCTCTTCTAGTAGAAGACCTGAGAAAGCAACAGACACTTAAATTAAGTCAGTTCAGGCCCAAAGTAATACATATAAATAAATATACACACTCTGTATCTCACGACGAGGGCTAAGCTGGGAAGACAGAAAAGCTGGGAACGACCTAAATCTTCTGTTGTACACTCATCTGATCTATGGATGTGTTCAACAAATTTGTGAACCAAGAAAACCAAACACTGACATTTCAAACACAATTGTTTTTTTCTACAAACTCTTTTTCAATATATCTCTGTGGGAGAAGATCCAGCTTGGCTGGATAAACTGTGAGCAGCCACTGATGGAAGATGTCTCACTACATGTGCATGTGTGAAGTAGAAAGCATCTTTGGTCTCTGAGAAACCCAGCATCTTAAACAATCAGGATTAAGCTTCCTCGAAAGCTAAACCCCAAGCTATTTGCCATTCATCTATGGCTTAGGCCTCTGTAGCCTGAAACAAAGCTTTGGGAGCTGCTCTGAAGCTGTTCTTCCACTACTATGCTCTGGGTATCAGCACCTTCTCTTTTCTCATTCTCATTCATTAGTAGATGAAGGGATCATTTTGTGAGACATACCTAGACTGAGGAAAGAACTGTGAATTGTTCTGTCACCCTTTTGACAGTAAGTGACAGTGCTTGCCTGTGTTTTCCTTGGGAAGATGTCCTGGGCAGCAGCTTTGCAGTGCCACCACTACCATGCAGCAAGTTGTTACTGCAGCAACTGCTACTTCAGTAACTAAACAGCAACTGTAAAGCTCTTAAAGCTGCATTTTGAGCACTTTTCCTCTAGATCTTGGCTGTGACACATAGCCAAAGGAGAGTGAGCAGCTGGGTAAGTGGGAAACAGGGAGTGTTGCAGAGGGTGGGATCCTGCCTCTGAGCTGGGAGTCCAAACTGAAGGGGAAAAGCATCTGAGGGTAGGGAAGCAGGTACTAGATGCACTCCCATCCCTCACTTTGACTTGTTTCTCCAGGGCTGGATTGGACATAGCCTTGGGTGGCATGGCTTAGTGGGAGGTGTCCCTGCCCGTGGCAGGGGGCTGGAACTGGATGATCTTAAGGTCCTATTGCAACCCTAACTATTCTAAGATTCTATGACTGGAGATGATGAACCAGCCACATCATGGGCTTGGGACTTCTCACCCCACCAGAGCATCAGTTGAGTCAAAAGATATAGACATGATATAGATGTGCACAGAAATCTTACCCCCTTTTTCCTTGTCGTGGTTTAAGTCAGGTAAGCCACGCAGTTTCGCTCACTCACTCACTCCCCTCTCTTTCTTCCCCCCGCTCCCGGGTGGATGGGGAGGAGAATCAAAAGAATGCAACTCCCACAGGTTGAGATACGAACAGTTTAGTAACTAAAGTATAACACAAGACCACTACTGCTACCACCAATAATAATAATAAGGCAAATACAAGGAAAGAATACAATTCTCATCACCTATACCCAGTCTGACCACGCAGTGCACCCCCACCCTTCCAGGTCTCTGCTCTCTGCTTTTACATCCTGGGCATGACGTGCTATGGCATGGAATGCCTCTTTGGTCAGTTTGGGTCAGGTGTCCTGTCTCTGCTTCCTCCCGGCTTCCCCTCCTCCTTGGCACAGCATGAGACTCAGAAAGTCCTTGGTCAGACCAAAACATTACCAAGCAGCAACCGAAACCCTGGTGTTACCAGTGCTGTTCCCAGGCCCAAAATCAAAACCACAGCGCTGCACCAGCTACCAAGGAGGAGAAAAATAACTGCTGCTGCTGAACCCATGACATTCCTGAAGCCATCATTGGAGAGAAGTGCATTTGGTGGGTGATATAAGGAGAAGACAGATGGATACATACAGAGCCCGGTATTCCAGTGCCCCCCTGCTTTGGCACAGTCCAAGGGTGGGAGCAGCCCCTTCCGCTGCTACGGAGGCACCAGCACACCTAGGCCTGCTCAAAGGGGCAGCGTTTCCACCTAGCAAATGGATGCTCAGAAATTATGAGGGCAAGGGACGAAAAGTGTGTGTGTTTCCTCTGATATGTGAACAAGCTGATCATTATTTGTGTCTCTTCTAAGTCTTATTTTTCTGTTAATTGCAACTTAATACGTACCCAGCAGGCCTCTAATTTTCAATGACAGCTTTCTGCCTGGCAGCCCATTAAGCCCCTGCCATGCTTCAATCATTTTAAGGGCCTTTCTATTGATTGAGGTAGCACAGAGAGCTGTCAAGAGTTTTCACAGGAGCTGTGACTTAAAAGCAGGGGTCCCCAGCAGGACACTGCTGAAATCAGTGGAGGTGAGCATCTCCCCAGCCTCAGCCCCTGACATATTTCACCTGATGCAGGCAGAATGTGTGGACCAAAGGCTTTAACAGCATCCCTGCAAACTGTGTTTCCCAGGCCACAGCCTGACAGTGGTTTGGCAGCTGCTCTGCTATTAACAACTAGAAGTACTACTGCAATAACATGACCTAAAGAATTCCCTCTGCAGAAGGAAGGGCTACATAATGGTCAGCAGTGGTGCTGCCAAATCCCAGTGGGAGACTGCAGCACAATGCAGGACCCTGAAGCAGCTCCCCAGGAGGGATTGCAAAGATGCTGGTCGTAGCGAGCTTTTGGGTCTCTTTTCCCAAGTAACAAGTGATAGGACAAAAGGAAACAGCCTCAAGTTGTGCCAGGGCAGGCTTAGAGTGGATATTAGAAAACATGTCTTCACCAAAAGGGTTGTCAGGCACTGGAACAGGCTGCCCAGGGAAGTGGTGAAGTCATCATCCCTGGAAGTAGTTAAAAGATGTGTAGATGTGGCATTGAGAGCAACGGTTTAGTGGTGGTCTGGGCAGTGCTGGGATAATGGATGGACTCAGTGATCTTAAAGGTCTCTTTGCCCCTTTTTTTCAATGTAGAAAAAACCCCAACCGCGTCCGCAGTACGAAGTGTTGCCCGCTTTGACCACACGATGGTGCTGCAACACAAGCGTTTGTTGGGAAAATACGGCTGCTCACCGCATCCTAGAATCGCGGAACCTTAGAACGGTTTGCGTTGGAAGGGACCTTAAAGCTCATCCAGCCCCAACCCCTGCCACGGGCAGGGACACCTTCCACTAGAGCAGCTTGCTCCAAGCCCCTGTGTCCAACCTGGCCTTGAATACTGCCAGGGATGGGGCATCATTTAACGTGCCTGTGTTAGGGATATCTATCCAGAGTAACTTTTTGTGGCACTGTTGTGCCCTGTCTTTAATAAAAGAGCGTTTGGCTTAGTTGGAAGATGGATTAAATTCTTGGCAGAAGGATGTATTTAGAACAGTGGCAGCTTCACCATTTATCTTCAATTTATTAAGCTAAAGCATACAAGCCTGTGCACTGGACTCAACAGATTTACATCTTCCATGTAAACCAGTGCCTGTTTTTCTTAGCTGGAGATCCTTTGTTTTTACTGTGCTTCTTTCAGCCAGCCAAGCTGCTTGGCCCAAACATGCATGGTCTTACAGAAAACACATTTCACATTCTTCTGCAGTAGCAGAGAGAATATTTGGAAAGAACCCTTCCCTCAGTGCCTTTGCACTCAGGAAAGCTGCGTCTTTGCCTGATTACTTGTGTTCAGCAGAGATAAGAGTGAAAACACAGTATGAGACACATTTTCGGAGATCTACTGCAAAGAGCCGCTGCTACGCTTTGGCAAACATGAAAATCTATTGTCTTGATAGCAAGTCCAATTCCTTAGCAAATTACTGTTCTGGGGATGTAGGTCAGCTCAGTGCTACAGCGAATAACAGTAATATTGAATCCTTTCACAGCTAGGATTGTCAACAGAAAGGTGAAGGGACTTGGAAGAAATTGGGGTGAGCCTTATCCAATATAGAGATCTGCTGTGAGGCTGGAGTGAAGCCACTGAATGACAGTGGTACACTGCTCTGCGGCTGACAGAGAGGGGCTCTGACACCCAGCACTGTCACATCATTCAAGAAAATCAAATGCTTTTTTACTTTAAGGTCACCAGATCAATACTATTTTTACAGTATGGACTAGAGAGCAACATCCTTACTTCCAAGATGCCCTTTTGACAGTTAATTTCCTACTTTTTGATACTTAATTGTGCCCCAACCCAACAGTGTAAGGTTGCAGTGTGTTAAAGCAAGAGACCATAATTTGGAGCTCATGAAAAAGATGAGGACTTAAAAGCAGCTTCAACCACAACACAGCCTCATTGGAGACTTCACTTGCAGGTCACTTATAGCTTATAGCCCCTTCCCCATGTGTTACAGTGCTCCACACAACACAATGACACTCAGTGCACTGCCTGCTCCCACCCTTGGGCACATCTGGACACCACTGTCCAGCATCATACAGGGAATCTCCAATCTTCCCTTCCTCTGAGTCAGAACCAGGCAAGACCTCACTCTAGGAGGGTGATGGGTATGATTCAGCCTAAAGCAGAAATTATGGCCATGAAGCATGTTTTGGTTTAGTTTATATACTTAGGCAAAAGGCAGAGAGAATCTCCCCAACCACTGGTGGACTTCATGAGCCTGCTGGCAGAAATTAGAGTTCAGCACCATACATCAGTGAGACACAAACTACTGTGTGTCATTTGTTCATGGCATTAACCCTCATACTAAATGATAGCAACAGAAACATTCAGTAGCTTTTAGGGCTGATAAGATAACATCATTAGCTCATGGTTGTAATGGAAATATTTGACCATGGCAGATCACATTAGCAAACACTGCATATAGCGTTATCCTGACCACACAGTGTTGACTCTAATTCAGAGCACAGGTAGCAGAAATCTTTTAATGTCAATAAATTGTTGACTGAAAATTTTACATTTGCAAACAGTGGTGACTTTATTCTGATTTCTGATTCATTCCGTAATGGTATTTTTTTGTACTGCTAAAATAATCCATCCTCAGTTCTCAAACCATTTTTGGTCTTTAAGCATTCCTGAACTAGAACTAATCCGTTCTGGTTGTCTAGAACTACTTCCCTAAATTACTTACATTAGTCTTTCCAAACACCAGACTGAATCCTTTTTAAACAGCACACTAACAGTTGGCAAAGGACCTAGAAATGTACTTCTGTTACAAAAAAATCTCACAGCATCAGTCATATTCACATGTGAAATGTTCAGGATTCAGGTAGTTTTCAGCGTTAATTCTCATTTTAGAAACACAGGAGGTAAATAACATGTCCCTGTGGAGGAAGATGGTGAATGGAGGAAGATGGTGAATGGAGGAAGATGGTGAATAGTTATCCTTAGTATTTGTAAATGTATTTGTGAATCCATCAAGAAGCTGGTTTGTGGGGCCCTACATAAAGGTTGAAAGGACACATAAAGCCAGTTAGAAATGATTCTTTGGGCTTTTGATACCTGCTAGCTAGATACCAGCTTCATTTGACCCACTCAACATGCATACAGGGAAGAAACAATCCGTTTTGGTCTTAAAATGAAGTCATCTAGAAGCAGCATTTTTATGTGTCTCCAAAAAGTCCCCAGCCTAGGTAGTCCATGCTGGCCAGTTCCATCTGCATCTGTAGCTATCAGTGACCCTGACCAGGTGTGTTTGAAATCAAATATTGAATTACTGCACATTTATAGAGAAATTTGACCATTTTGGTCATATAAAAACTTTCAGATAGCCCAAAATTTCTCCATAATTGCTAAACCATTTTTTTTTATCAATTCTGCATATCTCAACCTTCTTAACTAGATGTAGACATCTTTCCTGAAGAGGGAAACACATAACATCAAACTAATTAATTGGGTAACACACCCTCTCTATGAGGACACAAGATACTGTGCATCATGTCCATTTATGCATTTAATAGCAAGATTTCATATTGATCTTCAAATGCATATTTCTTTGCAATGAAGAAGAGTAATTATGTAGAACCCAACAGAAAACTCCATAAAAGCTCCTTGGCCAGCAATGGACTTCACATCAAGCCCATTAGTGATTTTCTGGGTAAATGTGTGAGTAATATGAATAAATGATAGGCGTTCGTATTTACATGAACAATATACAGAAGACAATGGATTTGTTATATTAGACACTAAATGTGGCTTGTTGTTTGTATTTCAGTCATCCATTCTTACCTGGAATATAAAATGTTCTTTCACAAGATCTGTGGCTAAGAAAGTCCATTTATCTTGAAGGTATAAATTAGACTTGGAAATTAATGTAAATACAATTATCCTTTATCTTTGTTTCAGAATTAAGGAAACATAAAAACCTTACTGAGAGTGAAGACCATTTGTGAGTATGCTGAAAAAAAGAAACCAAATTTTAGGTTGAATTCAGTTAAAAATTTTAATGACTAAATGACACTGATAGTTTGAAAAAATGAATGAATAACATATACTGAAAATGAGATTATAAGCGTAATTGTAGGAAACTGATGCTAATTCTGTGTTGCAGCATCTTTAAAGAAGGTTAAACTTCACCATCCCTGTGGAGAGTGTAAGACATTATCTTTGTACTAATGCTTGTCCACTCTTTTCCTGGGATAAAAGAAGTTGCAATAAACTGACAAGCAAGATGCTTTACATTCTCACACGGAAAATGTGGTATAGCTGTCGTGAAGTGTGCTGACTGAAGGTGAGAGTCTCAGCTCATCAATCGGCTTCTCTTTGGAATGGGAAAAATGTAAATATCCACGCACAAAAATAGAATTTAAAAAAATAAAAACTCCTTTAAGCGCTGTATTTGTGGCACTAAATTTACATATTATGTCCTCTTCCATAAAAAAGCATCATCAAAAAGAACTTGTGCCAGTTTCGTATTAAAAGGCCTATAGAAATCTCTTAAAATTGCCTTCGTTGTTGGTAGCATAGGTCCTAGACTTCTGTCTTCAGGTCGTCTAGTGTTTGATGCAGGACTCTTTGTAATCAGAGCTTCTTGTTTCTCACTTAGAGGTCCTGTGGAAAAACAGAAGAATCTTAGAATATTACACTAAAAATGCCCCTGCTAAAGACAACAAATGATTAAATCAGGTTTGCCAGGGGAAGACAAATGGAATTTGTGTTAGTAGTGGTGATGCTTCAGAATACTTAATACAGCCTTAGCTTAGTGAAATAAATCACTGTTAGTAAATATGGAAATAATATGTTTTCCTTCCCTATTAATTAATCATTGCTACAACAAGCAGCATAAATCATTCCTGGAGGAAAAAGAGTGTTTTCAGAAAACAACTATGACATTGTGAAAGGTGGCCCTGCCCATGGAAGAGAGTTGGCATTAGATGACCTTTAAGGTCTCTTCCAACCCAATCCATTCTGTGAATACAACTTTCCATCCATTTTGGATTTGCCATTATTTGCTAGTGTTACTTAATTTTATGATGTGAGTTGTCTAATATCTGATAGCAACTCTACGGGTTTCACTCATGTAAGCCCTCTTTTTTGTTTGTTTTGGAGGCTATCAGGGGATCAAAGTGGTCCACGGGCATAGCAATGCCTCCATTCCAGGAATAAATGTAAGCCTTTGACAATGTATTTCAGCAAGATAAAAACCCACAGACTTTTCCAGTGTAAACCATATTCAGGAAGGAGATGCCAAACTCTTCATCTGTTCAATCTGCTGCATTCAAACTTTCTCACCATCTAGACCAGTGTTTGGACCAGCCAGACTATTTTGCAGCCACATTCTCATCCTCTTGCTACTGTCAAATCAACATTGGGCAACATTTTGTCTGCCAGCGTTTCTCCGAGGATTAGCAACAGATGTCTCAATCAACACAGCAAAAACACAATTTCCCCCTTTTCCCAAGGCTAGAAACTCAACCTTTCATCATACTCAGATTTAGATCCTGGATTGGTGGATGCTGGCAACAGCAGGCACACTTCAATTTGTTTAAATTGCATGGGATTGCTCTTGCACCTATGTAAGCCCATGACAAACAAGCCCTCACTGCCTTCAGAAGAAGGACTGGCTTCCATATGGTAACATTTATCAGACATATCCCTACATGCTGAATGGTTTTGATTTTTTTCCTTGACATACTCTTATTAACATCTTCCAACACCAGCTTTTCTACGGGAATTTGAGAGTTTTAATTTTGCTCGACTCCAGGCAACAAGTTTAATGCATTCTTCAAGTCAGATTCCCATGTTCCCGTTTTGTCTCCTAATCAAGCAAAAATGACCTAGAAGAAGGATAAATCAGCCAGAAGACACATACCCAGGTCCAGAAACTGGAACACCATGTGCATGGTGTACTTCACATTTGATGCATGGTCCTCCAAGCGAAGAACAAGTATCTGCTCTTTGTTAAAAACTGTCAGCCAGTCCAAAAGATACACGACATAGAGCCCAACCTGTAACCTTACCTGTAAGCACAGAAAAATCCAAAGCAAATAAAGATTAATTCATCTGAGGACACTTGTAGCAGTAAGAAACCAAAGCTCAACTCTGTCTTTTGGATGAAATTCCCACACAAGTGCTTTTGAGGAGCCATAAAAAGACAATATCTGAACATAGAACATTTTTTTAATCTTCCTCTTGTTTTCAGTGCAGCTTAAGGAAATCTTTGCAAATGGCCTTTCTATAGGTCAGAGATATCATTTTACTAAGGGCTTGGTCGTGCACTTACTGCAACAGGCAAGGTCTGCATAAGAGCACTGCACAGAAACAACCATATGAAGAAGGATGCTTGGCAGTCTCACCTCCGTGCTCCTCCGTGCTTGGGATGACCCAGCCTTCACCGTGAGTAGTACAAATACTCTGATTTGGCGTCAGGAATTAGACTTGGATGTATTTGCTTGTATCCTCTCATTGCAATAATTAGATTTAGATCTAAGCTGAAGCAGCAGTAGCTGCTAGACAGTGTTAATGGCACATTGTCTGAGTACGCGATGAGAGTGCCAGACTATGTTAGACCAGGCATGTGAAAAGGCAGTTTTTCAGCCCATCCTGACCTCATCTCTGTTATTCTTCCCTCCTCAATTTTATATAACAAGCTGAAACATAAAAAGGGTAGTCTGGTATTCTTGAAAGTCCAACCTCCGACTGTGCCTATAAATATTTTTCTAAATCCCTTCAGGCTCAGAAGAGAGAATCACGAATCCCAAGTCATAAGCATCTTTCATAAAAAAGACTTAACATCTTTAAGTCGCATTACTGCAGAACAAATGAACTCAGATAACAATAGTACCTTTCACTTCTTACACTGGCTTGTGGCCTACACCAATACCTAAATTCCAGTAAAATAAGCCATATTTTGATTTATTGCTAGTCATTATTATCATAATGTATGATTCTGATGGAAGTCTTTGGCTGTTGATAACAATAAGTGTCTATATTTAGCAGACTTCTTTTGTATACATGCTACACAAGAATTTGAAACATCTTATTTAATTAAAACATCAGCCTAACATGTAATAATAGTGGCACATATACTAATAATAGCTCTCCAGCCCTCAGTCAATGCCCCATTTCATGGAATACTGGGGCAAACATGTCCTCAGTGATGGGTTTTGCTTTTCTTTCTCCTGGGAGATGGAGGTGAGCGAAAGGCAAGCATGAGCTACATGATATAGTTTGGGATTGCAGTGCTTTCCCACCCAGGTTTAGAATCTTTTTTAAAGCTTTTCACCAGAAAGAGGAATTTTAAGCTGTATGTCTCCATAATTTTAACTAATGTGTCCCTGTAATTTTCAGTTTTCTTGGTATCAGCAAGAACCTTGATTTTATCCCCTAGGCATGTGTTGTACTGACTTCTTTTTCATCGCTGTTCTTCTGAATCAGATCATCTCCTTCCATCAAGCTCCAGTGCTTCCTCTCTATACATCAAAGGCATCAGGAGAGTTTCCCAAGCCATTCTCCCTTCCGAAATATCTATTCTTTCAGTTTCTTCACCCTGGGTTTGCATGCCTTTCTCTGGGTAATATGCTTTTCACTGATTCTAAGTAAGGGTAAGCTGCCAAACACCCCTTTCTTTACAGGTTAGCAGGTATCAGCAGCAACAACATCTATGACACCTCTTTTGTTTCAGGAATATATTAACAAATAACACCATAAAAGTCTTCTGGCATAGTCACACAATTAGCAATCTAATGAGCTCACTAGGGAAAATAATGCTTAGTTTTTCAACATGTAGCAAACCATGCACATAACAAACAGACTTCAGCAACTTGAATGAAGCAGCCGCTAAAAAAGCCCATTGAGGAGCACAGTTAGCATTTGTGTTTTATTACAAACACCTGCTTGTGGCTCTTTGGGAAGAGGCATCCTCTGTTCATTTGCAGAATTATCTTCTTCAGAGGGCTGCCTAAGACAACAAATGAAGATTGGTTCTGCACCCTGAGGATGAAGAGAGGAGGGAACTCTTTCCTTCTAGTTCCCTCTGCTTTTCTCTCCCCACAATGAAAGAAACGCATTTGGACAAGCAGATGGCTTGAAAATGCTGTGATATTGCCCAGCAGCAGCTAGTGTCTGTGGAGGTCCTGGAGGCTATCAATAAAGATGAGCAGCTCCAGTCTACCTGCCAAGGTAAGTAAGAGGAATGTCCTCTGCTGTGGGGCTCAAGCCTGTGCAATACACTCTTTTATGGCTATTTTATTGAGTGGAGGAGGGCAAAACTTCCCCCTGGAGACAAAGAAGGGAAGTATTCCCCTTAAGTCCTTTATAGCCTGAGCAAATAAAATAGGATTGAATGGCAAACTGGCAAGAAGTGATACTTCAAGTCAATCTCTTCCATATTATTCTCCCCCCTCAAGCAAAGTTTGAAGTCATTACTACACTGAAAATGTGAATCTTGGAATACTGAGCCTGTAATACTCATCCGTTCTCCTGCCAACACTTTCTGTATTTCCTTTTATCATTTTCTGATGTGCACAATTGAAAAAGAAAGTTTTTTTATCTAGTTATTGGTAGCCTTCTCTGGAGTAAGAATACATCATTTCTTCCGATTTTCAGGCAATTTTGCACCATAAAGATCCTTGCCAGAACTACTTTTTGGAGACATCTGCAAAAAAAAGCTTACACATTAAACTGTAATCTTCACTAAATGTGCTCTCCATACGCTTGCACAATAGAAAGACTGTATTATTACTGTTGGCATTCATCAGGGAACAGGCTGAGGAGACAGCTGAGCCAGTACATCAGCTTTTATATGTTTACATATATATTTATGTCATCCACTTTACAAATGAAAACGGAGAAAGTTTTATTTCCCGATGCTTATTTGCTCAGCATTTTAGTGTTTTAATAACCTTGCCACAAAGCACCATCCCACAAGCAAGGAATCAAACGTTCTTGGAAATACGTACGGGCATGGCATTGTTGAGGGTGTTGTTGTAGACACAGGCTCTCAGGGAATAATCCAGCATGCAATTTTCAAACAGCTGCAATGATTCTGCCACTTTTTCATGAAAATCTTCCACAGATTTATTAGCACTTGCAAAGTACAGATAATCGGAGTACAATCTGTCAATGAGAGATGTGTAAATGACAGAGGGAATGAAAGCAGACTTATTTACATGAGAATGGCAAGCAGCTAAGTGAATCAAGGGAAAGAGTACATGTGTGTAACATTGCTCACTGGCAGCCTGGTCAGCCAGGGATACATTTTCTATTCATTTTGATGGGGTTTGGCTCAGAGTAGCAATCATTTCAGGGAGCTGCTAAACACCATCGCTGCTTTCGAGGTCAGCATCACTTGAGGACCTGACCCTAGTACTTGTGCAAGCCAGTGTCTTCTCCTGAAAGGAAGTTTTACAAGTGTATGTACTTTTATTTTGTGTTCTCTACCAATAATGGAACTGTTCTCAGCTGACATTGGGTGCCCCTCTATATCTGGTGCTCAACACTGCCATGGATAGAAACAGTCCCCATCTCAAAAGCTTAATGTTGATTTCAAAACCAACAGAGAATGGGATGGGTTATAAAGAGGGATTTGTATATGATTACCAAGCTGGCCACCATCAAGAGTAGGAAAGAGTCCAGATTTCCCAGGTTTTTGCAGAAAGCTCCACCTCCAACCCTGTATTGACTTTCCATCAAAACCTTTCAATTTACAGCATTTCACCTCTTGTTTTTTTCAAGCTGAAATACTCCAGCTAGGTGAATGGTTCACATTTGTGCTACAGTGTCTAGTGCTGCACTCCCCAAGCAGTCCTGCTTAGAGGACAGCAGGACATGAGTCCATGCATATTTGAAGCTTGTAGGCAAGCAGAGCCCCTGCATCAGCTGCTGCTGTGAGCAAAAGCCACCAGCAACAGGAATTTCTCTTAAGTTACAGCCAAGGAATGTCCCTTTACTGGACATTTTTAGCCCAAGTTTTACAGTTGCTTAATATCACTTTTAAAAGATTATCTAAATTCAAATCCCTCTGGAGGGGGGTGGTGGTGAAACAACCCAAAACCTACAGGCGAGTGAAATACCTACGTTAGCATTGATCCCTGAAACCCTGATTAAACTTTTCCAAGGTAAACGTGGTTCAACAAGACAGGGGAAATGCCCTGACACAGCATAAATATTAGATCTGCTGAACATATGTTAACTTTATTTCAAATTTAGGCTTAGAAACTATGACCAGAACCAATACTGCAGGTCTTGTTTGATATGTTATTGTTGATACTGTTGTATGACCAAACAATACTATAGGGGATCAGAGGCAATTCTGTAACACTTGAGGAGGAATCATTTCTTCGAGTGTATTTGCAGCACAAATATTGTGCCTCCCTAGCACCCACCTCTCAGAAATCCTAGACATCTTTCAGCCTTTTCCAAAAAACACAGGTGTCTAAGGAAAATCCTAATAAAATCCATTTATTTCGGCCTTCTTTTATTGCTGCAGTAACCTTTTGTACTGCACTTTATTTTTTAACTTCCCTCGATGTCCACAGGTACTTAAAAATTCATCATTTAATTTAGAAAGTGTAGGCCCTAATCCAGCAAAGCACTTAAGCGCAGGAATAGCCCCTCTACACTCATTATTTATGTTAGTGTTTTGCAAGAACATGATTTTAATTCCCATATGAAATAAATGGAGGCTCTCTGTTCGTTTTAAAAGGAAGAAAAGGGTTGCATCTGCTGCAGGATGCTTCCCATTCAATTTTTACCCATGCTTTAAAAGAAAACTCATAACATACTATAGAAGATGAGGCAGAGACACCCAATACTATGTATAGGAGTGACCAACTAGGAAAAAGACTCTTTTTGTCCAGTTTTTCCCATTACGGCAAATATGTTTCAGACAGATTCCTTTAAATGAAAACAGTCCACCTCAGAGCAGAGGGATGGTACCAAGTTCGACCAGGCTGGTTGAGCAGCCTATTTCAAAGCAATGCCCACCAGTCCTTGAGGATCACAACCATGGCACCATGTGTGTCTTCTCTGCAAGGGCAGACCTGGGGTCCCTCATGCTGTACCTACCAAAGAGCCACCCCATCAGGACAGGATATGAGGGGGAGAAGCTAAGGGACAAAGCCAGCTGACTTCAACTAACTCAGGCACACAACAGCATCTCCTGCTTGCAGAGAAGTGTGTGCATGAGCAAGATCTGAGCTTGCCCAGCTTGTGCCAGGGATGACAGGACTGACTGCTCCTGGCAGAGAAGATGAAAAGCTTCTTGCTGAGGGAAATCAGCCAGCAGACATCACGTACAGCATGAGCCTGGCTGTAATTTCATTTGAAATGTTTAATATGATTGCTTAGTATTTCTACTCATCCATTAAAACAAATGCATCATTTTAAAGACTGGCTGACATCTGATGGAAAACTATATTCTTGAAGACAAGCTCTATCTCTACAGGACTGTAGAGATTTTTTATGTTTCTTTCCATCTGTTTTTAATTCTGGGGACATCTGCCTGGAAATAAAACCTTTGCTGATTAGGATTTCAGCTGTTCCAGCTACTTGAAGTCCTAAACCTCAATCACCATCCATTACAATGAAATAAGGATGACACTGACACCCACCATCACATATTTGATGTCGTCTAGATATCCCCCATTGAGGGATAGACCAGACCCTGTGCAGGTTAGATCAGACCCTGTCCCAGACCCTCCTGATTTTCTCCTGGCTACCGCATTATTGATGGAGTTGCCTGGGCTTCTCCTTCTGCCAAAGCTGCTTTTGCTCCTGCAGCTCAGATGAGTTATCAACAGCAAAGACATAGGGAATCATAAACAAAAAGCCACCAATTTATCATCAATAGAGCACGAGAGATGAAGCTGACTTTTTATCTCACCCTTATTAAAGCTGGCAAAGAACTACACCCGTATTACAGAGGATGGTTAAAGCAATCAGGGAATTTGTTGGTAATTTACATGAGGAAGCCACTTCAGCCAGCTCTCTAGCATAAGATTGCCATCTGTTAAATCCTGAGGTCAGGAGATGCCATTAGAAGTTGAGAGCTCTATTTCCTGACATAAGAGATGGGAAGCACTCTCACAGCTCTGCCTCTCCTCAGTAGCTGTGTCCTACCATCAGCGAAGTTCTCCAAGGAGCACCCTTCTCTTCCCGCTGCCACTCTGGGCAGCTGCTGCCTGCATGAGCATCCCAATCCTGCTCTTCTCCCAGTGCTCGAGCTCACACCAGAGCCTGGTCCCATCATCATCTGCAACCCCTTCTCCTTCTTGGTCATTTCTGGGGTTTTGCCCCTGAGCACCGACCCAAGTATCCTGGATATCCCTATGGAACTACAGAGAGAAGGAATTCACACCCCCTTGGTCTGACACTTTTGGACTCTTGCCTCCATACCCTCCACCTTCCCTGTTGCCCTCATCGTTATCATCTTTCAGACAACGCAGTGGGAGGAAATGCCTCAGAAATCTGGAGGAAGACTAGAAGAAAAAGTGAAATCCAAGTGGAAAAAATGGCATTCCTGGCTAACCCAATGGAGAACCATTGAGAACAGCCTGCACCTTTGCAAAAGCAGAGCCTTTTCTCTGCAAACAAAATCAGGAAGACCGAGAATGAACTCCTGTTGGCTGAACAAGCTAAAATTGCCCACTAAAGCTTTATATGACTTGCACCAAGCATTTTTAAGATTAAAAGAGGTTTGTATCATTTGCTGACTCTGGAGCTATCTGCAATCTTTGAAATCAATTTGAACAGTATACCCCTGGAAGATATAAACCTTATTAGTTAACATGAACTGAAGCACGTACAGGACCGCACATGCAGGGACCTATAAATGCAAGTGCCATGCTCAGTCAAGTGAGCCCTGCCAAGAACCAGGACGTATTAGCTCAGGTGATGGAGGTATATTGCATTTGGCAAGGTATAGATTCATTTCTTTTCAGGCGTCCACGTGTGGCACTCACTGTAGCATTTACACTCACATGTCCCTCTTTAAAACACTATCACAATGCCAAAATACACAGAATAAAACCCCTTGGCAGCTCTTAGCACAAACCATGTAACTCTGTCAAATACCACGTGAACACTTATTTGCATCCAAGAGAGTGAAAGCAAATAAAATCATTATAGTAAGAAATTGTTCTTGTGGACTTAAGCAACTTGTTCCTTGCTCACCTTTCAACAGGGTCTCTCAGCATGATGATAAGTTTGGCATTCGGTTGGAAGGCATGGATAAAATCCTGGATTAAGAAGGGAGGTTCTCCTTCAGTACTGTTGTCATAAAAGAAAATCCAAGCGTTGTTATCCCACATCGTTGAGGCGCTGGCCTCCCCTGGAAATTAAAAGCATCTCTGCTAGTAACTCATTTCATTCCTTGTATTGGAGTGGAAATGGCTGAATTTTGAAGTGGTGCAGATTGACTAAAAATGACTATTAATTTCAACATACCTTAGCTCTTGCAAATTGATCTAGCTAATGCTCCCCCCAGGGCCAGAGCAATCACGCAGCCTCCTACCTTTGTGAAGGTAGTGATGGGTAAGGCAGGTTTCATGTAATTCCACCTGAAATATTACTGTCCACTAACCACACTGCTTCCTGTTAGTGGTTAACACATGGAAATGCATTTGCTCTGGGCTGGAATAGACTGCTCAGGGTTTTGGCACATCCTCCAGTGAGGAGCTGCTGAAGACATGCCAAGCTCTCTGTAGCACCCAAAGGGTTGGATTTAATGCTCCTGGTCTAAAGAAGTAACTGCTAACAAATAGTACAATTTGACACAAACTAAAGAAAGAAGCAGAAACCACCACACTGGTGGATCAATAGTGTTTAGAACATAAACAGGAGAGCTGGTGAGCACATGGGAAATATCCCAGTATCATAGAATCATAGAAGAGTTAGAGTTGGAAAGGACCTTAACATCATCTAGTTCCAACCCTCCTGCCAGGGGCAGGGACACCTTCTACTAAACCATGCCACCACCAGCGATGAAGCATTCACAACTTCCCTGGGTAACCCATTCCAGTGCCTCACCACCCTTACAGGAAAGAATTTCTTCCTCATATCCAATCTAAACTTCCCCTGTTTCAGTTTGAACCCGTTACCCCTTGTCCTCTCACTACTGTCCCTAATGAAGAGTCCCTCCCCAGCATCAATATAGGCCCCCTTCAGGTACTGGAAGGCTGCTATGAGGTCTCCACGCAGCCTTCTCTTCTCCAGGCTCAACAGCCCCAACTTTCTCAGCCTATCTTCATACAGGAGGTGCTCCAGTCCCCTGATCATCCTCGTGGACCTCCTTTGGACTTGTTCCAACAGTTTCATGTCCTTTTGATGTTGAGGACACCAGAACTGCACACAGTACTCCAAGTGAGGTCTCACAAGAGCAGAGTAGAGGGACATATGATGCACTAAGCAGCTGAATTGAGTCATTGTGGTTTGAAATATCCCTTCTTGAGAATATTCCATTATCAGAGCTTTTTTATAGAACTATAATTATTCATGTAGGTGAAGTCAAATATAACTATTCCCCAATCATTAGACAAAAGGTCTATAGAATAAAGAACACACTGGTTAAATGCCAGATTCTGACATCCTTGGTTTCTGAAGAAGCTCACTCTGAATGTAATGCTACAGGGAGAAATACAGCCAGTAACGCCTGTGCCAGCACAAGGTACATGATGCTTCAGCTGCTAAAGAAGTGAAAGGATGTTTTGACTTGTGTAATCTTCCCCGCCTTTTTAAGTAATACTGGCATTTATGTGGCATGCCACCACTTCATAAAACATATAAAGAAGCTTTTTTTGAAACTTCCACTCTTTGACATTCTAAAGAGAGCTAATTCTTGTTAATGAGGTTTTTCAAATCAAAAGGAATAAGATGAGACAACATGATTTCACAGACTTGCACATGACCTTGGACATGATTTCCCCCCTCCTTTTATTTGTTTCTTTCTTGGGAAAGACCCATAAAGATTTTAAAAGATGGCCAAAACACAGCATGAAAAATATACTGGCTCCAAACTTCAACTTAACATAATGCGATTCATTAATAAAGTCTGGGAGTTGTTAGAAAACACATTAATCTTCTGTCATGTTCATTTCACCCCTTTTCAGAAGATCAGGTCCATTGGCTAAAGCTGGGTGTCCAGAGCTTTTCATTCTAAATTAATTAGCCAAAGTACTGCCTAATCATCAGTGGGCTTTGACTTGTCAATTAAAACTCATTAGCCCAGCTCCCACGCTGGGTGCAGCAGAAACACAAAAGACTAAATATAGGACAAGAGCTGAAATAGCCGTACCACAAAAACATCGTGCAGCTATTTCTATGCTATCAGAAGATGGTATCATGCAAATTGGTATGAGCACTTGTGTGCATGGATTTACAGAATAGTGCATTCCAGGGATGAGAGTGACCTTGGAAAGTCACTGCTGTATCTCTGTGACTGGAATAGCTTGACTTATAACTGCTCCCTCAAAAATGTTTACCTAAATCGTGCCAAAGAGTGAACCATACAACATCCTCAGGCCATTTATTCCACTCTAGAATAGACTGTCTGATCTTCCTTCCTGCTCCTCTGCTCTGTAATCTCTGATCATATCTGATGTTCTATTGGATTTATTCCAATTAGCTCATATATGGTGACCAAATCTAAGAACATCTGCTTACACATGTGCTATCTGAACTAAGTAGAATCAGTGCATTTACACATAAATGGGCAGATTCTCTTAACATCACAGATCAGACCACTCCATAGCTGCCACCATCAAAGCTCTGCAGGCAGTACACATGGAAAGGAAGACCACAGGCACACAAGCCAGTCATACTAAAGCATTAGCAGGGACTCCAGGTGCTCCTCTAATGCAGTTGGTCCAGGATAGCTTGTATTCAAGAGGACAAATCTTCCCAAAACAAGATGACTGTCAAGAATTAAGGGGAAGGAATAATGGTAATTAGAAAAACAAACAGCATTCTGGTCACTGCTGGCTCTTATAATTTTAATTTCCTGAAGCAGCCAAAAATACTCCTAACAGTGCTTGTTTCTGTTTTATAATGCAGATTTAATATCTGCAAAACCAATAAACCATAATAAACATAAGATAAACTAATCACTGGAGCAATTATGTCAAATTACTGCAGTATTTTCTCTTATGGACTTAATGAACATATGAATTAGTAAATTACCTAAAGACTGGATGTATAACCTCTTTATTCAGTCACTAATAGATTAACATCATATTGTGTTTTCACAAGAAATTCCTCTGAATTTATCGTATTAATGATCACAAATAAATAAGTCCTGCTCAGAATGCCTCTGGCTAGATCACTGCTGTCCTCTTTGGTGCATCTCTAAGCAGATGCTGGCCTTTTGCAGGGGGAAACGCAATTATTACCCACTAAGTATACCATCCATAGAAGCTGAGCTTCATGTAACATGATGAACTACTCAAAGGTTTATAGTTTAATAATCTGTTTTTCTTTCTAGTCATCTGAAATAAGAAGACGGAGGATTCTAAGCAAACCTGATATACAAACATACTCATTTTACACCACCTCTCCGTGTTTGACCAAGGTCATAAATGACTGACTTAATGAGTATAATCATTCAGGACTTTTCCCATAAACTTAATAAGAAAAGCGAACAGAACCTTAATGAAACAAGAAATGAGACTACAGGAAAATGAAACACAAAGCAAACTCTAGAAAAAGCTGTAACAGGAGGTAAGTAATCAAAGATGTACACTGCCAATTAGGTTAGTGAATTTAATTAGTATAAACACTTCACCTATGAAAGGACAGGAGATATTATTGTGAGGAGGACAAAAATCTGCAGATGTCCTTGATGGCAACATTCTAAAGACCCCATCTTGTGAATTTTTCTCAATGTTGAATATTTAATAAAGTGAATGATAGACTTAAATGGAGGCTGAGGAAGCATTGAACGAATGTGATTCCAGCCAAGTCTCTGGTTTAAACAAGGTAAGACAGAGTCACCATTTCAACATGCCATCTTTTTTGGTTAGAATAAGACAAAACCAAAAAGATTCTGAGGGCAAGCAGCAAAAAACCATGTCTCTGTTTCCTGCAGAATAATGACTTCAGGCCTATTTGAAAAGCCTCATTTCAACAGGGAACTGTCTCTTGCACAACTCCTACTTTCATGGGTACTGTGAACTGATGGTACCTTTGACAGCAGTGGACGAGCACAGTGCACGAGCACAGTGCACTGACCATTGTGTCCCATAGAAAGCAATCCAGGGAGTCCTCCCTAGAGGTTAGTCCTAACCATGAACCTCCATTAGGTACAAGACAACAGCATTTCTAAACCACTTTTAATGCTAATCATATAACTTATTAGGAACTGAAACTGTAAGATTATTTTAAAATAGTATCCTGTGCTTCTGTGTTCCACATCTGGAAATAAATACCATGCACGATAGCTCCAGCTTGACTCTGTATATTCCTGCTCTTGAAACTTGCATTATCTTTGCTGTTAACAAAGCAACTCAGGGTTTTAATCATTTTTATTTTCTTCCACCACAGGCTACACAGACTGATGACTCAAAAAATAGGATTCCTTCTTCCCATGTCTATCTTATGTAGGAGCTTGAGAAAAGCTGCTTGAAACTATAACTATCTCCATTCAGCTACAGGGTTTCTACAGCAACCATTGTATGTCATAAAATCACAATTACTGTGTTATACCAGACACATTTTTACAGCATGTGAACCTGATGCTACAACCCCATGACTACAGGCAAACCCCTGTAATGAAAACAAAATGAAAACAATGTTTGAAGGAGTCACCAAGATCATTCTCACTCTTTTTTTGTTTGGTTGGGTTGTTTGTGGGTTTTTTTAAGATTTAATTAAATGATGATGTTCATCAGACATTCATTGCTTACTCAGGCATCTTCTAAGGATGATCACAGTTTTAACAAAGCAAGTAAAAAACCTCAAGGAAAAGGCAAAAATCCCAGACTGGTTTGTGTTGGAAGGGACCTTAAAGCTCATCCAGCTCCAACCCCTGCCGCGGGCAGGGACACCTTCCACTAGAGCAGCTTGCTCCAAGCCCCTGTGTCCAACCTGGCCTTGAACACTGCCAGGGATGGGGCAGCCACGGCTTCTCTGGGCACCCTGTGCCAGCGCCTCAGCACCCTCACAGGGAAGAGCTTCTGCCTAAGAGCTCATCTCAATGTCCCCTCTGGCAGGTTAAAGCCATTCCCCTTGTTCTGTCCCTACAGGTCCTTGTGCAAAGTCCCTCTCCAGGTTTCCTGCAGCCCCTTTAGGCACTGGAGCTGCTCTGAGGTTTCCCTGGAGCCTTCTCCAAGATGAACAAAATAAGAACTTCTGCACTAATGGCAGGGGATCTGTGCTGAGAACCATTCACATGTGGGACAATGCCCCTCTCATGCCACAGCTGCAAATGCTGCCAGCCTGAAGCTAGAGAGTCATATTGCAGAGGGTTATTTCCCTTACCAATTACGATGTTGTTCATCTTGCCATGTTCTTTTGCTGCTTCACTCTGCAGCACACCCTGAATCTGATGCGCTGCTAAGTCAAACAGATCAAGGTAATCTTCCACTGGGTAGCGATCATGAAATCCATCCCTCAGACGAATGATTCCTAAAAGCAGTGAAAAGAGAGAAGTTTAAGGCAGGGCAAGATTAACCACTGGTGTGAACCAAGATGGCTTCATTGACATGGCTGGCACTGAGCCAGTTAACATCAGCACAGAATTAGACTGATGAAGTGTAATGCTCAGATAAAAGTGCCAATAATGAAGTAGCTGAGATTGGAGATACTATACAATTAAGCCATAAATTCACAGAGATAGGAAATATCTGAAGTGCCCTGGTTTATAGTTCCTGCATGAATAGCTTGCATTTATGTTCTTCTAAATTTAGCTTTTGGAATGAATATAAGAGACCAGATTCCACTTTCATGTGCACCAATATAAATTGAAGTAATATTAATATTGGACTCCCACTAGATTTACTGTACTGAGATTGAGAACAGGCTCTGGTGCCAAATATGCAAATCAACATGCACTTATCAAAATCAGAAAGCTGTGTAATCATTCATGGTTTTGTCTTCCATAAGTATGAAAACAAAGCTCCACGACAGTGTTTTATTTTCCTCCTCTCCTTCCCTACACTCAAAGGTGTGTTCAGTATCACCTGCTCCCTGCATTTTTCAGCATCTTGAGCTACATCTGTGATTTTTATACTATTTTTCCCACTCTTCTATCCAAATCTAGTGTCACTTTTCTATCTTCTGTACATACTCCCCATGCGTATCTTTGCCTTCTTGCTTCTTAACACACCATAAGAGAGTTTCTCAAGTGTGCAGTGGTCAAGGACAATATTGAGAAGGTGACAGGGTAGGAGCAAAGCTAAGAGTACAGAGCAGGAATTCTCATCTCTCTCTTTCTTCTTCCTCCAAGGCCACTAATTATCAATTATGTGAAAGGAGACCTCAGCAAGGGAGTTATTTTGTCCATTCCCTCTGATTTTCCCCTTTAGAAAAGTGGGATTTAATGAGGGTAGAAGAAAGCTCAGCAGTGAATTATGACTTGTTTGGAGGGAAGGAAAAAAAGTATAGTCATGGTGTTACAGACTGCCTTGGTCTGCTGCCATCCCACTCATGGGAATAGAAATGGTGGCTAAGAGCCAGGGAAGAGAGACAGTCACTCTGGGACAAAGTCCTGTAGTGCATCAACCATCCCAACGGAATGGGAAAGTGGTGATTTGCGAAACAGGGCTTCTCAAGGAGGGCTGGTTACCTTCAGCTGGAATTAGGCAGTCTCATAAAGAACCACTGAATCAGAGGGTGCCACAGAACAAAGGGATTTTCTTGTCCAGATAAGTGTTACAAACTAAACCAAATTAGTAGCCAGGAGTGATATTCATTATCTGGCTTATAAACGGGAGTGTCTCAGTTTCACTTGTTATTCTATTTGTCATATTCTCTTTTTTTTTCTTATTGTATTTTTTCAATAGTAACCATTAGCTAATGCACTGTTGAGGCAGAATGAAAGGACAAGACACCAGAGGCAAACTTAATCTTTCATTCTCGATGGCAGACAGCCCTAGACGATCGGAAGGTCATCTCTACAGATCTCCCTCCCATGAGATCGCGAGCTCTGCATTCTTTCCTCATTCTTCAGCTTTTTAAAGTCACTTCAGAAAATGTAATTATGCAAAGAATGTTCTTTTCAAGGATCTGCACTTGTCCCCAGTGGTTGACCACAAGACCATGCAAGTGGAGAGTTTGTGAATGTCAACACAGAGATAGGAATTCTTCCTTGTTATGAAACTATATGCACTCCAGCATGATTCCTTACACTCCTCTGCCTGTTTGTTAGGTCCAGTTCTGAGCTTTAGCAAGTCCAGTCTTGCTTTGGTGAGATTGGAAAACACTACCTCCTCTGACGTTAATTCCAAACATTTAAGTTGAGGCAAGTGTAGGTGTAGAGAACCATTCATATAAAGGATTTCAGCTTAACTTATCAGTTCAGCTCACCCTTTCCTGCCAGCACCCTCATGGAAAACAAAATCTTCCACAGCTGCTTTTGCTGACAGTCCCTGCATCTATACGTGGCATATGCACTGGAAGGTGTCCAAGCCTAAAATCCCTTTTCTTCACTGAACTGACTTATCCCCTTCAGGTCAGGAGGTAATTCTTATCATTTATCTTCAGTCAGCCCCTGACTGTGATGAACGAGTGTTTTCTCATGGGGCTTCAGGGGGCATCACGATGCTTCTCTTGTTTGACTCCTCAATTCCCACTACTGGTACCTTCAGTGTCTCCTAAACTGGGAAAAATTACCTCAAAAGTGCATTTTCATCACACTGCTTTGACTCTTAGTTTATAAAAAACGTTTAGAAAATGTCTAAAGCATTTATTTTAGCCATTTTCTTATGGCACTCACAAAGGAAGGAAATGCAAACTCTATGAACACAGGACGAGCATGAAATCCTGGCTCTGTGGCTGAGCCCTCCTCCTCACTGAGCAATGAGGAACAAAGCCCCATCTGCAGGAGCTCAGAGGCTCTTCTGGGCTCCAGGACACAGGGAAGGGAGGTGGAAATGGCAACACCACATGCAGGAGAAATAAAGAACTGAAGATATGACCCGAAAATAAAGAACAGAAGCAGCACTGTAGGTGCCCCAGTCCTTCAGACAGCATCTGTCCTTGCCTTTAGTCACAGCACTTCATCAGAAGAGAGAGTTTCTCATTTCAAGGAAGCTTAGAAAAGCACCAAAGGAAAGTAGTGATGCAAAGTCATCAATTTTATACCACACAGAGCTAGGTTTTAACTTGTTCCAAAGGCAGTGTCAGCAGTAAAGCATCAGCAAACAAGAAATAGAAGTGAAAATGTCACTGTAAAATAGCTAGGATATTCCTCTTGGAAATGGCAATATCACTGAGAAGCCTGCGATCTTTGATACCAAAGTCATACAAAGCGAGGGCATAGCAGCATTTAACAGCTAGACCAAACAGTGGGAAAATCCAAAGCCTAGATGGAATACAGCATGAATTATATGGATCTCCATTAAGAGGAAGGCACTAAGCACATAGAAGTCAGGAATTGAAAATGGGTCTTCTGCATCTCATCTGGTCTCTGACCACAAGACTGACCTTCCTGGGCACCCAGGGAGGAGAGAACAAGAAGGACATAAACCCTTCAGATGGATAAAACAATGCTGTCAGCCCACTGCCCTCAGATACCCTTTGAAGGTGCAATCACAGGGGTGGATGAGTTTTGCTCCAGCAGGCCATAACCTCAGCTATTCCAGTCTGCCTTCAGAAACGAAGGGTCACTTCATGAAATATTGATGTCACGCAGGAAAAGAGCATCAAAAATACATGCAGGTTCCTTGGTGTGAGACAGCTTTCTCATGCAGAGCATCTTTGCTCTTCAGTGCTTGACTAGAGCTGCAATGCTAATGAAGCTCCTACCACAAAGCACAGTTGTATTATTTACTGAACCATAAGGACTGAAGCCACCTGCATTTCAAGTACTGGCCCATCATTTATGCATGTCAGAAAGGCTTTACAGAACTCTGCAATACAAAACTATCACTGCTCTTCCTTAAATCTCCCACCACAACAGAGTTGTTCTTTCCTGCTTTTACAAGTTCACAGGGCTGGTTTATTTAATGTTTTTATTTTTTCCCTAGGTTTTCCAAATGAAGGTACATCATCTCAATAAACCACGCTGAAGCACACTGAGCATTCATCACCTGGATTTTTCAAAACTGTTCATAGAATCATAGAATGGTTTGAGTTTGAAAGGACCTTAACATCATCCAGTTCCAACCCCCCTGCCATGGGCAGAGACACTCTGCTAGAGCAGGTTGCTCCAAGCCCTGTCCAACCTGGCCTTGAACACTGCCAGGGATAGGGCAGCCACAGCTTCTCTGGGCACCCTGTGCCAGCGCCTCAGCACCCTCACAGGGAAGAGCTTCTTCCTTATATCTAAGCTAATCTCCCCTGCTTAAGTTTTAGCTCCAGTGGGTTCAAGGGAAGCCAATACAGAGAAAATCCATAAGCTTCATCCCAAATATAATACAAGAAATGTCAAAGTTTAATAGAGACAACTCATCTGGATGCCAGAGGACACATTTACTCACCAAATCGTTTTCTTGTCCACCAGTGCGGCTCTTTGATTGCTGAGAACCGAACATCAGGATGCAGCCTGAGCCGGTCATACAGGTCCGTTGTCCCACACTTGGGCTGGCCAATGATGTAGAAATGGGGGAGACAGCGCAGGCGGTAGTGCTTGTCCTTATAATGGTACAAGTGGTTCCAAAATACCTTCCTGAGGTAATCAAATATGGTTCGAAAACGCTTTGAATACAGTGCATAAGAGTTTGTTGCATAAGGATCTGTGGTTGTGTTTCCTCTGTACTCTTCATACCAACAAGGATTCTTGCTATTTGGAAGGAATTTATTAGGAATTACTGAAAACATCTGCAACATAAAGAACAACAGTTTCAGTTAAGGCAGCAAAAAGTTGACAGTTATATTATTCTAACTTAGCACAGTACGAGAACAGAATAAAATCACTATATGGCCATTTTTAACCCTTATTTTGTTAACTACAAAGCTAACCTATTTCTTCTGATGACACCAGAACCAAATCCTTCACAAACAGTAGGATTAGGAGACAAAAACATTTAGAAATCCTTTGCTTTTAAGGCCAGAAAGGACCTCAATAATCCCTCAACTCCCCTGTAACCCTAGGATTTAATTTTTAAAGTCCACCACATAATACGCAAATGAAATTCACTCCCAGTTTTTAACTCTAAAGTACAAGGTTTGCAATGACCAGATTTTCAGAAAGGCGCACAGGTAGCCAGTTATTAGAAAGGCTCTTTTCTTATTTATCATTTAAGTTGACAGGCAAATTTAAGTCAGAATGATTATTCCTGAGACAAGGTGAAAATTCAGTGAGTTCGTACAGTTATCGGAGAGCTGCCTGGCTTTTGGTTTAGGCATCAAGACCATTTATATAACCCACCTATTTTGCCCATGATTCAGAAAGACGTGATCTACAGCATCAACTTTTCAGCTGGTGTTAACCATGAGGCTCTAGAAGGTGTAAATCACTACATGAACTTCTGAGCGGTCTCACTTTTTTTCATCTCAGTAAAAGATAAACCCAAAAGCCTTGCAATAAACAAGTATAGGACAGTTAAAGACACACTTCAATTCATACTTACATGTGGCTCTTGTTTCCTCAGTTCTTCTGAATCAGGGCGCTGTCTCGTTACAAACTCTATCTTTGAAGTAATAGTGTCAATAATTAATTTAATGCTTGGATAATCCTTTACGTATGAAATATTCATTTTAGAAGGCTGGTAATGGTCTTTCATGTCACTAAGGCTTTCATTGTCCATTAAGCTTGGATTGCTAGTAAAAGCTCCATAATGGAAGGGAGAGGGTATTAACAAGAGGCCGTGTTTGGCTCCAGTCAGTATGTAGGATGCCATCACTAGAGTCATTATAATCAACCCAAATATTAAGCTGCATAGCTTCCCCTTCCTCAAGCAGAAAACTCCATTCCAGCTTTCACTGTGATCAGTCCTTACTTCCAAAACTGCAAGCAACTTCATCTGCTTGCTATCAGTGTACAAAGGGATCTTACTTTCTTCTTTGCAAACAGGACACTTCTGGTTATTATGATTAGGTCCACGGCATCTGAAACACTGTCTGTGCAAGTCATTTGGTAATAAATGTATGCAACAATTAATGCAATACCTCATATTAATACTGTTAAACTCCTGTATTAATGAGCCAAGCACAGCCATGAAAAGGTTTCTGAAACGTATGAGCCATCTTCTGTAAGTCTGAAGTTACTTAATTCCATGAGTTTACAGTTATTAGTTCCTGATTACAACTAATCAGCAATGCAAAAAGACAGGTTCAAACCAGAATAGGTAAAAGCACTCAAAAAGTTACATATGTCCCACAAAGAAAAAAACCCAAACCAACAACCAACACACAAAAATAGAAGTAGTGTGGTCGTGGTTTCCAAGAGTTTGGCTCAGCAAGAGGAATGTGGTGAAGGAATAACTGGCTACAACAACCAGCTCAAGTTTTTCCCATCGAACAAAATGAGAAGAAAGAAAAATTGTTACGTGGTGTGGAAATATGCAAAAAGTAAAAATAACTCATTGTCCTCGGATTTACGCTGGAATGGGCAAATAGGAGTAGAAATCCCCAGGTATTCTTAAAGCAAGTGGGTTCCAAACTGGAGTGCTGCGACTGGAAGCTTCATCTTCCCAAAGATTGGCATCGTGGAACCTAAAAAGGCAAAAATACATATATACATACACACAGAACAGCAGACAGAATATCCACATTCACCTTCATTCAAAGCCACAGCAAAGTACCAATGTACCTCAAGTAATTTCCCAACTCTATTTGAAAAATTACTTCTATTTGCCAAGTATAATTAATTACAGCACTCACGATATTAAACCCAGGAAACATTTGGCTTCAAGTCCAACAGCGAGCTGCCCTTTCTTTTCAATCACCCATCTGCTCACATCAACAAAGAGCTGCTACCACAGGTAACACTACAGAACCTCCCTCAGCTACTCACTAACCTACATACAAATCTCAGAATGCTTTTTATATATGGAAGCATTTTTGTGCAGTGCTCAGTAACAGAGGTTCAAATGAATACACTCTATCTGTACCTGGGGACCTTAAGTTAACTGCCTTGAAATGGAGTAGAACCTTAGTTAAGAGCACAAAGGATAAGGTAACAGTCTCCTTTCAAGCATGTAAGCCAAACAAAAAAAACCCCAAAGCTACAAGTAAAACGGAAGGGATTGAATAATAGACATGGGCAAAGGCTCATGAGACAATCTCTGGTTTCTAGAACAAATGTTTCTGGGATGGGAGTAATCACGCACTGTAGTAACCAAGGTACTTTCAGCACTACAGGCCAAACGTTTTGAAAACATAGTACTTGATAAAAATGGCAAATGGTGTTACTTAAGTGAATGAACCAGCACTGTTGCAACTCTAAGGCAAGACCCTGGATTCAGCAAATCCTCTTAATGGTGTGCACTTTAGTACCTGAAAGGTGGTGCAGAAAACATAGGAAGTGATATTCCCTTGCTACAAGGTAGGCAACATGAGCAGGGACTTGAGTACTCGTGGGTCCCAAGAAAGTGTCCACATCAACACAGAACAGAGGCTAAAGCAACCTGTGCACAGGGTTTGTACCATTCTCCTATAAACACTTCAACAACACGGTGTCTTACAGCCAAAGAGTAACCAGAGCTGTTGTCATGGTTTAAGCCCAGTCAGCAACTCAGCCACACAGCCCTTGCTCACTCCCCCTCCTTCCTCCCCCCTGCTCCCGGAGGGATGGGGAGGAGAATGGAAAGAATGTAACTCCCACGAGTTGAGATAAGAACAGTCCAGTAACAGTAAGGTATAACACAAACCACAGCTGCTACCACCAATAGTAGTAATGATAAGGGAAATAACAAGTGAAGAGAATACAACCGCTCACCACCCGCCGACTGATACCCAGCCCAACTGAGCAGTGATCTCACCCTTCTGGGTAACTGCCCCCAGTTTATATAGTGAGCATGATGTGCTGTGGTATGGAATACCTCTTTGGTCAGTTTGGGTCAGGTGTTCTGTCTCGGCTTCCTCCCGGCTTCCCCTTATCCCTGGCAGATCATGAGGCTCAGAAGGTCCTTGGTCAGACTAAACATTACTGAGCAGCAACTGAAAACATCAGTGTTATCAGCACTGTTCCGAGGTTGAAAGTCAAAAACACAGCACTGCACCAGCTACTAAGATGGAGAAAAATGACTGCTACTGCTGAACCCAGGACAGCTGTTTAAAGTATTTATGGTCTTAGTTTGAGCACATCCATGCTTGGGTTTCCAGGCAACATTCAGAGCAGAGATACTTAAAAATCACAAACAAGTCATCAGCTTAAGGATGGTCTCATTAAAGCATTTTTATGCACAGTTCCTCTAGAATTTGTTTTTCATGGCTTATAAACACCTTGCTGACACTACCCACATTTTAAGGTCAAAATCAGCTTCTCTATTTTGAGAAGCCAGATTATCAAACACAAAAGTTCACAGATAATGTATCTTCTTCATATACTAGAAAATACTCTGATTTCCTAAAATAATTTTTCTGGAGGAATTAAAGACAAGAAATGTTTTAAAATAATCTTGAATAATCAGAAGCAAAACAATAAGCTGGCATAGGATGAAGAGAAAAAACATGGGGAAAACCTAACAGTAACAGTATACCTAACAGTAACGGTAGTAATGCTCTGAAAGGTAATTTCCTGTTTTGGTTTTTGTCACCTGATAAAGACAGAACTTCCCTTTAGCCCCTGGGAATGAAGACACCTTAAGGCTCCAGTGCTGTGATGCTCCTTGTCCATTCCAATATGGATGCCAGTGAAAGCAGCTATCCAGATTCCCTCTCAGCACCTCCATTTCCTCAGCATCACCCAGGACCTGGTTTGCTACAATCCAGTATTAACCTGAGTAATTACCCTGAAGGTTCAATACACACAGTTTTAACCATATGCTGATTAAGGAGCTCAATATTGCCTCTGAAGAACAGAAGGACTGCCCCTTCTACATAAAATATAACACTTTATTGCAGATAAAAGCAGCAGCTGAGGGAATTGGAAGAATTCAGAGAAAAAAACTTTACCCTAAATACAAGCACCTTTACCTGAACAGAACAGTATCTTTTGCCCAGAAGACTAAGGATGATTAAATATGAATTAATTAGAATTATGTTTTAGATTAAGTTAATAATTAACTTTGCTAGACCAGAGAACCAGCTCACTGCGCTATGGGATATCTAAAAGTCCAACATTCACTTTTACTACTTAAATGAAAATACATTTTCCAAGTAACTTTAATCAAAATACAAAATAGAAAAGAGATTTGACAATTCACACTTAGAAAAATCAGGGTGCTATCACAATAACATCAAAACATCAGCACCACTATAATTCTCATGTGGGTATATTTGTCCTATTTTAAATACACCTCAGTAACTATGTACAGATTTTCTTCTCATTGCTTTTTGCCAGTGGCTCCCTTCTCTAAACCCACAATAGTTGCTCCTTCCCTACAAAAGTTGATCTTTCTTTTTAAGGCTCAGAAACACTTTTTCTCTGCATTGTTTCCAAACATCTTTCTATTTTCCCTCTCCTACAGTGCTCTTTGTTCCACCCAAAACAATCTAACTTGGCTCATCCTTTTGCACACTTATGTCTTCAGCAGAATTCTTCCTATCTGACTTCATCCCTTGGTTCCTGAAAAACAGACTTACTTCTGAAGTGCACATTTGTGTAATGTCCAAGACACTAATAACAAAAATAATTTCTCCTGGCAATACAGAGTATTCAGAAAGGGTCCTCTGAGTACTCCTACAACACATCAAATCATAGAATCATAGAATAGTTAGGGTTGGAAAGGACCTTAAGGTCATCTAGTTCCAACCCCTCTGCCATGGGCAGGGACACCTCACACTAAACCATGTCACCCAAATCATAGAAGTATACTCATTAGAATCATAGAATAGTTCAGGTTGGAAAAGACAACCCCCGTGTCATGGGACTCATCATTACTAATGATGATTACTAATGATGAGACCCAGAATTTGGCAATTTTGCCTTTAGCTCTCTCAACACTTACTTTGAATTCTTAAGAAACATTGCTATAATCCCAGCTAATAAGTCCTCATTCATTTGTACAAAAGTGTCCAGATCAAACGGAACAGTCACTTCAGATCCTGCATTAATCATCATTATTCTAGCACATTTTCTGTACGAGACAAAGTGCTTTTGTACAATTATTTGTACTCTTGATGTTTTTCCCACTGAACACTGTCACTGTTGGAGCATTTCTGCAATCAGAGCAAGCACGCTGTGTCTCAAGGACTCAAGAGTCATTATTTAGATAAATACTGAATAAAAGTGTTTGCCAAATATCTTCCTACAAAAAATAAAAGTTCATTTCCTTAATGAGTTCATTCTACAGTCAGATGAGGCAGACAGAAATCATTGCTGAACCATTACTCTATTTTAAACCAAAGTGAAAGAAATCAGTGTAAGGCTTCTTAAATAAGCTAGTCTTAAAAACTTCTCTAAAGAATTGGACCTGAGATGATTTTGGCAGAATTTTGAATGACCGGAGAGACAAAATTGGGTTTGTATGTGTAATATTAAACTCAGAGAGTTTACGCTTTCATACACATAAAACAAAACCCCTCCATAAAATGTCCAAAAGAAAAACTACGGAAAGAAGCCAAGGTTTAAAGCAGGAAAGAACCCGGCAGTTGTCCAAACACCACTGATGGTCCTAATGGCTGGAGAGGAGGAGAAGAAAGGGAGGTCCTGAAGAGAAGTGAAGTTTACACTTTTCAAGGGAACATTTGGAGCAGCAATAAGACACCTGAGCAAAGATTTTAAAAAAGGAAATAAAGGAGGCAGGAGAGAAGCGCTGCCAGGAGAGATTCGGACATCATCCATGGAGCTAATAGAGGAAACATGAAAGCAGAGATAGCTCCTCAAGAAGACTGTTGAGAAAGAGGGGATAGAGATAACAAAAAATAAGGAAGGGGAGATGAAAAAAAGCACCTCTTAAAGATGCATAAAGAAACTGGAGGTTACAGTGGCAACTATACAAAGACTTGGTAACCAGAAGGTACTCTATAGCATCACTTCAACTAAATTTATCATGTGCCACATGTTTGTTTTCGTGTAATCCTTCCACCCTGAACTCCTCCACTTTGACACCCTGTGAGTATCTCAGGATTCTCCCAGCTCCTTGCTGTTTATTTTCAGATACTATGCACTGTCTGTTTAGAATGAAATACAAATCCAATTTATTTCCAGTCCTCTTCTTACCGGGATCTGAAATTGTCCCAGTGACACTGATTGAAGAGGTTTATCTGACATAGTCTCACAGAATCAATTCAACCCCTGTGTATTTGACATTAATTCTCAAACTTTTAAAAAGAGCCATCAGAGGCACATTAATGAATTCAGAGCACAAGATCATAGCAAACCCACAGAAGATTCACTGTCCTATCTCATGTCCGTTTTTATATTAACAAAATGAGCTGTAATTCACTGAACCTTTCCCAGTTGCTGACACCTCTCATGAAACTCCATTGCAAATATTACAAACTCAAGGAAAAAACACGTTAACTACATCTTTGACACCTGAGGAAAACGCCTTATTGGGAAGCTGATATAAGGGGAAAACAATATGCTTAAACCAGAGATCTTCATCACCCCAGTCAGGAGGGGAAATTTAAAGTTCCACCAGCAACTATAACTGCCAACTTATGCATACACACTACAACAGGCTGCTTAATTAGATGATCGGTTTGATGATCTACCACAGGACAATATGACATAGTACTCTGCTAATGGAGACATCAGTTTTATTGGTTTTCAGTTGCAGACATACCATTTTACATGATTTTCCACGGTCATGTTCATGTAATAAAATACCCAATTGTAATACACACATAAAAATCCGGACATTATTCTCTACTGCCACTGTCTTCCTTTTAGCAAGAAGGTTTGAATACATTCCTTAACTTTTTGCTATGGAATGAAGGATGCTCCCAAGAAGGCCAGGATCTTTCCCCAGTGTAAGCAGCCCTCATTTTCCTCATTCACCCCAAGAAATCAATGTATCTATAGTATCTTTTTTGCTTGTTTTTCCATTCAACATTTCCAGCAGTCACAACCACAGGCACAGATATACTTCACCTTTCTTGTACTTCAGTACTGAAAGCAGAATGATGTGAACTGCAGGCAGCAGAAAGGTTATGAGATTTGAGTTGGTAACACCATTTATGTCTTTTTATATTTTAGTTGCAAAACTGCTGTCTGTTCACTGCCAGAATATTGCTCTCTACACAACAAGCAGTGCCTTTGTGTATTGTTGAATAATGTAGCAAGTAATTTCCTCTTGTTGAAGAGAATGGTGAATTATTTATGATCATGTCTACATGGTATTTGTCTCTTGTACATAACTGTATACCAGCTGTAACCACAAAGCAGAAATCAATGTTAACCTTTTCAAGCTCCTGGGCCAGAAGCAGCTCTCCATATAAAAATGAGGATTTTTGGGAATACCTAAGTAGGAAACATGGGTATAAGAGATGGCACGCAGTAAAACGGGAAAAAAATTATGAGCTACCTTGTATTTCAAGATACTCCTGCTAAAGCTAATAGGACCTGCATCACTTTTTCAAATTGAAGCAGATTCAAGTTAGCAAATATATTTATATACAACAAAGAGTTTAATAGCAAAGAGGCGAGACCTTTATTTGATAGTTTCCTTGTGCAATGCCTCCATTATATAGGAGAAGGAAGCATTGGGTGCCTCGCATGTGGGAGAGAAGGCTGGCAGGTAACACTTGCAGGTACCACAAATGTGAACAGCAGAATCTTACAATTAACTACTGAAAATGCAGTATCCACCATGTCCTAACCAATTACCATATGCAAAGCCAAATAAAGTAAAAAGAGAAATTCCACCAGTAATAAAACATGCAAGGTTTTTCAGCATTCACATATTTTTATTCCCTGTATAGGAAATATTTAAAATTCTATTTTATTTCTATTAAATAAGCATTTCACAAAATTCCTCCCCTTTCTCTTCAAAGATCGTAAGGAAAGACTACAATCAAAATGGATATAGAAGCATAGAACCATTTAGGTTGGAAAAGACCTTCAGGATCATCAGTGCAATTGTTAGTCCAGCATGGCCAAGTCACCACCAAACCACATCCCTAAGCGCCACATCTACATGTCTGTTAAATACTTCCATGGATGCTGACTCCACCACTCCACTAGGCAGCCTGTTCCAGTGCTTGACAACCCTTTTGGTGAAGAAATGCTTCCTAATATCCAATCTAAACCTGCCCTGATGCAACTAGAGGCTATTTCCTCTTGTCCTAATGCTTGTTACTTGGGTGGAAAGACTGACAGGCTATAAAGAGAAATAAGTTTCACATGTTCAGTCATACAACTAAAATTCTCCTTTACAAATAGGATAAAACAGATGGAACAGATTTTATCTGCACACACATCTTCTGGACATCTAAGTGTACCACCTAGTTTTCAGGTCACCAGCCTTAATATTTCATGTGGTTTCCTTTAGTTCAAAAGTCTTCAAAATAAAGATAAAAAAACTTTTGCTAGTAATCTTAAGGCTAAGTTTTATACTAGCCTTGTTACTTTTAATCATATTCAGCTTTTCCTACTACCACATGAAAGAGCGGCATGCTGTTAACCTATTATAAACACACTTCAAGTACACCAGTAACACAATTCTCAGCTTAATGTAGAACAGGTTCTCTGGTTTATGTCAGTGGAGCTACAGCACTTTATTCCCTTTCTTCACACAGCATAATTAAAATGTGGAACTCATTGAGGCCAAAATATGAATGCATTTGAAAGACAGTAGACAATTAATGGAGAATAAATCTATCAGTTGCTATCCACAATTCCCAGAAGCTACAAAAGGATGGGGATTGGAGAAATCTATTAATACCTGTTCTAACACTCTTTCACTGATCATTTGTTATTGGCCGTGGCCAGATGCAGGAGAGAGGAACAGAGGTATCTGTGCCAGGTGACAATTCGAGCTAAAATTGCCTTGCTGGGCAGGTCACAGCCTAAAAAAAGGATGTCTAAGACACAAAATAACCCAACAACTCTCAGGTTAGATGAGACAAAGCACAGTCAAAGCATGCCCCACAGCTACAGCTCCCAAAAGCAGGCTTTGCAGCCTCACAAAACACATCTTTCTTCTTTCTGTCCATTTGCCTATTGCCACTCCTGCCATACATCATATTGAGGATTTATATGCTAATGTGCTTGTTAGATCTGAGAAAAATGAGCACTTGTTCCCAAGGAATCTTATTACTTCTAAGCAAAAATAAAAAACATAGAACTATTAATATGTGGCAACACAAGAGTGCTTCATGTTCTTGCTCTATTGCTTCCTTGTTATGGGAATCATAGAATCATAGAATAGTTAGGGTTGGAAAGGACCTTAAGATCATCCAGTTCCAACCCCCCTGCCAGGGGCAGGGACACCTCACACTAAACCATGCCACCCAAGGCTATGTCCAATCCAGCCTTGAACACCGCCAGCGATGAAGCATTCACAACTTCCCTGGGTAACCCATTCCAGTGCCTCACCACCCTTACAGGAAAGAATTTCTTCCTCATATCCAATCTAAACTTCCCCTGTTTAAGTTTGAACCCATTACCCCTTGTCCTATCGCTACAGTTCCTCATGAAGAGTCCCTCCCCAGCATCCCTATAGGCCCCCTTCAGATACTGGAAGGCTGCTCTGAGGTCTCCATGGAGCCTTCTCGTCTCCAGGCTCAACAGCCCCAACTTTCTCAGCCTATCTTCATACAGGAGGTGCTCCAGTCCCCCGATCATCCTCATGGCCCTCTTCTGGACTTGTTCCAACAGTTCCATGTCCTTTTTATGTTGAGGAAGACTTTCAACTGCTGTGATGTCTGTTATTTCTCCATGTGATGAGAAGAAGTTGCACCACAAAAAGATATTTCAGCTGAAGCATCCCCAAAGCAGACATGTGGAACACATCCCCTGCAGCAGTTAGCCCTTTGCCCCCCTTCTTTTCTAAATGAAAGCTACAGCTTCTATAAAAATAAGGATAAGCACCTTTAGCAAAAAATCAATCAAAAAGGATTAAGCAAAAGATAATACTGCTGGAGCTCATCTGGTCAGTAACTTCTTTAAACTGATAGAGAGTAGATTTAGATTACATATTAGGCAGAAGTTCTTCCCTGTGAGGGTGCTGAGGCGCTGGCACAGGGTGCCCAAAGAAGCTGTGGCTGCCCCATCCCTGGCAGTGTTCAAGGCCAGGTTGGACACAGGGGCTTGGAGCAAGCTGCTCTAGTGGAAGGTGTCCCTGCCCGTGGTAGGAGTTGGAACTGGATGAGCTTTAAGGTCCCATCCAACACAAACCAGGCTGGGATTCTAGGATTCTGAAGGAGCACACAGATCCTAATTTAAGAATATCTAATGCCATTGTCTGAGTAACAGCTGTGTTGTTTTATTCATATTCTCCTAACTGTTTTCACTAATCTGGATAAATGTTCTTACTGCCTAAGTGCCTTCCCTGACAGATTTGTTTAATTCAGGTTCTCAGTTTGCACTGTTAATGTTTTCTGAAATCTCAGAGCAAAGCTGATCCCCCACCCTCCATGAACACTCCAGAAACGAACTTCCCTTTGGTAATATTTCTCAATCAAGAGCTCCTATGAAGGTGGAGCTGTTACTAATCACAGAAAGATGTAGGTCTCTCAGTAAAATGCTGCTTACAACTATACCATACCAGACCTTCCATGACTCACATGAAGAGGAATGGAAACATGAAAGGGCAGAGTGTTGCTGGTAGAGTAAAACCTTCATCAAATTTTCACATGAAAATAGATAAGCAATATTTAGCAGCAGTGCAGCACAACCACTTAATTCCATTTCCACCTCTCCCATCACCCACTGCAACACGGCCCATGGCAGCAGGGACCATCTTTGTCCCTGTACAACAGCAATTCTTCAACCCATGCAGAAGTTTATGACCTCTGGACACAAAAAACCTGCAAACTTTACCATTATGGATACATTTTAGCTATCAAGCTTACTGGAAATGATAGCACTTGAACCAAACTACAGGCTGTACAACAGTTTTGCTCCCAGACATGGCCTTTTCACAACAAACCGAAGTGTTTTTACAAGTGTAGTGAGGTATTTGTACAGCGTGAGGAAGTTCATCCTGTCCGTGGGCAGGTTGTACCATAACAATAAAACAAAAACAGAGCAAGTAATAAAAACCTTAGCTACGAAAGATGAAAATGAGGTCAGAAAAGGAGATGAATTATCGTACATTTTCTCTGTCCCGTTTACTGCACACGTTTGGCTCCTCGAGTTAACACTCTGGGAAATAAACTTTGCCTGAACTCACAGTTATTTACCTCAGAGAAATCAACGAGCTGCCAGAAAGAAGATATGTCAATAAAATGAGAATCATGAATCACTGACCTCTTCAAGAGAATAAACCAAAAAGCAATGGCAGTGATTTAGAAAAGCCACAGGACTCATGGCAAAGCTCAGGAGCCTCCAGCAGACTGATGTAAAGCTCCTCTCTTTGCTTAACAACACTAATTAAAAACACTCCCAAACCAATAAATGCATCTCCAAGAAATTATATGAACCCACTGCAAATATTTTTGAAGGCAATCACTTAAAAACAGTTACTCTTAAAAGCTCAGAGATGTGGTCATCCCCCATGATTATAGATTCGACCTGTTGAACAACTGCTGAACACTTGTTCAAGCTTAATATATTCTTTAAAGAAGCCTTTTAAAGCCAAAGAAAACCTCCTGAATCACCACTGAATCAGCAATCTCACCCAGATAACAAGTGTGTCTTATTCCATGGCCCAGCTGGTTTCTTTCTCAAGATCTAATCCAAAGATGCTCTGCCTCCTTCCTCATCAATAAACTTCCAAAGAAAATGTGAGAATGGAACAAATGACACCCTCCATTTGTAAAATAATCAGCAAACTCCCCTAAAATCAGTGTAATGGTAGTTGCTTCAATCAAATAAGGACCCACTCCCATTATTTGTGCTGCAGTGTTCAGGAAATAGTTATGAGCTTGAATCACCACTCAATTAGGGCATAAACACTGCCTGAATCAACAGATTATTGGAAGTAAGGGAAAAGAGGGGGATGTGGGAAGGGAAGCAGGAGACTGTTCTGTATCAGCATGGTCATGCCTCCCCCCAGAAGCTTGCTATTACATCTGAAGTCATGTGCGGGTTCCTAGAAATTACCAAGGTCCAGCTTCTTGCCTTCCTAACATGCCACATCTGCACGTTCGGATGTGTTATTGCTTGGTTTGCCTTGAAAATGTGAAAATAAGAATTAAGCTTGATATCACCCAGTTTTAATTTAAACTATTTGTCAGCAGGAAAAATATCACTAAAGATTTAATGACTTCTGTGCGGCTTTTTCGTTCGATTTCACCTGATTTCAGTCAGTCTAGAATCAGAGCCACCATTTATGTCTCAGCTACTTGAAGAATAAGAAGTCCAGATAGGAAAAAAACCAACCGAACCAAAGCCAGCCAATGTCCATCCTACTGATAAACTCCAAACTATATTATGATCTCCCAGTTAGATCAAAAGTAGTGTAAGGATTTAGACTATACTGGACTGTTTCTTCTACATTTAAGACAGGAATGGGATCTCGCCAATTCTCCCACAGCAACACCTGCCTCAGACCCACAAAAGTCATTTACCAAAAGCTATTCCCGCGCAAGATTTATACTGAAGGTTTTATGTGAGCTGAAGAGTTCTGTAGGGATTTGGGGCATCAGCACTGTAATCACTTCTCCAGAAATGCGATTCCAAAAGGCCTGGGAGAATACAAGCACCACTGCCAGCCACCCAACCGTGCATACGGCCCCTGCACCATTAATCCCTCACCATGCGTCAGGGTAGAGCTCACACTAATAGATTTAAGTCCTTCCCCTTGTATAAGCACAGAGCAAAATTCTGTTCTCATATATTTGGGGTTAGAACTTGGTGATCTTAAGGTCCTTTCCAACCCTGACTATTCTACGATTCTATTTATAAGGATGCTCAGAGCAGATTTTTGCCTACAGTACACACTGGCTTCTCGATTCTTGATTAAAACCCACTGCCTACGATGTGCAACTTCTCCAGCAATTCATCTTTTCACTTCACTTAGTTTCTATTCATCTCACATGCTGTCTTGCTACAGAAGCACTGACAGATTTATATTGAATATGAAAAAGAATGCATACTGTAGAAAAACTTTGTCTTTTCATGAATTACTCCAGTCCATGTCTCTCACAGAAAAGCTATTTTAAGAAATGCATGGTGGAAGTTTAGCATCTTTTCTTCAAGCTGAATTTGCCATATTTATTTTCTTTTGTTATGTAGAAAAAGGGAAATAACCAAAGAGCTCACAGGAAAAGTAAAGTGATCACCTGAAATACAACTTCAGGTGCAGACAGTGGACATGATAATCAATAAGATCAAACAATCTAACATCAAACAGCTATTGAAAGTTTATTCCCAACTCATTACTTCACAATAATAGAAATTCACATGCTCTTTCAAGGAACAAATCTCACTATCATCCCTCAAATCAGCAAGATTCCTGTTATATATATTATATACTTGTTCCTATATATAGTGCTAGCGCAGCAGGGAAACATGAAGCATGAAGTTGAATCTATTACAAAGCTTGTTTATCAAACAAATTCATGGGGTTTGGGGGTTGGCAGGTGGGAAAAAATAACCTATCTAAATACAGCTCCATACACCCTGCAATAAGTGTAATCAAAAATAGATAAGTACTTACCTCCAGAAAACTCCATAGGCAAAAACTGGTCTGGTATTGAGAGAGTTCACTTATCAAAAGGACACTTTTTGCTCTGCATCTCATCTGCCCATCCTGCTTTATTTTCAGGCTTCCAAGTCTGCCTCATTGTTTGAGCCCCTGCTCAGGGACTCAAATAGCTCTTCTGGAGCAACTTGCTCAATAGGGATACAGGGTTTCCCTTCATGCAAAGCTCAGTTAGGTGAGGACAGCAAGCTCATTGTCATAACCTTATCTGAACGCAAGGAAATTGCTCTGGACAGCCAATTTCTCTGTGTCGGCTACAATGCGATGTTCAAGTGACTGCCTCAGATTCAGGCATCTGCCATCCACACCTCTAAGGTCAGATGAGATGAACACTAAGGCCTCATTGTGCTAAAGAAGAATAAATGCTCACATTCTGAGTGGCAGCTGATCTATTTGAGGAAGAGATGGAGAACTAGCGTAGCACAGTTGGGTTTGCAGGAAGACATCTCTCAGTGCTCGAGAGTTATTTTAAGCCTGGGTCTTTGTCTCTTGCATTGATTACTGGTCCAGAACCAGGACGTGGGAGAGAAATGTTCAGAGAGTATTTCCAACAGTCCTGCCAAGCATTTTCAGCCTCGATATGCTGCAACATAGTGGGTATTCACAGTTACGTTGCTCTGATTACCATCTTGTTCTTTTTACACATTTGATTTTACTTGATTTTAGCAGCTGCTACCTCAAGCTGATTTAAAGTGAGAACCATATTCTTTCCACCATCTGAAATGTCATACTTTCTGCCACTCTACAAATGGTATGAATCGCCAAATCTTGTGGGTTGTGAGAGATCAGCTGCTAATTTAAGGCTGCTTTTGAGGGATGAAGAACATTATATGGAATAAATAGAATATGCATAAGGTAATGCCTTCAGTGCCTGTTCATCTCATGGTGTGGCAAAATGTTTTTGCATGCAATAATGCAACCAAATGGTATCTACTAGAATTCATTTGATATACCTTCACACTTCATAAATAAGCAGTCTTTCTGAAGGGGGATCAGTCTATGTGATACTTAACATTGCTTTAAACACAATATTGTTGTGACAATTCGAGAGCAATGTACATGCTAACAGCTGCTCATTTGATTTTTAGTGACTGAGAAGGGATTTTCCTCCACCTCCAAACTGAATTTTCTCCATAAACTTTACTATCTTAACACAGTCATCTGAAATTTGTTGTTATGACTCATCTATGGTACCTTCTCCACGAGACAGACATTAAAATGAATGCAAAAACATATCTCATCTCAATATAAGTACCCTGAAAGTGCTTTTTCATGAATAGGGCATTTCATCTTTCATCTAGTGCTGAGTGGGTGAAAGGAAACATACACAGCTGCATCCTGAAAAGACAAACTCAGTATTAGAGTCTGTCATTAAAGTTTCTTGCAAATTCAAACAAAAATTAGTCAACAAAAACTATTCATTGACGCCAAATCACAACTGTGCCTTTGTTTCAATACTTTAAAAAGTGTTCCCAGCTTAGTAGTAACTTTTATAAATGTCCAACAACTTTAATGCTTTAAGCAACAACACAGCAGATAAATCTCAGCCCATTACCCAAAAGCCATACACTTGTTCCAAAGTGAAGTAGATCAGATTAAATTCCTGCAGGTAACTTCTGGCTACAGATAACCAAGCAAAGTCTTTCTGATATAATACATGAAATTGCTTTCAACATCCTGGAAAAGTGTTTATCTGAATAAGACAAGTAACATTTACTTCTATAGTCTCCTACTGCTATTCATAGGTGTTTCATCAAAGGCTTAGACTCCATCATTCATCTGTATTATGTGCTCTTTAGCTACACAAAGTGAGATAATTCTTTACTAACCATCATACAAGATACAATCATTCTGAGTATGTTTCTGCATGGATATGCCCTGTTTTCTGTTGCTTAGAATATTACATCTTCACAGGCAGAGCACATAACTGATGTGGAACCTAACCCACTTGGTAATGGATTAAACATTGATTATTGTCCTTTCATATCCTTAGCTACAGAACAGTACTTTTATTGGGAACTTCAAAGAAACTCATATACCTTCATTTACTAACTTCTACTATTAAAAGGAAGAGAATGTGGACCATTCTTTCACCAGCCCCTGAAAATATCACAGCTCTGGATACAATATTCATTACATGGTAAACTCTAGCTCAGAAATCTTGCAACTGCACGAATACCCCTGTTCACAACAGTAGTAATACACAAAAAGTCATCCTATGTATGGGACCGGGTAAGTAAATACTGTAATATGCAAAGAAGTAAGATAAATCTGATCCTCAGCCACTGGGTCACTGCCTCCTCTGACTCAACTGTGTATTCCTGCAGGTTTTGCCCATGTTTGGCTTCCATCTCCTTGTTTTCCACTTGGAAAGAACACAACCACAAACACCTTCCCATGCTTTGCATTGCACTTAGCTGGGCTGCAGATTGTAAACAAACAAGATAAATATCTGAGAACTTTCCTGGCTGAATTTCCATGGGAAGAAACCAGGAAAAAGATGTAAACCTCATCCCAACCCGGCGTACTTATGAATGCACCACAGAAAATCTGGCGCGCATTCCCTCACACCCTGCCTCTTCTGCAACATTTTCTGCAACATAAAGCCAACATTTAGCCTAGCAAACTAGATGGTCTTTATTTGTGGTGCAGAGGTAATCTGAGGCAAGCTCTCTTGCTAAAAGACTTTTTATTCCAATGGAGATGTTAAGTAATTAATTTTTGTTGCAGGGAGACTTTATCAAATTAATCTTCCACTCTTCCCCTGCTGAAACTGCAGAGGGGTTAAAATTCACTCTATAAAGCCTTGCATTGAAAAGTTGAAAGAAAAAATCCCACCCTTGACAGTTCACAGATGGCTCACGTGCATAATTCACACAGTGATCCTCACTGATCCTCCCTGAGCATCATGTGGGTGTTATACAGGGAATGCATAGGGCCATGATGCTTATCCCACTTGCTTTGCTGGACAGACCATCTCTTGAGATGGCCCAGAGGATCACAGATTGGTTTGTGTTGGAAGGGACCTTAAAGTCATAGAATAGTTAAGGTTGGAAAAGACCTTAAGATCATCCAGTTCAAACCCCCTGCCACGGGCAGGGACACCTTCCACTAGAGCAGCTTGCTCCAAGCCCCTGTGTCCAACCTGGCCTTGAACACTGCCAGGGATGGGGCAGCCACAGCTTCTCTGGGCACCCTGTGCCAGCGCCTCAGCACCCTCACAGGGAAGAGCTTCTGCCTAAGAGCTCATCTCAGTCTCCCCTCTGGCAGGTTAAAGCCATTCCCCCTGTCCTGTTCCTACAGGTCCTTGTCCAAAGCCCCTCTCCACGTTTCTTGTAGCCCCTTTAGGCACTGGAGCTGCTCTAAGGTCTCCCCTTCAGGAGCCTTCTCTTCTCCAGGCTGCCCCAGCCCAGCTCTCTCAGCCTGGCTCCAGAGCAGAGCTGCTCCAGCCCTCTGCTGCAGCATCTCCGTGGCCTCCTCTGGACTCACTCCAACAGTTTAAGGATGCAGCTTTAAGGAGAAAGGAAGAAAAACTGTTCTCAGATGCTCTGCTCCAGCCGGGATGCTCTCAATCTGATGAAAACTCCCCATGTCCCTGGGGTAGGAGGGCACAACACAGAAGTGAAAAGTGGGAGGTAAAAGGAGGTTTTATTTTTAAACAGCAGTTCTTGTTGATATATTTGGTTCTATACAAATAAAGGGGGACATAGAGTCGCTGTAGGACATTGCAGCTGAAATCAGATCAACACAAGTTCTGGAGCTCAGGTTCCACTTCTTGAAATAAACCATTTACTGAAGCAATTCACAGAAGAAAACTGAAGTGACAGAAATTCCATCAGCTGCAGTTGGCAGCCAGCTTTTCAAGAGCAGATGCATGACTGTTAATGATAACCCAAAAAGCTTCGTTTCTAATGCAGAAAAACTGAGCATTAACATTATAAAACTCTGCAGAGAACCAGAAGCAGAATACACACCACAAAATATTCTGCAAGGACTTATAAAACTCCAACTATAGCAGAATTAACACAGCTAACCAAAAAACATCCCCAGTAAAAACACCTCCCAAGTTTGGAAATGTATTTCCATCTCTTAAACTTCCCCATTACAAATAGTGTTTACCTTGAGTCGCAGACACGAATCTTTGATTTCATGAGATTAATGTAATAAGTTGGGATAGGCTGATCATGCATTCAAAGCTTTCAGACACTCAGGAGACTTCGATGGCATCAAGAGCACACAGATGCATTTGGAAAGGGTATTTTTTATGTGGAATAAGCTAGAAATTCCTTAATAGGTGTCTGCAGCAGGAACTACACTGAAAAAGAAGCTTAGTATGGTGTCTTAGGCTAGAAGAGATGACTTCCAAGCCCATTTATGGTTTCTAAGCACTACTATATAATATCAATAACACCAAGGAAAACCTCTGACACCCCATCAAATAAGTGGCAACATAAGCACTCTATGAAAGCAGCATTCATATAGTGAGATGCAGCCACTACAACACAATAAAAAATAAAATATGCACATTTTATGCAGACAATAGTCTAGAAATATGCTGTACTTATCAGCAAAAGAGCTCAGTCCAGCTGATGCACCAAACTGCAGCTCCAGAAACACAGGGTTTTAGTGCCTCAGATCAAGAGAAATATGAAAAAAGAGTCTATATTGAGCTGTTCTATCAATAACACTGTTGAGTTACCCTATTTTTTCAGTAGTCACCCAAAGGAGCTGCATGGTTTCAGAAATAAGGCACTGCAGAAGCCAGCCCATGCTCAGTTTCCTTTAATGCTTTCCACCCTCGAGAATGGTGTTAACAAAACACAGCAGCTGCTACAAAAAGCCATATCAATCATTGTCTTCTATAAAGATTACTCCACTCCCACATCTAAAAACAGCAACATGCAAGAAAGTGCCACAAAATGCCAAGTCTTCCATCAAAGCTTCAGGAATGAGACTCAGCTGCTGGCAGGAGAAGTTACAGACACTGCAACCCCTCTACCATGTGTTGTCATAGGATTATAGAATCCTAGAATGGTTTGGGTTGGAAAGGACCTTAAAGCTCATCCAGTTCCAACCCCCTGCCACGGGCAGGGACATCTTCCACTAGAGCAGGTTGCTCCAAGCCCTGTCCAACCTGGCCTTGAACACTGCCAGGGATGGGCAGACACAGCTGGAGGGTTGGAACTGGGTGATCTTCAAGGTCCTTTCCAACCCAAACTATTCAGTGATTCTACAAATTAGGCATGCTAGAAAGCCATCCATCCAAGGTGTGTAAGAGATGTGATAGCCTCACCACTGACCATTCCATTTACAGTTTTCTTTCATGTTTAACTCCTGCAAAAAAGCCTCCAGCATCCAAAACATTTATAATCAAAGTAAATGACTTCAGAAGTTTAGACTGATCTATAAACTCAGAAAATGTCACAGTTTCTCATTAAGTGAAAAAACAAATTATATGCTGATAATATACCTCAGTTTCTTTACTGCATGGCACAGTGTTATAAATTAGACTTTGGTAATAGCAACAAATTGGAATGAAACCTTACAATTACATTCCTTTACCTGTGAAAACTTGACTTTGAAGTTATTCTTACTTTCCTCCTAAAGGCAACTTGTACAGGGCTAAGCTACACCAGCAAAACTGATCAGGAAGAGCCAAAATGTGTCCTCCAAACACGAACATTTAAATACAATATATGCATTTTTCTATTAATAGAAGCTTCTGTCCAAGCTGAAATTTAAATGAGTACAGGTGATAGTTTCATTGCAAACCTTTATTCCATACACAGCAGACTCAGGGAATGCTGGAGTGCACTAAATGCATCTCAGACTTTGGTTAACGTCCATGTGCATCGGACCCTTGGGGCATGGACAGTATTCACTTTCATGGAGTAACTCCCAACAGCAGGAGCCAGAGTGCTTTTCAAAGGTGCTTTTCAATTTGTAGCTGACAAGATGACAGAGTACTGACATGTGTTACCTATGCAACCGTATGGCATAATATGGTAGAAATTCAAGGAAAAAAATCAGGATCTCCTAACTCACCATCCAGAATCCCATTACATGGGGATTGAGGGACTTTGAACAAAATACAGATATGCATTGTACAAGACAGGAAGTCATTGGCAATCCAATTTCTACATAAACCATCTAAGACAGCACTCAGCCTGAATTTCCCTCAATAACCATTTTAAATGGGGTGAATTTCAGTCTTTCCAGAAGCTTGAAAGACAGAGAAGGCATTTTTCCAGCCTTCCCAAGCTGCAATCCAGTGCCCCATCCCAGAGCCACACTGGGTTGTTGCTGCAGAATGGTGGCAGGGAGCACTTTTCAGCCCCGGCAGGTGGCATTTTCAGGAGCAGTGGTGCAAGACCTCCAGCTAGGAAATGAAACCCTCAGTCTCATAAACAACTCTCAGTTAAGAACTGAAGCTCTCATTAATAGAACTGTTTTCATACTAGCTGCTAAAGCACTAATTCACTGCGTTTTGAAGTCAACACCATAGTCAAGGAGGGCTTTGCTCACCTCTAGATTTGCTCAAGCATGGAAGGAAAGGCGGGGAATAAATGCCTGTGTCATTTTTCAGGTGAAAAATGAAGGCAGGCAGTCTTTCAAAACAGCTGCTCCTGAGGACGCCAAAGGAAAATAATCTGGAGAGCCACTCTCACATCACTCACTCGGAGCAATGGATTTACATCCAACCTGCATGAGATGCACAGAGTACGACTCCATCTCAAACTGACATCTGAGGTAGAGAACACATTTAAATTCTAAAAGCAAACAGTACTATCACTGGGAGAAGGAAAAAAACCCCAAACAAACACTAATTATTACCCCTTGGGAAATCATTCCAGTTTCAGGCTTTCTGCTTCAAGTCGAGAAAATTAAATTTCCCCTTTCTAACGGCGCTGCCTTAGAGTACAGATCAGAAAATATAAATATAAATGAGCATTAGGCTTACGTGACCATGAAGCAGGAAGGATACCTGTACATGTCAGTTTAGCATCTCTAATAATGGGAGGAATAAACCACTGTTGAACACCATGACCCAGATCACCAGCCCTTTGCTCGATCTCACTGGCAAGCAATGTCATCTCGCCCTGCTCATGCTCACTCAGGTCAGGTAAAACAGCTTTGCGTTGGGTATCACATGTTCCTTTTCCACTTTAGAGATATATCCCCATCCATCTAGCTTTATTTACACCTTTCTTTGAAGTCTTTAAACCCTGAGGGCGAATTGCATCCTTTTTTAAGTGGATGCTGTGCTCTGATTTTAGAAGTGGTTCTTCCCCTGCTTGCACGTACTTCCACCTTGCTTTCAGTCCTGCAGGACTTGAAGACTCATCTCCCTGCTTTTAACTTGGCTGAAGATGAACATCTATTTAAGCCACTGATTAAAGTGTCTTTAATGATAGTACAGTTCATAGTAATAAAACTGTCCATTCCATCAAATTTACTTTCATCCTTCTGAAAACTTAGTGAGCCTATTCATTATTTTCTTAAAGACTGAGTTTCAAAATGTCACTGCTAACATTTAAGGCTCATAAAAAATGCAGGTCTATCTTATCCATGAGAAACGGCTCTATACAATCTATTTTAAGATGAAAATATTTCTCGAGCAAGACAGTAGCCAATTATGAATACAAACAGTAACAAAGCCACTTCTAGCAAGTTGCTCTTCCTTTTTAATCTTTTATATACCAAGGACATCTTTCTCCCTAGCACAAAATAAGTGACATCTGGTGGCTACATGCTGTAATGTAATAAGACAACTCATTTCAATGCTGTTAACCGATTCAGGTTTAAATTTTACTGCTTCTTAGCAAAGCTTTTCAGATGTTTTATTTATTCACTTTGACACAGAGACTTCTGAGGCTCCCAGGCATCACAGTCCCCATGCACAGTGACAACTGCTGTTATCTAATTAAAGTGGGATTGTCATCTTCACACCAGGAAAAACACAATTCTGAAAAGGAATTAGCAAAGCATAGCGAAACAGCGCAAAGATTTAGCTGGGCAACACCAGTGAGAACCACGCAGAGCCAGGCTGTAAGGAAAGGCTGCAGTGAATTCCGCAAAGGAAATCCTTCAAGTGCCCGAAGTAATTAATATCAACTCAGGCTGCTCCAAGTTGTTTTTCATTGGATTTTAATTAAACCAAGGAGAAACAGCTGCAATTTTCATTCTGAGCTTCGAAGCATCCCGGTGACTGAAACTTTTACAGATTCGAAGCAGCCTCTCCACTTTTCATACCTTATCGATCCTCCACAGTGGTCACATCTAATCCAGCCAAGCCTTCTGCTCCTAAACGTGCATTCCAGACACAAAGCAAGCACAGCTCCTCTTCTAACTCCTACAGCCCAGAAATGAAGTTCTCTTTCTGAATGCGCTAAGCCTCTCTTGGATAATTAATAAATACACTGTCAGCCACAGTTAAAATAACAGAATTGCTGGCACTGCGATTTCAAGGCTTCTGATACCCATTTCTGCAGTAATAAGTATTTATGGGGGAAAAAAATCTAACAGAAATGAGATGAAATCTAAACAGACTCTAAATATTTATCAGCAGAGGAAGTTCAAAAATATCCCTGCAAAAATAAGGCGGATGGCAGGCTAAATCCAGAGCCATTGAGTGTTCTTCGAAGGATGTGCTAGGAGGAACTTCATTTTCAGTCTGACATCACTAAATCAAATTAATTCCTTCCTCCTATTCAACTGCTGCATAAAAATCCTTGATGCCAAAAGGACAAAGCTAAAAATGTCCCTAAAACCATGCCTGAAAGCTGCACTTGATGGAAAAGACGGCACAGACTCCTAACGACACAATGCAGTAGTGGCATACTTGAAATAAAGAGTTAGGCTTTGGGGCTTTCCATCAGTTTTAAGGCCTAAATATCTTCAACAGGAATGTCAACCTGCACGGTCAGCAACCGTTAGCACAGAGATGGGGGCCTGTCTGCGGCATCCCAATAAAAGGGGACTTCTGGGACAACAAAACAACTGATAGATTATTCCAAAGAGAAATATTATATCCTTTTCACATAGCCTCATCCCCACCAGACAGTATCTTCACCTTAAGACTGCCTGGCTGAACAAAAGAATATATGCAGAGAAAAGAGCATCTGAATGACTTTAACTCCGGTCAGTCTCTAAGAATAAAACTTCTTGAGATCCCATTTCAATTTATTTTGGTTTTCAATCCTGGCATGCTGAAGTCAGCAGGAAGACATTTCATTGACTTTAATGAAGCCAGAGGTTCATCCTGTGAACTGCTGTTTGGAATGAACACAGCATTTATATGACCTCATTTGAAACCCTCCATTTTTTCCTGACGTGCAACTTAATGGTATTTGCTATTTCAGAATTATTTGTTATCTTTAAAAATATACAGAGAAGGTTATTAAAATACTGCAGTGTAAATTGTTAGTGGTTAGGATTGGGATAATCTTGTTTCAGTAACAGGCAAGTATTTTTAATGCGGGAATATACATTGTCATAAAGTTCCAGCTCATTTTCTAACATCAAAAAGCCTTTGAATGTATGAATTGTAATAGTCCAACAAATATCACTGTTGATATTTACATACTTACCTGTATTTTCACAGTACATCTAATCCAATGTGCTAGTACAGCAAGATAAAAAAAAACGAAAACTAAATAGATTACTACACCCACTTGATGGGTACCATTAAAAGAAAAAGCTATCAAGACACAGCAGAGGCTTTTTATGCATTCCCCTGTATCACACCAGAATGATGTATGGCATCATTACAACTCTGATATCAAACAAGAAGAATATTGTTTTTAAAGCTGTATGCAGAAATAAGCAGCAGGTCGCTTGAAGCCATCTAAGAAGGATATTTTACCCAGAGTTTCTGAAATCTACGGCTTTTTAAAGGGTTTTTGACTAGTGGAGACTTCAGCTAAAAGCTACTCACTGTCAAGTACTGGAGTGTTACAGCAGACCGGTGCTTAGGCTCAGCAGCATTATCATTACAGCCACACTCTTTGTCAAGCAGAAGACTCTGAACTTCTCCAAACCAACTGGAAAACATTTTCAGTGCCAAGCAGTTTGGAGAAGCCACATTCTGGTCCCTCTTACATGAGTGAAAACCAAGAGCGGAATTACTCCTGATCTACTCTAACGCAAGAGAAATCCACATGGGATTTCCATGGCTACCAATACATATTCCATTTTACTCTTTTTAATTTTGCTGATCTCCTCAGCAATGCTCAAAAATCTCTGAAGACTTAAAACACTTCAGGGTTCAAAATAGCCTGATGTTAGACAAATTCGTTTTTCCTCTTTCCTATAAAGAGAGGGATAAGCTTAAAGTTCCACTCTTCCCTTCTGTTTACCTCTTACATTTCTTGCTGAAACTGTTGTTAAGCTGGTATAAATAGCTCTGCAAAGTAATTCTAACACTAAATGTCAAGAGCGATAGTGATTTCACTCTGATTTATCCTTATCTGTTCCTCAGGCAAGTTGATCCTCAACCTGAGATAGCTCTATAATTTATGACATTTTTCATCTAAATTATTCACTTTATGAATGGTTCTGATGAGTTACTCAAGGCATAAAGCTGCACTACTCGGTGCTGAAGTGCTCAAGAACATGTTTTTGTCTTTTTAAAGGAAGAGACCACCAGTGTATTTCATGCTGTAATTTCTATTGGTAGCTTTTAATGCACAGCAGTGTTTTTACCCAGCCTTTTTATCTGACCTCTGCACTTGTAACAAATGCAGTTACAACCCAGGCATCACAGTGTTATCCCAGGCTAGAGCTCCAGGGAGCCAGGAAACAAGCAAAAACTCTCTAATCCTGAACCCATATTCCTTCAGGGAGCTCTGCATGGGCTCAAAACCTGATGGACACATGCAATCTGCTCTTCTTCCACTTCAAGAAAGCAGCATCCAAAATCCCTTCTAGAAATGGCCCCAGGAAATTTCCGCAGGCTTTAGCAACCAAGGCAGAAGTTGGAACTAGATGATCTTAAGGTCCTTTCCAACACAAACCATTCTACGATTTTATGAACTGTAAAGCAGCAGTCCTACAAATGCACTAAGCGGTGGATGAAGACAGAAGAGGAGCATGACCACTGGCCTAACATGGTGAAATGGATTTAGAAAAAGCTAAGCTTTCAGAGTATTCCTTGAAAATCCTAGATATTTCTGGTTCATTATCCATTTAACTTGGTTAACATCAACAGGCTATGAAAATTGGGGCTGTTCAGCCTGCTTTCCTCTGAAAGCCCCATGAAGAAGGTCCAGGTTGGATGGGGCTTGGAGCAGCCTGCTCTAGTGGAAGGTGTCCCTGCCCACGGCAGGGGGTTGGAACTGGATGAGCTTTAAGATCCCTTCCACCACAAACCACTCTGGGGTTCTATAATTAACAGTATCTATTTAGCATTGTCTCTATAATATCTACATAGTTCAGTCAGAAGACAAATTTCTCAACTTATAAGTAGCCAAAACTGGCGAGGCTGGAAAGGAATATTGGATAAGGCATCCGATGGGCAGGAAAAAACAGTGGTGGTGTTAAGAACCTTTTAAAGAATTTTCAGGAGATGAAGCTCCCCTGCAAAGAGCTGGGCCTGCAGGCAACCCCATCTCATTACTTGATATACACTCCTAATAGGCTACTAAACCATCCTTCTTTATTTCCTCCCGCTTCTAGCTTTAGACAGTCAAACCTCCTGGCTGCACCATTCAAACTGAGTCCTTCTTTGGTTTAATAAATTCTGGCACTCATAAGCCATTATACCCTATCTCAGGCACAGCAGGGTTAACACTGAGCTCTCGCATTTTCATCAGATCATGTGCAAAACCTTCCAAAATCCTGACTTCAATGACTTTTTTTTCCTGAGATCTCTCCTATTTATTGGTATCTCACCACTAATTTGGTGCCAGATCTTGAGCACTTTAATTAAAGTGTTATTTTCCCCTTATTGCTCCAAGACCTGAACTTTCACTTTGCATATAGGACATATAAGGACATTACCATCTTCAAACATCTGAAGCCATCCAATATTGCAAGCTCACATCTACTGTGCTGCCCATTTTCATAGCACTGTTTCAACACAACCACCAACCAGGCTTCTTCCATCCCCTAAGTATTGCAGTTAAATCTGTATTATTTTTCCTGTTGATGTCTCAGAAGCTCACATTTTCTCAAATCAGTCTTATTTCCTCTGTACATCTTAAAACCTCATTTTTATCTGCACCCTTTTTGTTTGATCACAGACTGACAGAATCCCAGACTGGTTTGGGTTGGAAAAGACCTTAAAGCTCATGCAGTTCCAACCCACTGCCATGGGCAGGGACACCTTCCACTAGAGCAGCTTGCTCCAAGCTCTGTCCAACCTGGCTGAAAAATGTGCAGAACAAATATACAGGATAAAAAAAAAAATACAAAAGTCTTTTTCAATCTCATCAGTTTTTCTAATTTTATTAGAATAAATAATTCTATTAGAATAATTCTAATAATAATTCTATTAGAATAATTCTAATATTAAAATAAATCATTCAGGGTACATTCACCCACACTGAATACCAAAGCTTTTACATGAAATGTATCTCCTTGTGAAACATATATTTCCCTACTGGAAGGTGTGAAGCAAATGAAAAAAGTCAGGTTTAGTATTTTTCTGTTTAGGTACTGATCTTCACCTTGTACAGTGAGGGATGACCCACCTTAGATACAGAGTTGGCATAAAAGAACCCACATTTAGGGAATGGTGTGCACGTTTAAAGAGTCCAAATGGTGACACATTAAGGTTTAGAATATAAAGTGTGCATTTAGTAGTGCTTGGTATATATATTGTTATATGTCACTTCCCTGTCTCTCCAGTACCACATTTATTATCAGAGAATCATAGAACCCTGGAACGGTTTGGGCTGGAAGGGACCTTAAAGCTCGTCCAGTTCCAACCCCCTGCCACAGGCAGGGACACCTTCCCCTAGACCAGATCGCTCCAAGCCCTATCCCACGTGGTCCTTCTTCACAGGACTTTCAGAGGAAAGCCATTACATGGAAGGCAGGTTCCTCAGCAGCCAGGTGCCTTTCACCAACCCTAATGCTGCAGGGGCTTTAGCTGCTTCCTGCCAAACCCAAGGAGGAAGACTCAGTACACCATGAGCTTCACAAGTATTTCTGGAGCTGGGTTAGCCTAAATCTACCACCTTGTTTCTGGCAAGTTCGTCAGGCAAGCAGCAGGCTTGCCACTTCAGAGGTTTGGAAAACAAGTGTTTCAGCCAGCTCAAGCTACTGTGGGAATGTCAAGAAGCTGGATCTGGGAATGAGAAGAGGCAGAGCAATGGGTTGGGACTGGCAAGTAAATGACTTCTGGTGTGCTGGCACAGAGGGACAAAAGTAGAGCACGGGGACAGAGCCTGCCATCAACCTCTCACTCCTATTCACCTTCAGCATCACATATGGTTTCTCACCACCACCACAGCTGCCTTGTCCTTGCCATCAGCCACTAATACCCACCTGGACATCATGTTTCCTTCTGCTTCTTCTTGCAAGCTACCATGCTCATCTCTTCTTAGATAGGACGCCACACTCCTTAAAAGTAGTGCTTACAAACCGCATTCAACAGCTCCTGGAAACCAAGTGTAACATAAATTAATAAATATTCCACGGAAAAGCCACATTAACTGCTTGTCCCTAAAGTGCCGTGCATGTCAGGCACAGCTGTGTAATCAAAGGATTACAGGGCTCCCATTGCCACGCGCCTGCCTCACTCTACCTCCTTGGTAGTTTTCCTGTCTCCCTCGCATGTGAAAACCCAATCGAGTAACCAGGATGGAATTGTAACCATGTCTTTCAACCCGGGAAACACAAATGAACAAGGACAAACAGCCAGTGTGACTGTACAACCCGGTTTCTGTTAGATACATGGGTAGCCCTATGTATTTTTAAGGCAATGGATCAACAATGCTGTATGTAATCAGTTAATTTTAGTGAAACTGCAGTATAAGTGGAGAGATTGGTGTAATTCAGGCTGCTTTGAGATAAGGACTTGTAGGAGCTCACAGATCCCTTTCCCTCCCGTGAATAGCTGTATTTAGACTCCAAATCTGGCACCGCACTCCGTCACTAAGAAAAACAGTGCACTTCACTATAAAACATAAATAAATAAGAAATACTAATTTGTGGGGAAACGGTGAAAAAAAAAATAAAAGCTCTCTGATTGGAAATCTACCTTGGTTTGCCATAGCACTTTGGATTCTTCCAGCTTAGCAACACAACTCCAGCCAAGGACAATGGTGGGAATTCAGAGTTATATCCCTCACTGCGCAAGGTACAGGGGAAAATAGGTGGGTTAAGGGAGGAATTAAAGCCTGAAAACAGCAATTAAGAAACCCAGTTCAAACCAGGGTACAGCTCCTGCAAACTCTGTAAGCTGTTGGAAACAGGGGGATTCCCATCACTCAAGTATCCAGAGTAGCACTGAGTGATTTAATAGCACATTTCCTTGGAGTTTCTGATTGTGGGATATAGAGCCTCAGAAGATACAGTAACTGTAAGAGTAATTAAGAAAGAGAGGAAGCATATTGGCACCTGTTTAAGTCATGGCTCTCTTCACCTGAGTGATGTATCTGTACCAAAAAAGAGAAACACAGTTGGATGTTGTAACTTCCTAAATCAATATGTTACTTAGGCAAGATCAGCCCCTGCTTCTAGCCTATCTCCAGAGAATGCACATCAGAACGTAATAGTAACACAGTGCTGAGTTACAACTTCTTAAGAGTTTGCTCCCATGAACACATGAGGAAGCACTCTGTGCAGAAGTAGCAGTTAATAATGATTCTCTTCCGTGATTTGATAAGAAATCCTTATCGGGGGGTGGAGGGTTTGTAGTATCATGGCTGGTGATACCACATGAACTTTGGAAGAGCTTGCTGCCATCCACCTCACAACTTGATCTTAAATACAAACCAATACTTTGAGAGATACTTTAGTACTGGGACATAGTCTATCTGTAGAAACATGCACAGTAATACTGAAATTACATCACCTTTGCTCACTGAAACTCCTGGTTCTCACTCATGCTCATGCTGCAGGTTGCTTAAAATACTGTTAAAATATAAGCAGTGTCTTATTTGCATCTCTATGATTATGACTATATAATTCTATCCTTGCTAATGCTGCTAATGGATTACATAACTGCATCCTTCCACTTCAACCTCATGGAATAATTCAAACATGAGAGTCTGCTTCAACCTTTTCATTTATGCAGTTTCCAGATACCCACTTTCAGTTTAGCAAAGATAAAATCCATTACTGTCTTCCATTGCATATGGGGAATAAAGTGTTTTGTCATGTAAATCTTCATTGTTTCATCATATTCCTGTTATAAACCACAAAATAAAACACTCTGAATTTGAGATCAGTCCTCCCATTACAAAATCTGAACCTGAAAACTGTTTTCTCATTGATTTCAGAGCTGCGTGGTGACTGCACTTATAGACACAGGATCTAAGAGCCACCTAGAAAAAAAAGAAGGTAGTTTCACTACTAAATCTTCATACAAGTAGTTTCCTCTTTTCTGCATTCAAATTGATTTTCTCTCTTTCGGCATGTGAAGAGACAGATGAATCCTTTGACTCAATGCCCAGGAGTGAAACAGCAGCAGCAAGGAAGCTCTTAGGGCAAGAGACGTGTTGACAACACTTTAATCGCTGACAAAACCAAGCTTCAAGACAACCATTCCATTAGTATTTACTGTTTTGTGAGTGGGTATATATATGTGTGTGTGTATAAAATACATATACCAATGTATATAAACAGCATAGATATAAATACATCTGTATAACAATATGCATGTTGTGACCTTTTATTGATGGAAATTTCCCCTTTTGCCAGAGATCAAGTAGTCCCCAGTTACTACCAAGCGCTGTGCTGTTCAATTAGGCTCCTGTTTACACACACGAGTGCATCTGATTTTGAGTTTAGCCTTAAAAATATTTACTGTTCACGGACAGTGCCAGCAGACTTTGCGTTTTCATCTGTAATCAGTTCAGCTGACTACTCTGGGGTTTTCTAGTGGCAAAATACAAAAGATACGTCTTTGTTCTATGGGAGATGGTAATGACGTTTTTTGCCTGGCTAACAGTTCCAGTGAAACCGTTCTTGTGTTACGGACAAGAAAATCAATAAGCAGAGAACTTTAGGCCATAGAACCATATCATAGAAATAAATACACTTCCATAGCTGAAAGTTTGGTAGGTGTTTAGATGCACCAGCCTAGACTTAACTATCCCCTCTCCTATTCACCTACAAATCTAGCTGAGTCTGGGAAAGTCAATTCACTGCAGAGCACAGCTGTACTATTACAATGAAGCAGCACAGAAAACAGACAAAACCCAAACCTATCTATGACACCACCAAAGTTCAGCCGGTGAATTGTTGCTTAGCAGACTCTAACCGTAATAAACCGTTGCTGAACCTTGACTGCATTCTCAGCAAAAGCATGCTACGAAGCTATTTTCAACAGCCAACAGACTGCATATAAGAAATACCCCTCTTCACCTAAAAATATTCGTCAGTGAATGGCAACATCATCCCCGGCTTCGTTCTAGCTAGGATGCGCTGCCGGAATTCAACGAGCCTTTGAGGGAAAGCCGCTTTACAAGTGTCTTCTCGCCCAAACCTCCGTATAACCACCGCGATGAGCCAAGGAGCAGCTCTCCGGCGGGCAGCAGGGTCTGCCCAGCGCAGGAGACGACAGCAAGCCGCGTTATCTTTGTCATCATTCCGCCTTCCCCGGAGCACTAACCTGCTGGGGAGCACGAACTGGGAGAAGTGCCCCCCCCCCCTCCGGTCACCCTGCCCGGGGGGATTCTGCACCCCCAGCCCCGGGAGGAAGAGGAGGAGAGGGGGGAGAGGAAGGCTCCCGGCCCCCCTTTGCTAGGGAAGCACCCCCGGGTTTCACCCCAGAGTCACGCAGGAGCAGCCAGGGGTAGCTCCGCTCCTCCAGAGCGGCTGCAGCAACGGGAGCCCCACAACCCCGGGTCCGCCCCCCTGCACCGAGCCGTGCCCCGCCGCGCTGCCCGGCTGCCTGCCCAACTTCCCGCGAAGTCCCGCCGCTTCCAAACTTGGGGAGCCCCAACGTCCCCGTCCCCCAGGCGCTCCTACCTCCGCCGGCTCCACCGCTCTCCCATAAGCGCCAGCCGCCTCCGCCGGCTCTGCCCTGGGGGGGGGGGGGGGTGGGGGGGGGGTGGAGGAGGAGGAGGAGGAGGAGGAGGAAGAAAGGGGAGGGAGGGAGCGGCCCCGCGCCGCTCGCCGGCCGCGCTGCGCAGCCCGGGAGGCGGAGTGCTGCCGCTGGGCTCTGCCCCCCGTTCCGCAGGGGCGGAGGGCCGCCAGCGGTGCCCCCTGGGGAGGATGGGGAGGGTAAAGCCGCCCCGGTTCCTGCGGCTCTGTGGGGAAAGGGGAGCGGAGCCCCCCAGGTCCTCATCGAGGTCCCGCCGGGCATCGCCCCCCGCGGAGCCGCTGGCCCCCGGTAGCGCCGGCTGCCGCTGGGCTCGCCGGAAAGCTCTGGGAAGCAGAAGGGCCTCTCTGGAGCGATCCTGCAGGAATTCGAGCTGTCCCGAGCAAACGGCGCGTAGGTGGAAGCAGCATCCCAAGTTGTGGCGGGGGCAGTCAGACCTCGGCCCGAGGGGACACGTTGCTGCCATCGCTTGAGCCGGGCTTTGATGCTCCGTACCTTCCAGACCACATGCAGCATGTGCTACCGTGGTCCAGTTTGAAATGGGAACAGCACAAACACTGGCTAAAAAGCCAAAACCCTCTACTCAGCAAGTGCAAGGTTCATTCTCAGCTAAGAGGATCCTACCTGGAGTACTGCGTTCAGCTCCGAGGTAACAACAGAGTGGAACTGCTCGAAAGAGTCCAGAGGAGGCCACAAATATGCTCCAGCAGAGAGCTGGAGCAGCTCTGCTCTGGAGCCAGGCTGAGAGAGCTGGGCTGGGGCAGCCTGGAGAAGAGAAGGCTCCTGAAAGGGAGACCTTAGAGCAGCTCCAGTGCCTAAAGGGGCTGCAGGAAACCTGGAGAGGGGCTTTGGACAAGGGATGTAGGGACAGGACAGGGGAATGGCTTTAACCTGCCAGAGGGGAGACTGAGATGAGCTCTTGGGCAGAAGCTCTTCCCTGTGAGGGTGCTGAGGCGCTGGCACAGGGTGCCCAGAGAAGCTGTGGCTGCCCCATCCCTGGCAGTGTTCAAGGCCAGGTTGGACAGAGGGGCTTGGAGCAAGGTGCTATAGTGGAAGGTGTCCCTGCCCGTGGCAGGGGTTGGAGCTGGATGAGCTTTAAGGCCCCTTCCAACCCAAATCAGTTTGGGATTCTATGATTCTACCTTGTATCCATAAATGTATATGTAAATGTATAGTTTGCTTATGAAATCATCCAGGTGATACATGCACACACCTTCTGGGATGTAACACCGTTTCTCACGAAGGTTTAACTCGGCCCTTACTGATGGTGTCAGAAGTTGTGTGGCTGCAGCTGCGTCTCGCCAAGGCTTGTGTGAGTGCACTGGAGAAGGAAAACTTCCTATTTCCCCGCTTACACTAAATGAACCCACTGTTTGGCTTAGATCCACATGTTTAATATTCAGCAACATTATTTCTAAGAAGTTCAGGTGACGAAGCATGAGCTAAATAGGAAAGAACAATGAATACTTATTTCGGTATTTCTTTCTATCATTAAGTCCATCTTTGGCTATAACTTTCAGAAGCACCTGAACCACAAAGTTGTGGGAATCTGGTTTGAAGTGAAACCATATGTAACACAATAGTAAAATGCCAAACAGAAGCTTCCACGTTACACAGCTACAATTAGGACCAAACAGATAAAGGATTTCATATGAGTGATTATATACCTGGAAGACCATAGATAAGGTACTGACTTAAAAATCACACAGGCTTCCTACAGTACAGTGTGTGCGTATCTGATTCTCACCTAGTCCTTAGCTAAAAAAATCTCACAGAATAAGACATCTGACGAGGTGAAACCTGTGATTTATGAAATATTCATGCCCAGTCAGTGTTTCTGGTCTGGGTTAAATATGCTGCCCTCGCAGGCCTTTTTAGGCCTCCTGGGATGCTCTGGGTAGCAATTAGGCTTAGCCAGATTTCTGCGTAATTATACTCCCTTCCTTTTTATGCAAGTGGGAAAAAACCAACAGATAAGCTGTCATGAAAAGATCTTCATTCCCTGGGGAAGTCTCTGTTCATGCTGCTCCTCATCAGCTGGAGTAAATACCTTGATGGTGGCGTCTACACATGGTAGCTCAAACTTCCAGGCACTCCATAAGGGTTGTGTCTATCCATTTCACAGGCACTAGCAAACTATCTTCAACACTACCTGGTGAGATGGGGTGGAAAATACAACGGTTTATGGCACAATAAATCACTGTCCAGGAACATATTGTATTACCGTGACCAATGGTACTCAGAAGAATAAATAGTCTAAAAAGTCTAAAAGCTAAGGCTGAACTTTAATTCTCCTCCTTCCAGATGTTCAAAGAGGGAAGAGAAAAGATTTCAATATAGAAATTCGAGTAAACTTGCTCTGACTAGATTGGTTTTCATAAAATGAAAGCTTCTGTCCTCCACCTCTGTATATGTGATTTCTGCTGGTTGCCATGCTCACTGTGCAGTGTGTAAAGGATCATCTCACTTTCAAAACAAGTTTCTGTGTATTTCTTAGCTCTGAGAAGGCTTATCTGGTAGCAAAACGATGGGAGACCCCTTTAGCAGTGTTGGAAAGCAGACATAAAAAGGGTAGTGCAAGTGTGTGAATTTTAAAGATGATTTTTTAATGCAGGGGTGTCCTTCCTTGTTGCTCCTGACCATGGTTTGGGGCAGGAGTGTGGCATAGAGGTTTGTGGCTGGGTTTGACAGCAGCAGAGCTGTGCGTTCATAGCCAGATTGAAGTCTGGGATAAACAAATCAGATCATATCCTCAAAGCACGGCTGTAATGGGATGCTAATCCGGGGAAAAGAGCTGCTCTTCCTCCACTGCCTATTACAGCATCAGCATCTTTAGGTTATCCTCACACAGAGGAGTTAGGAATGCAGATGTTTCTACTCTGTGCTTCCTCTCTCCCAAACTCAAAAGGCAGAGGAAGAAGTTCATTGCCTGCAAGCACTCCGGAGCCTTTTGCTTCCCACTCCTGCTGCTTTTGGGAAGCCCTTTTCCCATGACCTCCCACCATCAGGCACCACTTTCCAAAGCTTTTCTCAAGGGACATTGCTGCAGGGTACCAGCATAAACCCTTACATCAGATTGCAATCTCAGAAGCAGCAGCTGTGGGTTGTGACAGGAAAAGACAAAAACTTCTCCAAAACATCTCTGCTCCCCTTCTGCCATGAACTGTGAGGAGCAAACGGACATTCCCCAAGAGAGCTGCCTGAGCAGAAGGTTCAGGATTCCCCCTTTGCCCAGAAAAGCCAAGGAATAGCAGGAGCTGGAAGCAAATAACTGATTGGGTGGGGACTTCTAAATCCAGCCAGGGAGTTTCCATGCAGTAAGCCTGAAAAACCACAAGGTGATATATATGTTGTACTTAACAGTTTTAGGGCTTGGACTGCTGTGCTGCTGGGCCACAGCTGAGCAGAGGCACAGCAAAGCCCAGTTTCACACAGACATTCCATCCTGTGGGATGCGTGGTTGCTTTCTAACCCAGGCTGAGGTGAGGATGTGCAATCACAGCACCCCAGCACCCATGGTGACTATTTTGGCTCTTCTTCCAACTCTGAGGCTGGGCTCTGAGCTGCAAGTTGCTGCTAGGAGAAAATTGCAGAAGGATTTGCTATTCTAGCTGTAAAATTAAAACCAATCATTAAATAATTATTTAATTAAAATGAGAAAATCAAAAATACCCATTAGAATATTGGTATAGTTCTCACTGGAATTAATGGGATATGTATGTTTTAAGGAAAGGCATTATTTTATTTTCCCCATGGTAACCTGGCAACAGACAACACATCCCTAAAATACAGTTCACTAATATCACACCTTATACATCCTTCAGCTCTTGGTAAAGGGTATATCCAGCTTCTAATTGATAAGCTTGTTTGTTATTTTCCCAACTTGGTTGGGAATTACCCTTCTTGGCATGCATATCCTGGGAGTGCATCTGTTTGTTCCTGCTCAGCCTTTAATTGAGAACAATGCCTTTTTTCCCTGGAATAGGCAAAAATTAACACTGAAAAACGAATAGATAAATGTGTCAGAATTTGGCTCCCCACAAATGGCCTGTTATAGTCTAATGATGTACGTGGACAGCCAGTTTCCTTTTCCCTAACGCCATCCTTTCATCCCTGACACCATCCTTTTATCCCAAGTTGTATGTCCTTCAGCGCCCTAAATTATTCCTTTTTTATTTGTGATATCTATGCCCTCCAAGTACTTGTTGAAGGGTATCATTTCCCTCTTAGTCATCATTTAGCAAAGCAATATATATTAAGTTCCTTTAATCTTCACTCATAACTCAGCCTCTTCAGACCCTTAATCATTTTTATTGGTCTTCTATGAATTTCTCCCAATTTCTCTGCATCCCCTTGGCAATGAGGTACCCAGAATTTAATGCCTTATTTTAGGGGTGATCTCCCTGCAGCAACACAAAAGATGTTACTTCCTGCTACTTTTATCTATCACTGATTCAATAATATGCTGGAATCACAAAGTAGCCAGGAATCAATTAAAATAGATTTTAAATGGTTCAATGCTCAGAATTACCATAATGCTTTTGTGGCACCGCTTGCAACAAGAAGGCTTCGAGCTGTTTGAAGCCTGCTGCTTTTGGAAATACATGTGTGTGACTTCTAGGGCAGACAAAGCTTTTAAACCTGCTGCATGCACAGCTCTGTGACTCTCCAAAGGAATATGAACAAGGAGTTGTAATTTAGAAGATGAATGGAGATGGGGTTCAAATTGGCAGCAGAAATAGCTCCTGTGTGCTGATTGCCTGGGGGTTTCACGCTGCTTCTCCTATCACTCTTGGATATGCGACACCAACCAAGGGCTCATCACAGCAACAAAACTAGGTGAACCAGCAGCCGAGAAGCTTGACGTTAGGTTGGTTCAGGCTCTTATTCAATCATTCTGTTTGCTTTAATAAAGAAAAACAGAAAGTCTTTAGAAATCGGTAACTTTGATTAAAGTTGGAGATGTCTACGAAGCAGCCTAAATATGGAAAGATCATAGAATCATAGAATCCCAGCCTGGTTTGTGTTGGAAGGGACCTTAAAGCTCATCCAGTTCCAACCCCTGCCACGGGCAGGGACACCTTCCACTAGAGCAGCTTGCTCCAAGCCCCTGTGTCCAACCTGGCCTTGAACACTGCCAGGGATGGGGCAGCCACAGCTTCTCTGGGCACCCTGTGCCAGCGCCTCAGCACCCTCACAGGGAAGAGCTTCTGCCTAAGAGCTCATCTCAGTCTCCCCTCTGGCAGGTTAAAGCCATTCTCTTGTCCTGTCCCTACATCCCTTGTCCAAAGCCCCTCTCCAGGTTTCCTGCAGCCCCTTTAGGCACTGGAGCTGCTCTAAGGTCTCCCCTTCAGGAGCCTTCTCTTCTCCAGGCTGCCCCAGCCCAGCTCTCTCAGCCTGGCTCCAGAGCAGAGCTGCTCCAGCCCTCGCAGCATCCCCATAGCCTCCCCCAGGGGGACCCCAGTCATCCCTCATATCTGACCAGAAGTTGCTGTCTGGGCAGTATTAGAGCAAAGAGGGCCATAATCTGTAGCCCAGTATGAGGTCCCATTCTGTTATGCTTTTCCACACTCCATTTTAGCTGAAACAGTATATGGTTCAGGGAATAACATGGTCAGCAGCTGTTCCCATAGGTGTGACATTACCTGTGAGGTCAATGCATGAGGTCAGCCTGCTTTTCAAAGAGGGCTTACTTGTGCAGAGATGGTATGTGCCATGCTTCTTCCCTCAGGACCGGAGGATGGGCCCTGACCTTGTACAGCTCAAGGAGATGAATTTCCAAGCATGCTTGTGCTAGCTTAGCCTTCATTTCAGATAGACAAATAAAGTAATATACTTGCTAGATGTTATATGAAAAAGATCAAGATAGATCAACTGTCCTTACCTTCAAAGTTATGAAAACCATTCCTACGAAGATAAATCACATACCTCCTTGCTGACATAATGATGAACGTTCTCTCCAAGTGTTATTCTCTCTGATAATTTCAGAAAAATGAATATTCCTTTCTGGTTTTGTTGCTAACTCAGGGCTCTTTGCAAAGCCGTTTCAATTTGCAATCATTCTTCCAGTACACCTGCAATGATAGAACTGATAAACACCTTCCTATAATTCTTAATGACTACCCGCAGAATTTTGGCATTAGGAAGAATACCAGAGATGGCAGAAAGCAGAGAGATAAAATTCAGCCTCCATCATACAAGCTGAAGAAATAGCATGAGAGGGATGAATTTCATACATATATTATCTATTCTTAATGCGCATTTTTCCTCTTCAGTTTCTACTCATATAGTTAGAACACTGCTATACTTGAAGATGTGAGGGATCTCTCAGTTTCTCCTTGTGCTGGTTACTTCCTCTCTCCTGATGCCTAAAAGCTGAAACAGAAAAGCAGAGCTTCTGCACGTAGGTAATATCTTGCTGAATCAGGCAGTTTGGTGAAAAGCCAATTCCTGTGACTCCTGTGGTCCCGCATGAGAAATTATTCTTGTTGAATGAGCGTTGACCATTTAATATACAGTGCTCATGACTCACCATATATTTTCCAAGAGCACTTTGAGGTATTTTGATACTTTCTCTGTACTTTTACAACCTAAACATATTCCCTGGGGATGTATTCAGCTCTGCATTCTTTTATTCACACACATTTCCAGGGGTTTTATTTGGGAGTGAAGAAGGAACCTAACCATTGCAGGCAGCTCACTTAATTCAGCACAGTCCTGTCCTTTCCAGTTCACCCACCTGCAAAATGGGAATAATAAGAACTTAAGGAGAGTATTCACATGTCTAGCTTGAGACCTCTAATGTTAGTCTCTCCAGAGAGAAATAGCTTCTAATTCAGATGTTTCGAATGGGCTTCTAATGGAACCTACTTCTGTCTGCTAGCAGTAAGGGAGACCAAGTTCTCAGCTCGAGCATCACTATGCTGGGGAGGGACTCTTCGTGAGGGGCTGTAGTGATAGGACACGGGGTAGTGGATTCAAACTTAAACAGGGAAAGTTTAGATTGGATATGAGGAAGAAATTCTTTCCTGTAAGGGTGGTGAGGCGCTGAAATGGGTTGCCGAGGGAAGCTGTGAATGCTCCATAGCTGGTGGTGTTCAAGGCTGGATTGGACATAGCCTTGGTTGGCATGGTTTAGTGGGAGGTGTCCCTGCCCATGGCAGGGGGGCTGGAACTGGATGATCTTAAAGTCCTTTCCAACCCTAACTATTCTATGATTCTACGATTCTACGATTCTACATCAGGCACTTCATGCCAAAAGCCAGCCACTGTGAGCATCCTCTTTCATACTTCATCCTGAAACCATTTCGATGTTCAGCTTTCTGCTGGGGAGCAGTATCTGATTAACTCAGCAGTTTTCCACATATGCAAAGTGGAGTGGGTTGCAGGATGAAGACTTTGCATAGCCCCAGCTATCAGCAATGGTGAATGAATCAGTATATCAACAGCACTTTACATGTATTAAGCTCAGTGAAAGTGCTATTAATTATCAATATGGTCAGTCATTATCATTCATTAGTGGTTAGAGATAACTCAAGATCTTTGAGTTTCAGATGCAGGATTGCATCTGTGTGACATTGAACAAGTCACTTTGCTCCTCTTGTCCTCAGTTTTCCTGTCATTAGGATATCTGCCTCATTCTTAAGTGTGATGTGAACCTTAATTAGGCTTGAAAATTGCTTTGAGAATTGCTGGTGAAAAGTGAAATATTAGTGTCAACCCTTACTATAGAGCAGATGAGATAGAGCAATAGTCTCATCCCTATTCAAAGAGGTCGGACTGGCACCATGGAGCACTTCAATGCCTTATGAATTCTACCCAGACGTAGCCAGTTCTCCTCAAAGTGAGAGCCAAGAAGTACCACCAGGGAGTTCAGATTTGGAAAACCCATCCCTACTGTTTTTCTTCTAGTTGTGCAGGCCAACTATGCAAAAATGGATATTAAGGAATCTAAATAACCCCCCCCGACACAAAAATGCAATTTGTGAGTGCATTTCACATAGAAGGACTGGTAGGGAAGTCAATCTTTATTTCTGAAAATCTCCTCTTCAGTGTTTAGTCTTTGTGTTGATGATATGAATTAGATCCCTATTACAAATGAGCCTCATGTCCCAGAAACTGATGTGCTTTACTCAAGAACCAAGACTTTCTGTGTTTCATCATCATTCTCATCGTTAATGATTCCGCTTTCCTGGCACTGATGAGAAACATTTATTTCCCTGGAGTATTTCTGGATGGAAAAATTATCACGTTAGTTGTGGGCAATTGATGCTGCATTAACTTGCCAAGGCTATATTGCCATATTTAATCACGCTGTTTGGAAACCTGGCCACTTTCCTTCACACCTTGGGTTGCCATGATACCCTCTGGCCATTCTTAACTTACGCAATTCATTTTTAGGTTTAAGACAGTGGCTGCCAGCTTCTGACTGCTTAAAAGCATTATAGCAAGATAAAATGGGAAAATGACAGTGACATAAAAACTACCTAGAGGTCTGAGCCTGCAGTTTAAGGACTGCTGTGAATCAGAGTGGTGGAGAGAGGGGCAGATTAACAATGCCAGTGTAGAGAGGTGAACGGGCATGCTGGAATCCACATAGTCCTGTAAAATGCACCTGTATATGTCACTTATATCCAATGCTAGTAACACTGTCATCATGTTGTGGGGAAAAAAGGCTATGTTGACAGGGAGGAGAAGCTCTTGCACAGTTCCTTAAGCTCTTCTGGGGTCATTGACTGAGTTAGCACAAATGCCCACAGTGATACAGCCACGTTTTCTTATTTATATCTACCACCCTCCTTGCATCTCCTAGTCAGAAACAGAGAAATACATTATTCTAGGCTATCATCTACAATAATTTCTTCTTCATTTCAGATGTCTCATTACTTCTGCTCTCCATTCTGTTATAAAATCCATCTACCTGCCCCAAACTGGAAAGCCAAACTCAAAATCTGCACAATGTTTTTTGTCTGCACGATGTTGTTTGTCTGCACAATGGCTTTAACCTGCCAGAGGGGAGACTGAGATGAGCTCTTAGGCAGAAGCTCTTCCCTGTGAGGGTGCTGAGGCGCTGGCACAGGGTGCCCAGAGAAGCTGTGGCTGCCCCATCCCTGGCAGTGTTCAAGGCCAGGTTGGACACAGGGGCTTGGAGCAAGCTGCTCTAGTGGAAGGTGTCCCTGCCTGTGGCTGGGGTTGGAGCCGGGTGAGCTCTAACATTCCAACACAAACCAGTCTGGGATTTTATGATCCTATGAGTTATATATCCACACATACATGCTTTTTGTCGAGATGCTATTGTGGTTTGGCTAATGGAGCAGCATCAGCTAAGGCAGATTCTTTGTGAATTTGACCACACGCTTCCCTCCACCAAAAGAAAGTTACATTAATGCACTGTCAGGCTTGAGCTCTGCCATCTGCTAAACCAGGATTTTGTCCACTTGTCCAAGACTTCCAGTGGTTCATACCAAGCAGCGAGACCTCTGGAAACGTTTGATGTGTTTCCCACAGTCATGGAGATCAAATGCAGAGATCTTTCACAGCCAGTCCAGTGTTTCTGAGCCATGCCAGACCAACTGCTCCTGCCTTGCACAGATGGGCTGCAGCCATGCAGGAGGTCTGCTCTGTCTTGAGCTGTCTGAACTGACCGTGCACTTGCAGATTCCTGTGGACAGGATGTCTGTGCCTTCCTGGAAGTTCTCAGCTCCCTGGCCATGGGACTGTCCTGCGACACGACCTCTGGTTCTGCTCCTTTTACCACACAGGAACAGAACCATGGGCTAGCACAGCCATCACTATCAAACCAGTGGTGAAGCTGGTCCGGTATATCCTGGCTGCAGCTAGCCTGCTACAATCTCTACTGGTGCACAAACCATAGGGAAAAATGATCCAGAAGAAAAGCTGCTCGAATGAGAAAATGCAGACCTGCTTAGAAAGGCTGCTCTACCACCGGTGTTATTTTTTCTTCTGAACCAAAAAAGAAATGTCAGTCTGACCCATATGTTGGAATCCATGCAGAACCCTCAAAAGACCTATATACAGGCTGAAAGAAAAGTGCCCATATGGTGTCTCCATTCATTGCAGCGCTGGTAGGCAGCAGAAATACCTCAGGGATGAATAGGAGGTGAGAAGATATTTTTAATAAGACAGACTGCAGTGATCTATAAGAGGAAATAATCATTGATTCTTTCTCACAAATATCTATATTTCTATCTCGTATATTTTCCTTTCCAGTGCTGGCAGGGAAAAATAGAAAAGAAAGCTTTCTCGTACTATAAAACGCTGAGTAAATTTCCCAGTTCCCGGTGTTCTACTCTATCAAGGTTACTGTTAACTTTATTAATATTCATTTTCATTTATACTACAGCAAAGTCATTAATGTGATATGAGTGTTATTATCTTTAGAACAATAAGTATTTATTAAAAGCATGTACAGTGAAAATTGGTAATATGATGAAGCATTATGAAGTAGAGTGCGGTGAATCTCTTAGGAAGACTAATAAGGATTTCTGGCTCTTTTTATTCCTCCCAACAACTTCACAGTATTGAAAAAAAAAGCAAGATAACAGCTGAAGTCGCTTATCAGGATTTGCAAGTGTTCTGAGTGTTCATCCCCAGTGAGAGCTGGAGGGATCCATTTCTAGATGATGATTATTGTCTGCCCTTTTAGCAAGGAACTGTCTTGCTGGTTTTGTTTAATTAAACTGCTGCTGTCAATTACTGCCTGCAAATAACATCAAAGTATTGAATGGTGAAGTTCAGAAGGCACTCGGCAGTTACTGGGATGCTGTGAACTCCTGTTGCACTCCCCGCACGTTAGCTGAGGGTGGGAGGTCTGTTGCAGGATAAAATTCCCAATTTATATCCATTTCGCACTTTCTTCAAGGAAATAAAAAAGATGGGACACCATCAATTAAAGCACCAGCATTCCCATCCCAACTCGGAATATTTGCTTCAGTCCCACACGCTTGGTGCTTGTCGAGCCTTTCCTGTTGTCCCAGTGAGTGCTTCCTCCCGCGGGACCCTGCTCCAGCCAAACCTGGCGCTCCTCTTCCTCCCGCTACTGGCACTTCCCTCTATTCCAATTCTGTAATTGCAGTTTCATTCCTGCTCTTCTTTTGTTTTCCAGGACAAGAAGTGTTTCTCTTTCTGCTCAACTATTTATCCAGGCTCCAGGGCCGGCAGCTCCACGAAGGTAGAGTGCTCCCAAAACACAGGCAAACAAAGAGCCGTCCTTTCCGCCCGTACACCATGTTCCCTGCGGCTCGGCTGGAGACTTCCTCAGGCAACAAGAAGCCTCATCACCGGGATGCAGCTGAGCCTGGCAAGTGCTGCTGCGGCAGAAATGACAATCTGCTGCTTGCTTTTCAACTGGTCACCAGCTGAGCGAAGGCCCCTGCTTCTTTCTGCTTTTGGAGAGGAGAGATGACCTCTGATAAACTTTCTGGGCCAGCAATCTCTTATGCTCACAGCCACTGTGTACTGTGGCTTGATCATTAGCTGCCCCAGAAATTCTCTCCTTTATTCCAAGTCTCCCCTATTTTTTCCAAATGCTAGCCCAAAAGAACATGTGAGGACAAGTGTGAGTCACACAGAATCATACAGTCCTGGAATGGTTTTTGTTGAAGGGACCTTAAAGCTCATCCAGTTCCAACCCCTGCCATGGGCAGGGACATCTTCCACTAGAGCAGCTTGCTCCAAGCCCCATCCAGCCTGGCCTTAAACACTGCCAGGGACGGGGCATACATGATCTTAATTGAGTTAGATGCAGTCTTTGACTGAAGTAATTGAATCCTTAGAAAGATCCAACCACAAAAGTTCCACCAGTAAGTAATTTTCTGTTTTGGAGTGTATTTTTTCTGCAGGGAACTCTTTTCAGTGGAGTCGAAGGCATTGTGCTCTTTCTGATGGACATCCATAAGGAAATTGCTCCCCATCAGCTCAGGATGTTGAGGATAATTGACTCTGGGGTAGGCAGTACAGTCAATATAGTATGTACCTGGACTCCAAGCTTCATTTTCAAGGTGTGCAGAGATATGAAATACCATTAAAATAGAGCATGATGTTAATTAGGTTCAGTTTTCCTCCTGTCTGGTTGGCCCAGCATGGTTCACTGATTTTATCTGTGGGTAGTCTGGACCAATGCAGAAGTATTTACTTGAACATCTGCTCAGCTTACACATCTGTAAATCTTTATTTTCAGTATGCTTAGCAATGCTTTAATCACACAAGAAAATCTAATGTCCCAACCTGCTCCTTCCCAGAGGTGTGTTATTGCCCAGAGCTGCTCAGGGTGTGCTGCTGTCCCCCAGCTCTGCTCACCCTGCCTGAGAACCCACTGCATTGCTGCTGGTCCTACAGAAACCGCTGAAATTTCACTTTGTCTTTTTAGCAGAGACCCTCCATTCCAGCTCTTGCAGATCACAAAGGCCTGGTGCCTGTGCTTGCAAAAACATATAAAGTGTAGGCTCCTAGGAGTTTCTGTGCTGAGAGATCTGATGGGACCCACAAGACATGGACATCTGGAGCCATGTTTCACACCCTTCTCCCTGGGTGCTACCCTGTACTTGCAGAGAATTAGAATGCCTGTGCTCACTCACAGTTCAGCTCTGGAAGATGAAGAGAGGGTCAGATATCCTGGCATACACAGTCTGGTTAGGATACAGAACTGAGAGGAGAAAGGATGGCAAACTCTCCTCAAGCTACACTTGACATAGGACTTTGCCATTTTAAGTCATAACTTCCAGCAGTTACAACGCCATTGTCAATACCATTCTCACATGCACCTGGAAAGCATCACCCCCTAAACATTTCCTACAGTATGTTAATTTTACTTTTAATGTCCTGAGCAGCTTTTTCCTATATCTGGTAGTATGCTTCCTTTACATCGGAGATGTTACTTTGGATAATAAGAGCATGAACAGGATAAAACATAGAGGTGAAAGAAACACAGCTAAAGCTACGCATTTATTTTATGCACCATATGCCTTCATTTTTTTCCTTACTACTTGAATTCTCTCTTCTCTCCATATTACAGATTTAGCTTTGATCCATCCTGGTGGAATAAACAAATTTTCTGTAGAAGTTCTTTTCAGCCTGAGCCCTTTTTGTGATAACAATTAAAACAGTAGGAAAAGAAGATTTAGATGATATTTATATGTGACTGGGCTATTGATCTCACAGCCCAGGAAATGAAAAACAACATGAAATGAGTGTGATCTTTAAATCTGATTCAGAGGAGGGGGTCAGGATGAAGTCATCGTGGAGTGCGATTGTGCAGCGACTCCAATCACCTCAGAAAATCAAGTTGTGGAGTTTGGATGAGATAAATTCAGCTTCTTGAACTCACTGGGGACCTGTTTTTCTCCAGAGAACACTTACAGCCTTTTTAATTTACGTTACTCATGTTACCTACATGTTGCAGAGTGACAGCAGTGCATTCTGTGCCTACAAGAAAGCTGGAGAGGGGACAAGGGCCTGTAGGGACAGGACAAGGGGAATGGCTTTAACCTGCCAGAGGGGAGACTGAGATGAGCTCTTAGGCAGAAGCTCTTCCCTGTGAGGGTGCTGAGGCGCTGGCACAGGGTGCCCAGAGAAGCTGTGGCTGCCCCATCCCTGGCAGTGCTCAAGGCCAGGTTGGACACAGGGGCTTGGAGCAAGCTGCTCTAGTGGAAGGTGTCCCTGCCCGTGGCACGGGTTGGAACTGGATGAGTTTTAAGGTCACTTCCAACACAAACCAGTCTGGGATTCTGGCTTGCAAGGGATGATTCCTGTCTTGAACACCTCTGTTTCTACTCCTCATTTGAGGGAACAAACTTACAGCTTTGATCCCACTTCTTTTGACTAGCGGCTTTCCCTGGGGACAGTGGAGAAGGACTTGCAGCAAGTATTTCTCTGAACCTGCTGCAATGAAAATGTGCCTATTTCTGGCACAAGGTCCTCATATCCCACCACCAACTGCTCAGACCTCATCTCACCTAGAACTTGGCTCGGTGTAGCAATCATGAGGCAGCCTGGCCTGAAGGGAAGAGGTGATGCCTGTCTGATGGTGCGCTGGGAATTTTCTCTCCCTTTTTCTACTGTAAAGCATTCTTCCTTCCCCAGCCTGCCTTTAAGAATCTAATTAATGGCCTAATTACCACTCCCATGCTATGCCCTAGCTGACCTTTGCTGGCTCGTATTCTCACTCTGTCTTCGCTTGTCAATATAATTTTGTGCCATAGGTCTGCAAGGTCTATACTGCTTCCTTCATGCACCATGTCCCTGCACCGTACTCAACGGCTACTTCTATTTTGTACTCCAACAAAATTGAACTGCAAAAAGACTGTAAATTTCCGACCTCGAGAGGCTCTTCATTAAACCACAAATAACTCTCGGCACCTACTTGGTATTATCCTCCTGTTAGCTGCTTGTCATGTGGCGTGCCTTCCTCCCCACTCAGCCTGCTGTGCCAGTTTCACTCAGCTGACAGAGCTGCTGCTCACCACATAACTGTACATTATATTGTGTTTTCTGATCCTCTGTCTTCAATATAAAAGCAACAGCACCTACTTATCCTCTTTAAATTTGGTTCAAATACTTGTGCTATCTCACTGTTGTTATCAGATGTCAGCAAGCGTTATTTCATAGGACCACATCCTGATACTGTCCTACAGGAATAGCTTTTTATGGCTTCAACACCACTGCTGTTGCTAATGGCATTTCCACCCAAAGATGTGCTGTCCAAAATAATGAGCTATGCTTAATGCATCGATGCTCTGCTCCTGACAGTGTCCCACCAGGATGCCTGGCAGCTGGGGTGCCTCCACAGCCCATCTGCCTCAAGTCATGGGAACAGTTTGAGCTCCAACTCCTTTGCAGATCCTACCTGCCCCTAGGGCAAAGTGGTATCACAGCTCTCTGATAGGTGCATTATTAATTTCCAAGACACAGTGCAGCTAAAAAACAACCACCACCCTGGGAAGTGTGTCATAAAACAAACATTCCTTTCCTGCTGAAATGCATTATTAAAGCCTCTACCCTATAAATCCCAAGTAGATAACACTCTCCATGGCATCTTGTAAAATAAGCAATTTTCTGCTACCAAGGAAACAAATTCTTTTTCTTAATCCCGTCTAAACTCCACCAACATGGTGACAGACACAACACTGCATCTGAGTTTGGTTTTGACAGCCTCATACATTTCTAACTCTGTCAGCAAGAATAAATGTATGAAGCTTTTCATTTTAAGGAACTCTGGAGCAAAATGGACTTTCTGAGACTTGCTTCACCAGACTTTATGCTAAAACATCTCCCACCATTTCCACCACTGCATCACTGCAAGGGTGAGGTAGAATTTAAGTGCCAAGATCAAACCCACACCAAGTGCCTTTTGAACAGAGGGAGTAAGGCTGCGATTAGAAAGATAGACATCAGGGATTCCCAAAAATATGCTTTTTCACCCCTAGAACATGTCAGGATTAATCTCACTGTGTATCATACCCATACCCTCCATTCCCTGAGGCACTGCTGAGGTGGATAGAAGGAACATCTGCCTGCTGTATCCAACAGTCATCTCTTGTATAGGGGGTATATATAGCGAGAGATACAGATATACACCCTTGTATAGGGTACCATGGCACAACAGCTTTAGATGCCTGTACATCTAACAGGAACATACTGGTACTCTTGGAAGATTCTCCAAAACCTCTGTTAATGCATGAGAAAAACAAACTGCAGGACGTAGTTTCGACCATGGGTACTGTGGCCATTGCAGCCCTTGCTAAGACAGAACTGGAGCAAGACCTGCAGAAGCCCGGTTTTACAGCAGCAGAATGTTTGAGATGACATATAAATGTTGAGTATATTTTCTAGTTTCCTAACGAAACTGTCAATATTTTGTTTCAATCAGATGCTACCTTCATTGTTCATTTGCTTTGGGTTTTTTTTAAACTGTAACACTACAGTATTGTTTCTTGATGATTATTGTATCAGTGAATGTTTTCTTCCAGTTTTGAATGAGAAGAAATTAAGAAATTCCAGCATTTGCCTACAAAATGAAACAGTTGTTTTCTAAATAGCTCTAATCAGCTACCAAGACATCAGCAAATAATGTCCTATTTTCATCCATCATGAGCCCATGCAGGTATACAAACATATTTCTGATTGAGGCCTATGGGACTATTCATTTCAGAAAGCTATGTAATGTCTCTCTTGTGTTCATTTGTAGAGCAACCAGGAGAATTAAGTTAGTCGTTCATTGTTATTTATCTGTTCTCTGGTGCATAGAGAGCATCTCCTGTGTATTACAAAGCTGCCAGCGAAGCATGCAGTACCAACAGACCTTACCAGGGTCCACATGTGAGCACAGATTTTAAATACAGACATTTCCTTTTTCTTTTAAAGCTGAAATTAAATTCAAGAAATCTTTATCTACATTATCACGTATTCAGGGATCAGCCTGAAGCCAAAATACATTTGTTTCATATTATGGGGGGGGGGGGAAATGGCTTGTTCTCCAGCTCAGCAGAGACAGATCACTCAGCATAAATTCCCTGTATTAAAGCCACTGCTTCTCATTACCAATACAGAATTCCCAATAAGAAGAAAAGATACTTTCCTTTTCCTCCTCGTTCTCACAGTTCACACAAGGTGTAGCCCATGCTGTTATTTCTATTTCTATACTGAAAAGCTTAAGCAGAGAGTTACAGCAGCAAGCTCCTGTAGCGGTGAAAAGGGATGGACTAGAACCACTCTACACAATTATATGAGAAAGTTGGGGCTGTTCAGCCTGGAGAAGAGAAGGCTGCGTGGAGACCTCAGAGCAGCCTTCCAGTATCTGAAGGGGGCCTATAGGGATGCTGGGGAGGGACTCTTCATGAGAGACTGTAGTGAGAGGACAAGGGGTAACAGGTTCAAACTGAAACAGGGGAAGTTTAGATTGGATATGAGGAAGAAATTCTTTCCTGTAAGGGTAGTGAGGCACTGGAATGGGTTGCCCAGGGAAGTTGTGAATGCTCCATCCCTGGCGATGTTCAAGGCCAGGTTGGACATAGCCTTGGGTGGCATGGTTTAGTGTGAGGTTTCCTTTCCCCTGGCAGGGGGGTTGGAACTGGATGATCTTAAGGTCCTTTCCAACCCTAACAATTCTATGATTCTATGATACTGGGATATTGGGGCAAAATCAGTCACCTCCAAGTCCATCCTGCCCATGAGAGAGCTGCATAAATATTTGAGTAAGATCTTCAGGGAGCTGATGTACCCATTGAGAAGGGTGATACCAAGCAGCTCATCATGTATCGATACTGGGAGTATCTGCAGTCATTGAAGAATTGTATGGGGGACTGCACTAACAGGGCGATGGCAAGATACTGTTTAACTAGCTAAAGCAAGACAGTAAGTATGCCATGCCTAAGAGGTCACCACTCTTCAGTGTTGCTTTTCCTCAGCTAAAACTTGTAACAAACTACTTGCCTTGTGTCTGAGGAAGAAATCCAGAACCTGTGTCCATTAGAAAGGACCCACAGCATAGTCCTGCCATGAGCACCAATTAAAATTCCTTCATAGGAAAACCAGCTTTGGGTTGTTTTGGGGTATTTTTTTCAGTCTGCTATTATAAATAATAACAAGGGAAAACAAAGTTTTTCATTTGTGCAAATGCTTTGACAAAGTTGTGCTTCATCCTTGCATAAATATTGCTCCTGTAACACTGCCAAGGAATGGCCTTGAACGTCTGCAGCCAAAAAGCCAGACCTGCTCCTGTCTGAGTCCGTGAGACCTACACAATTCATGCTTGTGGCTGGTATTCCTGCTCTTCAAAACTTGTCCATGAGCCTCTCCTGACTTGGAATCCAGACTGCCATTCCCTGACTTCTGTGTAGCGTTTCAGGGGGAGCCAAGTTTTTGAAGGAAAAATACTTCTATAAGACAAACTAACAAAGCTGGAGAAAGGGCAAGCTTTACAAATAAGCAATTCCTTTGTGACCATTTGGCCTTGCATGACTGGGTGCTTATCTGTTCTTTTACAGCAATCCAATACAAGATAAACTGTCTCCCCCTAAAAGCCATTGCCTCACTTAAACCATGGCTAAAATACCACACATAATTGTAAAAATGATGATGGAGACGAGGAGAAGGGATTCTGTTTAACTGAAACAGGGTAACTTTATACAGAATGAACATAATCTGTTTGTATTCCTCATTTCAACTTCCCCAGTTGGTTGCAGCCTGCATTCAAGTGGGGAAGGGAGAGAAACTCCAGGCACAACCCAGTTGGAGGTGATATCTATAGGATGTGTCGCAGCTCTGAAATTTCCATTGAATCTCTGCCTCCTATATCTCATTTGATTGATAGCAAGCCCTAACAGTTAGACACAAGGCTTTTCCCTGTGCTTCTGGAAACTAGAGGGTTCAATTGACTTCCATCAAAAGTGATGTGGGAATAAACGCAGGCCGAAGCTTGAAAACCTGCAGGCAGTTTTGGATTCTGTCATTTCGTAACCCATGAGCTTGCAGATTTGAAGGTAAAATTACAGATGGACTTGAATTTAAAACTCCCATACGACAAGCTCCTTGATTTTGATGAGGTGTCCAGACTAGACTTTTCATTCCAACGTAGTGCTTACTTACATTCCAATCTAAACTTCAGAAAGCCACACGCAGAGTGAACTGCTGAAGAACTACTTACCATTTCCCTAGGTAGGAGAATCATCTCCTCTTACGCATAAGCAGGCTAAGGAGAAACTCCAGTGAAGCATAAAAATCTTCTAAGTTCTACTGCTGCATCTGCACTGTAAGCATGACTTGGACAATTCTCCAGCTCATCACTGCTTTAAAAGAAAATGGTTTTATACAGCAGATACATGCAAATGGTTCATTACTTCTATAGATACATGCAGATGACTTTGTGAGCATAAAATCTTGAACATTGAAAGCTTCTGTACATGCCTTTTTGTGCTAAGGAAGGTAAATGCTGGGGGAGCTCTGTCTGCCAAGGAATTTTTAGTTGTCCTGTTAATAGCCAATGCTTTTAGTATATCTGTTAAATATAATGGGCAGAGCTGGCATTACAGCAACTTCCTGCATAGAAAAGCCTGTGGGCACATAATGATGTGGGGTTTTTTTTCCAAATCTCCATTGTTGTCCAGGTACAGGAAAAAATCCAGTTATGGTTCACTGCAACACTAGATGTGATCCTGAGTTATTCACAACTTCTGGTCATCAGAACTGCAACAGGCAAGGAAAGAAAGTACAAGGGAGAGGGAGAACTCGTTGTAATGAAAACCACAGGAAAGCTGAACTTAAGAGAAAAATCTCACTTTAAAAGACGATGTATGGTAGTTAAACTGCCCCATTATTTCTTTGTTTTCAGATGCAACCCAGTCTCACTCATGAGTGCAGTGATATCCTGAAGAATAACTTCCCAAATCCCAAGAAGACAGAACATTTCATTGTCTTTGTCCTTTAACTGATTTTCCACATAGTAATTATCATTTTCTGCCAGAAGCAGGAGAGCAAGCACAGGTCTCCATCCCACGATTGCTTCCGTGACCCACGTGTATAATTTTCTCATGTCAAATGTAGTTCAGGGAAATGAGAACTCAAATTGTCATGTTAAAGAAGTTAACTTTTCTCAGGTTAAAGAGAAGTGTAGGGTATGTCTTCCTATGAATTAAAAAGTTCATATCCATCTACAGTACATTAAGTATTATATATATAGCAGTATAAAAACCAGTGTGAGATATGCGTCATGTGTCCAGTCTAAGCATTTGTGTCCCATTGGACACAGTGGCGTCATTGTTTAGACTTGCCCCTCTCCATCTGCTGTGGACATTTCCTCCGTTAGTGACCAGTGAAGATTAACACTTGTTATGGACTGAGGTGACACAAAATACAGAAGTTTCACACTGAGAAGTGTACTCTGGCATTGGAGATAACCCAGTCTAGTGAAAGATGTGGTCCCTTCTGATTATGCATCGCTTTTAGGGCCCTTTTCAATGGGCAAGGCCTTAGCTCCAAGTTATCAATAGACATCACTATGGCCAATCAATGAAAATAGTTACCTGATTCTGGTTTTTAAGGTCAGGAAATGGTGAAACAGTGAAACTGTTTCAGGGAAGCATATTTTACGTAATGCTCCACTCAGCCCTGAACCAAAACCACTGAGAATAGCCTGGAGGAGATCAGCATCTTTCATCCAGTTCCAAGAGAGTCTGGAAACACATTTAAACTTGTTAACCATCCTTTAACCTTTTCCCCCCTTTTCTTTCCATCTGCTGTGGTCTCTCCACATGTGTCTCCTTCCTGTTAATTAGTTTATTTTCTTTTAATAAAAGAAGAGACTGCTATGATAACTTCCCCCCAAGCCACAGATTCATTATGGTGGGTTTGCCACAGGCAGGAGCACATCACTGTGAGCTGCCACTATTACTCTTCTAGGTGACATGGTGACCTTCTAGGTGGTTTCTCAATAGGTATGAAATCCTCTTGTGTCACGATTATTGCTTCTGCATGCTGCCCCGTGAGCAGGATCCTGACTTAGCCTCCACTTCACTAGTACAGCCTCACTAACCAGTCCTCAGATAGGGCTTTTATTGCCTTGGAAAGTATAAAACCACAAGACCCCCAAAACTGTGGCTCTCATCACTTTGGCTGCATATCCCTATGCTTCCAGCCATCCAGCTAACAGCTTCTTTGTGTCCAGTTCACTTTGCCCACCTCTCCGAAATCCAGTGAAATGGTTTTCCTTCCTGTTGCTTTGCAGCATCACAACAATGAGGAGTTGTACAATTCTGCAACCTGAAAGATTCTTTCCCTGCAGGGCTGCTCAGTTAAAGGGAAATCAATGGTAGGGACAAAAAAAGGTAGAGTGTGGGACCCCTTCTTTGCAAAATAAAGGGGTCTCTGCCACATCTGTGTGGCACACAGCTAACCCAAGAGAGGGGAAAGCTATCATTTCAGAGTGCTTTCCAAGTGACAAAAGTACCTTCACATGAGCAATACATCCTTGATACTTGTATAGCATTTGCTGTCTCCAAATACTTAATAAATAAATAATTAAATAAATAAAAAAGTATTTAATCCTCTTAATGAACTTATTGCATGCTTAGTCCCTTGATTTACAATTAGGAAACTAGAAGTGAAAAGTAAATTCAGGGGTGTCCGCTCCTGTGCTCCTGGTGAATTAGGTACAGCAGCCAGAGAGAACCATCTGGGCTGGTACAGCAGCTCTCTCCCATCCCCACCCCCTGGTCTCAGCACAAGCTGCCAAACAATACGGAAAATGGCATAAATTCTGAGTTTCTTTGTCGAGTAAGTGTGCTCTGCAAGGGTAACGGATAAATTCGTTTAAAAGTGGCACAATATTTGAGTGCCAATTTGTAACTGGATGTACAGGAAACACCTCACATGCCATCTCCAACATAGCCCCTGCTCTTAGTTAACCAGCTTCTTAAGCAAGCCAGTGTTGTTGCTCTTGTTAATGCATTTTAATTCTGCTCTTGATGTTTTTGCACGCTCATACATAGCCAGGGACATTGCCCTCAAGAGCTATTCTCTGGGAAAGGGTGCAAGAACCTAAGCTGATGACAGGGAGTGTGGTTTTCTTGTTGAATCAAGTAAACAGTAATAATGCCACATACCATGGAATTACCACTGCTCGGTCTTTGCACTCAACGTGTCTCCAGGCTGGATTCATTCAGCAGGTAGAAAAGCATGAGAAGAGAAGGGAGGGAAAGGAAAGGGTGATACCTGCTCTGACGACTGCCAATTTTCCCCATCGGCAGGAAGCTCATGAGCTAAGTCCATCTGAAAAGATGGTAAAAATAAAGAGGCACCAGGTTCAAAGAGCTGTGGGTCTGGGCTTGGAGTGGCATGGAAAAATTCATCCCTATTTTGTTATGTTTCCCCATGGGACCAGGCCCTGGTGTGAGTACTCAGCCATACAGCAGGAAGACTCAGGAGCTAAATGTGCCTCCATCCTGTCAGAGTGACATTCCCAAGAGGAGATCAGCTCTTGAACAGAAAGCCAGAGGTTTACTATTGCGCTGGGGCAAGGAAGTGCTTTTAAAGAAGGTCATTGCCATTGCGACTGACTAAAGATCATGGCAGGAAAGCAGCTTCCCCAAACAGGCTTTCGAAGGTCGCTCCGATGTCAGCCCAGGCTCATTTGCAGTGGAGCAAAGTGCACTGTAGGCAGGCTTACCTATAATTAAAGACCTGCAGTTTCCTACATATGTATTCTTAAGAAATCTGTAAGCATAATTACAGTACATCACTTAAACAACTTAATACGAGGCAGGCGTTCTTCTTCAGCAGGAGATTGCTTTTAATGGCGCAGTGTACAGTAGAGTTCGGTGATAAGGCCAGAAGTTCACCTTATTATGTCTCTGCTGACAGCCACTGCACTTAAACTTACATTTTCATAGCTACACACCAAGCTTTTTTATTTCCTTCATGATGTCTCCTATTCCTCTTAATGCTTAAGTCTCCATGCACTGCTCTAAAAGTTGAGGATACAGCCCCAAGCCTGTGCTCCCCCTATCCAATTAACTGCAAAGAACACTATAGAGCTTAGTGCCATTTCCTTATGTCTTCCCTCTTCACTGCTTTGACACGTGCTGATAGCAGTCTTTTGTTAGGTGAGGAGTATATTTAGTATCTCTATTTTTGCCAAAATAAGGCAAAATGACACCGTCTGCAGTGTGGCAAAGGGTATTCAGGAGATGGAATGTAATTCCTGGCCACATTACTGCTCCTGTTTCTGCAGTGCTTGGCTTTCTCCAAGACATTCAGTAAAGCAGAGTTGTGGGGAACTATATGATGTCTGAGACACAGTTCCTACTGGGGGAATTTTTCAGCCTGGAAAAAGAGGTTAAGGATCCAAATTAAGGATGTCTAAAAACCTGAGCTGTTTTCCAGGGACTTTTTCTTTTTAACTGGTTTTCTGTTTGCTTTCCTGCTTGTCTCAAGTGTCACCCCCTCTCACTTGGGGTGTTTGCAACTTTAGGAGGAAATCTTTGCTTTATAGAACTGATCTGAGGTGACTTTAGAACATAGGGCCCAAAGCTGGGGACCTACCTTCAATCATTTTGGGGCGGAAGGAACCAAAGCTAGTTCCTTTCTCATGATGGGAGTCCAGTTTTCACCCCAAATGAAAAGACTGGAAATATCTATCGGATAAACTGAGGGATCTCACAAGGGTGATTTTCCTTTGCTGAAGGAGGCACTGCTTGGTTTGAAACTAAAAAGCAGAACTGTGAAGGTTTCTACCATCACACAAAGTCTGCAGTGATTTTTTTTAGCACAGTAAACGGACAGAAAGAGAAAAGCAGCTGCCTAAATAAGGAACTGGCTGAGGAAGGAAATGTTTTATGAACAAACTGTTGTCTTGCAGGAAGAGGTCAAATCTGGGTTGGGGAAGAAGATACAGAAGGACTTCATAGTCAGAGATGCTAGATATGATTGAGAGTGGAGAAAGAGAAATCAAGGTATTGGTGCTTGCAAAAAGGTAAATGGAAATACCCAACGAGGTTAGAAAGAGAAGACACAGACAGAGCAAGGCTGCTCCCGTTTTTAAGAAGCTCTTTTGCTCCTCCTTGCCTGCTAGATGGTGAGAAACATTGACATTGATGCTTTCCAAACCAAGGAGCACATCACAGTCCCCAGCAGCTCCTGCCACCCAGGCAGCACAGGAGATTTGGTTTGGATTTGCAGGTTTTATTGTTTCTCGTGATAACAACATTCAGCAACTGATGACCCCCAGGTGACTGCATGAGCTTCCTGGGATGAGTCCTCTCTTGCGTGTGCCTTCTTGCATCACAGTCAAGTACTCATCATCACAGGGACCCCAATTGCACAATCCAGACACTGTTTTCCAGACGATGGGGAGCAGTCTGTGTCCAGCTGGCTTACTCCTGTCGCAAGTGTGACCTGTGGGAACTCACAGATTGTGCAACTCCCACTGCCCCACTGACTCACGGACCTCTTCCCCCATCTCCAGTGAGCAGAGCAAGCCTCTGGCTAGGTTTGGAGCAAGGGTTGTGTGAAAACCTTCATCAAGTGAAGACACGCTCAAGGTGGGATAGCGGAAACCTCCTGAAAACCTTACTGCAGCTCCATAATGGCACTCTAAGGAGCCATTGGAGGAAGGCACAAGGACAAGGGGAATGGCTTTAACCTGCCAGAGGGGAGACTGAGATGAGCTCTTGGGCAGAAGCTCTTCCCTGTGAGGGTGCTGAGGTGCTGGCACAGGGTGCCCAGAGAAGCTGTGGCTGCCCCATCCCTGGCAGTGTTCAAGGCCAGGTTGGACACAGGGGCTTGGAGCAAGCTGCTCTAGTGGAAGGTGTTCCTAACTGTAGCAGGGGATTAGAACTGGATGAGCTTTAAGATGCCTTCCAGCACAAACCAGTCTGGGATTCTATGATGATTCTATGACCGTGAGGCTATCAGCTCTCCTGCTCTTCTACTTTGCAACATGCAAAATGCCCTGATGGTCCAGATTTTGTCCTTGTGAATCTTTATGACCAAGTGCTGCAGCATGGTGACTATCCCATAACATCAAAGGTTGGGAGAGTGAAAAATGGGCCGGATGATGCTGGTACCAGCTGTCCCATCTCTTTTGATGCTCAGGAAGAGGAGCTGCCACAGCACTTACACCTCTGTCCCTGACAAAAGGAGTGATCTTTCCAATGTCAGGTGATGAGCATTCAAGACCTTATGTTTAGGCTTCTTTCAGAGTCAATGAGGAGAAAAGGACAGCAGAAATGGCCCCAGGGAAGTTTCTCTCTATGGACTTTATGGAGAGCTTAGAAACTGAGCTTAAATACAGATAAATACATTTTTAAATGCTTGAAGCTAAATAAGACATGTGTTGCTCTCACAGTATGCGCTTTGAATGTGACCCATTGTGTTTGCTTTGTCCCCACCCTCCAAAGCCTGTGAAAATATTGTAGGGATTAATTTCTCTGCTAGAGTTTTGAATGTCAGAACTGCATCCGAGTAGTTCATGCTGATAATATTTCTACACAGCCTTGAATAAAAGGTAAATAAACCCGAACTATATTGCACTGAAAGATTTGGAATGCCAGAAATTACACTCATCTGTGTCTGATGGTGAGCCGTATTTCAGTGTGTTCTTCTATTCAACAGAGTAGAAATAGGCTACATTTTTTGTACTAGTCAAATTGGGATGCATTTTCATCCAATTATTTTTTGCCTGTATGACCAGTGAAAGCTAAAAAGCATATACATTTGTCTAAATAAGTGTAGCGGCATTTTGTGTGGACCCTGTTTGGAAGCAGATGGTTATGAAGACAAGTCTTAGCAAGTATTTCAACAGAATAGAATAAATAGTGTATAAATAAGTATTTGTATATAAATAAGTCTTGCTGTATTTCCTAGGGTTTGAATTCTCTTGTGGTTCAAACTAAAGGACAACAGAATTCTCCTAAAGAAGCTCATGTGTCTTTTTCCTCTCCTACTATAATTGGAGGCAGAAGCTACTTTAAAAGTAGCTTTTCTTTTTACCAATTCATTAAACATTAATTTTCTCTGAAAATATTTCTCTATATCAATTGCTCTACAATAAAACAAGATATTCTACAGCTATGAGTCCAGTTTCTGCTCCCAGGAAAGAAATTTAAGGGTTCCGACACAGGTATGGTCTTCAAGTGGTCTGGATCTTCTTCTGCATCTACTTTTCTCACACTTCATGACCTTAGATAAGTCAGACTCTGAATCTCAATTGTCTTCCTAGAAAAATTAAGCTAATTCTCTCCTGCCTCACAGGGAATTTAGAAGCTTTAACCGAGTAAGGTGAGACAACAGAGGCTTGAAGAATAGCAAAGAAATACCAATAAAAGAACAAGTTCTGCTTGGCAAAATTCAGTATTGACTTCAATATCTAAAAAACACAGAAAGGAAAATACGATTTGCAAATGCAGAGAAATGCATACACACCAGCAGACAGTGTAGTTTCAGCACTTTTCTTCAAGGATATAAAGAGAATGTCCTTTGCAAATGTTTTTAGTTCCATGAATCACATTATTCACTAGTATTGAAAAGCAAATTGGTTCTACTTGCACAGTTTCATTCAGCTATATATGAAGAAAGAATTAACATCCATCAGTCTTTCTAAGCTATCTTTGATCTGGGAGCTGCAGCGATCCGGAGGGTGTACCACCTACATTCTGCTATAGTAGGAGCAATGCTCAGTTTTGCTAGGCATCTGGGGTATTTATCATTAGACAAGATAATAATAGCAAATTACTTTAAAGATATTTAAGGCTGAGGCTGTTACCCTTTGCCTATCTCATTGGTATCACCTAATAAAGCACTGACCCCTTGGGTTGAGTGATGTGGTGGCTGTGCTTTGGCCAGCCACGTTACAGCAGCACCAGGACACTGGTACAGAACTTAAAGAGGTATTTGTCACTCACTAAGCAGAAGAAAGTAGTGGGTGATAAAGCAAAGGTGGGCTACAGTGAATGTGGGCATGGTAGGGAAGGGAGACAACCAGGCAGTGAGGAAAGGAGTGAAAGCTTAATATTTCTTTACAGTGAGGGTGCTGAGGCGCTGGCACAGGGTGCCCAGAGAAGCTGTGGCTGCCCCATCCCTGGCAGTGTTCAAGGCCAGGTTGGACACACGGGCTTGGAGCAAGCTGCTCTAGTGGAAGGTGTCCCTGACTGTAGCAGGGGATTAGAACTGGATGAGCTTTAAGATGCCTTCCAGCACAAACCAGTCTGGGATTCTATGATGATTCTAGCTCATCTGAGCACTGGGGGCAACGCACTAACGAAGTGCCTCCAAGACAAAGGTAGTACACTTGTGTCAGATGGACTGCTGTGGAGAAGAGGCATTGACTGTGATGAGATTGAGCAGCACACTGAAAAGAAGACCCTGGGTAGAGTGAACAGTGATGAGAGAGACTGCAGTGGCTGACCGGAAGCTGTGAGCAAAGGATGAGAGGGATGTGATGAAGAGGGACTAGGAACTGCAAATGTCTAAACAGACAAACAGCACTATGGCATACCAGAGGCTGCTAAATTTAGATCCGTGCCAGCTGCGCTTAAGGAATGGGTTGACCCTCAGATGGACTTGTTAGCTCGCTCACAGGAATCTAGGCATACATGTCTTAAAGAAGGGAAGATGGAAAAAAAGAACAATTTGAGAACAACTGCTTGAGGGCTGTGATCTGTGCAGGGTAATTGTAGCTGCAAGAGATTTTTATGTCATCACACAACGGTTTATTACAAAAATCCTTCCAGGTAACTTCAGCCATATGTGGAAACTGCTCAGTAGGGTATTTTATGAGGAAAATAAAACAGTAAGAATTGTGTCTGGATTACCAATGATGTTAGAAAGGAAATCATATCACAATATGTGACATTGCAGTGAACCATTGCATTATGATACTCCAGTCACTGATTCCAGCTGGGAAGTGATTAATACAGCTCACAGACATGGAGATTAGATACACCAGTGCCTTGCTGGCCAGAGGGTGAGCTCTGACACCAGCTTGCCACTGGGGTAGGACATGACCAGCTCTCCTGGTAGTCACTTAGATAATATAATAAAGACTTCTGAACATGGTAACCTCTTTCCTTCTGGCAGAGTTACAGACATTCTTCTCCCTGACCGGTCCAGAGAGATTTTATTCATGACCGCACGTTTCCCATTAAGTATTGGATTACAGCAGTGCAGTATGAGAGGTCAGCCACAGAGAGGACTCAGAGCAACTCTGCCTTTGTTGTATATCCACATAAGGGTGGATTATCAGATAATTGCTGCATGTGGTGGTTTTCTACTGATTTCTATTCTGGTAGTTGGAAGATACCTGTGTCATTCAAAGCAATAGTCTAGTGCTCTTGAGAAAGCATTTAAATAAGCCCTTTCTCTACAGTGCACCGAATATTTCCATGCAATTTTCCTCTGGGACTGAAATGTTCTGTGGCTGCAGAGGTTTTCTTGGAAAGCTAAAGGGGAAAGTAAATTTAATTTGACTGTTTCTTAGTTACCTGACCTTTCATATTCCGTGGCATTGGGATTTTCCAATAGTCTAGAATCTCAATTAGCTGCTTCTCTCATAATTACCTCCTTTCTTTCTCAATCCTCCTACAGTTGTTTTGGTTGCTTCCTGGGAACTGGACTTGAGGTCCACAAACAAATATAAACAAATAGGATAAGATCTTCAGCCGGGGTAATTCATGGTGTCATTTGCTGACTTCATCCTCTTCCAGTATTGAAATAAAATGAAAAACACTGAAAATTCGGCTGAAAAACTTCAAGTATCATGATTTTTCTGTATGTTTTCCTTCAAATTCACTGATGGGCATGGATGGCGTGTACACTTCTTCTGTTTCTCAAAATAGAAAAAGAAATAGATCGAAAGTACAGGGTGATTTTACTTTTATCTTTGCGTGCAATAATAGTTTGTCATAGACTCCAATGGCCTTTCCGTTGTAGCAAGGGTTAAACTCTACAAAGGGCAAAACTCATTAATTTTTTACTTAACTGTGCCTTTTATGTGCTGGTTTTCACAAACCAGTTGTTCCCTTCTGAGACAGCTCCTTCCTATGATGATTTCCTTTAACTCAGAAATTTAACTCGAGTTCCAGCTATGGACATTTTCATTTCATATGCTAAATTGTCACAATCAAAGGCAGAATCTCTGCTGAACAGGTTTGGAAACATCTGGCTCTTTTCTTTTGACTTTTCAGGCTAATTATCTCAGTGCAGATTGTGATTGCTAAGTATGAAATTAAGCTGCCCAGCCGCAGCAGTCTTGGAGAGTTTGGGGTTTGGGGTTTTTTCCTCACCCTTTGTAACTATTTTCTCCACAGCCTTAAATCATGCTGAAATGGAAACAGTAAAAATATGTACCCAGAGCGCAGTCCACATGCGCTGGCACTTTGAAACACCACCACAGGAATTTCTTGCTGTGTCTTACAAGAACCGTCCGCTATGTGGAGAAACCAGGGAATGAGGAAGGCTCGAGTATTAGGAACAGCACTGGAAAAGCTCCACTCATGGGAGACTCTGCCATCGAGCTGATCCATACAGGCTGGAATAGGCATAGACTGAAAGGAGAGATATCTTGTGAGAGCCCCACCATGGAGGTCTGTGTCCAGCTCTGGGGCAACAGCACAAGAGGGACTTGGAGCTGTTGGAGCGAGTGCAGAGGAGGACATGGAGATGCTGAGAGGGCTGCAGCAGCTCTGCTCTGGAGCCAGGCTGAGAGAGCTGGGCTGGGGCAGCATGGAGAAGAGAAGGCTCCTGAAGGGGAGACCTTAGAGCAGCTCCAGTGCCTAAAGGGGCTCCAGGAAACCTGGAGAGGGGCTTTGGACAAGGGATGTAGGGACAGGCCAAGGGGAATGGCTTTAACCTGCCAGAGGGGAGACTGAGATGAGCTCTTAGGCAGAAGCTCTTCCCTGTGAGGGTGCTGAGGCGCTGGCACAGGGTGCCCAGAGAAGCTGTGGCTGCCCCATCCCTGGCAGTGTTCAAGGCCAGGTTGGACACAGGGGCTTGGAGCAAGCTGCTCTAGTGGAAGGTGTCCCTGCGCATGGCGGAGGGTTGAAGCTGGGTGGGCTTTAAGGTCCCTTCCAACACAAACCACTCTGGGAATCTACGATTCTATAGTATTAACCCAGAGATATGAACCTCTTGGTACTGCGGAAAACTGTGTCTGTGCTGTAAAGGTCTGCCCATGGAGTATTTCTGATCTGCTGCATCCATGGTGGTCAGGGGCACTTGGAAAGCCCAGGTCTCATTCCCTGCTCGCTGTCTTTGTGCATCACCCAAGTGCACATCTGTAAAGCAGTGGCCGCAGATCCCACAAGAGAGATCCGTCTCACTGTGATTCGTCCTGTCCATAAAATGAAGGTAAAGAGCTACATGACAAGAATTGTAAAACCCTGTGTGACACTGAGTTGGCACAGGCAGAAGAACCAATGGTAGAAAGCGAAGAACAAAAGGAGATAGAAACAAATTTCTTCATTAAACTCTGGGGAGGATGATGTGGTCTCCAGTTTCATCTGCTGATGAAACTATCGCTCCTGTCATCTTCATTAGGACAGCATTGCGTCACATTGGCTGTCTGCTTTGAGGACAGATGCTCTGCTTGGCAGCATTACCCCCAGGAAATTCAAAGAGAATGGATTGAAAATGTGTCAGCTTTGGAGAGACCAGGCTTGGTTTATTTCTTTTCTGTTTCTTTTTTCCCAAAAGGAGCAGAAACGCTGAAGGAACAGATTGTTCCTTTATCACGCAGCATCCTGCTCCAGCTTCAGACCCACACCTCAGCCTCTCCTCCCCTCATCTTTCTCTATGCCAGGTTGTCTAACACATGTACTCACACTGAGGAAGGAAAACAACAAATCACAGTGAACTAACCAACCTTTCCATACAGCTTGGAATACTCCAAGGAGAGACTGCAGCTATTTCTGTTTCCAAACAGGACTCAGACAAGAAGGTGAGGACTAAGTGAGAGTGAAGGTTCAGAAGATGGGAAGGAAATCATTAAGGAGGAAAGGATTTGCTCCGTGTGGGCAATCCACATAATATGGTCGATAGAGGGTCAGGCACACATGGGTTTCCCAACCTCAGCAAAGTTTTCCAGAGATAAGTGCACTGCTTGGGCAGAGGCACATGCCAGCAACACTCATTATTCTACTCAACAGACATCTGTCATTTTTCTGCACCACTTGATTCATATATCCCAAATTGTATCTTAGGAACCAGAAAAGGCTTTCTGCCATGGAAATGAAAAATCGTAAATTCTAATAAAGAATGAAGTTAGCTGAAAAGCCAGCTTTCTTTGTAAATGACAGATGGTGCTTTGGTTGTAAAGGGTGAAAGGAGTCATCCATTAACGCTACTCCTTATGCTGCATTCCTTGTTTTAATTATGTAAATGCGCTCAGGCACCATGCATAGATGCAGGTTTATGGGAGAAACTGTATCTTCACTGTTTTACTAATGTTCATGGTCACTCTTCAAGACATTAAAAAGCCCGAGTCAGAAGCATTTGAAACACTTTATAAGAATGCAGACATAAACATAATGAAAGGTCGAAGGAGGGGATTCTCCCCCTTTATTGGGCTATAGGGGGCCCCCCCTTGCAGTCCTGATCCAGCCCTGGGGCAAGAGCACAAGAGGGACTTGGAGCTGTTGGAGTGAGGCCAGGGGAGGCCATGGAGACGCTGCAAGGGCTGGAGCAGCTCTGCTCTGGAGCCAGGCTGAGAGAGCTGGGCTGGGGCAGCCTGGAGAAGAGAAGGCTCCTGAAGGGGAGACCTTAGAGCAGCTCCAGTGCCTAAAGGGGCTGCAGGAAACCTGGAGAGGGGCTTTGGACAAGGGCCTGTAGGGACAGGCCAAGGGGAATGGCTTTAACCTGCCAGAGGGGAGATTCAGGAAAACCTGCTCCAGTGGAAGGTGTCCCTGCCCATGGCAGGGGGCTGGAACTGGATGAGTTTTAAGGTCCCTTCCAACCCAAACCAGTCTGGGATTCTACGATTCTATGACACAGTGGGACCCAACATACCAAGGCGTCATGCTGCCTTCAGTTTGCACATGGAGTTTGCATATACGTTCTGTTGTAGATAGCCGACAGTGAAGCACATATACATAAACTATTTTTGATCCCATGTGCAGTTTAAGGAAGTCACTAGCAGTGTTATGTGATGTTATCCGTACCTTCTGGAGAGACCTTAGTGTTTTTACTAAACTCAGAGTATTTTGGGGGCCCCTCTGGAGCCACAGGTTGAATTGCTTTGCCATAGATATACACGTCGAGATGTGAAGTTCCCAGGTGCTGTGCACACAACCTGCAAGCAGGAGTCAAAGCCCCTTTATCCCTTCCTCTCCCCAGTGTGTTCCCCCAACCTCCATATGCATCCTTTTGTTTTTACAGAATGTCATTTTAGGCTGGAGTATGCTCCTCTTGGGCTTATATCAAAGCCTTACGATTACACATACAACACACATGGCTCTCCAGCCTGTGACCAACTGCCTGGAAAGCTAACCACAGCTCTGGTTGTGATTGTGGGAAGAGGAGATCCCATCTTCTGTGTGGCTCAACATTGCTATGTTTGGCATTTTCGTTTAAGCTGTGTAATTATAGGAGGCTCCGTGATACTTTGAGCCAGAGGTTTGTGATTTTCCTTTCAATGAGCTTTAAATCTTTAAAGACAAGGTAATTAATCACGTTGCCAGCATGTGGAGGAATTCCAAGCTTCAGTTGTGATTGTACCTGCCCAACTATGAATTACTATCAGTTTATAGACACCTGCATTCACTGGTTGGAAGCACACCCAACATACTCATGGTCAGCAACTCCTGAGGTTTGGGACCTGGAGAGGCTGAGTCCTGTGACATTGGTTCTCAGGAGATAAAGTTGTGCACCAGGAAGAATCAAACTGTTCTTGGAGCAACCTGCTCTAGTGGAAAGTGTCCCTGTCCGTGGCAAGTGGTTGGGACTGGATGAGCTTTAAGGTCCCTTCCAACACAAATCATTCTAGGATTCCCTTCTCAGGAGATGAAGGGGACCACGGCAGTGTTACTAAAAGAGCAAGCCCCAATGCAAATGCCCTTCTCCATTTACCTTATTCAAGTAATATTTGTGAATATTAACTTACTGCATATTTCTTTAATGAAAAATTCATTTATTATTTTTCCTCTTGAACGACAAGTTGTAGAATGGTTGCCCTGAAGAATAAATATTAAACAGGGTTAAAGTGACATACGCAGGGGAAGACACATTTGGTTGCTGGTGGGCTACAGGGATTTTGAAGTGTTGCATCCCTCAAGGGCCTATGCCATGCTCATGATCATTCCTTGGTACAAAGCTCAGCAAACGATACGGTTTTCAGATAATGAGTCAGTGGAGAATTGTGCAACCTTTCCATCACATCCTGTCTGCACTGTTCAGCATTGATGCTGTCTCCACCCCTCCACCTTGGAGGCTCTGATCCACCTCTCCCCTCACAAAATTGAGTTACAGGGTAGTAGAATGGAGATGAGCAAGTCATATCAAAGGACAAGGATGAGAATGAAGAGGAGGATGAGGGGAACTCGTCACTCAGCTGCAGGGATGCATAAGCCCCAACACCCACTGCTTGGAAGCAGAGTTGGGAAGTGCAGAGATGTAGCAAGTGGCTCATTACTGGCCAAGTCTCATCTCTCATCACTTAGCTGTCAGGACTCAGTGCTGGCCTCACATTTACTTTCCCATGGTACCTTCCCCTTGCCAAATGCATGGCCATCAGCACTCTGCTGTGTATGTTTATACAGCCAAGCTGACAGAAGGCTTAAGACAGACAGGAAGCCTATGGTGTTTCAAAACGCTTCACTGTCAATCTCAAATGATGTTTAATGAGGTTCCTGCTGTGAAACAATTTCCAAAAGCAGGTGTCTAAAGTTACAGGACACTCAATGTTTGGGTATAGGTCTCTAACAGAAGGACTTGAATAAACAAAAGAAACCACTTCACTACTTCTGATATAAAAATACCAATTTAGCCTGTGAGTAAGCCTTTGAAATCCTATGTGAATTAGTCATTTAAAATCCTGTTACTGCCTGCTCCTTTCATAATTTCAACCACTTACATCATTAATTTCATAAAGCCATCATCATTACTGTCACAAGGTTTCTGCTTAACAAATAAAGAAATGCTCTCACACTGATTGTTCCTTACCAGGGCCCGTGATTTCCCACTAAAGGTCGAGAAGGGTAATATAAGTAGGTGCTCGTCCACCAGAACTGCAGAGTGTAAAGTAAAATCAGCAGAGTGGCTCATGTCTTGCAGCCAAAGCCAGTGGCTCAACTAACTCAGCTGCTCAGGTATCACAGAGAAAGCCAGGAGATTAAAGACCAAGAAAGATATAATTTTCTGTAACAATCATCATGGAGTAACCAGAATCATTAACTATTTGAAGGGTAGTACATGATCAAGTGGAGGCATATATAGATATAGATATAGATGCATATATTGGTCTTGAATACTTTTAGAGTGCAAAATTAGAAGGTCTGTAATCACCACACTGAATTTTAGAAACCCTCCATCAAACACAGTGGTGGAAGAAAGAACCAAAACTGTTTTTAAGATGGGTCTTTGCAGCTTTCTGAGTGGGATTTGGTAAGAGAACAGAAAGAATCCTCAGGTTAGAAATTAAAGGCTTTGAAAGATGGTTTTCCCCGCAAGAAGCTGAAAGGAGATTTGTGGAGTAGTTGTTGATGAATTTTGATTGAACCATATTTAGGTTATTAATGAATTTGGCTCTTCTGGCTGCTGGTTGCTTGAAAGAGCACAAGGACTTTTTGGCTTGGAGAGATTTTGCCTGCCTTCTACCAAATCAGCAGGGCTGGGATACTTGGAGAGGTGCAATGCCACCCCCCGTTGTATTCAGAACTGTTTTCTGGACACAGATGGTCTGGACAGTCAAAGCTACACAGCCCTCAGTTCTCACCATGGTCAAATGAGCAACACACACCACAATGTCTTGGCTATTGCAGGCATCCTGGAATGCTGCTGTTGGCTTTGTTCTCTCCCTTTGGTATGCTGGCATTCTAATGGCTTTAGGGCTTTTTACTGATCATAATGAGTTTTTTCCATAGGGCCTTAAAAAGCTCATAGAAAATACAATTTCCAGCTCCTCAATGTTATACTGTAGGTGAAAGTGCTTGCAGCAGACTAGGCACTGAAAAACAAATGCTTTAATTATACCAGCTTTATGATGTACTTTATCTAAAAGTCTTTCCTTTTCATTTGGCATCCACGAGTTTTACTATTACATTGATCTTGCAAGAAGTAAGCAGCATTCGCGGGACCTCAGGATTTTCAGTATCTGTTGCTCTGTAGTCAAGACTATCCCAAGAGAGAACAAATCCAGGGGGAAAAGATACGAAGAAACAGAATATTACATTATAAGAAAAAAAGAAAAAAGGAAAAGAAAAAGAAGGCTACTTTAGCCATTACTTGCTCTTTTTCCTTTGGAGCTATTAATCTCTGCAGAGCTGTACCGTCGTGCTAATAAGTTTCTGGGAAAAGACTTGGCAAACCTGAAATGAATTCCAGGCTTCTGATAATGAAAAAGGCTGCAGGATCACTTGCTTACTAAAGGAAACAAAAAAACCCTTTATAAAAAAAGGCTGCTTAGAATAATTTGTTTTTAAAAAGCCACCGAGAAGTCAGACCTGCCCTCGGTGAGGTTAGACTGAAGACTATTTATAGACTTTCCATAAGACTTTGTACTGGTTCCTAACATTTCGTTGCAGGAAGTAACTGCTCCTTTCAGCTTCCAGCCTCCTTAACAATCTCAAGTTATTAAACTTGCTGAAAGAACAGGCTTTCACTTATTCTTAGAGTTTGTACTCTTCAAGCTTGACAGAGATTAAACTGTAATGTAAGTTACTGCATATATAAAGCTCACAGCTCACTGCCATCACTAGAACATTATGTTTTTATAAGATAAAATATAATTAGGACATTTATTATTTTCTGGGATCTTAAATTGCCTACAGATTGTTTGTTTAATGTAAATAAATTAAATTACGCCTTGCTAAGAGCAAATAGTATAAGCATTTGAATGTGGGACAGGAGATGGTCAGTGCTTGAAGATCAGCACTTAAGAGTAAAAGCATAGAATCACAGACTCATAGAATGGCTTGGGTTGTGAAGGGTCTTCAGATCATTCAGTTCCAGCCCCTGTCATGGGCAGGGAGGCCTCGCAGTAGACCATGTCACCCAAGACTCCATTCAACCTGGCCTTGAACGTTGCCAGGGATGGAGCATTTACCACTTCTTTGGGCACCCTGTGCCAGCGCCTCACCACCCTCACAGTAAAGAACTTCTTCCTTATATCTAACCTGAACTTCCCCTGTCTAAGTTTGAATCCATTACCTCTTGTCCTATCGCTTCAATCCCTGATGAAGAGATATGAGATACTCTGACATTGAAAAATCTGTTGAAAGTCAGTTTTCAAAACCCAATCTGGAAAGAATTGACCTTGAGGTGTGCCAAAGGAATAAGGAAAATATGAAAACTGACAAAAGTTTGTTTCTCATCTTTGAAGTACATAATTGGAAATTTTGCATTCTCCTGCTCTAATCTGTACTTAATCCATTTACATTGAAGGGCTCCTTCGTGTACTCTTACTGCCAATTTCAATCTGTTCATGTAACCCATACAACTAATTTTCTGCTTTTGTTCCTGGGCCATATGAAAGCCAGTGATTTGAACCCTTCAGGATTTATACGTGTCTTCTGAGAAGACTTCAGAATTGTGGATTTTTGGATAAACTATAGCTTAGTTGTCATTCCCACTTCTAATAAAACAATTTGTGCTTTCAAAGCACATTTTCATTTTCACAACAGAGGCTTATTTTTGCTCTTGAGTTTTGAATACAACATGCCAGAAACCCCGTGTTTTCATAATACCAGTTAAAAAACCCATACATTTGAAACATTTTTCAGCAACCAAGTGTGATAAGTTGAAGGAATCTGTTAACATATTGATTGCTTTGAGCAGCGCTTTAAATTAGCTTTCTGTTCCTCTCCATATGGCTTTCCATTAAATTTAAATAAATTAAAGTTCAATTATCTGGAAGAGAGGTACCGAATCCTCCACAAGTCACTGGATGAATTACCGCTCAACCAACTCTATGAGGGATTCATCAGGACATCTGCCTTTGGGTACTGTGGACCTTACACTTCCTCTTTGAGACAAGATTTCAACACAGGTGCCAAGAACACTTTCAGAAATAGCCCTACAATTGGAATTTACTTTCTTTCTGCACTACTATGGGGAAAAAAACCAAAGAAAACAAACCCGAAGTTCATCAAGTGGAGAAGCTCCGCGTTGACACACACAGCAGTTTGCAGTCTGCAGAGGAGCAGCAGACATAAACAGGATATGCCACAGATGGTGTCGTTCATTCTGAAATTAAAAATCATTAAAAACAATTTAGCTTGTATCTGCTCTTTGTCTCAGCGGGCAGAGGAGGGGAAGGAGAAGGGCGACCAGCAACCGCACTATTCACAGATATGGGTCAAACCCAACCCATTCCCATACAGCGTAGCTTTGGGCTATATACAGAGAAGGGGTTTTGCAAAAACGACAGAAGAACATCTGGAGGATGCAGAGCAAACTCAGGATGTCCTCTTTCACTGTTTGTCACCTATTTGCCCCTTGTCCTTGCACATCCTTCCAGCTCCAGCCTGTGTACAGCAGCCCTGGTACCACCCAGCTCTTGGGAAGGGTGAGGAGCCATTTGATCTTGTGAAGAAAGACAGAAACATCATTCAGGACCTGTTGCTCTCATTCTCTTTTTCTCTTTTCTGCATGCAGAAGAGCATAAAACATATCTGTCTTGCAGCTTCTGTCAGCAGCAGAGAGGATCCCAGAAGGCAAACCCTCCTCATTACAGTCCCTGCCTCAAAAGTCTCATTTGCCTCAGAAAGGGAATACAGCTGTGAAAAACATCATCAGAATGAAGAATAACTTAATAGGAGCACGACCCATGAGGAAAACACTGCCTCAAGGAGCTGTGAGACAAGCCCTATTTGCAGGATATTGGGTACCCACGGAGGTGGCAATCCCTGAGAGACCAGGGTGACGGGCTGGTGGGGCAAGCAGGGCACATGAGTTCCATGCTAGGGTGAAGCTGGGCCGTGCTGCCTGCTGTGAGCAATGGGAAGGGTTGAGCTAGAATGGCTTGGCTGGTTTTTGAAGTGATCAGAGAGACACAAAAATAGCAGCACAGCAAAACAGGGCTGGCAGTCGCTTTCATGTAGTGGCTATCCCTACAGTGTAGTTCTGTAGATATAAATATCAAAGAAGAAAACTGAATTAGGGAACACACTCCTGTGTATGTTGTGTTGGAAGTGATGCATGCTCTCCCTGTATTGTAGATAAAGCTATATCTGTATTGTGCGCATCTGACATATTACTTCATTTTTAAAATATCATACGGTATCAAGACTTTGTATGACCACATAGTGACATTTTTGAGGGTATGCAGGGGTCCTCAGCCCTGCACTCTTTTGAAGTGCCCGGTTTCCTCTTCTCTCTGCCTAAATTGGGACTCTCAGCCTTAAAAGTCTGTGCCCCGCTATAAAACTTCCCATACCTCCACCTCCTTAAGCCTCACCTCCAGTGGCCCCAGACCGGCTGTTCCTTTCACTGAACGTGCCATTCATCCCTCCCAGCGTCTAACCACTTTTACTATGTGAAAATACATTAAATGACTGAATTATTTGCTTTCAAACAACTTGCCCTGCAATTGCTCGTTTGACCAGAAGCCTGGGTGCCGTGCAATTTGCTCGGCACACGTGGCAGCTCCGAAGGAGCCCTTAGCAGATGGGGGTCAATGAACAAAACATCCCTTTTTGTGAGCCTTGGCATATTCACCCCCATACGAACCACAGAGGCTATTGTCTATTGTGTCGAGGCTCTGTATTGCTGTAAGAGCAGAATTATTCATAGTAATGGCTCTATCCAGTTGATAGTCTCCAGTTTTAAAATTCCCAAAGTATGCATTTATTTGAAGAGATAAGACAATTAGAGAGGTTTAAACTGGCCATTATAGGACTATCAAATTTCCCATCAATGCCATAGAAATTAATAAAATCAACTGCTTCTATTGTACTAAAAAACAAACAACTGACATTAAGGACTGGGTTTTGGTTTGTGTTTTTTCCAAGGTTTTGGTGCTGCTGCTTCTGTTTCTGTACCAACAGGTATAAATGGGTTTTGTTCCCTGGACTGGTTTCACTCACAGCCACAGGGCTCAAGCCCAGATTCACTCAGCTCCATCCAAAGCCCAGCAGCAAAGATGGGCATGGGGTGTAGGGCAGGAGGAGACACTGAATGACAAAAACCTCAGTGCTGCAATAGGAATACATTGGTAAGTCAGTCCACAAGTCAAGATGAATGACACTCAGCTTGGCTAAAGTACAGCATTGCTGCTTCTGCCCATCACAGCTGCATGGATTTAAGCTTTGATGATGATTTGTCCAGCTGGTATCCATGAGGTCTTAATGTAGAAGTCTCTTTTCAGCTGGGTTCGCTGCTGTTCCCAAATGCCTACATTCACTGGTTCTCCTGCAACACGTAGCTCTATTTAAATTGCCTGGATGGCTGTGAAAAGATGGATGCTGGTCTTCCTGTGCACCCCTGAAAATGAAATTTTCCATTCCTGTAATACAGTGCTAAGAGTCTAACTCAGGCGAACAAAAGCAGCTCGGAGGTAGAAGCTGCCTAAATCATGCACTGTAAATTCTCCATTACATTAGTGGGGGGAAAAATCCTTTCACATTACCTCACTCAAGCTGCTTTAATCACTTTAAATCATTTTAAATCACTTTGAATGACTATTATCAGTCATTTCATTTCCCTTGATAAGTGCCTTTTCCCCTGAAACCTTACTGCTTTCTACTACTGAGATGTTTTCAACCTGTACTTGGAACAGAACTTATTCCCTTCAGTATAATTTTCATTTTAGCCTTTCCTCAATGGCCTAGAAATAATAGATTGCCAAAATTACTTTAATAGATTGGAAATTTAAACCTCTTAGAGATAACCACCTAGATGATGTTACAACTCAATGATAAGGCAAAGAATAACAAATCTTAAAGGTTACTGAACTAAGACTTAAGTTTTAGGGCTGCTGAAATACCGTGTATTGTTACAGCTCTGCAATTAACTAACATTACCTAACGTTACGGTTCCACATCCTATTTAAACCCTCCAGCCTTAAATCGCTTTCTTTAATGGTAACTCTGAAGGCAGTAATTATGTGTGCAGGAAAACAAATATCTTCAATATTCCCCCATGGCCTTCCCAATGCTCAAAGCTCTCCGGTTCTCTCTCCGTAACCTTCTGGGCACTGGAGGAACCAGTTTTCAGTTGAAATCTTCAGACTAATCATATGTCTTCATCATTTGGAGTTGTGAGTGTAAACCATGGCAACCTGCTTAAAAATTCTTGCAGCTCTGGTAGCAAGCAGAAAATCTTTGTGAAATGGTGGAAGTAATTGGGGGTTTTCTTGCCTCTCTAGTACCCAAATGGCTCTTTCTTACAGAGCATTTCCTAGAGAGTTGCTGCGTTTAATTCATAACACCTCTTGTGACTGTTTCCTGCCCCTGCGGTCTATGGTAGGGTCTCAGCAAGCTGATAGGCTTTGTCTAAGTGAGTTGAAATTTAACAGCTATTATCCCACAATCTTATTTTCATAATGGCCTGTGTACATAATTCATTAGAGAATGGTGGTGAATTTGAGCATTAGTCTCTAAATGACAAGCAAGGTTGTGAACTAGAAGAGGACAAGAAAAGTGGCCAGGGAAGTGGTTATGCCCAGGCACCTCATCCTCTTCCCCATTCACAGCTCTATCCTCACTGAGCACTGAACCAGGACAGCTGCCCACTTTGTGTATGAAAAGACGAAAAGTCTATGGTATTAGAGGTCAAAAGAGGCACTCTGGGGAGACATTTCAGCCATGCTTTCTAAATGCAAGTTTAACGCAGATTTATGTACACACACCCCAGACACTTGGAGTTATCAAATTGGTTTTGACCAGCTGCACAGTCCCTTGCTCTCTGCTCCCTGGACATGTTGGCTGCCTTAAAAGATCCAGTTCTGGTTGAGTCCAAGATGTTAATTCTGACACACAGGAAAGCTTTGAAGGTCAGTTCTATAGCTTTGATAGTTTTTTCCAAGCCCCTTGCAGAGCGCTTCATGGTAAATAGAGCATATGGCTCCAGAAAGGTGACAAAACCCATTCTCTATCAACATTTGGACTAAAAGACCTTTGAAGGTCCCTCCAACCCAAACTATTCTATGATTTTATGATCTTCAGGACTCTAAAATTGCTACAACCCAGTTTGAAAATGGGATGCCCAGAGCAGTGCACTGTGATAAAGGCTTTAACTTTTACCCTGTGTCTAGGGCTGCATAACACACAGCTCTGCAGCTCCCCGGTACCACAGCCATCCTCACAGCCCAAGCTTCACCCGGGGTAGTTGTGTCCACCTTCTTCCTTCCCCCAAAATGAGGTGGACCCTTGTAGCAAACCTGATTATTTACCCATCTAAGAATAGGCTCAAGTCTTGCTCTTTTACCTGGTATTCCTGGTGCATTACAAATGCCCGACTTCTAATGGGCTACTTGTGGTGCAAAATACCTTCTAAAAATACTTGGCAATTACAGTTCTTGGACTGAAACAGCACGGTGCTAAAGCATTCCCTTCACATTGGGATTTTCACTGTTGCAATCAACAGCTACAAAGACCCAGGAACAGCCTTGTGTACTTAACATCTCTGTATTTATCTGCATACCATTTATTTTTAGCCTGCCTTTCTCAGTTGCTAGTGGGGAGATACTGCTTTGTGCTGCACTGGGCTTTCCTTGTTCATCAGTCTCAGGAATCGCAGAAAATATCGCTTCATTCAGTTTATGTACTCCTCCCATGTAAACGCTTTAGCATAGATATCCAAAAGAGGGTTTTTTTCGTTTCCATGTGATATTTATGACAAACTATTTCCAAGATTTCCCATCTCCATCTGCAGTTTTCAAATGTTACTTTCCAACTCAGGGAAATTGCGTTGTTCTACAGAGAATGGAAAAAGAAGTATGCTTTACTTTAAATATATTTGCTTCAAATCTTTTAAGAACCTAAGAATTTGAGGTCATCAGTGACCAAACTTGTGACTGACACAAGATTAGCGAAAGATATTGCGGCAATTATCCTCATGGGAGCTGCCTGAGAAGGAAAGACCAACTTTGCACAGCTTTTAAAGCAATCACAGTCATGCCTGAACAATTCCTTATCAGGGTGGGTTCCCACTTTCCCATCGCTCTTCACCATGGATATCAAGTGCAAAAAAGGTGCATAGTGCAATATTTGCTTATTTTGCACCCAAAAAGAAAGTCATGGGGGCTTTTTTCCTGACCCTAGAAGGGGCAGCAACCAGTGTTGAATGACTGAGAGCTGAAGCTCCCTAATCCCATTAGGGACATCCTGCTATAGGTGCTCTCTTTACATTGCTGTGCAGCTGCAAAGCTCACCCATGTAGGTGGGGTTTTGCTCCTCAGCACATACTTAAGATGACTCAAATCATCTTCAAAAACAAGCTGCTGTATCGTGGGTTGACCTCAGTAGAAATAAACTGAGAGTGAGTGCATTATGAATATACCACATGGCATTAACTCATCACAGATGTGACAAGAGGATGGGAATTTTGCAGCGTGTTTTCTGCTCTCTGGCCATCCTCAAGTTATTAAAATGTCACTGAGACATTCATAGTGTGAATCATGTTTTTAAAGTGGGTTTCAATTTGCTGAACTCAAATCCTTTCCAGCAGAAAGCTTAGTTGTTACCTGTGCTGCTCCATCCTCTGTCTGGAATGGGCTGCTGACCAGAGCTCACCAGGCTAGCAAACTCTTATGGTACATCCAGGCATGGACCAAACAACCATTTTTTGTGCCAGCTCATCTTCTAGGCTGAAGAAGAGCCACCAATGCTTCTGCATGGTAAAAATCTTCCCCAGCTGTAAATCACAATCCCAGCTATCTGGACACCAGTGGCATCTGATGACATTTGCTTGACAAATCTGACATGCTGGATATCTCATGCTTGACAACTCTACAAATGTTTTTGCATTTGTGATAGTGGAAGGCTGTCAGTCATAACTCCCCTATGTCTTTCCCACACAACAGATACTTGACTTTACCATAAATAGTGGGGAGTTAATTGCTGCTCTGATGTGATCTGCTCCAAAGCTGCCCCAGAAATGTCACTGTTACTAAACTGATTGCCTGGGCATGCCTTTAGTCCTCATAACATTTACTTTAAGCTGATCCTCAGTGCACAAAATGTACAAGCAGTGCAAGTAGACTCTCCAGTAAGTAAACACTAATTCCAGGTAGGAAAAAATATGTCTTGGGGCAGGATCCACCCACACTCTGGGTTGATCTTGAACCATCATTTTCATCGAGTTTTGGCATATAATGCAAATTGCAGGATATCAGTAAGGCTAAGCAAACATTGGCAAAATTTCTCTTTTTCCTTCCACTATGTCTACCTCAGACATTAAAAATAATGCCTCAGCCTGCAGTGGAATATCAGAAACATGTAAAAGGTAACAGAGCCTCCCATTGAATAGTTCCGCCAAAAAGAGGGATGGAAGAGTTTCCACTCTCATCACTGCTCTCCTACTTCTTCCTCAGCCCCAGGGACCACTAACCCACTGCCAAAGCTGATTTTTAAGGTTTAAGGCTGAGTTTGAGGTTTAAGTCATGTCAGTCCAGTCACATATGAATGTGCATCATCTAACAAGTCCAACAGCAACTGACTGTGCATCATCCAGTGGCAGCACATTAACCATACTGGGGATAAACTGTTTCCTCTAAACCCAGTATGCACCCAGACAGTGGAGGCGGAAATCCTTAGGTCAAAATTCAGGCTGTTATTGGAGTGGGAGCTTGCAGATTCACTGGGAAACCTGACACTAATTTCCACCTTGGATCTGCTGGCCGCTTCTGAAAAGCGCTGCCTGATTGCTCAGCTTGGACTAACTCCACAAGCACACTGATGGGCAGAAGAATATCGCAGTGCTGTGGGCGATTGCTACCCGCCACTCACTTGCCATGCTGCTGTTTTGCCAGAAGTGAGATTTCCTCACTCACAAAACCCCATAGCTGCCCGGTTTGCACTGGAGAGGGCTGGCAGCAATAGAGCTATTGACCTTGCTCCCTAAATACACTGTTCCTGCAAGTTAAATATCTGGACCACATTTGAAGTATTTCTCTACTTGCCCTCATACATCAGTGAATATTAAATCACTGTAATCTCATTTATATGTAAACATCAAGGTGCTGATGGAGTCAAGTTCTGTTATATGTATGCATATAAGGATCTAATTTTACTCTGCATTTTATTTCACCATTATCAGGCTGGATTCTGCTGATTTGATTCTACTGCCATTAAAAAAGGGCAGTGGAAGAGTAATGGATTGTGCTTGATGGGTGGAATGAGAATGCTCTGTCCAAACCAAAACTGCATATGGACTTCAACCATTTGTAAACATTTGTGCTGTTTACTTCCAATAGCAGCGCAGCCTTTCTTCTAAAAAAAAGGAAATGCTTTCAGAACAAAGCAAAGAACAATGAGTATTTTTGCTAAAACATTAACACATTTCTGTTGGGTTTGAAATCAGCTGAGCTTTGTTTCCAAACAAGCAAAGTAGTAGGCTATTTGATTTAAAATTAACAAGCAACGAACCTGGCTTTTGGATCAGAAGTATCTGTGCGTGGGTGAGCAAGCTGTACAGACAAGCAGTGAATTCAGCCCCAAGTCTGCTCCTGTGTAGGCAGCAAACACCCAACCTCCTGACAGAAGTGAGGCAAATCAGCTCTGAGTGCAGCCTTACAATGCAACCTTTTCTCACCTATTGGTGGTTCAAGACAGCTTGAGGAGTTTTATTGCTGTTGAGGGTAGGGACCTCTGTCAGGGGGCACAAAGCAGATCTCAGTGGGCTCTCACACACACCACAACACAAGGTATGGCCAGGGGGAACATCACAGCTCAATCTGCTTGTGGGCATACATTAAATATTCAGCATATCCCTGACCAGGAGACTTTGTACCCACAAGAAGCAGCACAAAGAGGATGAAAATCTTTGGCTGAGGTTGGGAGTTTTGCTCAGCTTCAGACAGATCCCCCACTCTATCAGATTTATTTCCAAATTTTATATTGAAAAGCTACAGATTTTGTGCTGATGGTTTTTTATCAGCATCTCCTTGCTGGAATTAGTGCCTTATACATAAGGTGGGGAAGTGATCCAGAGAGGTGAAAGCTACTGGGTACCTTCATAGATCAAGTCCCAAAAGGCATTTTGTTTTAAGGTGCTACAAAACTGTTTGTGGGTCCATTTGATTATTTGGGGAAACCTTTGTTATTGCAGGATTAACAACCGTTGTAATCCATTTGTGAAAGGGAAAGAGACCCCATTGCTGATTCAGCTTCACCATCGCTACTTCAGTGCTTGATACCATAATTTCAAGGATCAGGCTAGGAGCGGCTGGTGATTTATATTGTTGGGACTGCCTTAAGCAATAAGATTTGGATGGCTCCCAGCACTTGCGTGGGTGAGGAGTCAGTGACTGAGAAGTTCATTCCTCTGCTTGAAAGGGAGCCTACACTGATTTAAAGATGGAAGGCTAATTTCGTGATACCTTCCACAATCTGGTGGTGGCTCATTATATGATCTTACTTCTCAACTGAGATGGAAAGCCTTCCTCTTCAGATAAATCCAGTTCAGTTAAGTAAAGCTGGAAGCCTTTCTATTCTGCCTGATTTTAATACCTCTAACTTATTGGTTGTGGATTTATATCTAAGTTACACTTCAGCTTCTCTACGGTTTTCACAGAATTTAAATGTTGAAGGCTTGTTGCATGCTGTCTTTAAAAAGAACAGATTTTTATGTCCTGCTTAGAGCATTTCTTGTATAAACAAATGACATAAATCATGATGCTTTGTTATTTATCAGGCCTTTGGCTTGTCTGGCTTGCAGAGACTCACTCCTTTCTGGGACTCTTGCTTTTGGGGCAGCTGGAGGATGTGAGAGGCTGCCGTGCAAAGTGAGTGTGAAGAACATGCACAATCCTTTTGTCTTCTTTGTGAGTCATTCCAGCCTTCTTGTCTTTCCTGTATCCCAGAAAAATGGGGGAAGGCTGGATTCCAACCAGACAAGCACCAGCAGGAGCAGGTAGGCAAGCCCAGTGTGCCCACAGGTATGCGTGCAGCAGGTTTGAAGATGGGACCTGCTGAAATAGAGCACAAGGAAGAAGAAAAAGATCTGGAGAGATCAGAGCAAGGGCTGGGATTCCCTATCTAGAAGTGGTTAGCACACAAAATGCAATTGCAAGCTGAAACCCTCTTCTTGGTCATGCTGCCGGTTATAGCAGCCTTCGTTATGGCTATTTGTTTTAAGATGCTGCCCCTGTGGCAAGGGAGGATTAATCCATTCCATTCATTGTGGAAGAGGATCTGTTTTTAAAGCCAACAATGCTGTGTAATCACCACAGGCTCTCCGGGGTTGCTGGAGAAGCATGCCCAGCACCAGCCAAGCCAGTTATCATATAATGGGCCCTTACTCTAGATGTCCCTCCTTATTAGCGACTAGCCTCAAGCACTGCAATGTACTTTCATACGGTGTAACAGATTGAGAAAGCTGCTTTGATGCTCCTGTTCTGGCGAACAAAACATTGCACAGGGACCACTGGGGTTTGTGTTTTTTCTTTGATGGCTTCTCAGGATCTCCAGGTGCACAAATGTTCTCTGCAGCCTTGCATGCTCCTTCCATGCTTCCTTCCACAGCTGGCTGCAATGACCCTCCTTAGCAGGACATCAGTGGAAGCCCTGTGCGATCCTGAGCAGGATCGTGCTCCCAGCTATTCTTGCACATTTTGAGCATGCAACTTTCAAACTCTGTGAATCTTTACTTGCAGAAAAATGACATCTCTTAAATAAAGACTGTCCCAGAGCCAAGCAGAGCTGACAAGTTATTTTGCTTGTCTATGGGACTAGAACACTTTGCCATAAGCAGATGTGTACAGCAGATACTACAGCAACACTTAGAAATTAGCATGCATTAGGCTTCAACTTGTGCCTTGTTAAAGAAACTTGAGCACAGACTGACTTTTCAAGCTGGTTGTTGCTGAAATTGTTGATCCTGTCAAACTCAGCAATGCCAATACTATGCCTTCAGTTGACTTCACAGTGGTGCAGGTGGCTCCCAGTCCAAGTAAAGTGCTTTTGTTATGCTTATCCTTTTGTAGCAGATAAATGTCCTCACAATGGAGGGCATCTTTAACACCATGATGAAGAGGACACAGACCAGGATCAGGACTTTTCCTGGGGGTTTTGTAGGGAGCCAGCATGGCTCAGACTCATGCCATGTGTACTGGCATGCTACAGCAGCCCTGGACCAACATAGCCAACGAACCCACCTCTTTAACAGCTGCACAAATCAAAAGCCAAACATAAGAGGCAATAATAGAAGCCAAAGAAGTTCTGCATCTGTGAACAGTACTTCGTACAGTGATTATAATTATGTCTAGAAAAGCAATTTTAAAAGAGATTGTATTTTTTCACTCCACCCATCTTATTCCTATGTGTGTGCAGAGCAAAATCTACTAGCCTTAACACCTTGCAGACCTGCTTTGCAGACCACAATTTCCCTTCAGAAAAGCCTGAGGTGTTGAAGAAAGACAGATGGCTGCTGTCTCGTCTGGCGTGTTGCAGATGTGTTTTATCTTGGAAAACAAAACCATTCTTCATCTTTTCAGAGCAGCAACAAGAAAGCTTAAATAAGGCAAGAACCTTTGGAACCAGTGCATGAGCCTCAGCCTAGCAACAGCTTGCATCTTCAAGGCTGAGCCAGAAGCTTAAGAGGACTCATTTTAATGCCATCAGCTTCCAAATGCACCCAGGCCTTGCCTTGCTGGTCCTGCAGGTGTCTTTTAAGACTCTGGAAAACTGCTGACTTCAAACAGAAGAACTTTTAATTCAAGAATATATTTCCTGGTCTCTTCACTTGGGTAAAGCTAAGATGGATTGACAGCTTTCTGCTGCATCACACAAGAGGAGACTGGGTAGAGGAGATGATCTTGGAAATCACAGCAGCTTCACAGAGACTGCTCTGTAACTCAAGCAAGCCAGGCAGGAATCCATGTCTTTTTCCTCCTTTCAGCTACAAAACAAGGCTTTCTCTTTCCTATCAAGAGCATTTCTTATATTCAGCTGCTTTTCTTACCTTTACATGTGCCCCACCTTCTCCAGGAGCCAAGTCCACCCTGCCATGCAGGTGTGCCATCAGGTATAGAAATAGATTGAGAGCAGTTTACAGGGGGTTAAGCGTTTTCCCTTGCTCAGTTGGTATCAGATTAAACTATTTTTCTCCTTCCATTCTCCTTATACACAGACTTTCCATAACTCTCACCACGCTGAATGATGTTCTGAATGTGTCTGGTAAAGCAGCTCTCTTGCTCATGCTCACTTCAATGGTTTTTGTGCTAAATAGCTCTTTCTGCTGCTCCTTAACAATTCTTTGCACAACACATTGTGTCTAGCCATAGCCTTTCTTGGGCAATGTCAGCTCATGCTATCCCTCACCTTAATTCTCCTCACTCATCACACAGCCCAGGAGTTGGATCTTATCCAACTTTTGCTATTTCTCTCTCTTTTTCAGCCTTTCTGAAGCCCCCAGCTTGTTCAAGCAGGCCACATTGGTTTTGGGTATGGCCATTACACATTTGCGCATACATGCTCTTAGAAGCATACATGCTGTACAGGCTGACTCTGCAGGCTGAAGCTCTCTTCTACCTTTTCTGGCTTATTTATGAATAGAATTTCATCCCCTGCATAGGAGGTTATTTGACTCAGTCTACTTACGGTACAGTAATCCCAGGTTAAAGAATAAGCAAGAAGAGAAAAAGAATTAAACACCTTGTGAAGTCTGCATGCGAATAACATAATTCTGAAGCAGATCCACCTCCTCAGCCCTCCTCATTGGCTTTGGTATAGCTTTATGTGCATATGAATGACTTAACACAGGAGGTGCATCTCTTTGCTGATGTGCGTGACTGCTTCTCCATGCAGCTTCAAAGAGAAATCACACTTTTCCCTCATATAACTCAAAGCACCCTGCAAAGTAGCAGACCCATATCTTACAACTCAAGAAAATGAGATGCTGACAGCCTGCTGAGAGATGGAATCAATGGCAGAAGTGGGAAAAAACATGGCTCTCCTGTTCCTTGTTCCCTATCCCAGCCATATTGACCATAGTCACAGTGAGCCTGCCAAGATGTCAGAGAATATTTAAATATAGGAAAAAAAGCTAACTGTTGTTAGCAAAGATTAGATGAAATTGGAGGCAGAAAGTCTCATTTATGCCAAAAATGAATGATTTCCAAGTCAAAAATGAGAAGAAAGAGCACATCTCCTGTTAGGTATATCAGGATGGCCTCACCCCCGTGAGCATGATGATACTGATGCTGCAAAGAGCTAAAGTTTTGTATCTGGGTTCAGGCATTGGAGGAGACCACGAAATTCTGTGCCTCTAATCACACTGGGATCTGGTGGATCAAAAGTCCCCTGTTTTTAGATGACTCATGACTTCCCTTCCTTAGCCCCCTCTGCAGGCAAGCCAAGGTTTAGTTCTGTGTCCAGTCCTGAGGCACATCTAGCAGGGGTAGGTCAGGAGTACCATTAAAATTCATAGAAGCAATGCTGATTCACACCTAGGAACCTCCAGTTTCATGCAGGAAAAGCCCAAAGCCCTGTTCTCGTACCCTTATCTCTAACCCTCCACACAGGGCATGGACATCAGCATGCACCTTACACATACACACTTGCTTGAAAGTCCCTAAAACCTCTTGCTGAGCTGCTGTGTGATCTGCATACATGTGTACTGGTTTGGCCCCCTGTCGTGGTTTAAGCCTCTATACCTCACGCAGTTTTGCTCACTCATTCCCCCCTCTTTCTTCCCCCCAGCTCCCGGGGGGATGGGAAGGAGAATCGAAAGAATGCAACTCCCACAGGTTGAGATAAGAACAGTTTAGTAACTGAGGTATAACACAAACCACTGCTGCTACCACCAATAATAATAATGACAAGGCAAATACAAGGAAAGAATACAATCGCTCACCACCTATACCCAGCCCAACCAAGCAGTGCATCCCCACCCTTCTGGGTCTCTGCCCTCTGTTTTCCATCCTGGACATGATGTGCTGTGGCACGGAATACCTCTTTGATCAGTTCAGGTCAGGTGTCCTGTCTCGGCTTCTACTCCTCCCTGGCAGAGCATGAGACTCAGAAAGTCCTTGGTCAGACCAAAACATTACCAAGCAGTAACTGAAAACACTGGTGTTATCAGCGCTGTTCCCAGGCCCAAAGTCAAAAACACAGTGCTGCACCAGCTACCAAGGAGGAGAAAAAATGACTGCTGCTGCTGCTGAACCCATGACACCCCGATTACAATTTGATCACCCCCAGCTGCAGCATCCACACTTCTGAGTGCATCAGTAATACCTGAACTTTCCCACAAGGGACTTCAAACCCTTCCCCTTTCCATTCATCAGCTATTCTTCTGCAGAAGTAATTAGCTGACTACAAATTGAATTAGAAAAAATTAAGTTGCTTTCAAGCTATTCACTGAAAGAAACAAAACTGAGCAATGGCAAGTTACATGAGGGAATATGTCACATACACAGCATTTTCCCATTTTCTCAGCTCTTCGACATCACTGGGAACCAGGATCTTGCATCCTTAATAGGCCATAACTTTTTCTTCTTGTAGAAAATGGGGTATTTAATGCAACACTCATTTTTCCTGAAGATCTTGGGGATGTAGGAATGAATGTTAATGCATGCAAGCCCATCACTGGGAATGGTAATGAAGAAGTCGCGGCCAATGGTTAAGCTGAAATTAAGCACGCTTCAGAAAACAAACACAACTCCTCCAGAATTCCTATTCAACATTTGTAACTGAATAAAAGTCCTAATAAAATGTTTTCCCTGAGAAGTAATAAATTCTGAAAACACAACTGCATTTACTTAACCCTGTGGAACAAAAAACTCTTCCTCAGACAGGAAAACTGCTTTCTACAAGGAAAACTCAATACATAAAACCATGCAACTGTCTTCTGGAGACTTGTACAGACTTGTGCTCTTGCAGATGCTCAACAGGCTGGTGCATTGGAGTCCCAATCTCACGTATATGTGTGTTAAACTTACAGAAGATACTGCTCCAAAACCCACATATGTAGTTTTCTCTTTCCCTATCTCACTGATATAATTAGAAGTTTTCCAAGCCCTCAGTAGAGACCTGAAAAGAATTGATTTATCTTTCACCAGAAGCGATTTTGTTCGTGCCATAAATCTTCTGAAATGAAACGTAACAAAATTTCCACTTGCAACTCCTTGAGAAATGCAAGATGCTGTATTTTTTTTATGTATTATTTATTTGGGGGAGAAAATAAATTGCCTCAAATTTATGATTTACTCTGGGAAAAATGCATCCCGTATCATTACAATTGATTATTTTTAAGTGCATGCCAACCACCTAAATGCTCTTAATGCCTCCAGAATTAGCATCCAATACGCAATTCACATGCACCCCTGAGCTGATGCGAGTTGTTGTGACTGGAGTCACACTTTAAGGGCAGTGCTCGTGACTAAGTTTAAGTGAGTTTTCACTGCTTGACTCCTACCACAGGGGCTTTCACCTCCTCAGGCCGTTACCTCGTACCCTGTGTGGTGTTCCAGAAAGCTCAGAAGGCACAGAATCATCCCGATCTGCCTTCTCAAGGCTCCTTTGCTGAGACTTGAAGCAGGTTCCTGAACTGCACTGAGTTTTGCTTAAGGTAACAACAACCTTTACATGGTTTTAGTGGCACTTCATCTGGAAACAGAAAGGTAGTGATAAAAAGAGTTCTCTCAGTGCTCCATAGCACCAGATCCATTGGTATGCTCTGGCCAGGCATATCAATGGTACAAAGCAGCCTATAAACCTAACATCCCTGTGTTAAGCCAAGTTTATGGCTGCTTTGCATTACCAGAAAAGTGTAAAGCAGCTGGGGAACACCACTGACTTTGATCCCGAACTATAGAAGGAATCCTGATCATCCAGCTGAAGTGATCCTGAGCAGTCAGATCTTGCTTTAAACACAGAAGAAAGCACCTCTCAAGGAGTCTTTGCCATGTCTCATCCAACACAGACTGCTTTGCAGAGGGATCAAAGCTCAACAATTGCATTTACACAGAAAATGAAACTAGCAGCCCCCATTGTGCACCACTGTGCTCTCCACTCCAAAAATTAGATCATAGGATCCTGCAATGGTTTGGGTTAGAAGGGACCTTAAAGCTCATCCAGTTCCAAACCCCTGTCATGGGCAGGGACACCTTCCACTAGACCAGGTTGCTCAAAAATGAGGGGAAAGAATTATTTGGGCTTTGTGGCATTCAGATCGGTACATTTTAAAATATTACACAAACATCAAATCATTTCGTTTGGGTTTTCAGTGAAATGAAGATAATTTGAGAGAAAATGCTCTCTGGGACTATAATGGACTAGAATGGTGATACAATGCGCAACTCCTGTTGGCTCGCAACATGATTTTCATGTATATTTTATACCTCTACTTTCATCTTTGAGATTTAATTAGTTTCCTGACAATATTCAAGGAGGAAGTTTCAGCTCCTGAGGCAATTTGGAACATGTTTGGCCAAAATTATCTGCATTACTTAAGGATGATGTTTTTACCCTGCAACTAAAATACCTTTATTTCTCTGCCAAACACTTAACTATCCAGGTAGTCACAGTGCCAGACGAGAAAATTATCTCTGAATAAAAATGCTGGAAAATCCATCAGTCAAAGGAGTGTAATGGAAATATATTATAAAGTATACTGTAGATCATCTGCATTCACAAAGATGAGTGACTCGTTCCCATTTCTCCTAACTCTGTAATTTCTCACATGTCATTAAGCTTTAATCAGAAGACTTAAGTCTTAATCTATCCCAAATTAGCTTTAAGCAGAATATGAAGTACAAGTACAGTTAATCCATAATAGTTTATATACCCTTACATCCACTAAAGAATAGACTGAAGGAATTATTGTCTTGCTTTCTCCCCTAGTCCAAAAAGGGCAAAGGCCAAAACTTCAAATTTAGAAAGTATGCTCGGCTATATTTGACATCTCTCAAAGCTGTAATGCTACAGCAAGACTTTGAAATCTATGTCAAATATAGTGTAATTTATAACAAAAGCAAGCTGCAAACTCCAAATCAACTGTTTTTTTTCCCCACCTCAAAACCTTTTGACAAAAGGTGCTACAATTTGTAAGCATTTATTTTGAAAAGTCCTTGCAAGTTTAGAAGGGAAAAAAAACCCCAAGCCACTCAGATCCTTCATATTGTGAAAAAGCTGCTGATGAATTTGCTTCCTTTTTTCTCCCTCAGAAATAAAAAGGCTGACTCTCCAATAGTGACACGGACAGAATATTAACAGCCACCATGCAGCACACACAGAGATTGAAATCATCACTCGCTGAGGAGGGTATCTGGTTTGTGATTTGTCTGCAGGGTGTGTTTTGTTGAAGAACCTGTGGCTGACAGTAAGACAGGAACTGATGCCACTTCCCCCCACTGCTGCCCTGGAGGGAAGGTGAGAAGGCAGCAGCCAAGCACTTTTGGCCAGGAGAAACAGGGTATGAGGGACCAAGGGCATGGAGAAGCAGGCTGGCAGGCTCCCAGCACCAAATACCCACCTACACCATAAAGGCATATGAAAATCAGATTTCTTCTGGAACCATGGAGGGAAGGTGTCTGTGAGGAGCTGGTGGAAACCAGCAACCACCAAAACCTGCTGGACCAAGAACAAGATTGGAAGGGAAAAATGGCCTACTAAGTAGGGTGAGATTTGTCTGCAGATGATCCTGTATCAGTTCATCTCATCCAGCAGATCTGGGATGTTTTCATTTTATGCCCTCATAAAACATAGCTTCAGAGCTTGAAAGCCTGCATGGCAATCTCACAGAATCATAGAACACCATGTTGAAGGGACCTCAAAGATCACTCTGTACTCTCTTCGAGGATTGGCCTTAACACAAATGACTCCCAACACAAAACATAATTACAAGAGTCTCTCTGCAGCCCATCAGGGGCTGTTTTCATCTTTTAAGCTTACAGATGCAAGACAAGCAGATCCCATAAGGCACATCCACAAGCACAGCTTGGACGGATCATCTTCACCTTGTTTGTACCAGTTCATTATTAACATCTTCCAAAAATGCAGTGGATCCCTATTATCTTCCCAGCTGCAATAACTAATATTACCATAATTGCCTCATTTGTTGCTCATCAGCACAAAACATAAAGGACTTCTGGACTCTTGGCAGGTGAAATCTGCAGCCTCCCCTGCAGGATTGCTCCGAGCTGCGTGTAGCATAATGCATCCTTATGCTGCTCCCACGCTGGTCTGGGGGGAAGCAGAAGCTGGGGCCTCCACCTCCAGCTATGCAGACCTCTCACACGTGAGCTAACATCAACAGCTGTAAACCCATAACTTGTCCTGAGGGTCCAGGTTGCTGGCGTGTTTGCTGGCAGAGCCTGTGCAGAAGCACAGCCATAAACGAGGCACTTTGGCAAGAGGGACCTCAGGAAAGGAAAATACTCAGAAACCATTTAGATTAATTTAAACAAGAGGGATGTTCTCTTCCTGGACTGTGACACTCTTTGTGTCTCTGGCACCAGATTAGTAATGTCTCCAAGGACTACGTTATAGATGAGTTCTGTCACGAAAACGAACTCACTCAAGCTTCTGTGTTTATTATACCACAGTGATTTGCACATCATGATGCTCCAGCTATCTTCGCCTGGATCTGCATATAAACTCGTTCTGTTTTCTCACCATAATAAGACCCTAAAAGCCAGGGGAGAGGATTCCTTCCAGCCATTGCCATGTATTGCACAGCATCTTGTGACTGAGCTGCTTTTGTTTGTGGAAACTTGCTGAGCAACTCAAACAATGCATAAACCAACCAGGAACTGATAACAGCCCAGGCTGGTCTGTCTCTGGAGAAACCTCATTGCTATCTCACCAAACTAGGTGATGACACACACCACTTGCAAATGGGAATGGGACCTTCCAATACTGGCCTTTTCCATGGCAGAGCCCCAGGCTTGATTCACTCAAGTGTGAAGCGGACAGAGCAACTTTCAGTATCCAGCTGCAGATCTGTTCTGTCTCTAAAACATGATCATGTGATAATCACAAAAGCCTTCACCGATTTTGTAAGATTATCATAAATCATATTGTAGATGTTAATATTTTTAATGAGTACTCTAAGAAAAGAAGTTTAATGGGCAACGTATCAGCACAAGGGAGAAAACACACTGAAATGTGAAAACCAGTGAAGCAGCAAAACAACAAGTGGTCCCAGATGAGAAGAAAGGAAGGAAGGAATGATCTTTCTCCGTCAGCCATGGTAGGGCTGTTAGGAGACTCATGTGGAAAGATATGTTAGCTCTGCAGGAGAGAGAGACAAATGGAACCAGAGGAGCCTGGTCTCAGTCTTGCACCCATGCATATGCTTACTGCCTCACCTCCTGCAGTGTTTTCTGCCAGCAGCTCAGACTGAGTTAAATCTGCCTATAGGAATAATAATGCAGGACTGCTGAGCTGCCGCTATCCGATATCAGTAGACAAAACAGAGGGTCAGCACCAAGACAGAGGAGCACAGGCATTCAAACATGCTGGAGATGCCATGCTCCCTGTGCTCCACTCCTGCTCACACCAGCTGCACCAGACTACTGTCTAGTGGGGAGGCTGGAGAAACTTCATGATGTATTTGAACCTTGAATTTGCAGAGGAAAAATTAAAGACATCCTTGATAGAGGCTTTTGGGTCCCCCTTTGAATCTGGTGAAGTTTATGAACATGTCACTCATCTCTGTGATGAAGCTCACTGACTAGGAGCACAAGGAGTGATTGCTGTGACCATTTCTTCTAACTGCTGCTTTCAGACAACATAAACTCCACGGCCCATTTCTGCACCACGGTGATGCACCCACCTTCAGAAAGCCCATCCTGGTTTGTGGTGGACAGTATCTCCCTCATTGCTCCGTTGAATTCCCTGGGAATCAAGGTCAGGCCACAGCTTGGCCAAGAGGAGAATATACTTCAGCAGAAAAGAGAAACAACCTTTCTGGCTCCAAATCTGCACTTGAATAGGTTTATTAATCCCAAAGTGCAAATCAGGGGAAGAAAGAGAGGGAAGAAGGGGAAGACATGAGGAATTCAGAGAGTCCAGGACAAAAATAGTATTATTAAACACTTCATTTCTTTTTTTGGACATTTTCCCAAAGACTTTGAAACCTCTATAGGTTTATAGAGAATAAAAAGAGAAAAGTTTATACCCTTTACTGCTTCTTTATGTAAGGTCATTTAGAAGACAGCTTTGTATAGTGCTGGTGGATGGGGGAACTAGAGCTGCAGCTCTACCATCCTCATGTCTGGGAGCTCAGCACCAGTCCCAGCCAGCACATCCTGTCTGCCATCCCCCAGAACAGGAGCACAAGGGAGGCGCCAGTTAGTCCTGCGAAATAAAGGGAGAGAAAAGTCGGACTCAGAAATAAACCTAATGGGAATGGGTGGGGTGGGGATTATGGCAGCTTTAAAAAGGAGTTAAAAGGAAATGAAAGAAAACAGAGTCTTTTGTTCATGGTGGGGGAAAAATGATTACACAGCACTTTTCCCCCAGATTCTGGCAGCAGGTACCTGTCTGAGGAATACATACCATTTTTCTTCCATTAAGAAAACTTCTACCATTAAACGTTCATTTCTTGACAACCTAAGATTCAGTACCTGATTTGCATAGTCCTGCTCTGTCTCTGTGCTTGCCAAGTGTAAATTAACTTCTAATTGTCTCTTTTACTGAAATACAGCAAGACCTGCATGTTCTTGTGCTATAAAACATAATTATTGCTTTGCATGTGGAAGCAGATGTTATTTGCAGTGTTGAAAAACATACATAAAACAGAGCAGGAAGGGAGTAAAGTGACTGGGATATATGCTGATAGCTGGCGAAGTGAAAGCACAACTTTTGCAAAAGGAATTCTGCTGAAAAGATTATTATTGGCAATCAGTTTCAGATTGAGATGGCCACTAGCTTCAACAAGACAGGTTTTCTTAGATGCCCTGGCAAAGGCCCTTTAATCTGGTTTCCATGATCTGAAAGAGACTGAATGGGTGGCTGAAATACAATAGGATAACTACAGGACTAAGAGCCAGCACCCAAATCAGATTTGTGCATAATCAGCTCAGGCAATTCAAGCCTGTGAAAGCTTTTAAAGGCTTACATGATCCTAAATGGTTGACATGAAAGGGTAAGTGTATATGTCCATAAAATATTGAGCTTATTTAAATAGCTATGTTGTAAATACAGCTAGGCTGGAAGGCTTGGAGAGGTCTGGTAATGGACTGCAGGGTCTTTTATTTATAGACCTGCTCCGGTTCAAACCCAGTTCAAGGCATCAGTAGCTAAAAGCTGGGTATTTTACCTGTGGCCTGCATGAACTTGGTCCAGGGCTGCGGAGCTATAAGCAGGCAGGAGCTCCCAGCCCGTAAGGTACCACTAGGGACAAGAGCTTGCAAGGATGTTACAGGCTGAAAGCCTGGAAAAGGCAAATCCAGCCTTTGGGATGAGGGCACAACTTCCCTCAGAGATCACATTACTGACAGAAGGGATGGTTTTAATCCTGCCTGATCTCCCTAGGTGTGATGCCTTCAGGGTGCCCAGATCCAGCCTCAGCTGCCCCTGTAGACAGCACTAAATACAGAGTGTAGCTAGCTAGCATCTTTTAGGTCTTAGCTCAAGGTGCTGTTTGCAAAGTCTAAATAAACACAGCCCTGAGGATGTGGTTTAACACAGGAACGGGTCAGTGGCAGCTCTGTCCTCTGGCTCATCTGGCATTGCCACTAGCAAAACTAGAGGCTGGACAGGGGCAAAGCAGCCACCACACTGCTGAGACAAAGCACTGCAAAGACCACAATCCTCCTGAGGTCACTGCTCTTTAAAGTCACTGCTTCAGCAGCAGCAAGCAAAGACAAAATAGTAAGCTAAATCTGCTTCGCTCTTGATAACCAGGAGCCAAATAATCTCATGACACAGCTAAACAATGCAGAAAGACAAAAATGATACTATACATGAGGAAGAGCAGTAAGCATTACAAGAGATAAAGACAGGCTGAGAGAGCGGGGCTGATTCAGCCTGGAGAAGACTCCTTAAGGGGAGACTTTAGAGCAGCTCCAGTGCCTAAAGGGGCTGCAGGAAACCTGGAGAGGGGCTTTGGACAAGGGCCTGTAGGGACAGGACAAGGGAATGGCTTTAACTGCCAGAGGGGAGACTGAGATGAGCTCTTAGGCAGAAGCTCTTCCCTGTGAGGGTGCTGAGGCGCTGGCACAGGGTGCCCAGAGAAGCTGTGGGTGCCCCATCCCTGGTAGTGCTCAAGGCCATGTTGGACACAGGGGCTTGGAGCAAGCTGCTCTAGTGGAAGGTGTCCCTGCCCACGGCAGGGGTTGGAGCTGGAGGAGCTTTCAGGTCCCTTCTGACACAAACCACTCTGGGGTTCTATGATTCTATGAGATCAGACACTTGAGACCACTGTTGGTGGGAATGCACTATAACTTACTTTCAAAATTCTTGGGAAGAGAGATGGAAGAATTGGGATCTAAGGTCAGCCTCTTACCCAGAGCACATGTCCAGAGGGGATGTGAGAGGGTTTAGCAGACAGTTCCTTTCCAACCACCAGCTCTTGGGGCTGGAGCAACAAGAAGCAATTTAACACATCCAGGGCAAGTCCAGGACACAAAAGGAGATCTGTGCCACCTATTGGGTTATCAAATATTTAATGGGGTGAGGAAGCATCAGGTTCAGAGTGGAAAAAACACGAAAAAGCTGGACCATGTGTCACAGATGAGGACCAAAGATGCAGGATGTGCTCTCTAAACCCCACTACAGATTCAGTGCTGCCACTCAACTGTGCTACCCCACATTCTGCGGGTATTCCTGCAGCTTACAGCAACATTTCTGCTAGACAGAGAGAGCTACAGTAAAAATACTATTGTAGTTTTGCAAAGGGAGTAAATCATCTTCCTTTCCATCCATTCCCACTGTCAGCTCTCATCTATTTTCAGGGCATCATGTCCCCCCCTAACTGTAGAGGAAGGATGAGAAAGGAGTCTGGGGCGTAGGAAGGAGGCAGAGAAGGGGCAGAGAGAGGTGAGCAGACACTCAGACAGCTACGGTTCACTCAAGACAAATCCCTGTTTTGGACAGAGCTGACCAGACTGTCTAGTCACTGTATATAAAGGAGGGAGCAGAAGCTTGCAATTACATTCCATTTATGCGGTTTACATATAGCAGTGCTTTATAAGCTTGCACACATCAAGGCTGAGCATTTCAGTGGTCTTTTTCCAGGGAATGGGGTTCTTATCTCCTCTTAGGAAATAAAAACACAGGCAAATTTGCTTTTCCAGGTTGAAGAAACCACAGAAATGTGAAAGACATTTGTATAAATAACATCATGCACTGAATTCCACCATTCCTTCTTACTTCTACTTATAGCTTCAGCTGCATGAAGTGTTTCTTACTGGAACAAATGTGTCTTTCTTTTCAAAGAAAGCCCCAAAGCAGATTTACAGCAATTCTTCCTGTCAATAAACAAGCTATTGGAGCTCCTGATTCCCAATGTTGTCACAACCAAGCACAACGACCATCTCATTTGTGGCCAGATGGTCTGAATTAGAGCTGATCTGTTAGAGGAGCTGGGCTCCCACCTCAGCCCTGCATATGTGACAGGCCAGTGCCCACAAGTGCTACCTCCTGCTCCTAACTCCAAGGGCATGAAGGTTACAGCAGAAAAACAGAATGATGCATTAATAAAAGCTTCCTCAGTCCATGCCAATTGCAACTCGAATGCTCCCCTTTCCAAAGGATACAAGACGTTTCCTAGCAAGGCTGGAAAACCAAACTAGTAGTAATCCTTTGAGTGGAAAAGACGTGCAGTTTGAATCTACAAAAAGAGGTGAGAACATTGCCTTTACTCCAGTAATGCTACCGACTCCAGTTGCACCCATCTCCCAGGAGAAGAATGTAGCTTTCATAGTATGAATAAGAAAAAATACAATTTACAAACAAGCCACACATAAATACAAGCATTTCAGTATTAAACACATCACACTGACATTGCAGACCCAGCTACATAATGCACCATGACTTATTCACATGGCTTTACCTGTTTTTCAAACCAAGCACATGAAATCGGTGATGTGTTACAGAGCGAGAGCTCCCGCATGCTACAGATTTTCCATTAAAGCAGCTCAATTAATTTCAGCAGGGAAATGAATGGGAACCTCCAGCTGATTCCAAATAGAAAACTCAGTGAGAAAAGTGCTTTTTGTTAAATGAAAGATATGGAAAACTCTCTGCAAGATGGGTAATGAAATGCAAGTTAAAACACACAAAATTGGCTACGAGACAGCCATTCAGGAGCATCACAGATGAGGTCTTGCAATATGCCCCAGCACCTTGGCCTGACTTTGCAGCCACAAGCAGCAATTGAAGCAGAAAGCTGTGACTGCCCAGTTTGAGACCGGGCAGGATGTGAGTTTAGGCTGTTTGAACACAACAGGCGAATCCTAAACCAGCATTTGTCAGCCTGTTGACAGTTTATTGACCCTGCAGTTTATTGTTGTCTTCCTTAAAACACAGTGCCATTTCCTCGATCAGGAAGAGACCACGACAGCCAGACCAAACCAAACCCCCTCTGAAGCAGTAAGGCTTTTAGTTCACCCCAGAGGTACTGTGCAAGTAGGGTTTAGCCTGTATGTTCTTGAAAACTAGAGTCAGTGTTCAGCAAAAGGCTGGCTGAGACTGCATTGCTTTGCATGAAGCGCTGTAGAAGAAATAAAATCCCTGGCAAACAAAAGCTTAGATGTCATTTATGCTCTTCTTGAGATGCAAGAAAGCTGGAAAGCCAAGAAGTGAGCAAGTTGTTCATTCTTCCAGGCATAAAACCTTACTATTAAACATTTAAGTAGTTACAAGAGGGGGTTCCTACTTCTCAGCTTCCCTACCACCCCTCCATTTATTGGAGCTCTGATAACGGAAACATCACTTGCAGAGAAGTCAGTGCTAATCCCGGCACTGTACCTGGAACTAATCTGGGCAGGAAAAAAAAAAAGCTGGGAACCAACACAGCAACATAAAATTCGAGCCAAATTCCACAGGGATTGCTGCAAGTGACAGAGGTAAAGAACTGCAACAACTGCAGGAACTACATCCATTTTTCCAAGTATTTGCAGTCAAATTAGCAGAAGTGACAGAGAATGCCAACAAAGGAAATGCAAACTGATGGAGAAGGGAATTGTACACTGAGAGCAGGTCCACAAAAGCCAACTGAGAGGAATTAACTCTTTCGTTAGAGATCAGTGTAACTTGGGTATGCCATAAACTGGGTTGGTGCTCAGACAAGTGTCATACCAGAAAATATTGCTAAAAACAGTAAATAAAGGCCAGTAAAGCAAAAATATTACTATGGAACAATACTACCAGAGGGTTCCGTAGTTTTAAGTTAAAGCTAAAATCGTTCCTTTGGAATTTGTTCAGGCTTGGAAGAAAAGGAGGTAATGGTGGGTTTAAAGATATGGTATGTTGTCAAGAGCTATGTAATTGTGACACAGGAATAGAAAAGCATAAATGAAGCACTGGGTAGCTGTAACCATCAGATGAATGTGGAAATAGGTAATAGCTAGTGAAATGCATGAAATCTGCCAAAGGATTCAGGGTAGAAAAGAGCCGTATCAATGGATCGAGACGTAATGGAGCTGCAGTGTGGATGCCTTCACACTGCAGGGAAATGCTCCATTTTAATGCCTCCTTAATAATGATGCTCCCTGCAATTGCATTTTCTGACAATCCCACCTCAAAACAAGCTGAACAGTCTGCTTCTCCCAGACACAAAAGCCTGGAAATGTCTCTGCTTACCACTGGTCATTGCTTCTTTAGACGTGGGTATTTCTGATTTCAGCACAAGAGACTGGTGCCGGATACTCTCATCCAAATAGTCTGGGAGAAAATGGAGCTGAGCTAGTTTTAATACCTTTCAAATACCACCTAATAATAGACTTCATCTGAGCTTCTTCAGAGAAGCCTTTCAAAGCATGAAATGCCATCAGCTTAAATTCTGAATAACAAAAAACCTGGGAAGTAAGCTCCCTAATTCAGGCAGAGTTATCTCGCAGGGTAGAAAAGCTCTGATCTTACATGAAACACCCTGCAAGCTGCACCAGAGTCATATTATAACAGGTGCACAGGACTCTTCAAGCCTCTGGCAGGAAGAAATGCATTTTGCATACGTGATAGCTGTGGGGAGCCCGAGGAGAGACTGTGGCTCAGCCTGTTGAGACACAGGCTTTTAGAAGAACCTGGAGCAATTACATCTGATCCTTTCTGGAAGGGGAGCCAGTGGGTGCAACCTGCAGTGATAACACCTGAAAATCAATTGGAAGGAGCCACCGGTAGCAGCTGCGAGGACAGAGATGACATTCCTTTTCAGAACTGTGAGAATAGGCACAGCTCCTAGACGGGAGCTGAAGGCGCATTATGAATTGGGCTGTGCTGCTGGGAGGCATTGTGCACAGCAAAGACACCCCAGGGCTGTGAGAAGACTGCAGATGGACTCAATTCTATTCACTTTGCAGCCTGAGCAATCTGAAGCTCAAGCATTCCGACTCAATTCCCAAAATCCACCCCCTAACTCTCCCTCAGTGTACTCCATCCCTCAGGCGACATTTGGCATGGTTCTATCTTTGCAGTGAACCATGGCAAAACCTTAAGCTTCAGCACTCTTAGGCTAAGAAATCATCAAAATCTATATCTGAACGTGTCCATATGGACCTGAAAGCTCTACACCATCCTGAAGCAATTTGGCCATAAGCCTGATGCAATATGCTGATTCAAAAAGCTAGTGTTGGAGAACAGAGATATGATAAGCAAAGCAGTAAATCGCTGAGCAACCTGACTGTTGGGGGGAGAAGGGGTTTAGGCCATGGGAATGGATATCCAGTGAGGCTGCGGAGGTGTGAGGAAGGAAAAGCAAGAGACAGCAAACGTGAGTGAGACAGAGAGAAAGTGAGGGTATGTGGATTATCAAAGCGACCGGGAACAGTGGGGGCACCACAGTGTGAGTGTGCCACAGAGCCCACAGAAAGCAGCTGAGGACACAAAAGCACTAAAAGAACCGCTCTTGCAATGAGATGTTTTCCTGCCCAAGCACATCAAAGGTGCCACAGATGAGGGGAGGGGAAGATAACACTTAAAATACTTCTGTCCAGACAGGGAGCTCCATCTGAAGTCCAAAATCTGAAGCCCAAAAAGGACAAAAAACCTTTGAAGGCTGTGCCAGGCAAGCCTCAAGTGAACTAGCAGCACTAACACCAGCAGTCTCTATAGCCTTCACGGTAACCCCACTACAGTCAGGGTTGCCTTTGTCCCCAAGTACACCAATTCCAGTGGTAGCCCTTGGATAAGGTCTGATGCCAAGCATCCTTTGGCAAGTGTTGGCACAAGCATCAGAGGCTCAAGATCCCGAGACTGAAGTCTTACAGCTGCAGGTTTACTTCATCTGTAAATCTGAAAGGATTTGTGATAAATCACTTCCCCTGCCAGCGCTGGTTCTGCTCTCAGGCCACTTTAATCTTGCAGAGTTATTCCTCGGTTGTGCCAGGGCATGGGGAGATTTCAGCATGTAAAAATTTGCTATGATTTTTCATCTGAATTACCCCGAGCTGCCAGCAAACAGAAACAGCGCCTTAGAGAGACGTGTTGTAAGAATTTGAACACAATGTAGGGTGTTTAATGTGTGGTGCCAACTCCTTGCAATAAATCAGAGCTCCTCAGCACGTGTTTCTCGGGAGGTATAAAATCACCTGAGAAAAAAAATGTTCTGGCCGTATGCCTACACTATGATCCTTTCCAAGGGAACATCACCACCCATGTGTAACACACATGGGATGAGATGCCGCTGGGCTCAGCCAACACTGACCCTGGAGAGGGCCCTCTGCAAAAAATAGTTATCACTTTCATAGTACCCATAAACAGGACAAGCTAAACCTATTAAATAGCATGAAAGGACTCACAGTGATTTTAGTGGTAGCCCACTGGATGCGTTTCACATCTGAGACCTCCTTCATTCCTGGACAAGTTGTCTCTCCTATAGCAGCACACTGGGAGAATGCAGGATGAGCAGCCCAGGGAAAGTAAGCTTCATTAACCATTTAATTTCTGTACCAGCACATACGTAGTTCATTGGTTATCTGGCTGCACAGATTCCTTCAACTACCTAAAAGTATAAAATGATCCCAATCTGAGATGTTCTTTGTCAAGACCAGCCTTTTGGCAGCTATATTGCTGGAATGAAGTGGGAGAATATGCCACTCCAGCAAGATCACTTCACTGTTTATAGATTCAGGAGACGGACAGAGGATGTCCTGATGCTGTATGCTATTCACACTCTTGCAAGTCACACCTTTTTAATTGTGCATTAGGACTATTCACATGAAAACTTACCCACCAGGATAAAAATACCCTACCAGCTCCCTTTCGTCACTACATCTTTATCTCCTGACCATATCCTCACTAAGTTTAGCTCTTGAGAAATATCGCTCAACTGAATGATATTATCTTCTGTGGCCAAGCAGGTGATTTAAAACAAAAACAGATGTGATTTAGCAAGATCTGGCTTTTGGGCTCTGTGGGAATGTGTCCTCTTGAGTCATAGCTCTCCTTCTGTTGAGTATTTTTAAAACCATGCATTCTTACAACCAGATCCAGTGTCACATTAGTGTCATCTAACAGCCTGGGTTTGGCACTGTGGCTCATCTGGTAGTCAGATTACTCTGTTAAGTATCCAAGAGTTTGGTTTTCCTTTTGATGCTTTTCTGCTGGCTAAGAAAAGAAGCATCTGTTGATTCCCAGCCTATTTAACCCCCCGGAACTATAAATGTCACTGCAAAAGGTTTTACAATTGATTGTTTTCTTAGTCCCTTCCTAATTTTGTATTAAGTACTATAAACGAGTTAAGAAGAGAAAGTTATTCTTTCTGTTAATGCCCTCCTTTGCAACTGAAGAAACTAGAATAGCTGAAGTTTCCTTTCAGTCTGCGACCATACCAAAGAGAAGTGTAAAATGTTAATTAAGTGGAAATAACCCTCTATTAGAAAGACTTGAGACTGAAAAGTAGCCTCAAGTGACCACACAAAGAAAAGGCAGATATCATTTGCCGGTGTGTTTTGTGACTGTCTTGCCCTCCAGCACTCAAAGGCCATCCCAGAACTTGCCATTCCTCCAACTACATCTCATGATCTTCACTGCTGCAGCAGCAGCACTGAGCACATCCAGGACATATACAGCAGGGCTGGCAAGACACTAGGGGTGCTTGCCAAGCCATTTCAGCACAGGCAAACGCCCTGCTGAGCAGCCTTTGTAGTGCATCACAGCATGAAATGGCCAATTTATCCTCCTGCCTATGCTGCAGCAAGGTGTGAAATCCCAAAGAGGAAAGGCAGCTTTCTCATTTGCCTTTGGGAGTTGGTGGAGAGCCAGAAGAGCAGCAGAGTGCTGTAAAATCCTTCCTTAGGAAGCCCAAGATGAAACAAGGTGCATCTCAGGCAAGACGATGACCATCAGCCATGAACAAAAGGCACAGCAGTGCCTCTAATCCTGCCCCCATGCATTTCTTCCTTCTAAGTACACTAGTTTTCTTAGCCTTCACAATTCATTCTCTGTGGAAAGACACTACAGTCCCTAAAGGAAATATTTTTGTGGATCTATGGAAGATAAGGACTCGCAGAGTAGCCAACCATTTATCTATTGTGGTTGGGAGTCTTGGGGAATTAGGAAGAGCAGGAGAGCAGCATGGAAGAGCTGCTTCTCCGTTCTTCACTCCCATGTTGGTCTCCAAAAGGCAGCAAAAAGGAGAAAATATAGCATGATTTTGAGATGCATGCTCTAGCCATAAAGAAAAGATTTCAGTCAATAAAGGAAATGGAAGTGGCATTTTGTAAGACTTAAGGCTCCAGTAGAGAAGTGGGTCTGAAACTTATTGTGGGTGTTTCAAGGGATGTTTGCAGAAATTATCATGGGAAAATCTTGCATGTGGTTGGAATTACACAGGGAATGGATTTCTACTGAAATAAAATCGGTCATGGGTGTGGTGGAAGCGCATTGTTGCAATAACCATGGCCAAGATTCAGGATTTGCTGCCCCTTTCACCACCACAGTTGCATGAAGTTGCCACAAAGAAGTCTTCTTTTATAGGGAAGTTGTGAGCAAAGAGCAAGTTTGACCTTTTCGGCAGCTTCCATGGAAGGTGGCACTGGGGAGGGTTACAGAGAGTTTATCCTTCGATTACAGTGGCTTTGCACTGCTATAACATGTGTTTCAGTGAAGTTATTCAGAGCTAGCCTTGTAACACAATCACACCCATTTTGAGTGGATAAATGCACAGTCTGATGCTATTTTAGGTAACAAGAAATGAGTTGGACTGCCTTAAATAACTCCTGCCCTGTAATTATGAGCTAAGGGTTGCTGCATACAATGTAAAGAAATCCTCTGCATGACCAGAATGGAAAATATGCCTTTGAACTGAGGTGGAGATGTTCCCATATTTCTTCAAGCATATGCCCTCTCAGGCACAACCTTGCATGCCATGTATGCATTTGCATCACTGCTGAGCACAGGGTAATGTGCTTCTCTGATCAGATATGAAGAATGAATCCATTATACATTCTCTGCCAGACAGCCAGATTGCAAGGGAAGCCTGATCACAGGATCTCTTGGCTCATAGTCCGTAAAAGCTGAAGCAGAGGGATGACGCTGTCGAATACAAGATGCCAAGTGAGAGCAGACCCGGCTTTATGTGACCTTCCCTGCCTGCACAGCACCAGCATGGCTCTGCAGGGCATCCCCATTGCCTCACGGAAGGCTCACCTAGGTGTCCACCACTCCAACACCCACCCAGCTATGGGATGGAAAAGAAAGGAGACATCCAAGAAAACCCAAATGACAAAACAGAAAAGAGGGAGCTATATTAGGTCCAGGAGAACAATATAACAGGGTGTTAATGAAAAAGGGATTTCAGCCATGTATTCCATCACCCACAAGTCTACTTGACGAACTGGAGTTCTTAATAATTAGTTATTAAGACACCGGTCAAAAAGTGTCAAAAATGAAAACATTTAGGAGCAAACTGTTTGAGGGACTTGTTGCAAATGGCATTTGATGACTTCTGATGTATAAACTGTGCTTTGGCAACAAGGCTAGGACACCAAACTTCAGCTAGGTATTCAATGACAGCATCTGCTTTTGAGGCAGCTGCTATAGTGAATTCACAACAGCAGCTTGATTCTCCTGCCTTGAAATCCCAGGGCAGGCCTAGGACTCACTAACAGTTTATTACTTATTGTTCTAAGCTTCATTAGCCTGAGCATTGCACAAGGCTGGCAAAGATACCACGGACTGGAACATCATAAAACTAGCATTAGTTTCCTACTCTGTCAGTGACCTGGCAATGGGTTTTCAATAAATAATTTAAACTTCCTGGCTTGTTTCTCTATACTGAAAGGAAAAGTATCTTTTTAATAAAATGGTTCCATATCTAGTAGTAAACACACTACCTAAAATAGGTTATTATCCTATCAAATAACCTGTCCTATTTACATGCTACAAATGTTATACTACAACCCCTATAAAACCATGAAAAGTTGGTCCATAAATATTATGAAACACATGAGCATTAAAAGACCAAACTTCCCTGGAATTGCTGCACTTTGTGTTAGTACAGGTTAAGAAAAGAGGTTTCAATATAAATCCTAGGAAAGAGTAACTGTGCATAGAGAGCAAGTCAAGCCTTCCACATGGTACGGCTGCAGGTTTTAGCTGTTAATGGTAACTGCATGTTGAATGTATGTGTTTTTCATTATTGACTAGTATGCTGTTAAACACAGGCAGACCCAAATGTACACATGTATTACATTACATCTGTACAAGGAAACTATTCCCACAGCAAGCACCACTTTCCAAATCCCCAGTAATGACTATTCAAAAGAGCAATTGCTTGGAGCTTACCCCACGTATCTTATGGGACACATATTAAAGTCTTGGATCAAATGTTCCTGCTCCTTCACTTGTGATTACAAAGCTCCTGAGAGCATTAGCAAGCACAGCCAAGCAGAACCTACAGCACTGCAATCCTATAACCAATTTACTGTGAATTAGACAGCCGTAAGGATAAATGCCTGTCCTGACTGGTCAAAAAGAGATAAAGTGATTTTAAATACAATAGCAATTAGCAACACTAACAAGTGTTTCCATGTGGGATATTACTAAGAACAGGAAAGCATTACATAGGGTAGAAAACAAGGACAGTGAAGCTCTGCAAACTCAGGGCAGTGTAAATAACCATGGTGGCAGTGAGATATAAACCAGAGCAGCTGAGTTCAAGAGTTAACATCACACGAAAGAGCAGAGGAACTAAGGCAGAGGAACGAGCTCTCATCTTTCCTTTAAACATTTTGATTTTGCTGCAGAGATGCTGCTGTTCAGCCCAGTTGATGTTGCCCAGAGAGGTGGTAGATGCCCCATCCCCGGAAGTGCTCAAGGCCAGGTTGGACATGGTTTGGAGCAATGTGGTCTAGTGGAAGGTGTCTTTGCCTGTGGCATGGGGTTGGACTAGATGACCTTTAAAGTCCATTCCACCCTCAACCATTCTATAATTCTATGAATCAAGTCACTGGGGAGACTGTATTTTCCAATAAGCTTATCTGTTCCTCCTCTTCTCCACTTATACTCAGCTATTTCAAGGTCAGGCCAGATGTGGAATGCAACTTGTGCCACCAGAAAATCTGCTATGGGGTATTTCTAAGCCCATCCTGGAACAAGAAATCTCTGAATCATGCGAGAAAAACTGATTCTCACAGAATCTTTAGGCAAAATTTGCACATAAGCTTAGATAAGTATGATAGCTTCAGCTCAGATTAAAGAGCCAGGTCCTTGGCTGCATCACCTGGCATCCTTCCACCGAAGTAAATGCAGTTCTGCTGATCTGGCTCCATATCTAGGGAGGGTTGCCAACAGCTAAACTGATGTGAAATATTGTTAGAAAGGATGGGGAAAGGTATTGCTAGACTAATGAAAAATGGCAAGTTCGGGGTTTCTCAACCTTGTACAATTCAGGGGGTAGCTCAAAAGGAATCATTGTGCATGTTTCTGTGACACATGGAAGATAAGCGACTTTTCAGGTCTTCTCCTGGCCAAAGTCCTCAGCCAGGACCAGGGGCACTGAACCCCAACCCATCTGACCCGGATGGGCTGCAGGCACCTCCCAGCCCGTCCTGCCTTACCGTCACTCTCACCCTCCAAAAGCATGAGTGAAACACAGAGCTTGCACACATGCATGAGAACACCAGCATCTTTGCTCATTTATAGAGCTACTTTAGCAGAGTGAAATAAACAGCATGAGCAAGCTTGCAAAGAACTATCAGTATTAGCATATAATCTCTCCATTCTAAAGTCAGCATGTTCGCATCAATGTGAAGTGCGTGTGCATGTGGAAAGAGCTCTTAGCTGTTCCCTGGTTTCTACAGGGCTGCGTGCCACCAAAGATTCCTATTCTGGCAACAAGGTAGGGTCCAGAGCAGTGCAGGCTGCTGGGTTTTACTGCCTTCTTAAACTCATCTGAAAATCCATCGCTATGAGCACTAGAAAATGCAGCAAAAAAGGCTTAAATTCTGGGCACCTAGAATATTCCCGCATCAACAAGGTTTTCTCCTGGGTTGTGGTTTCTAAAGGAATGAGCCATGGGTAAATTCCATGTAAAGGGACTAGAGGTCACTTGCATCCAGGCATCGAGGCTCATTCCTGGCAGCTATAGTTGGCTATTTCTCTACAGATCAGGAGTTAAGGGCTTGCACATCAGCACTGGGAAAATACACAGCAAAGAAATTCGGTAGAATGTTGTAATCTGAACTTCAGGCAAATGCAGCGGAGACTGAGCCTGATTTGAGACTGGGGACTTGGATATGTCCTTGCAAAGGGGACCAAAAAGTATTCATAAGGGTTTGTGTTGGAAGGGACCTTAAAGCTCATCCAGCTCCAACCTCTGCCATGGGCAGGGACACCTTCCACTAGAGCAGTTTGCTCCAAGACCCTGCGTCCAGCCTGGCCTTGAGCAACCACAGCTTCTCTGGGCACCCTGTGCCAGACCTCACAGGGAAGAGCTTCTGCCTAAGAGCTCATCTCAATCTCCCCTCTGGCAGGTTAAAGCCATTCCCCTTGTCCTGTTCCTACAGGCCCTTGTCCAAAGCCCCTCTCCAGGCTTCTACCTTAGGTAATTTATTCTGTGAGTAATCCCTAGTTTCAGGCCATAGAACCCTCTCCAGCACAGGCATTAATGGGAAAAGGGTAAGTTTCTTAACCAAAATACTTGTTTGTGCGCTTTTAGATGAAGTCTTAATTGTTTTTAAGCCAGAAGGTGCTATCCCATTGGTTTTCAGGTCTGCCATGCTTCTGAGCTTGAAGTCCATTGCTGACTGAGCTGGATTCAGGGAGAAGGAAGAAAAATCTATATTTGTCAAAAACCCTTCCTATCATCTCTTTTTAATTCTAGATGGTTTATCGTATTTCAACAATCATTTCTATTTGATAGCAACTTTCTTCACAGATGCCCATGCCCACATTGCAATTATATCTACACCTCACCCCTTTGACTCGATTACTGTTTCTGGTGGAATCTGCAGCAAATCAGACCCAGTCCTGACCAGTTCATGCTGCTCGCCTGATGAAATCAAGAAAAAACATAGCTCTTGTTTACTGAGGAAACAAAGCCGCTTCCATAAATAAGCAGGAGGCACAAAGGAGAAGCAAAGATGAAACAGCACTCCAAGGGAGGCATTTCAATCATTTTAGAAGGATTTCTGCGCAAAAAGACAACAGGAAGAGATTTCTTCTCTATAAAGAAAAGGCTTATATTTTTGGTACACTCAAACCCTTCAAATCCCACTGAAGGAAGAAATATTAAAGGCAACCTCAGCTTTAAAATGTGGTAAGGAGCCACCCTCCTTACCATGGGCATGGATTTGTTCCCAAGGGAATTATGTTTAAAAATAGGAGGAAAAGGAACAAAAATTGCAAGGGTAAAACCTTATTTCTTGGAACCACTCACAGCTCTGTTCCTGTACAACTCTGATGCTTGGCCATTCCTGAGCAATGCAGGGACACAAAGACTATGTTCACCATCACTGCTGGGTGACATCAGGGAAGAGCTTCTGCCTAAGAGCTCATCTCATTCTCCCCTCTGGCAGGTTAAAGCCATTCCCCTTGCCCTGTCCCTACAGGCCCTTGCCCATAGCCCCTCTCCAGCTTTCTTGTCAGCCCCCATCAAGGCACTGAAAGGCCACTATATGGTCTCCGCAGAGACCTCTCTGAACAACCCCAGCCCCCCATTTTAATCAGCCAAAATACAATTTCCCTAGCTGTGGAGTGAGCACTTAGGAGAACTGATTGAAATTAAAGCTGGCACAAGATGATGGAGATGCAAGTAACTTCCCCTGCTTATCTATAGCTCCCATTTTATCCCCCCTCTCATTAGCATCTCACACACCTTTGCCATCCGGAGCAGCATCCTGACAATAAACAGACCGCAGGCACCCGTTCTAGTCACATCCTTGCTGCATTTTGATCAATGAAGCACAGGAATGCTTTCATGTTTGCCTAAGATGACTACTGAGAAAAAAACCTGAAGGGCTGGATTTTCAATGCCCAGAGCAATTTGTCCAGAGACATTTACAAGTAAAATCACATCAACAGAGCAGTACACAAGAAAACTCTCAATTCATGCAACTAGAGCCCATAGGCATTAACCATGGTGTATGTCAGGGACTCAAGCACCTATCCAGGCTACAGAAATCAGCTCCTAGGCACCCAGTGGGTTTTTGTGATGAACTGCATCACAGCTCTGTAGTTAAGAAAGATGAAATTTCATCAATAGCGTTGTTGGAGGTCTCACTTTAATACCATTTCAAACGTTCCAATAAAATCCTCAGCCTTTTGGCAAGTTTTGCTCATAATACCATATCATTGATTAGTTTAAGCAAGCTACAAATGGCAAACTGTCTGACTCTGCTTGTTAATGCAGGCATCTTCTCTCATCTGCTGTCTCTTTAGACTAACAATGAATGCAGCATCCTTACTCTTGCCAAATGCACTTTAAGCTTATGTCAAAAAGCTTTATGTCAAAAATAGGCTTTTTTTGCAGGAGCAGAACTTGGTAGTTTGACAGAAGACAGAAAACAGTTGCAGCACACCTAGAAAAGATGCAGCTTCAAGCCAAAAATCAGATCTAACTTCTCTTTTCAAAGGTTTTGGAAGGAAAATTTTGGCTGAGCCATGGCACACACAGCAAGAGAAATGATTGTGAACCTCAGACTCTGAAATGAAGCTATCATGAATATGGCTCTCAAAAAAACAGTGCTTCATCATCCATATCCTGCTTGAGCAACTCCAGAGGAGGCCATGGGGATGCTGCGAGGGCTGGAGCAGCTCTGCTCTGGAGCCAGGCTGAGAGAGCTGGGCTGGGGCAGCCTGGAGAAGAGAAGGCTCCTGAAGGGGAGACCTTAGAGCAGCTCCAGTGCCTAAAGGGGCTGCAGGAAACCTGGAGAGGGGCTTTGGACAAGGGATGTAGGGACAGGACAGGAGAATGGCTTTAAGCTGCCAGAGGGGAGACTGAGATGAGCTCTTAGGCAGAAGCTCTTCCCTGTGAGGGTGCTGAGGCTCTGGCACAGGGTGCCCAGAGAAGCTGTGGCTGCCCCATCCCTGGCAGTGTTCCAGGCCAGGTTGGACACAGGGGCTTGGAGCAAGCTGCTCTAGTGGAAGGTGTCCCTGCCCATGGCAGGGATTGGGACTGGGTGAGCTTTAAGGTCCCTTCTACCCAAACCAGTCTGGGATTCTGTGATCCATCGCTGACATTTCCCAGCCTTCAAGAAAAAAAGGCTCCCTAATGACTCACCAAGGCCTAGGAGAGGATCCTGGGCTGTGTATGCAGCCTGTCTCCATTTCCTATACAGGGTCCATCCTCCCTAAAGATGTCAAGAAGAGGCCCAAAGGCAAAGGGAAGCAAGGGGAATGCCAAATCCTCAGACGGCTGTAGTGAAAGGCCACCACCTGCATTTACTGCCCTTAGCCAGATGTATCACAGCTGGTCCTATCCCTGCCTGGCTCCCCAGTGGCAGGGGGTTTATTACTCTTCCAGGCTCCATCCACTACCATTACTGCAATGAAATAAAATGTAATCACATTTACATCGGATTTTCCACCGTCTGTAAGAAACACTCAGACTTTAATTGCAGACATCAGCTCCCTCCCAGCCTTCCTACCCACCCTCCATCCCACAGCTGACTGGCACATCCTGCCCTTTGTCTAACAGCCTTTCACAAACAACTTCAAAGAAATCCTTCTTAAAAGCTCCTCCTGACCATCCTGCCCCAGGGGCACAGGGGGGCACTGCTCTCCCAGGGGGGCACAGGATAACAGCAATTCAAGGTTTGCTTCCTTTGTACTGCATTGCTGGTCATCTCACCACCATTAATCACCAGCTTGGGTACCACAAGGCACTGGACTAGCACAACAGCACAGATTGAGGATTTGGGGCTTCAATCAGCAGGGCTAATATTGTAGGAGGAATTATGTGAATTCCAGGGTAATCACAGGCCTTTCTTCAGATACTGAAAGCACTTACAGACTGTGTTACGAATGACTGCGCATAGTTAGGCTAATGGCTGGGAAAAATCCAACACCAGCTAAAGTCCCGAGTTAAGGATGGGGTAAAAGGTCTTGTCTACAAGCTTTGCTCTTGTCTACAAGCTCTGCGCTGTGAAGCATGACTTGGGTTGCACGCATACATTGCTTTGACTCTTCTTTCCCTCCTTGTGTATACCTTCTCATCAGGAAGGCCAGAGCAGGAGTATTTAAACCTCATTGCTTAAGAATCACTGTACTGCAATCAATCAGATTTGTGGCACTTCAGCATGTTTAACCCTTTATATATATGACATGTGGGATAAGAAATGCTTTGCTCACCCTTCCTGTTACCTGGGCCCCATACCCAGGCTCTCTGCAAGGTTCATCCCCATCAGAGAGGCTAAGGCTGGGGTTGCACAGAGGTAGTTCTGCTTCACAGTTTGTTTTCTCAGGTGACGAATGTGCTCTTTCATAAACAGCCTTGTAGATGTGCTGACCTTTTTATGTCCATGCTAATAGATCTGATGTTCACCAACCCCCTCACAAGACCAAGCAATAAAACCTTATGTTCTCAGGAAATGGTATCACTTGTGTGTCTCAATGAAAATGCTGTGGTTTGTTGTTTTACACTGCACTGGAAGTCCTGAGATCAAAGATTTAACACCAGGTCCCAGATTAGATCTAGCTTTGTAAGCAAGCCGTGTAATCTTTGTCTCTGATATGCAAACAAATTAAGTCAATTCGATAATATCAAGCTATTAAGAGGTTCAAGATACAAGCTGAGCACTTGCTAGATAACTGGAGACAGGCATCTTGGTAAAGCAACATTAAAAAGGTAAATAAAACCCAACTTTGGAATTAATTCAAACACAGATCAGAAAGTCACAGCGATTTTGTGTCAGTATTTCATCTCCAGACACATTACTTACGGAAAGTGTGGGAGCAAAGGAGAACCTGATGAGATTATTTTTCATATCAGCATCAAGTTCTATAGTTGCTGAACTATGAACATTTGTGGAAGGACAGTGCTCAACCCCATTGGATTCACCTTAGAGGAAAAGGTTTGAGACAAAGCTTATGAGGTGGTTTAGACAGCATGTGTCAGCTCTCCTTCTAACCTATTAACCTTTTGGAAGATACCTATAGAATGCCATGAGCTCAACAAGATACTTAGAACATATGATTTATTGTACCACAATGAAATGTAACCACCGATCAGTGATTAAGGAGAGAAAGGAAATCTCTGCCTCAGTTTCCCCATAAGCGAGTGAATAAAAGCTGCTTTGAGCTGTAAGTAGAATCTGCTTTTTCATTTTGGAATATTAAGACTGGCCATGGATAACAGCAAGATTATGTGACAGACTCATACAAACAACTAGTTGCAGCCCGCTGGTGCCAAGGATGTCTTCTTCTGAGCACCTCCCATCCAAAGCACAATCACAGCACAGCCAGAGCAGGGTCAAAGTAGCCCACAGAGCTGCTTCCCACATATCTACTTGTAAAGCTCTGACCCCAAAAGTGGGAACCCCCAGACAACACCACATCACTCAGGGCCTGGACAGCAAAACAAGCTTCAGAAAGGGACGCCCACCTGGGAAGACACCAAGTTAAAACCCGCTCCCACTCCTGATGTTATTGATGACTTTGCAGCCCCTCCAGGCAGGCAGCTTCCCAAAGCAACTGGCAGCTCTCCACTTTTAGGACCTTCTCTGTGCCCTCATCCTGGAGGCAGATTTGTGCTTCCCCACCCAGGCTGGTACTCAGCCTCAGGATGTGCCAGGCTTTCCTTGCATCTATTTAGCATCCCAGGGGCTTTGCCCAAGCAGCTGCAGGTACAAGGCTTAGTGCTTTAGGTGGCTTTTATACCCGCTCAAAGGGGACTTTTTCCAGGGCAGCCACAACAAATCAGGAGAGGTTTAGATGAAGTCTCTGGAATAAAAGACAGTGTTCAGACTACTGCAGCCGCACAAGCTGGCACACAGATGAGGCTGTAATCTATGGTGGTTTTAAAGACACAAATGAGCTTTCATTGTTTCAAAAGGGAGTCACGGAGAAGAGGGAGACTGTCACCACGATGTGGTAACCCATTGTGCTCCTAGCTTGCTTTATGCTAAACCCCCCAGAGCTCAGCTGATCATTTGCATTAAATCTGTACCTGCCTCTGCGATGGGACCCTGCTCAAAATAGAGCAGAAAAGCAGAGTTCATCCCAGGCCAGCAGCGACAGAATGCACAACTGTTCCCCCAGTTCAAGGCAGTGAGAGGCTGGGATGTTAGACTTCGAGGGCAAACAGAAGCTAAGTGCAAATGCTCCCCCTCCCAACACCAAGCACCACAGGAACCATGGAGTGCTGTTTTCTCTGGGAAGACTGCATGTAGACTATGTAGCAGTATGTCTTGCCTTTTTAATACAGCTCTTTATTGCCTGCAGTACTTATAAGCCTCAATTGCGCCTTCTGCACAGCTGGAGATAAAGCACATATTGGTGCACAAATACGTGTTGTGAGTGTCCCATGAGCAGCAGTCTGGTACTGCACACCACACCAGTGTCTCTGCCGCTATTTTGTGCCTCATGAGCTTTAGGAATATATCAGCGGCAGAACCAGGGCAGATAATTCATCAGACTGAGCTACACACACACACAGTGCAATACATTATGTGAAAGGCTACATCCCCCATTTAATGTCCATATCATCACTCGTCCAGAATTAATGTTCATGCCAACAGCATTAATTACCCCCGCTTTGATTTCTCACAGGGATAAGGCAGGCTTCAGAACACTGAACCCCCACAGTCCCTTATTACAGCACACTTCTCTTAAGCCCAGGAAAAACTGTGATAATCAATATTGACTGATTCCTGTGCTTAGTCCCACTGCTGCTTCTAAATCACAAAAAGCACTCCATCAGATAATGCATCCATTTCAGTTTACCAAAGAAGAGGGAGGTACACATAGGCTTCAGGACCTAGACATGCAAGAGCAAACCAATGACTCCTGAAATACTTGAGAGTAATTAAATGGCTAAAAGCACAATGCTAACAGGAGTGCTGACACACATTAGACTTTGCTGGCTGAGGAGCATGGATTAAACACCCTTCAGACAGCTGGACTCCTGCCTGCCCCACCATCCATGGCTGTAAACCAACTCCAAAGTGTGGTTGCAGAGGCACAGATGGGCTCCTGGAAGAGGCAGCAGATTAATTATTTTCACCTGTAATTAGCAAAGAGCAATGGGTTGAAAAGCCCTTTCTACTTGAGAGATGGCATAGAGCCCTCATTTCCCACCTCCCACAAAAGCGCACTAAAATACGCCGCAGAGATGCTCTGAGCTCATGTGTCAGGATGAATCCTTCAGGTGGCACAAGAGGGAGCCCACCAGGATTTCAGCCCTTCATGTGTCTGTTTAGCAGTGCTGTATATTAGCAATAAAAACTTGAGTATAAAGCAGAATTTCACTGCAGAAACGAAGGCGACCACAGGTGAGGGGGCAGGAATTAAGGCCAGCAGGACCCACTTCCATTTCTTTGTGTGCACCTCACCCCAGGTGTGACACCTCAAAAATAATATCCCCCGTCACGTACAAACTTCTGCATGCATTGCACTTAGAGTGACAGAATTCTTTCTATTGATTTCCATTAAAATCCCGCCCCAGAAACCTACCCAGCTTTGAAAATTATGGGAGAGCTTGATCTATATGGTTTGTAAAGGCTGTCAGGCTGCGTTGTAAGGCCAGTGTGGGGAAAAAAAGCAGGGAAAAAAACCCAACATTATCTCTGGAAGCCCTTTTTTTCCAGCAATGTTATCCCAAATCCTGCTATTATGTATAATCAGGATGGTGGTCAAATACACTGGAAAGAGGAGTTCAGATTTATAGCACTCAAGTACAAGATGGGCCCATGAAAAGGTATCAAATCATTCCTCAGAAAAATAAATGGACTTCCCCAACAGCCACACAAAACCGTACTTAAACTGTGTTTTATTAGCAAAATCTAAGATGGGCTGAAAAATAATGAAGCCAGCCCATTTTCCCTTGGCAGTTGCTCGTATATTTGATTGTAACTTGAGAAAGATAAACAGCACTGACTTCACAAGGCAGCAAGCATCTTCTCTGGTAGCCAATGAAGCTGCCTATTCTCAGTTGCTCTGCATCAATACATTTTCACTGAAGCCTGTGGAGCCCACCAGTCCACAGTGCTGGGATCTGCGCTTTCAAGGGCATAAAGTTGACACCATATAAATATTCTATGCTTTTCTTTCACTTTGTATCTCAGAATTGATTCCTTCTAGAGCACAGTTTCAGGGCTGGAGTATAACATCACTCAGCTCCAACTGGGCTGCTCTCTGTGGATAACACAGAGCATCCCTACACCCAGCAGTAAAGCCACTAAGAAAAGAACATGTCTTTCTTGCTCATGCCACTACAACCCTGTTTGTGATTTGCCCTCTTCCCTTGTCTAGTCCAAGAAAATAGCTGTACCAATTCTTTGCCCCGTTCTCTCACTGCAGGCTTGGTTTTGTTTTCAACAGGAATTGTTTGAATGGAAAGGTGTTGTAGTCAAAACGCTGAAGCACATAAACCCCTCCCTGGGTAATGGCATTTCTGGTTGGAAGAGAATACAAAACCCAGTGTGCAAAGGGAAAGCTGAATACCCAGTCGCACATCAGCTGTGAAAGCTGGCTGGAGATACAAGTCCAGCACCAAAAGAGAAAAAGACATTCGATGGCTGAGGCTGAGATGAAAATGCCTTTTTCCTACTCAGGGTCAGTGCTTTCAGTCTCCAACCTTGCCCCGGGGCAAAGGATGATCTGCAGTGAGCTGGCTGAGCTATAAACCATAGGAGACGGGGGGAGCCTGCCAGAGAAATAAGGCAGAGCAGCCGTGGTGCTGCCATGGAGCAGATGGAGTCACCAGGAGAGTGCTGTCTATTTTACATGCTTATTTTACACTTCCATGCAGTGCTGAAGAATTTGAGTCCAATTACTGCTTTTTAACCTGGCTAGTGAAGCATCCCTTGCCTGCCTGTTCCACAGCATCCAAGACCTCTATAAGCAGGGTATTGTGGACAGACCATGACTTTCTTATGCTACAAGGAGTCCTACTCACTTCAGAACTGGTATATACGCTTCTCCACCATTAAACCCATGCATAATCTGGGTTTGGCTGGAAATCTGGATTTGACACAAATACAGTTTCCATCTCTGAAAGAACAGGTAAATTCCTTGATATTTATAAATGATTGTTTCTGTATTTAAAGCCTGAAGCCTGAAATCCATTGTTTGTCAACTGATCAGCCCAGCTGGCTAAAACAAAAACAATAAATCACTATTTACAACATGAAGCAGAAGTTAGCTTAGCCTATAAAAAGGCAAGCTCCATAAATATCACCAAGATGTCAGCAGAATGACAACACTGCAAGAGAATTGAGTTATGCCTTTAATAGTTATCAAATAGATATCTAATCACATCCACAGATTCCAACAGCATTCTTCAACAGTAACCCTACACAGAGTGCTTGCTACACCTCTGGGCTCTTTCCTTTCTTCAAGCACTTGACTGACATTTGCCTTTTTAAAAGCAGGATTACCTGTTTGGGGAATACACCTTCTGTAAGAGCATTTCAAATCTCAAGTGACATCCTTAAGGGTACATTCTGCTTGATGGGTTCTTGGCTAAGTGCTTAAATTTCTGCATCACATATCCCTATTTAGCACTAAACCAGATTTTAAGAACTCTTGCTTTTAACATACTGAGTTATTCTCAAAGTGATGCTCATCAAAACATTTTAGTTTCAGGTTTCTTCTAGTCACCATATTCCTAAAGGATCATTCTGTGCGGCCATAACCCATTGAATTGCTTTCCTCCAATTCTTCTCATTTCCTCAGCCGATTTCTTCTAAACCCCCATGAATCCCCCACTCCAGTGTGGGCTAGCACATATGGTAAAACGGATTTAGTGCAGGTTGTGCAAGCCTTACTCACGTGCCATTTACAGAACATCTTACTGCACTGTCAGTACTTCAGCTCATTGTGACAAAGCTACTTTCAGAGACGTACAGAAATCACTACAGTATAAAAGAATGTGTTCTAACAGCTTCTTAGAAATGTTAAACTTAACTTTCACTTCATTAACAGGCTTACACCTTGAGGCTTTCACAAGGGACTCCGGCTTTGAGCTTCCTCCACAAGCTTTCGAAGAGGTGCCATGTACAAAGCCATCTGGATCTTCTATTCCCCTTGCTTTTCACTCCTATCCCTTCCCTTTTCTCTGAAATAGTTTCCTCTTTTCCCCTGGGAATTTCTTCCTGATCTTTCACAGGTTGCTGGCTTCTGGCATCTACTCTGGCTGTCTTCCTCTGCTTGGAAAGAAAACCTCCCTCCCAGGAAAGCCCTTGGCACAGAGAGACACCTCTCTTGCTGGTGCTCATAGGGCTTCTCAAGCACATCCCAAGAGAAGACACAGTGGCACAGTGCATCACAAGTCACTCATTCCTTGGCTTGCTCTTTCAAATGTCATTCCTTCCTCCTTATTGAGGGGAGAGTGCCAACTAAGCCTACAGCTGAAATGAGTTTCCTCCTACATCTTAAGTAATGATGGAAACTATACACATTCCATCAAACATCAAAGGTCATCCTGGCTTTAAAAATGCTACATCTTATCATAGAATCCTGGAACGGTTCAGGACGGAAAGGACCTCAAAATACATTCAGTTCCAACCTCCCTGCCAAGGGCAGAGACTAAACCTTCCTATTGTAACTGTGTACTTGAGAATACCATCCTAGTTAGCAAACTGCTGACACTATATATTATATTGCCTATAACCTTTAAGAGAATAGGTGCTTCATATACCATCTACAAAACATCTGCTAATGAAATGCAACACCAGAAAAACAGCACAACAAACTTTCAGCAGTCTCATCTGTTCCTCCACCCCAATAAGACCAAACCAAGAACATGCTACCCCAGATAATCACTGGTTGAGGATCACCACCACAGGGCTTCAAGCTAAGTTCTCGGCAGCATCAAATCAGTGCAAAGAACTAGGGAGAAACTGCAGAAGTCAAGACAGTCTTGTTGACATTGACCAATTCACTAACAGAGCTGCTGGCAGTGGAGGTCTCACATCCTTAACTACAAGAGTCTTCTGCAAGAATGCCTTGATAGCATTAGTTTATTCCCCTTCCCAGCTTGCCTCTGAGCATAGACATCAAGCAGCCAGAGAAAAGGAAAAAAGGAGTGCCATAAGTAAACCTACTGCTGAAGCAGAAATTTACTTTAATCCCATTCCCAAAGATGACTCACATTCTTTAACAGAACTTGAAAGTCAAGGTTCTACCCATTACAGTCTTCATCTTCACACAGCATTAGTCTCATAGCAATTTTCCATGTAAACAGGAAAGTTTTAATTACATAATGGGTACCTCTGCTGCTTTCATAAGAATTCCTTTAATCAGATGCAACGCTTAAAGAAAGCTGCCCCTTACTCAAAGACTGAACTATTGAACAATAAGACACTATTCCAAACAAATGAAGCAACATTTCAGTAAGTATTAACTTAGTGTCACAATCCACACCTCCAACACTTCACCAACCCAGGCCAGATTCAGAAAACATGAGCCAGTCTGGTGTTCTCTTTATAGCTTACCTATGTGTCCCTGAAGAACAAGCTCTACACACAGCTGGTCTTAGACAGTGGCATTCCATTATGGAACACCATCTATGCCACCAACCTTCCCACAACTAGGAAAAGTAAAAAGCATATACCATCATGACTGCTTCATTGGCTTATACATAGCTATGAGGTTAGAGCATGGTGGGAAATGGGGGTGGAGACTTCCTTAGAAAAGGTCCCACCATGTGCCTATGCTTTGTGAAGAGATAGGGGTGTTAATGGCTTTAAGAGGTTGGGGCTGTTCACCTTTCCTCTGCATTTTGTTTCTTTGATAGTGCCTTTTTTGCCTGCTTTCTTGTTTTGCTGGTTTGAATTCTGTTTCTTGTGTTAGGATGGGTGGAAAGAAACACCTTCTATTAGAATACAAGTATCTGCAATTGTATGAGTGGCTCTGTTTTGCTGCTCCTTACTGTGCCTGATACAGTGTAATGGGCAGAGGAACCTCTATATAGTATGTAACTGCTTATTCACTTCAGTGTTTTAATTTGTCTTTCCTATGTATTTTTTTCCACAAATGCATAGAGCTATTCCTGGTTTTTCCCATGTTTTTCAGCCATACTAAATAGTGACTGAATTCCTGGTTTAAGCTTAATCAGATACAAAAGTCTCATCCTCCAAAATTTTGTTCCCTATAATTCTTACCTCAGAAAAAGCGATCCTTTGGGAGATTTCATGCAAAGCTGCTCCATCACCCCCTGCAGCTGCATTTTAGTTTAAGCTAATCAATGTCTACCCTTATCTGCTACTTTGCTTGTCTGTGTATCAGCTAAGTACCCATGAAATGGGACCAGGTGCTGCATACTGGGGTCCTTAAAAAGCCATTGATAAACTCATTTAGGAAAAGTTTTGTGAAACAAAGAAGGTGCAGGGTGTAAGTTAATGGGCTGTAACAGGCTAAAGAATAGCTAAGGAACAGGATATGGCAGAGAATTGCATCTTCTGAAAGCTGGCAGAGCTATTCCAGCCTGCTGAAGCTACAAGTTGACACCATGTGCAACCACAAGAGGAAGGTAGCATCAATATTTGTGAAGGATATTAAGTGAGGTAAGCTGCCTTTAGTAAAATTAGGGGGGGGGGGGGGCAAGTAGACCACTAACAAAATGAAATACATTGAGGTCAAGATAACCCACTTTATTTGTGCAGATATTTGGTGCATGTTACTGGGAGTTCTGCTGTACAAAACATGCATGCTGCATTGCTGTAGGCAGCTGAATGAGACTCCTTAGTGCCTGGCAGCATTAATAGCAGAAACAAAGGGGTGTCATACCTTCAAATGCAATCTAATTTAGCCTGACATGGTGTGTTGTTTACCTCTGACTTTCCCAAGTCCAAAATCCTATTAAAGACATGAAGAGGCTTTGACTCATTATGATGAGCAGCAGACCAGCTTAAGCTGTTTTGCTTGAGCAAGTTGATAAATGACTGTTGTCATGAAAGGTGGAGAAGAGAGCAACTGGGCAGCAGTGCCAGGCTACTGGGGAAGGAGAGTCTTACCTTTCAGTATTGTGGGCTAATATCTCCTGGAGGAAAGGATGGGATTTACCTATGCTGGATGTGCCAGTGGTGGGAGAATGCTTCCCTTCCTGATGCCTGAGATTTCCCAGGGCTTTGCTAGTGGTGGCATGCATGTGCCCCGACACAGGAACATCAGAAACACCTTGGGAACAGTGAATTAAAATGAGACAATAGCTGGTTGTTTTTGTCAGATATGAACTTCTTTGTCCCTGCAGGCCTCTACCAAATCCCAGATAGGTTTTAGACTCCTCTGTTTTGGGTGCTGAGCCTGGTCCTACCCTGACCTTGCACTGCAGGTATCCAGGTGGGAGGAATGGGAGGGATCACACAGCTGATAAAAATAACCCATTGGGAACATTGGAAGGGATTCTGGTCTGCTTAGTCAAGGAAAGACTGAGGGGAGGTATACTTGCAAATGTGTAAGAGCTAATAGTAAAGAGGGTGCATTTCAGATAGCAAGGTTAAGAAATGTCAGGATTCAACAGTGCTTATTGGGGGCACCTGCTAATCAGGTGGGGTTTCCTGGGTTTTTTCCACCAGGTCTGTTTTTAATTCATGCAACATAAACCAGCTTGTTAATGACACACATGAAACTATTTCAGTAGCTGGTTCCTACCTGTGCTGTCTATAAGAAAGTATTCTCTTGGCTTTCAAAGGCACTTAGCTGTAAAAACTTCAGATGACAGAACGTTTTAAAGCACAGTGTAGGAACCGAGAGAAGATTCTTGATGCTCACTTCTCTGTGCTTCATGAAAACCAGGGCTATAATAAGAATTTGACACCTTTTAAATGCAACGGTTCACTTCTGAAAGCTTCAAAACTCTGCTTTTGCTCCAACCTTTTTGCGGGTGTAGGCTGTGACTTGTAGTTTCAATCACAACTAAGCATCTAAAAAGACCCCCTAGGTATAATATTGTACAGTCAACACGGCATGGTTTTCATGGCTTTGTAAGCGCATCAGAACACTAAATTACTGCTGACTTGCGCTGTATATGCAGATCGCTTTACTTCTCTGGACAGCCGTCAAATACAGATGAAATAGCCGATCATTTCAGTGTTGTGTAGAATCAGAACTTCAGTAATCAAGATGAATAAAGAGTTTTACTTATGAAAGACAATTCCTGAGGCACAGAACTACTTTAGAGATTGGAATCACAGAAAACACCTTTTCCAATGTGCACTCAAAGGAAATAGAGCTATTCCCAGCAGTTTCCTGCAGCACTCATGGCTATGACCTTACATTTACAACGTTATCCTACTGTCTGCAAAAGGTTTACTTGTGTTAATTAACAATGCAAAATGATAAAGTATCAGCAGATTAATCTTCACTCCTGGTGGCTGAAGAGCACTGCGGCCTGTAGTCTAGCACCCATAAGTAAAAGCAGTCTTTCAGTCCTGTTCATAGCTGTAGCATGAGCTTCAATGTGAATAGGCTCAGAATATAAGGGAGTGCGTAAATCTCTGCTTTTCATTTTGTTGCTGCACCAGAGAAATCTGTGAAATGTTTCATTTAAAAAGCAAGTGTCCGTATACTTATATTTAATTATTATTATTTATTTCATTAGGAAGAAAATAAACTGGTCTGTATGGTGTGATGTTGGTAGCTTGAGAAAGTTCTCCTATTGCTTAATGAGAACTTTAAGAACACTGTTCAAAGGGGGCAGCTGAAGAGACAAATGCGTTTAATGTTTTCCTGGTGATTATGTTTGCACTGAATCCGTGGCTGACTTAGAAGGATCAACCTGGTGCAGGTATCACAGCTCAGCTGATTTAATGTAGAGCACTTACGAAGCTTTAAAACAATTAGAATAATGATATAATTGAGGCCTTCATGCTGTCTGGATGACTTGTTGCTAGACAACACCACCTCTCTATATCACAGGTGGCTTTGGCTGCCCAAAGGTCTCATTTGGTAAATGAGGGAGAGGAGTGGGGTAGGTTTCCTGCCCTCCTTATTGACCTGGCCATATCTTTGTGGGATGTCACATTAATCTGGGGAAGCGCCAGTTTCTGGGAACCTCAGCTCTGCACCAGCAATGACACCATTTAGCTGCTCATTCATCCGCAGTGTAGTTGTGAGATTTTCTGTTCCTTATTTCAGTGGGTTAATGAGGGTGGGTAACACATGGTCTCTATAAGCTGCGCCAGTAATTTCTCTGTGCATGTAATTTCTTCTTGCCTTCTTGATCATGTGCTGAAATGAATCATTAATTTTCACTCGCAGCTGCCTCAACAAGTTAACAACATCATGCATATTCTAAATAGCAAATTTATTTTCAATACCAGGCTCTGAATACCAATTTTTCATTAGTATAATTCATAAAATTCTACTGTACTTGTCAACAGAGAAATATATTTCTTAAATCATGCAGAAGTGCCCTCTTTAATTTACATTCTAGTGGGAAAGGTTTAAAATGTAAATGCACGAAACATCTATATTTGCACGAAATAAGAGGTTAAAAATGAAGGGATGAAGTGTAATCCCCAAATCAATGAGGGATCTGATCTGAGGTCGTTGCAACAGACTCTTCTATGACAGAAACGCTTTTCTCTACTACTTTCTGGAAGATAGGAATGGGTTTTTCTGCTGTGGCTCATAAAACACAACTTTATATTGTCAGGCTTGGCTAGAGTTTGTCTTGACGTGGATTTCCTTACTCTAAGGAAATCATACAGTTTAATCGCGTCTAGATGATAGCTTTTACTCCAAGATAGCTCAGTAACAGCATCTAAAGCCAGCTCAGTTCACAATTATTACATTGTTCGTTTTACGACAGGGGCGCAACCAGATGTGCTCTACTACTGCGTAGGGCAGCCCTCCCCAAAACCATTTGCTTTCCAGTCGTTTTCCCTCTGCCAACAAGCTGCCTTTGCTTTCTGTTTTGATTTTCTTTGATTATTTGTGTTATCCAAATGAATGTTTGAACACTATTCTCACCAGGTTTTGCATGAAAATATGAGTGGAAATCCTTTTGCTTATACATGGCTGATTTCCCAGCCCAAGCCTCCTGGCAATCACAGTTCTGTTCTTGCCTTGCCTCCCAGAGGAGGTGTTTCTTTTCCACCAACAGCCATAAACACCAGTGGGATGAAGAGTTCCAACTCTTCCCATTTATTACAATAAACGTTTTCAGCATCAGTGTGATAGTCTTGCTGGATCTGTTCTGTTATCCCAAAGGATAATGGGGAATGTGAAATCCAGAGGAATTAGTATTAGATGATTTTGTGAAGTTTTCTCTGTAACACGAGTTCTCTGAGGCTCTTCCAATTTTTCAGCATATTCCAAAGGGAGAATAGATGATCTACCAAAACATGAGCAATAAATGAACTGCTTCTGACACAAATCAGGAAAAGTTAGATCCAAGGAGCTCTACAAGCATTTGCTTATGGTACATCCTACTGATTTTGGTGTTAAATGGTGGTGGCGGAAAATAGCCTATGGAGAGTACTTGCAGAGTAGAATGGAGTCTTGAGTTTGAGTGATATGAGGAGAAATGATTTCTTAATGGCCACAAGATCCTTTGTGTGAAATGTCCTTTAGAAAGCAAGTCCTGCTGTTGTTTAGCTACTTAAGCTTTTAAGGTCTGTTCTGGAGTTGGCTTCTTTCCTTAACAGGTTTCTTTACATGTTTGGTGTCTTTTTTGGGCTGGTCTTGAATTACCTCCAGGCTGAGAGCTATATGAAAGCTTTAAATCTTTCCAAAAGTAAAACTTCAGCACAGCCTCCCAAATGTATTGGTAGGAATAAGGAAAACGGGTTTGAGATAGAGATAAGTTCATAGAAAAGAAATTATAGGTATAGAGTAATACCAGACTGGTTCGGGTTGGAAGGGACATTAAAGCCTATCCAGTTTCAACCCCTGCCATGGGCAGGAACACCTGCCACTAGAGCAGCTTGCTCCAAGCCCCTGTGTCCAACCTGGCCTTGAACAGTGCCAGGGATGGGGCAGCCACAGCTTCTCTGGGCACCCTGTGCCAGCACCTCAGCACCCTCACAGGGAAGAGCTTCTGCCTAAGAGCTCCTCTCAGTCTCCCCTCTGGCAGGTTAAAGCCATTCCCCTTGTCCTGTCCCTACAGGCCCTTGTCCAAAGCCCCTCTCCAGGTTTCTTGTCAGCTCTTTTTGGTATTGGAAGGCAATACTTGTTGCTCTGATAAATCCGTGTGTCTGAGCTGTTGATAAATTCCTCATGTATTTGTTTATAATGAGTGCTGGTATTATAATTCCATTGTACTAATCTCCTGCTTCAGGGCTTCTCTTGGTTATTTACATGGGGCAAGATCAACTTTCCTCCACTTGACCACTGTTTTGAGAGGATGAGGGAGGAGGGAGAAGCTTTCCTTCCTCTGAGACTCTAAAAAAGCCAAAAGAAGAGACATGAGATATGCTGCTGCTGCTTGAGTCTCCAGGTGGCTGGTTGATGTTTGGCCAGGGCTTGAATTGCTCATCAGATTGCACATCATCATCTCAGTGCCTTTTCTGTCTCTGAGCTTTGCATGGTCACTGAGTTCAGCTGCAGGGAAGCTGTGCATCCAACAACCCTTGAAGGTTTAATAAATGCTTGGTCTGCTTTGTGTTAGCATCCCCTGTGTGCATGTATTATAATTGTTGAGCTTTACAAGATCTTGGCACTCACCAGAGACCAAGCTCTCTGTCAGTAATTCTTCAACGAAGCATAAAAATGTCTGTTTAAAGATCTATTATAAACTAGGCTGCATTTTCGTCCATTTTCACTTTACTGGCCAACAGTGTGTAATAATACTTCAAGATGAAAGATGTCAACTTTACAGATACAAACAAGTTGGAGCAATAACTGCATTAGTCAAGCACTTTGAGGTGCATAAGGGCTTTTTCTTAATGCAAAAACTACAGAGAGAAGGATTCTCCACTTGATTTGGGGCCATCGTAAGCAAAACATTTCAATGGAGGCTAAAACTCTTCAGCAGAAGTGGTTTGCTCTATACTGTGGGGAAGGATAAATGATAAAAATTAGGTGTTTGCATTGAGGCAGAGGAAATGCAATGAAATTCTGTTGAATAAAGAGGTAGAAATTACGCAGGGTATAAAAGCCTCAGCTACAAAGCCAATTTCTAGGAGACTTGGAGACTGTGGATGTCATTAAATCTACTATAGCAGCATAAAAAGGCAAACATTGGTGTGCAAAAACCATGAGATGCAAAAAGTCTCAAGGAGCAACAAAGAGGTAGATAATGGAGAAGGGCTTGAATGGTTAGTGAATACAATTAAAGATGCCAAAGAAATTACACAGAAAGTAGTGATATAGATTATAATATGATTTTACCAGATGATGAGCAATAGGAAGTGTTTCCAGTATGAGAAAAGTGTCAGTGAAGGAGACATGGGCTTTTTAAGGCAAAGACAGTAATTTTTAGACAATAGATTCAGCCTCTGCATGAAAACTAAGTTCTTTGCTTCAGTGTTCATAAAGGATATGGAACAGATGCCAAGAGCAGATGTACAGTTTCCAAAAGAAAAAGAGAGAAACATTGCAGAAAATCATTGCTGTAACAGCTGATCAAGAAATAAAATCTCAGCAGTGGGGTAGAAAGCCAAAATTATACAAAGATCCATCTCGCTGTTCAGAGGAAATCCAAAGAGGAAATATGTTAAAAAAGGGACGCAGGGGTAAACTAAAAGGATATTAAATATGGATATTAAACTCAATGCCCCAGAGCCTTATCTTTCAAACCGGAGAGAATGTAACTCTATGATTATGTGTTTTTCTTATGAAGGGCTTGAGGTGTTATGGTAACACAAACATCAGTTTAAAAAAGGACAAAAATAAGAATTTGGTTTTATTTCCTCGGAAATACTCATGTTGTGGTTCAGAACTCTCTGGATGGTGTCTTACCTGTACTGCACTAGATGTGGATCAAATACATCATAAAATAATTGTGTTTTCCATTTCAGCACGTTCCAGCTATTCAGCATTATGTTTTCAAGATGAAGAAGGACATTTTTTCCTTGCATCCTCATGCTTCATAGGATTTATAGCAATAAATATGAGCTCGTAGCTGAGGGGAATTCTGATTTGTAAAGTGACCATCACAAAAGTAAAGCAACACAAACTAAAATAAAACGAGGTTTGGGGTTGTTTCCAGGGGCAGGATCCTATTACTGGCGATGAAAGGAAGGAAGCAGAGTAAATCAGAACAAAGTTATTCTTGCAGCTAGAAAGCTGTACAAAACCATATAGATTAGATGGGGATGGTTTTAACACTTCGATTTGGAGCACCAGTGAGTTAAAAAGAGAACTGACGCAAAGTTGTCAGAAAGCGCTCAAGCTAACAAGACTGTGCTTCAGTAATACTTCGCCTAGCTGGGGTTGAATTTCTTTGGAAAGCAGTCAAAATACTTCAAGAAGTTAAAGCAAATTTATGCATTTATCAGGAGAAGAATAAGGTGCATTGTGACATTCAGAAGGGAGGGAAAATGGCAGCAGGTAAGATGCTTTCTGAAGTACTTTAATACATTAAATTTATCTTCCAAAACAATGTCAAAGGTGAGAACAAGAGTATGGAGAAAGTGTTGTGCCCTTGTTCTCAGATGACATCTCTGAAGGCAATGGGTTACACAGGTTGGAGAGCAGGGTTTGACTGGTAGAGGAGTCTGAATACATGTTTATCACTGTTTCCCCAGTGATAACTTTGCAGTCAGTAAAACATTGCACCCATGTGCTGCAGCTCTGCACCCTTCCTATCTGGTATGACTGAAATTACTGGCAGCTCTATTTGTATATTTATATGGTAGAGGTTAAACTTTCTGTATTAATAGGACAAGGGGTAATGGGTTCAAACTTAAACAGGGGAAGTTTAGATTGGATATAAGGAAGAAATTCTTTACTGGAAGGGTGGTGAGGCACTGGAATGGGTTGCCCAAGGAAGCTGTGAATGCTGCATCCCTGGCAGTGTCCAAGGCCAGGTTGGACAGAGCCTTGCGTGGCATGGTTTAGTGTGAGGTTTCCCTGCCCATGGCAGGGGGGTTGGAACTGGATGATCTTAAGGTCCTTTCCAATGCTAACTATTCTATCATTCTATGATACTTGCAAAGAAAGCAGCCTCAGAAGGATTCAGAAGAGGTTGGACACTTGCACTGGCTACTGACATTTTGGGTCATGTTCCCAAGTGGGCATTTTGTAGACTCATGCAATGGTTTGAGTTGGAAGGGACCTTAAAGCTCATCCAGTTCCAACCCCCTGCCATGGGCAGGGACACCTTCCACTAGAGCAGCTTGCTCCAAGCCCCATCCAAGCTGCTCTTGAACACTGCCAGGGATGGGGCAGCCACAGCTTCTCTGGGCACCCTGTGCCAACGCTTCACTAAGAAACAAAGATTCCCAAGAAACAAAGAGTGGAGATGTTCTTCCAAACCTCAGCCAATTTCAAAGACTGAGAAGTAGAAACCACTTACTACAGATGAGTATTCAGCCACAGAAAGGATAACATCATGGACACTTTTGTAAATAAGTTTTGAAAGAGCAATGAGAGGGAGTAAAAATAAGACTTAAGAGGGAGGGAGAGCACCATCAAAGTAGGTACTATGTGGGAGGAAGTCGTGTTGACTTTTTGCTCCAAGTGCAATAACTCCCTATCATTTCCTGCACTTTATTAATAACTGCTCTTCTGTTCAAAAATATTATAATCCCTTTTGTAGCCAGAGTGACTCATCAGCTCCTTTTTCATTGTTGAAGACGAAGTCTTCCAGCCTCTCAGCCACCAGAACCATGTCCCCAGGGAGTAGCATGGTGCGAAACCAACAGTATGTCCTACTTTGTTCCCACAGGTCCACCAGTCTAATTATTCTCACCAATTTTAAGAGACAGGCAAACATCTAGGGTTATGAAAAAAAGAACTCGGCAACACCATACTCGCTGATATGAGACATGAATCTATCAGGAGCAAGAGGCTCCTGCTGCATCACATGAAGATGTGGTGCTACATTATAGCACTAGAATCACAGTTTTGCCTGTTCTTGCTCTCATTGTTCTTGAACAAATAGTCTTGGAGAGACTTCATGCTTTCTCCAGCAGACCAGTGAGTAGGCTGTGCAAAGAGCTCCATGGAGGGTCTTTTTAGCAGGACCTCTTGCAATAGGATGAGGGGCAATGGTTTTAAACTAAAACAGGGGAGATTCAGGCTAGATGTGAGGAAGAAATTCTTTACAATAAGGGTGGTAAAACGCTGGTACAGGTTGCCCAGAGAGGTGGTGGATGCACCATCACAGGCCGGGCTGGATGTGGTTCTAGGCAACCTGATCTAGTTGAAGATGTCCCTGATTGTTGCAGGGGCTTGGACTGGATGAGCTTTGCAGGTCCCTTCCAACACAAACTCTTCTATGTCTCTGATATTTCCCAGAAGCAGGTATCACGCCACGGGTAGGTGCTTTTACCTCTGGGCAGCATCTTGACCTGCCAGCCAGAAGAAGGGTTTAGCGCAAGCATGGCCTATTTCTGTCTGCAAGCCAAACAGACCAAAGCATTGCTTCCTACTGTGGGTCAAGAGAATGATGAGGGACCAACACACTGTGTTTGGAGCATGGAAGTATGCTTGGGATGGAGGGACCCCACCATGCTTGGTTAGAGAAGAGTTCACAACACATTTTTTCACTCTCAGTAGCTGGCACACCACTGGTTTTACCTCCTGTGAGGGGCATAAAGCCAAGTGATAGGCTTTTCTGCTGCATCCTTACCCTGTCAGTGGAGAGTGCTTGATCCCTGCCCCGAGCCAAAAGCCTATAGTCAGTAGGGGAAAGATGCTTACAAATGGTTCTTCCCAGCAATGGAAAATGTTGCCTTCCTAGAACCTTGAGTTCCTTTATTTCTGTTCTCTTCGTTATCCCTTATCCCACCGCAGGAAAGTGATGCAAAGTTGTTTTCCACATGCTGTTGCTACAGATAATGGTGTAAGACTACCAGATTTTCTCCTGCTGTGAGGTCTTTCAGTCAAGGCTAATGGAAAACACAAATATCATCAAGTCAAAAGGTGGGGTAAGGACATTGTTGTAACTGCTGACCTTCAGGCAGAGAGGCTGGTTAAGTGTAAAAGGGTCAATTTATCATGCTAGTTTAATTTTTAAGTCATGTTTTAATTTGAAAGTAATCCTTTTTATACCACTGACATTATTTTTCCACTTGTTGTCTATGCCAGTGCTGCAAGTAGAGCAAATTAGGCTTCAGGGATGATGGCACACCAGGCTTTTTATATTTGAAGTCTATGAGAAAGGAAAATGTGGTGGAATCTCCATTTTTTGAGGTCTCTGTTTCAATGCATCAAGACAATAACTCCCTGAGAGATAGGCTATCCTTCAAGTGGCTTTTATGAGCTGAAGACAGAATTATTGACTTGGCTTCTTTAGACTGGGTTCCGCAGGAGATCAAAGAAGGTGTTTGTAATCGTCTTCTAGGAACCTGACCAATGCCAATGTCACAAATTCCACATTAATAACCATTGTTTACCACCCAAGAAGGCACAGAGATGGTAAAAAAGTGACATACAGAGAAAAGGGAAATAATAATGGGGAAAATGACTGCTTTCCGAGCACAAAATTTGTTTGAGAGTAACTGCAAAGAATACTATGCACAGTTTAATCCACACCAGATCTCCTGGTGAGCATATAAGCATATTCACGTTATTAATGTTTCCACTCAGAAGAAAATTACCATTGCACTACATAGAAACTTGTCGATAGAGAGGTGGAGATGATGGAAACTGAGGTCCTACCAGGGTAAAGACTGAGTCTCACCACGAGCAATGTGAGCCAAGCCCATGTACAACCCTGCAAGGTGATGTTTGAAGACGCTAATAGCTTGCTTTCCTCAGGTCAGTTATTTGATTGTGCATAGCTCAGAGGAAGAAGGAACTGAAGCTACCTGTGTTCCCATCACCCACAAACAAAGCAGTGTGTAAGCTTCTTCAGGGTATCAAACAGCTTGTTTTATTTCAAATTTGAACATTCCTTCTATTCAAATCTAAATACAATGGACTTTATCTTCCATGGGTTCATGGGGCCCTTGAATGTCAGATCTGTAACCCTGTGGAACAGATCCTCATCACTGTCTATTGTTCTCCACCAAATGAAGACCTTCCATAGAAGCTACATTAATAGCCCATTCATAATAGTATAAAAACATATTGTACCAAGACAATAGCCCTGCAAGGCCAGCAACATCCCCGGTGAAGTTAGCAGAGTTAAACATGCAAAGAATTTCCCTCTCTCCTCAGGCTCCAGTGCAGAATCCCAATAACCCTCATCTCTCTCATCTCCATTTCCGCCACTGCTTCATAAAGACTGGGAAATAAAGATCAAGAGCAAAGACTTTAACTACCTGGAGAGCTCCTGTGTTCATGGTGTAAAATGTGCTGTGACAGTGTACAGTAAGATAGAGTCCATTATCTAGTTCTCTTTAAGATGACTTCTCAAAAGAAGTTCCTTTGTCTTTGTTTATGGCAGCAGCAGGAAAGTACTGAGGGGTTAATGAATTTAAGCCAAGAGTGGGTCTCCTCCTAGTATTCCATGCATGGAAACTAACATCCACATATGCTTGGCTTTCCCTCTTCTGTATGTACTACTTGTAATCTGCTTTGCTTAAAAATTTAGGAGACATTAAATTGTTCATCAGAAGATGCCCCATCCCTGGCAGTGTTCAAGGCCAGGTTGGACATGGCTTGGAGCAAGCTGCTCTAGTGGAAGGTGTCCCTGCCTGAGGCAGGGGTTGGAACTGGATGAGCTTTAAGGTCCCTTCCAACACAAACCATTCTGGGATTCTATGATAAGATGCATTTTCAGATGTATATTCAGATGTACTTATAAGTTGTATTTTCAGCCTGCATTTGGTCATAACATGAATTTCCTTCGGTCCTTACTTGAAAAGAATTAGATTTGGAAATGTAATGGGCATGTGGATCTAGTTCACAGTTTTATTTATGTATGTCTAGGTCATTTACCTCTTTCTTGAACACATAATGTACCTTTTATCATGGCACGATGCATTTGAGTCACATCGCTGAGCCCATCACAGCAGCCCACAGTGGTGACTTACTGGCAGGCCTCTTCTTAAGGTCAACATCAGCCTTGCCTTTACACAAAGCAGAAATGCTCTTTCTACCTGATTAGGCACCACTGTAAGTGAGCAGTGAGAGGCCAAGGATTCTCAAGTTAAAAGGCTGATTAGTCTGCCTTAAAATAAACTTAAATTGAACCTAGGGTGAATGATCCAGAAAATAACAAAGTGCAGTTAATGAGGGTGGAAATGGAACAAACTGTGCTCTGCCTTTTTGGCTTAATTTTATAAGTTACTGAAAAGCGATAAGCACTATGCATGACATTGCTGAAGAGATGAGTGGATGAGCCTCTTCTCTTTGGCCAGATGCTCTTATTGTTTATACTAAGATAAACAAGAGTCTTCCTTGGTGTGGATCCAAGGAGCTGAGGCCTGTCTCATGTCACATAAGCCCAAGTATGACCCTTGAAAAGCCCAGACTCTTTTTGCAGTCCTTCACATCACAACCAGAACATTTTGACCTCTTTGCTTAACCCTAAGTTAAATTTGCCTTTGGCATTTCTGGGCTGGAGGGTCAATTTACAAAGCCTTTGGAGCTGCTCTGTTCCCACCATTATAAAGTTCAAAGAATGTCAACTCACAGCGGCACCACGGATCTCTGCTCCGACTGTCTGCCCATCACTGTACATGTACTCTGTACATCGGCTTTGTTAAGTACATTACTCACATGGTTTTACTTGTGGTAGCTTCTTAGGCTCAAAGTATGCTGAGGATGGAAGAGAACACACAGGGAGATTTATAGAATTCTCTGGGAGAGACCTGCCATTGAAAAGCATCATCAAATGAAAGTAGGAGGCATTGAAATGTGTTGCTGTAATAGGAATGCAATGAAAACTGTGATATCAGCACAGGATGCTGGTGAAATTACCCAGTTATTTCAATAGCTGTAGATTTCTCTGGTGTCCTGTAACCCCATATTCTGGGGAAAAAAAATAGCTTGAAAGAAATAAAGGTGCTGCACTAGCAATGCTTGTGATTTGATAAAACTCAGTCTTTCCTGCATCAATATCCCTTAACTATGCAGCTAGGGACAACACATTAATTTCCAAGTCTAAACCGAAATGGGGTAGAAAGTTCTGTCCTGTTTTTAATCCTAAGATTCTTTTCTGTAGATGCTGTATTTTGTGCTTACTGCCCTCGAGGGTTTGCTGTTTCGGTAAGAACATGCTTGATCGTACCCTCTGAGGTTCACCGAGGGCTGGGCTGTCCCTTTACAAGTACACAGCTGTATAACACCCTAGGCAGGGCCAGAACTAGGATCTGACTCCTGATTTGATTGGCTTCTTGATATTCCAGATAGGAATTACCCTGAGCCAGCTCCTTTGCCTTGATGTATCTTAGGAAGATGACCAGTACTTTGGGGAACTAAGCCAAGCCTTTGTTCCTCCTATTCCACCCAGTTGGGGTGAGACGTAGCAGTGCCAAGTGCCAGCAAAGGGCTGGGCAACCCTAAGAGTGAAGAACCCTATGTTCTTAAATGTAGTAAGGTTTTCAAACTGGAGGTGTTGGAGGTAGGACAATTATTAGCTCTTAAATTGAATCATTTTCCTGAGGTGATTTGACCTTCTGACTACAGAGGTTTGTGGGCTGTGCAGCTGTACATGGCTGGGATGTCAACATTGGCACACACAGCTGCCAACATTGCTCAGAGGTCAAGCTCCTGAAATGACGAGAGAGTCCAAGAAAAGGAAGAAACCTGAAGCATGGAAAAAGGAAGGCGGGGGGGGAAGTCTGAAGCTTAAATGTTTGTTGCAGATCCTAAATTATGGCGGGAGGTTCTAGTGTCTCTATAGTCATGATCAAAGCCAGGACCAGACCAAGAATCAGGCTTCATTCCCAACTCCACCCTCAGCTTCAGCAAGGCCAAACCAATTCTCCTAACACTTGACAAAGCAAATCTATCCTTGAGTAGAGTTTTTCCAGTATGCTGGAAAAAAATATCTGGCAATGGCTCTGGACAGCTTCAGGGATCAAAACACTCAGGGGCCTCCTACATTGGTAAGAATTTCCTATGATTCCTTGTTTGGTTTTCTTTTTATAGATTTTGTCTTTCCTTTAGAATGACAAACCCTAAATGTGTTTGCTTTATTCCACTCCAAAACAGTTCTTGACTGGGGTAGCAAAAGAGAAGCAGAAGGATGGAAGAGGCTGTGTGGAGGTCAGCGGCATGGCCATGCTGGGTATCTGATGTCCATTTACCAGCCTGCAGCTCGTGTCTGACTCCATCACTGATGCCACAGGTGAAATTCTTTTGGAGGCTGAAGGACATGGAGCTGTTGGAGCAAGTCCAGAGGAGGCCACAAGGATGCTCAGGGGCTGGAGCACCTCCCGTATGAAGATAAGCTGAGAACATTGGGGCTGTTCAGCCTGGAGAAGAGAAGGCTGTGTGGAGACCTCAGAGCAGCTTCCAGTGTCTGAACGGAGCCTATAGGGATGCTGGAGAGGGATTCTTTATCAGGGACTGCAGCTGTGTGGAGACCTCAGAGCAGCTTCCAGTGTCTGAACGGAGCCTATAGGGATGCTGGAGAGGGATTCTTTATCAGGGACTGCAGCTGTGTGGAGACCTCAGAGCAGCTTCCAGTGTCTGAACGGAGCCTATAGGGATGCTGGAGAGCGACTCTTTATCAGGGACTGCAGTGATAGGACAAGGGGTGATGGATTCAAATTTAAACAATGGAAGTTCAGGTTAGATATAAGCAGGAAGCTGTTTACTGTGAGGGTGCTGAGGCACTGGCACAGGGTGCCCAAAGAAGCAGTAAATGCTCCATCCCTGGCAGTGTTCAAGGCCAGACTGGACAGGGTTTGGAACAAGCTGCTGTAGTGGAAGGTGTCCCTGCCCATGGCAGGGGGGTTGGAACTGAATGATCTTAAGGTCCTTTCCAACCCTTTCTATTCTATTATCCTATGATTCTGTGTCTTTTCTGCTCCCTCCATCCCTGTTTATGTTATCCCAGCTCCAGTTAATAGCTAAGAGCAGGAATGCCCTTCTCCTGCAGGGTTAGGAGATCCTCCCAGGATGCTGCTTGGCAATCCAGCTCTGAAAAGCATGTAAAGGCTTTGAACAATTTGTGAGCAAGGGGTATTTTTATCTTTATGGAAGTGTTCAGACCTTGAAACATAGGCTGTATTTCTGCATTAACTCAAAGTGGATGATATCATCCCATTGAACTAAATCACTGGGCACAATGATGGTAAATCTGGCTTTATATTGATAGTGTCATCTTGTTGTCCCTGCTTTATGTCTCCTTCACCATGGCAGCATGGCAGTGAAACTCCAGCATGGATGTTCCAGCATCCATGTCATTTAATACAACTGTCTGCGGTGTTAAAGGATAAATGGCTCAATCCTAAACAGATTAACTCCCCCTGAGAAGCTATACAAAGGTGATTTATTTTCCCCTAGATACCCATGCAAATACACAGCCACACAAAGAGCTGACCTGCATGCACATCAAGGAGAATATACACCCTGAAAAATCCCTCACCACATCCAAAGACCTGCAGAGAGGAGCAGTGTGAGTAATAGCGAGAAGCTGATCCCAGCCTATGGGGATTTCATTAGGCTAAGTAATATTTATCTACATTCATTTATCTAGAGCCCAAATCCAGGTTCATGTGGAATAAGACACAGGCGATTCACTCGGTGGGATTTGCTTGTCTCTAAACCACTGTTATTCTGGAAAGTTCATAGAATTAAACTCTTACTGATGTTTCTTTTCCATATGTATAAATTTGCGACATCAAACAGCATCTTGAAGACAAACTAGAGGCCTATCCCTAGAATATAACGTGATATCACAGGAATTTCCATGTTTCAGCTCCATTTAATAACAACCTATATTTCTAAGCCAACGGCAAAATAGTTTTTCTGAACCACTAGCAAATGTATTCTCTCCTAATAAAACGAGATGTCCTGATCAATGTTTGACGGAAAACCTAAAGAAACTGATGATAGTCTTTCCACTGACCTCAATCAGTTTGGATAGAGACCCCGAAATAAAAGTTAATGTGCATCTTGGGTGACATGGTTTATAGTGTGAGGTGTCCCTGCCCATGGCAGGGGGCTGGAACTGAATGATCTTAAGGTCCTTTCCAGTCCAAACCATTCTGTGATTCTATGATCAGGAGAAATAGTGAACTGGAAATGAAATACCAGAGATAGGTATATTGCCTGAAATCACTGCAGGAATGGTGCTTGTCTGATGTTTCAGTGCCGTTATATTTTAAAACACACTCTCTGCGTGGTTAGAGCAAACATTTTCATTAAATGAAAAGAAATGGAGTCACTCAGATTCCCCTCACTTTAAACGCTGATGGCATTTTTCATCTTTATGCCTTTCTCAAGAGCTTGTCCAGAAAAACATGAGATTCTGCTGAAGCGACAGGGGAATTTATACATCCAGAAGAGATTCTGCACCATTATGACTTCAACGTACAATGCTGAGGCAATAAAATTTATGACTGTCTTCTCCAGTGCTTTAATGAGGCATTGCCAGGCTCACTGTATATTTGCAAATGTCTTAACAGATAACGATTTTAAAGAGTGCTGGAGTGCAGCTGCCAGCACAAATGGCCATAACACCAATTATCTGTGCAGAATTTAGTCCTTATGTTGAATCAAAGGCAAAACTGAATCATCGGCCAGTTTTCTCCTCCAGTTTGTGAAGGAAGTCAAGGGAACACATTTCTTCTGGACACATCTGTTAGTTTTCCTCCCATTGTATCTCCACTGCTAGCATAATCCTAGCAATTAAACTGAGCCTCCTGATGAGACTTCTTCTTTTTAATCCAGTTTGTTAAAGGGTATAAGTGTTTTCTCTAATCCAGTTTTGGCATGCCTGCTTTCCCGAGCATAGCCCTTCTTCTGAAGGCAGCAAGGGTGCTTTGATGGTGCTGATGGTTGTGCGGTTGACTGACACCCCACTTGAGCAAGTGATCCGTAAACTCACAATCATTTAGAGTCACATGGAACCAGGTTTAAGGTGGTGAAGGTGAGTGGATTGCCAGAATCAAGCATGGAAATGTTTACCCGGATTCCGTTTTCCTTCATATCCTCACAGAAGACTCTCCATTCCCAAACATCCGTGGGGCCAGAAAGTGCAAGAAAAATCATAGAATCCCAGACAGGTTTGTGTTGGAAGGGACCTTAAAGCTCATCCAGTCCCAACCCCTTGCCACAGGCATGGACACCTTCCACTAAAGCAGGTTGCTCAAAGCTCCATCCAGCCTGGCATAGGATCTCCTGTGTTGCCTATGTCCAAACCCTTCCATGTTATTCAGCCATCATAGAGTGAGTCTGTCTGAGGAGGAAATGGTAAACCCCTAAAACCTTCTGTCCCTTCTCTTTCACTGCCAAGAGACATGCCAAATCCAGTAGCTAGCTTGTTTAAGGTTAGACCAGCTAAGTGTATGGGGTTTGAAGTGGTCCTGGAATGTGCAATGGCTGATGCTAACTTTATTTCCCCTAAATTCTGACTCAAGTAATAGGAAGCAGCAACTTCTCTGTTTCCTTTGAGAAGAAAGGCAATTGTGGCCCACTGACATCTTTGACTTCCTCTGTCTGCTGTCTACAGCAAAGGGAGAACCATTTGGATGTAGTTTTTCCCACTGAAAGCCCGATGGAGTGTTGGCTCATGTGAGGAGACAGGAGGAGGCAGGTACCACACAAACACACAAAAGCTTCCCCATGCTCTCCCTTAACACCATGCATCTCCAACCCTTGCAGCCTCCAAGAGTAGCCTTTGGCAGAGGATTGGTCAGTAGCTGAAAGCTGCTTCTGGTTTTCAAAGCATGGAATCCCAGGCATAGCATCTCTTCTGGGAGGTCTCTGTTTCAGCAGCTATGTGTTTGTAGGGCAGCAAGGGCTGGTCTAACCACTGACTCAGTTGTCCCACCAGGAAGGTCATAGGCCATGGTGAAGTCATTAGTTATGAATTTCCACCATGCTGTGCTGCAGTTAAACCTTCTCCATGACCTCACCATTAATCTCAGCAATTCTTCTTGGCTGATATCAAGTTGAAGTCATGGAACGATGCCAGGGCACCCATCTGCTGCGGCTCTCCCTTCTCTGAAGGCGTCCGTCACGCAGTCACTATGTGCTGCCTGGGTCTCAAGGAACAACCTTCAGCATGATTTCTTGGCTGCACCCACACCTGACTGGCCAGCTACAGCAGAAAACTATTAATGTATCTTCCAGGTCAGCTATGAAAGGAAAGGGTGTGATGAGCTCACTGGCTTAATATCCTTAGCTGCATGGGCTGATTTAAGGTACGTGTTTTGGTAAGGTCTAGAGAATAATTCTTCCTGTCTGATAAAGCAGATAAATGAAATGGAAGCATTTTCCTGCAAATATTTTAATGTGCATGGCTTTCCCCTCTGAAATACATGAGATTTTTAATTTGCCCTCATTCACTTGGATGCACTTAATACAAAGACGATGTCAGCTGCACCTCCCTGTTGAGTGTACAAGTGAAATGTCCTTGGGCTGCTTGATTCCTTTTCTGACAAGGGATAGAGCTACATATGAGGCTTTAAACAGCAGGACTTGCTCATTTGCTTTAGCTGGAAGATCCTGAAGATAAATAATTGATGCTGTGGGTTACATGGAGCAGTTTCTCTCCAGTCTCACACTTTGCAATTTCTTCTTAAATACCAGGTTGGACAGGGCTTGGAGCAACCTGGTCTAGCGAAAGGTGTCCCTGCTCATTGCAAGGGGTTGGAACCGGGTGAGCTTTAAGGTGCATTCAGACCAAAACTGTTCTATGATTCTATAGCAATTCATAAACACATTCACTTTAACATATGGTGTCATCGCAGGATGAAGATTGTCTTGAAATAGGTGCTGTGGAAACCACAGAAGGCAGAGAAATTCCTGATCCAACCATGAAGCACAAGATGAAATGGGGACCAAACAGTCTAGCAACTACCTGAGACCCAACAAGACTTCTGGAGGAGGAGGTCCCTCTAAAATGCACATTTTGGAGCAGCAGCAGCCTAAAACCAGGTAGAATGTGAGCATTAATTTGTGGATTGCAACATGCACTGAGGTTAGAGTGAAGACTCAGCTCTTCTGTGCACTGGTGTTGCTAAAAGCAAGTGTTGCTTTCATTTGCAAACCCACAACTCCCATGTGAAGTATTATTTCCCTGTTTCTCAGTGCTAAGAAATGTGTCTATATAAAAGGTCTCAGAAATATTGCTCTAAGGCTTCTGTAATTCTTGTTGCAACTCCCAGCCCTAATAACTACAAGGTGATTTTTCATACATTTCTAAAATTGGCAAGCTAATATTTCTTGAATCAGACACAGAAGAAATATTGCTCCATCCTTTGCTTATCCTTTCCTCATCAACAAGTGCAATTACAAAGCCTTATTTCCCTAGCCCAGGATTTCAGGGCTCCCTGTCAGAGTCATTCTCCCATCCTCCAAAGTCAATCTGGATCCTATTACACCAGGGGAATGTCAACTGATTCATCTTCCACCCCTGATGGCCATAACTTCCATTTCTACCTATCATATATATGTCATAGCTGGAATGGATGAAAAGCAAATATATTCTTGCAAGCCTAAAACTGAAAGACATTCACACTGAGGGACAAAAACGGTGATACAGGTTCTCTCTCCCCAGGGAACAGAGCATCAGCTCCAGAAATCACAACCTTCTGTTTATCAGGGGGTCCATGTGGGTACCATTTACCACTGTTATTTAATCAACTCAGAACTGATACCTGTGCTGGGAAACAAAACAGCTATGTGTATAGAAGTAAAAAACACGTCATGGAAGAAAAATGGTATTCTTCAGCCAAAAAAGAGTAAGCTGTTTCCACACAAAGGTTATGGATGCTTTTAATTCCGAAGCCCCATATGCCAGGGCTGCAGTAATTGATACTACAGCTTGACAAGCCAGATCAATAATTAATGGTGAGTTTGCTAGTTTTGAACCAAACAACCTCAGCACAAGTTAAATCCATTTGTACCCTGTCATAGGAGTGGTGTGCTTTTAAAATGCTGAGCAGGAATTGGCAGGGTGCTTTACAAGGGATCTTTTAGAGAGCTGGGTATTTTGAACCCTTTAATAACAGCTTAATTTAATTTAAGGCATGCCACATAATCAGGTTATTACAAGCATTGGGTGGCTTATCCGGCGAGTGGTGTGTGATGGATCCCCCGTGTGTTAAACACCTTCCTTCTGCAAGTGTCAAAGACCTGATTGATTTTTCTATCCCTGCGCTGTTGGAGAGTTCAGTTGCAATGCCATGCACTTTGTCAGCACTAAAACACAAGTTCAGGCAGGCAGCACTGAGTGAAATGGTAATGCAGGCAGTGTGTGTCATTCCTATTTGGTGGGGATTAAAGAGTGGTATGATGCTAACCTTTTAAAAGCTCCTCACCCACATACAGAGCATCTGTTCACCTGAATGGACCTCACAGCCCCGGTGATCTCTTATTTGCAATCCTGTTCTCCTAAGAAAAAAAGAGATTGTTTGATCTGACACCAACCTTTTAATGTTTTTGATGACAGGCATAAAGCAATCAAGAGTTAATCCTCAAATTTTCACATCATCTTGTATCAGCAATGGGCTCCTGCCCTGGGTAAGCAGGTCAGGATATCTGACTAATTTACTGTGATACACCTTAAAGATGCAGCAGTGATAAGTTAATGTGTCAAACGGATTATTAGCAGCAGCATGTGCCTAACCATCATAATGTGATACTGCTGATGCCATGTTCTGCTCCTGGTTGGCTTTGTTGGAAGCATCGCCTTGCCTTCCTCATGCTGCAGTACCCAGTCTGTTGCGCCATCAGTTTGTGACAGCTGTGCTTTAAGTCAATGGCTCCCATCAAACAGGAGGCAACTCTCAGGCATTCACTTTTTTACTCTGTGAATCCAAGGCCAGAGCACTAAGAACATGGTGCCGACATCCTATAGTCTGTGCAGGAATGTGTGCCTGCTGCTGACATACTTTGCAGTGTAACCAAAGGTTAATATCTGCATTGCCATGCATGTAATTAACACTTCTCTTGCAGCACTTCACCTTTTAGCATTAACTTCGCTCTTGTCCTTTTGTCACAGCAGTTGGCATTTCCCTTCTGGTTTTTACATCTCCCTAAATTCACAGCACTGCTTTGCCGACCTCCACATGTGTATCTGCAAACCCGTGCTCAAGTCTCATTCATGAGACTCTGCTTCAGTGGCACCGTGCAGTGCCCAGTGCTGAGATGGCTCCTGAGCCAACCTGTGGGCAGGGAAGGATGCTCTGTATGTGTCTCCTCTGCATCCACACCTCTCAAGACCTCCCTGCAAGCTTCCTCCTTGTCCATACCTCAAGCTGAGGTGCAGAAGCTCCTCTCTGCCAGTTCAGCAGCCTGACAAAGTCCTGCTTCCTTCCTGGTTGCTTTAACCCCCCTGTCCCTTCATCCCAACTTCCATTTCAGCTGCTCACTAGACCCATTTCTGACCTTTTGACATTTTTGGTCTTTCAGCCGAGCTTCTTCTGACCATGGCATATGTCAGTGCTCCCAAGGGATGTCAGTCAATAGCTTTGCTGCAGTTTCAGCTTCTTCTATAATGATCAAAGCTTTAGACCTTGACAAGGAACTGAATCAATTCAGAGCTTGATTGAAACATTAGCCCATTGAATATTTTAATGCTCAGTATTGCAAGTGATGCAATAGCTAGGAAGATGCTGACTGCAAGCACCCAACTATCCTGGGCCACGTTTCTTCTCAGTTTTCTTGAATCCACATGCTCCATAAGAATTAAGGATAAGCTCATGTTTTCGGTATTACATCTATCTTCTGAGCAGGATTTCAGGTGTCCCCATGAATGACAGCATGTTGTCCCTCCAACGTGTGCTCCAGGAGGGAGAGCTGTTGCTTGCTCGCCCACTTCCACCCTCCCTTGGCTGCTTTTTAAAGAAAGGCTGAGAGCGTTCTGTCGCTGGCAAACAAAAAAGATGGGGTGTTGTTAAATATTATCTATCCCAAACTACCTCAGAGTATATACCCACACTGTGCGATTAATAAGAGGGACTTCTTCAATCAGCACTCATTTCCTGATCAGTTGTCAAAGTGCTCCTTTTCCCCTTCCACGCTTCCTTGTAATGCTGAGTTCAGTGTTGTCCTTGTTTACAGCATCCACAAGGCACCATGCTCGGATGGTGGTTGGTGACCCTTCAGACACCACGCATCTGCTCGCAGTGGTCACCAGCACTGCGCAATGGAGGGAGGTCAGCGGCATTATGAGCAACCTCCTCTAGTGGAAGGTGTCCCAGCCCGTGGCATGGAACTGGATGAGCTTTAAGCTCCCTTCCAACCCAAACCAGTCTGGGATTCTGTGATTCTAACTGAAGGGGTATATAACCTAAAGGTCAGGCCCCCAAGTGAGGCAGGGGCTTGGCTGGGTGCAGCAGCAGGAGTGTTAAATGAATGAGGACAGCCTGTTACAGACAGTGCGGTGTTTGGAGCCAGGAATGGAAAGGGAAAGCAAGCAAGTGAAATACTTGGAGGCTGTTTTATCCCATCCTGCTGTTTGTTTCCCTTCTTCCTCTGGCCCTCCTCCTACCATGAAAACACATCAGGCTGAGGAGGTTTAACTGCCTTCCCACGGCGCGGTGGTAGAGGTACAAATGAAACTTGAAACGCCGTTAGGATAAGGACACCATAACCCCATCCCTCCTCCTGTTATTCCTATCACTGCGTTATGCTTCCTAAGACGGGCAACAAGTGCTTTGCTATGTGAGTGCTTGCTTGCAGACTGTTTCATACTGCACCACTCCCTCTGAAGGCCGTGAGGAGTTTTAATGTCAAAACACTGGAATATATATAGGGAAAAAAAGGTCCTTTTCTACTGTAGTTTTCTGAATTATTCTTTCACCATCATAAAAAAGCACAAGGGAGGAGATGGATTTTAAAAGACCAAAGGAAACAAATATCATCTGAACTCGTTTGACTCCGCTTGCCAGACTCGGATTTTTTAGTGGTTTTAACATATCAGGAATGCCTGTAATTCTCTGGAAACCCAAAGGCTTGCTTGTTTTTTTGCCTTTCACTTCAGCCCGATGAAAGATGAGCAAAAGCCCGTGTTTTTCTTTTTCCAGCCTAAGACAAAACTTCTCTAAACAAGGAGGATCCAGGTCAACAAAGCAGGAATAGGCTGCACCATGGAATGAAAAACAGCTCTTTTTCCAGAGAGGTGAAGAATCAAAGGCCTTGTCCCTGCCAGGAATTCCCGTCTCCCAGAGAAACTCAACGGAGTTATACTTTGAAAAGACCAGAAAACCCCCTAAATTGAGGATTTTTTTTCCTCCCACATGGGAAAAGGAGCTGCTGCATTCTCTGTATCTTTAAACCGCCTCAAACAGAAACCTGGATGTATTGTCGATGCCTTACGAACCACAGTGCTTTTGAGCCTCTCTTGTTGTTCCCCAGCCACTAGAAGGGCTGATTTATGTTTCCTGGAATAGGTGATGACACCTCAGTCATCTGGGAAAGTCGTTAGCACAAGGAGTCCCACTGGAACATAATCATCCGCAAAACTGCCTGCTCATGAAAGGTATGTGCAGGCTGGCTCCTATAGATGGGGCTGGGCCAAGTTGTAGTCAAGTCATAAAATATGATCCTTTGGTCTGTTTTTCACTAAACTGACTCTCTTCAGGCAAAAACCCTTCAGCAGGTATTTTAGCCAGGCTCTAATGATGGTTTATCCCATTTGAGTAATCCCACTCATAACAGTCCAAGTTATCTCTAAAGCAGCTCTCTGGATTTAGCTGTGTTTAGTCAGCCAAGTCCAAACCATTCAGTTTTGTTCTTCTCCTGAAAGGATTCAATATATTCAAATGCATTGTGACAATTGCATAGAGCTAAAAAAGCACCTAAAAATAATCATAATAATAATAAATGATACGTAGGAGGGTGCCAAGAATTCCTTTGGAAAGTTGTTTTAAATACATGTGCATAAACCCCAGCACTTTCCATTCGAGGCACAACTGACAGTGTTAGGAACTGGAGCTGGGGAAAGCATTTTGGTTTGGTAAACGGTGGTGAAGCGATGGTGAAAAAGAATTCCATTCTTTTTTTTCTTGGATGGGTAAAGAACAACTTGTAAAACTCATTTTCATCAAATCCCAAATTATGGATTACAGGAACAAATCCCAGGTAAAACAGGAACTTGCAGGGAAAATGTGAGGCTAGTTCAGCAAACAGGTGAATTCAAGCTCCACATACTTCGCTGTATTTCCGCAGTGGCAAGGTGAGCGCGTTTATTTGAGGAGCCGATTCTGCCACCCTCCCTTGGCTGGCATTTAAGAAACTGCACATAACTACTGGAAAAATACAAGAGGGGAAGAACTCTTCTTCCTTTGATTGAAAACTACTTCCAAGTTTCTTTTTACCCACATTGTGCTGCATATGTTGGTTCTGTAGTCATGCTGTTCGCCACAAGTGGAGTTACCACTTCACTGATGACATGTCCTTCTCCGAGTCAAGACAACCAGACTCACCCTGTGTTTCATCTCCTGAAGGATCAGGTATCCAGACACTCTGGCAGGGCGAGTGCTGATGATTTGTGCTGATATAAATGGCCTTGGAATGAGGTTAAGCAGTTAAGAGCGGAGCCCTTTTGCTCTCACCAGCTCTGCCGCTGGCGGCTGTTTCACAAGGAGACACATCCTAACCACATTGTGTTGCAACCCTAACAAATAACTACACAGGATTCAAGTATTATCACTGGGAGGGAATTCATATGAACAAATGGCTACAAAAAAAAGGGCTTTCCCTCTTTTTGGCTCCATTTTGGAGGCCCATGTCACAGAATCACAGAATTCCAGACTGGTTTGGGTTGGAAAAGACCTTAAAGCTCATCCAGTTCCAACCACTGCCACGGGCAGGGACACCTTCCACTAGAGCAGCTTGCTCCAAGCCCCTGTGTCCAACCTGGCCTTGAACACTGCCAGGGATGGGGCAGCCACAGCTTCTCTGGGCACCCTGTGCCAGCGCCTCAGCACCCTCACACGGAAGAGCTTCTGCCTAAGAGCTCATCTCAGTCTCCCCTCCTTCAGCTGTTCTTTGGCAGCTCTATGTCCTGCTGCATCTCTCCGTAGCTGCCATGGCCAGAGCCATGAGAGGTAGCCCAGCAGAGAAGAACCTCCCAAAACCTTCCACTGTTTTTCCTCTTTTTTTGATCCATTTTATTTCAACTTTTTTCTGACACTGGCAGCTGCAATGAAATATGCAAAGTCATGAAAGGCTGTGGGCTGCCTGAGTTCACGCTGCTTGGCATAAGGGCCAGCAAAGGGCAGAGCCTCCTCCATGAAGAGTGAACAGAAACCCCTCCTTTCTGAAGCAGGGCAGCCACAAAATGTTGCTGCAAATCCCAGCAGACATTACTGAGGACCAGCAGGTGAGGGCATCCCCTCTGATGGATTAAGGATAGCTCAGAGCAGGATTGTAAAGGGCAGAAACCTTCAGGAGATGGGGAAGCTCCAGCTTCTTTTATATATTCTGTAAAAATAAATTCATAAATAAAATATTAACTCAGGATCAACTCTGTGGCCATGCTTCCTCCCCCAGACACTGCAAATTAGCAACAAGGAGACACTGCAGCACATTGGAGCAACCGCCAAAATAGAAAGAAGAGGGAAACTGTTTTTAAGTGGAACGCTGTTATTTTTGTCAAGTGTTTACCAAAACACAGGTTGGGAGATTATCTTGACAATTCAGCCAACTCTGCCATTGCTCAAGGTTCAGGCAGTGAGGGCAAGTGGGATGTGAAATCATTTTTGTGTAGATGTGGTTTCCTCTGCACTAGAAATGGATGTAGACTGATTTTATTGGGCTAATTAATTCCATGGTAGCCCAAGTCAGATCAGGTAACTGCATTTTTGGTTGTTCAGCATTCTTACTAGAAGGTGGATGTGAGCCAGATATCTTAAAATACCCCCACTATTCCATTTGCTTCCAAATATCTATTTTAGCTTTGAATGTGAAGTAGGAGTAGCTCCTGCCGAAGGAACAAGCATCAGTTTCTCAGCGTGGTGGTGCCTTCTGGGCCATTCGAAGTACAGATGTATTATCAGTGGTGGAAGTTGTTTTATGTTAGCAAAGAGGGTCATAGCTCCGGGATAATTATAGCCCTGGATGGTTTTGCTGTAACTGATTCACATTTCAGAGTGTTTGAGGGCTTTTTGATAACATGCCACCTGGTGCAACATCTCCCATTGAAGTATGTAAAAGAGCTGTCATGTGAACATCTCCTGATGGTACCTCGAAGGATCTGCAGAACAGTCGGGCCACCGCAGCTAATACTGGCATGTCCTACTTCTCTGTATGTGTTAACCAACTCTATATTTGTTCTGCTCTTCCCTCTCACCTACTCCGCCTTTGCTGCACCCAGAAGAGAACAACTCTAGGTCCGGAGCTTCTACCTTACAGTCATAGCATATGGGCTCCAAAACTGCCTGGCATCTTCTGTGGGAAAGTCAAGAAGCAAGCTGTAGTGACACTGCTTGCTAAATACTGCAGGAAGATCGCTGGAATTCATTGTTAGTTCCATACCACTATGACAGGAGAAACTAATTTAAGGCACTTTGAAAACATAGCTGCATTCTGAAGGCTGAAACAATATGGGCTGAGAGCAAAGGCCAAGAGCATTCTTTCCGAGGAAGCTGAGCACGCTGAGCATGTGTTAGATAGGCAGGGGCTTTCTAAATCAGTGGATAATGTAACTGCTGCAGCAAAGGGCCCTTTCCTTTCTAGGATTCACAGGTTATTGAAGCCATCTTTTGCCAACCTTGCAGTCCTTCTCCACTCAAACCAGCAAAGAAAAATGAAGGAATTAAATCTTTTTCAATAAAAAAACCCTGTCAGGAAAAAAGGACCAAGGCAGACAGCAAACACCTTTAAAAGTATCTGTCTTTGATATGTATCCTCCAAGCTATATTTATGGCATCTCCTATTGAAATTGGTGGCAATTAGGCACTTAGATACCTCTATGGTATCTAAGGCTTCCCACTCCCCCAGCAGTTCTAACAAAAGCTTTTGAGTGTGATCCCCTGCAGGAAGAATTAGTTTAGAAGAGGGAAATGGGTTTACAAGTTGTGAACTCAGACAAGGACATTCGAACAACAAAAACCTGGCCGACTCCTTTGTTCAGCCACAAAAGCCAACAACCATTTGGCTGAAACCTTCCTTTTTTCCAGTGCATCTTCTTAAATGAGTTTTTGGAAAGTCCATTTGTAAGAAGCAGATAAAACCAACTGCCAGCCAGAAAATGCTGTCTCGTACTGGATAGACTTCATTTTGATAGATGCTGTGGCTTAACAGGGTCAGACACTGTCCCCACCATCATCCTTCTGAGGGCATGAAGCTGCTGCAGCAATTGTTCTGCAGGGAAACCTGCCCATGCTGGGGTGTTGCAAGAGCATCACAGAACCAAGAATCTCCTTTCCAACACGAGAGGGTTTTATGAGAGAAACAGCACAGACTGGTTCCTGCTGGGTGCCTTCCTCTGCTTCTCCTTTCCCCACATAGACACACTGTCTGTACTCTTTTTGCTGCACAGCTTCTCCCCCAGACTCTCCTCCTCCTCTGAAATCCTGCTAAAGACTGAATGAGACAGGACTTGTAGAAGCAGAGGCTTTTGAAGGAAGTTTAAAGGAAGCTTCTGAATAGCCTTGGCTGGCTGAATGCTGAAAGGAATGTGAATATGTGTCTGCCTGTGCCTGGAAATAGAAAGGATGGGAGAGAATTATTCAAGGTGTTTCAAGAGGTTATAAATAAAAATAATGAGATGAGATTTCAGAGAGAAACGTTAAGGCTGAACATCAAGGGGAATTTCCTGACAGTGAATGCTATAGGTTTTTCCTAGTGGTTTCTTAAGAGAAGCGATGGAAAAGTTAGCACTAAAGGCACAAAGAGGAGAAGGCATTGGGAAACGTGCATCAGGCAACTCTACACTTCTGGGTAGAGGTGTGCAGAATCAGTCCTCTCCATCTCCCTTAAGTCCACTGCTTATTAACAGTAATGTTACCCTAATGCATGTCCCCAACTAGCCAGGAGCAATGTGACCACCACATTTTTGTCATAGGAGTTCCTGCATTAGGTTATAGGGTTATGCCTTTACATATTTCATTTATATCAGCAGTTTAATCCTCCAGTTACCAAGTCCCGTGTTACTAAAACCCATCTGTTTTGCATAGGCCCAGCAATAAAATCACAAACCATCTTAGACATTATTTTTCTCAAGGGATGCCCAGACACTGAAAGAATATTCCTGACATAAAAAAGCCAGAGAGGGAACAGGGCATTTAAGTAACTTTACAGCAACAAAATACAACTCTAATTAACCATTGCACTGCTGCACAGGAGATAGTTGGGTGTTGTAATATGCTGGAATAGCTCAGCTGTACACACAGAGCTTAACGGCTTGTCTAATGTCAAAACCAAACAAAGTTACTCTCAGGAGAAGGATGCGGGTATTCAAATGTGCAGTCATGTGCCCTACCCAGGGAGAGGGGTAGGTGATGATGAAAAAGCAAATTCCTTTACAGGGCACTACTTTCTTTCTAGAAGTATCTTGAAAACGTAATGCATCACTAGTTAACACTTGTTCTACTACTAAATATGAATGTCAATGAAATGGTAATGTGACATTTTGCCACAATCAGGTCATTAATTTAATGATGTAAAGATCCTTATTAATTAGATTCTCTAATTGCAATGTTATTTACTTCCTAAGACCAAAACTGTAAGTATGATCTTCTGCAATAGCTTCCACTCCAATATTTGTAAGAAGCGTTGGACCCACAACATTCTCCATGATCCATAAACAGTATTAGTGACATTAGAGACAGAAGTGCTTGGCGTATCATTATCATATCTTCTGTTCAACAGGTAGCTTGAACTAAGGCTCCTCCTTGATTTTGTAGAACATAGAATCATAGAATCATAGAATAGTTAGGGTTGGAAAGGACCTTAAGATCATCCAGTTCCAACCCCCCTGCCAGGGGCAGGGACACCTCACACTAAACCATGTCACCCAAGGCTATGTCCAACACGGCCTTGAACACCGCCAGGGATGGAGCATTCACAACTTCCCTGGGCAACCCATTCCAGTGCCTCACCACCCTTACAGGAAAGAATTTCTTCCTCATATCCAATCTAAACTTCCCCTGTTTCAGTCTGAACCCGTTACCCCTTGTCCTATCACTACAGTCCCTCATGAAGAGTCCCTCCCCAGCAGCCCTATAGGCCCCCTTCAGATACTGGAAGGCTGCTCTGAGGTCTCCACACAGCCTTCTCTTCTCCAGGCTGAACAGCCCCAACTTTATCAGCCTAGCTTTGTATGGGAGGTGCTCCAGTCCCCTGATCGTCCTTGCAGCCCTCCTCTGGACTTGTTCCAACAGTTCCATGTCCTTTTTATGTTGAGGACACCAGAACTGCGCACAATACTCCAAGTGAGGTCTCACAAGAGCAGAGTAGAGGGGCAGGATCACCTCCCTCGACCTGCTGGTCACGCTCCTTTTGATGCAGCCCAGGATATCCTTGGCTTTCTGGGCTGCGAGCGCACACTGCTGGCTCATGTTTAAGTTTCTCACTGACCAACACCCCCAAGTCCTTCTTCTTGGGCTGCTCTGAATCTCTTCTCTGCCCAACCTGTAGCTGTGCCTGGGATTGCTCCGACCCTGGTGTAGACCTTGCACTTGTCATGGTTAAACTTCATCAGGTTGGCATCAGCCCACCTCACAAGCGTGTCCAGGTCCCTCTGGATGGCATGCCTTCCCTCCGGTGTATCAACTGAACCACACAGCTTGGTGTCATTGCAAACTTGCTGTGGGCGCACTCAATCCCACTGTCCATGTCACCAACAAAGATGTTGAACAAGACTGGTCCCAACACCGACCCCTGAGGGACACCACTCATTACTGGTCTGCAGCTGGACATGGAGCCATTGAGCACAACTCTTTGTGTGCAGCCATCCAGCCAGTTCTTTATCCACCGAGTGGTCCACCTATCGAATTGATGTCTCTCCAACTTAGAGACAAGGATGTCATGTGAGACAGTGTCAAACGCTTTGCACAAGTCCAGGTAGATGACATCAACTGCTATACCCCTGTCCATCAGTTCCGTATCCCCATCATGGAAGGCCACCAGGTTGGTCAGGCAGGATTTCCCCTTAGTGAAGCCATGCTGGCTGTCACCAACCACCTTGTTGTTTTTCATGTGCCTCAGCATGCCTTCCAGGAGAATCCGCTCCAAGATGTTGCCAGGCACAGAGGTGAGGCTGACTGCTCTGTAGTTCCCCGGCTCATCCATTTCCCCCTTCTTGAAAATGGGGGTTATATTTCCCTTTTTCCAGTCATCGGGAACTTCACCTGACTGCCATGATTTTTCAAATATGATGGACAGTGGCTTAGCAACTTCATTCACCAGCTCCTTCAGGACCCATGGATGGATTTCATCAGGTCCCATAGACTTGTATACGTTCAGGTTCCTAAGATAGTCTCAAACCAGATCTTCTCCTACAGTGGGCCCAGGGTCTTCATTCTCACTGTCCCTGAGTCTGCCTTCCAAGATGCAGGGACAGTGAGAATGAAGAGAAATAATCTGACAAGGGCAGAGGTGATTCAGCAATTTGGTTATATTTTATGGCTCAGTTTCAGTTATGGCTTTTGAGCACTGTCAAACACAATGTGAAAGTCGTCTAGTATGAGGTGTCCCTGCCCATGGCAGGGGGGCTGGACCTGAATGATCTTAAGGTCCTTTCCAACCCAAACCATTCTGTGATTCTATGATGCATCAAAATCAAAGACAAAGCAGTCAGCATCATTTGTGCAAGCATGTATCAAAAACCTGCAGTGTCTAATTAGTCCCACTTTGTGACTCTCACGAAGACTAGCTCCAGTGTTTCTTTGCAGATGGTCAGGATAGTGTCTATTAAAACATCCCCCTGGAAAGCCAGATACATGTTCCTGAAATCAAAGTGCTATTTTGCTTCTAATCACTTTCATTGATTCCTTTGAAGTCAGCCAAATGCCTTGTAAATCAGATAGCAAAATAAAATAAGCTTTCTCTTGTGACCATACTGGATTTTAATCAGACATCCCTCCCAACATAGGATAGCGTAGATCATCCAAAAACTGTAATTCTGATCAGTTTTCAAGCTCACCCTGCAGCCACTGTGCTTGAGGCTGATGAATCCTTCCATGTGCTGCCAGTCAGCCAACACTCCAGGCTGCTTTACTTATATATTTGGTGACAAGAGTTTTTATCACTGTCTTGCCCCCAACCTATCTGCTTTGAAGTTGTAGCAGAAGACTTTGCCAGCTTCTTAATGGTAAACATGTTAAAAATGAGTAGACGCTGCAAACATTTTCAGTTCTGATTGAGGATCATATATTTTTGCACTGGCCACAGCTTCAAATTCAGTAGCATGGGGATGTGTATTTAACATTAGTGTTCAAGCCCAGGTTGGATGAGGCTTGGAGCAACCCGGTCTGGTGAAAGGTGTCCCTGCCCACGGCAAGGGTTGGAACTGGATGAGCTTTAAGGTCCCTTCTAACACAAACCAGGCTGTGATCCTGCGATTCCATGGTGGAGGATGGTGGAGGGCTGGCTTCCCAGGTTGTCAGAACAATTTATATCCAGCTGATGATGACAGGAAACAGAACTATGTGGCAACAAACCACCAATTTTCCTTAGTTTGGAGGAGCTTGGCACCATGATGAGCTGAGGAAAATTCAGCAGCAATTGAGGTTTTGAGCGGTGTGGAAGGTTGTGTGCCCACGTAATTAGGCACACAAGTCTTCTGATTCACGGCTCCTTCTCTACTGTATGCTCCAGCATGTGGTTTAGCATGAGTAGAGAGAACCTCAGTAAGAAATAGCTGTCTCTATCCCTCTGTCCTACAGCAGCTGAGGAGATGCAGCAGCACAAAGGAGCTCCTTGCAGGCAGTGGTTGGGATGTGATGGGGACACTAGGAAGGATGCCCCCTCCGCCTCATGAAACAGCAGGAGGTGGGACATGCACGTCCTTCCCGCGTGGCTCAGAAGGGACCACACAGTCTCACAGGCAACCAGCTCTGGCCCCATAGCCTTGTTTTCATTTGTTTTCCCATTTTGTTCTTGTTCTTTCAAGTGGAAATGACTAATTTGTTCCAAAGGACGCTGGTGGAGAGCAACTTATTTATGTCCTCTCCACAGCTGGCCAGTCTGTGCAGGAAATGCAGGTGATTTATCTGAGGCCATTTAGAACAAGAAGATGGGCTTCCTGCATAGTACGGGGGCACAGGCTCTTCCTTCTTCCATTTCCTCTCCTATTCCACTCTTCCCTTTTTTCTGAGGGTTTCCAAATTCCTCTCAAAGGGGGATCATGTTTCTGTAAACTTACTAATTCCTCTGCTACCTAACAATGTTCTCTGCCCCTTTCAATGTAAAACACCCTCTGGATGTCTGTGTTTTCTTACAACATCTTTCCTGGTTAACAGAAGGCATACTCCATCAACCGCAACCACAGCTTCTGAGCTAAATGTAGTAGAAAACCACATTAACGTAATCTCTGTAGTGATGAAATGAATTCAGTACACACCATAAATCTTAAAAGTACTTCTACAAGCATGAACTCATTATATACTGCGTACACCCATTGTTACCAGGGTCTTGTAGGCATGAACTGAAAGGTTTTCTTCTTATATAAGAAACTGGGCAAGTGTTTTCTATTGGGTAGCACTCATGTATTTGCAGATCATCACACAGGCAGCCCCAGGGCTGAGAAGAGGATGTCCTGGTGTGGCCTGTGGCTGGTTTCTCACAGCCCTCATGCAGTGGCACAAATCGGGGCACAAAGGTATGAGCTCGTGTCCAGCAGCTACAGTCCTCCTCAGGAAACCTCACCTTTCCCTTGCGACCAGCCTTTCTCCTCTCACTCCTTTCTCCTTCTGTGTTTTTCCTCCTCAGCAGCACCTCATACCTTCTGAAATGAGCTTATGCCCACCTTCATTTTGGCATAGCCTTGAATTGCTACGAGATGTGCTTCAGGAGCCTTATTTTTCACACCTCCAGAGACTGTCCAATTCCCAGTACCATTTAACATTCCCAAGCATTAGGCGTTTTCACAGAAAGGAAAAGACCTTTAAGATCATCAAGTCCAATCGTTAACCCAGCACTGCCAAGTCCATCATTAAACCGTGTCCCTAAATGCCACATCTACACATCTTTTATATACCTCCAGGGATGGTGATTCCACCACTGCCCTGGGCAGCCTGTTCCAATGCTTGACAACCCTTATGGTGAAGACATGCTAATGTTTGTTTGAAAATAGCTAACTTCTCTGTTGCAGTACATGTTTATACAACACAGGCAGTGCTATCTGCTATTAACATGCTTCCTAGCATCCTAATAAGAAGGACGTTCAGGTTTCAGTGAGCCTACTGCTGTCAGAATAATGGTCTGTATAGGGTATGGCTGTTCTGGAAGCATCAGGATACCAACAGTGGAAAGTGTCATGTAATTTCAGGAGCACACGGAGCGCAAGCACAATTCGCAATCTTTATGTTATTAATATTTGATGTGTTGTTTTCTTTCATCCATGCTGGAGAAATCAGAGGAGTTAAAGGAAGCAAGATGATTTAAACTCTCTCTTTCCCGTCCTGAGAGACTATAAACACCAGTTTTCTTCCTCCATGTACTGAGTGAAGTCACTGACAGGTACCGCAGTAGGGAGCACAAGCGTTCTGTGCTTTCCAGCCGGTCGGGGTTTGCAGCTGATCATTGCTCCCGTGTCTGCTGGGTGACAGCTCGTGTGTGAGTGAGGAAACAGCTGCACAGGAACGGAGCAGTGGCATTCATCAGGGTGGTGGTGACGCCAGCCTTCAGGTCCACCCTCCTTGTTTTCAGCTTCAGGGTTGTTTGTCTCTTATAGCCTTCCTTATAGAAGGAAGCTAATACCTTATTAGCTAATACCTTATAGAAGCTAATACCTTATTAGCTGTGTTATTCCATCTTATGGCTTTACTGAGGACACAAACACCTTCTCTTTCACTTCTCCTTTGCAATTCTCCCACTGAAATTCCACATCAGAAAAGATCTGGTGATGAACCTGGGGCCCTTTACATCCAGCTTCATGCCCTTCTACCAGAAGAAAGTTACTTACTTACACCAGGCATTCTGCTGCCGCTTTATTTAAGGGTTCCCAGGAGGGCATCACTGGAAACGCATGTCCTATTTGCACTGACATTTATAGAGGTCATCTTCCTCTCCTTTGAAAATCTGCTCAGGAAACAGGCTACACACATGTCAAGCTGCTGCTTGTTTGAAACTGTGAGGAGTGAACTGAATTTTTAATGGGCCTGTCACTGTAAATTTGGAGGTTTAATTGCACTGGATAAGTCTTCCAGCTTGTCTTGGCACTAGCTTAGTCACAAGGAAGATAACTAAGTAACTGTGTCAGGTACTGTGGGCTTAAGTACTTTGAAACGATCATAAAAGTCTCCAGTGAGTAGCAATTTACAGGATATTATGTTATTCTTAGGAAAAGGAAACAAGAAGCTTCATGCAGAATCATCAGTGCTCTGAATCTCACATTAATATATGTTTACTGCTAGAAAGTGGGTGAGAAACACTTCAGAGATGTGTTGGTGCTGCTGCTCTTCTTGGTTCATATCGCCTTTGTAGCTGTCTTTCTGGCAGGGAATTGCAGAGCAGATGAACTGAGGTCTGGAGCTTACGAGCTGCTCGTACTGGAGGAACCTCCCATGGGAAGAACTAGGATGGTCCTATGGGACAAGCCATAGAACCTTGGGAACCAGATCTACCAAGAGCCTCCATGCTCCTCAAAGGAGCTTCCCTTTGCAGCACCAACTTGATATTAAATTAGGTGAAAGATTGATTAGTGCAGCTAATGAAACCACTGTGCTGGAAACTACCATGGAAGACTATGACACTCACTGGTTAGTGGGATTACAGGGACTGACATCAGGGCCCACTGAGAAGCACAGAATACAAGTTTCATTTCTAGCAGCAGCCCTGTTAATGCAGGTAAATATGAAGGAGAGAGAACGTTCTTTTCCTAAATGCATTTACATGGTTCCCCTTATATGGGGAAAAAATAAAGGAGGAAGATTAAAAGGCCATGTTCCTAATGCTAATTTTTCAGTACATGTTTTAGTTTGCCTGTGCCAGAAACAGTCTGTCAGGGTGGGAAAGCACAGCAAAAGGCAGGAAATATCCAGTGCAAACAAGACGCCAAGCATCTCAAATTTACATCCCCAGCTGGTTTCCGGTCATTTTTTGTGGACATAGATCAACTGTGGAAAAATACCAATAAGAGATCTGTGTCCCTCGTTTCTTCCTTTTTCCTACCAGTGGCTGCCTCAATGATTCTGAGTTTCCAGCAAACGCTGTTGAGTTTTACAGCTGAATAAACCCAGGATCCCCCTTAATGAAACAGCATTCCCTGGGCTCAGAGTACGCCCCTGCTGCAATGGGCACTGTGGTCCCAAAGCATTTTCCATCCCAGCGGTTCCCACCCCCCTCTCCAGCTGGAGGAGGAAGCTCCAAGGATCCATCTCCCTTCTAGCCACAAAAATCCAGTGTGCTTTGATCACCAAAACCTGGCTGAGAGTCATCCAGAGACAAGGCCCCAGGATTCGCAGGCTGTTTGATTACATTGGACACATCTTCCCTTTTCTGCCTTTGATTTGTTTTTGTTCATGGGAGAGAAGTTTATGATCTTTTTATAGCCTTCAGATAGCCAGCCCCATGGTGCTGGTGTGCTGTAAAGCTGGACACAGTAGGCAATCCACACTGGATTTGATCCCAGACCATGGCAGGTGCTTTGCACATATTGTCCTGCTATAATTTTCCCAGTGGGAGCAGTACAAAGTCTCCTTGCCAAGCTTTTTGTCTCTTTGGTGACTGAAAGAACACATTTAGCCATTTTTGCATTAATGAGGGCTAGTAATTAAAAATGTGTGACCCGGTTCTGATTATAAAAACAGCGAGAACAGTGCTAACGTTTTATAACTAATGACAGCAAAATCCTCCAACTGCAAAGCTGTCATTTAGCCAGGGAAGTCTTTACATTTAGACACAATGAGCTAGGAGGGGTTCCTTATATGAGTCGTCTCATTCCTTCTCCTGGACCTGACTGAAGTGATGCTGGTTGGGGTGGCTGCACATAGAGCTCCATCCACACTCGGAGCTCAGGTGGTGCTGCTGGACAGATGGACACAGCATGTGTGTATCCCAGGTTCACTGTTCACTAGGATCTTACCTGCAGAGGCAACAGAATCACTGCAAATCCCCATCTTTTGCTTCAAATGAGTTTTCCTGTTGCACAGGAAAAGTCATTAAGGCTGTGGTTTGGTTTTCTTTTTTATTTAACGAATGCAAGCAGACAGGAGCATATGTGAATGCATAAAAAAGGCTCTCCTGCCTCTTCAGCAACTAGACTCTTCCAAACCTTGGAGCACCCTCTCTTTGGGAATATAACTTGTTTTAAAAGAGCTAATTATAGTCTGATCTCAGAAAATAAGGGATTCATGCTCGAGCTTCTCCTGGCAGATAGGGGACACATGCGAATCTCTGCAGATTAAGACTGAAAGTTAGTTCACACAGGTGTAGTCCACTTCGCTGTCTAAAGTCTCCTCAGCATTTAATGGCAGAGCTTTCTTCCTTGATACCCCAGCCTCCCTCTGTAAACGCAGGCTTTGGGTGTCTGCGTGCACAGAGAACAGAGAAGTGGGGCTCTTGTAGGAAATGTGGTTTTATGCCTAAAAAACCCTAAATAATAATAATTGCCTTCAACTGGTCTTTGTTCCTCACATTGTGCCTCCTGGGGCCCACCATACACAGTGCCCATCACTCGTGGCAACCCATTATACATCACTGCCACCCCATGCACGTCAAACCTTACATCGAGGTTGCTACCTAAAGCACCCAAACACATCACCCTGGCTAGGAATTACATGGACAAGCACATTTAAATGTCATTTCTCCTGCACAAAAGCTCTTGCCTTTTTCCTTTGGCACCCTCCCTTCCAAAAACCAGCAGCCGTTCCTTCTTTAAACCTGGCTCTCTTTGGATGCAATTGCTTTCTGGAGCCTGTGGTGCTACTTCCCACACACAACTCTTTTCCATTGTCCTTGGCAATTATAGGAGTCAATGCCAAGTGGTGGAAGATATTTCCTATTGCCACAGCATCTGGCTTCCTGGCTGGTTGCTCTGTCAGTTGTGCTGTTGACTGTGGAGCTACCTCTGTTCCTGTTATATATTTAATTCATGGTATTTTGTCCCCCCGTGCTGTTTTCCTTTCTCACCTTTCAACTGCTTTGAACATTTTCCCAAGGGTTAATTCTTCCTCATGTAATTTCCATGAGTTCAAGATGCAGGATTTCCCCAAAACGGCTTTTCTTTCTGGATATATTCCCTGAGTTCATCCACGGACACATTTATGACATAGCTGAGTGTTTCCCCATGGCTTTATGACATATGGTATTTGCTCTAAAAGCAACCATATTTCCTGAGAGCTCTGCTCTGCTCTGTACTGGTGATTGTCTTCTTTGGAAAAATATGTGCCTTCCACCACAAATCACTTTGTGTCTAAAACATTTGGAGTGTTGTCTCACAGGAAATGTATTAATTTGGTTTGTTCTTATTACCAGGGAAGACAATAGACTGGTCCTCAGTCAAAGAGAATTTAAAGGCAGAGTTGTTCACAAAATTAGACATCTTAGACAGGAGAGACACATAAAGCTATTGGCAAAAACCACGGCCTTGGTTCACTGAAGCAACTAAGGATTAGCATGACCAGATGCACTGATTTGGGGGGGGGGAGGAGGGTTGTGTTTTTAATAAGTTTTGCATAAAACCAGATTATCAGCTGCTTTAAACCAACGTATCCTTATTGAGTCAACAGTGACAGCTCAACAGGCTGAGAATCCAGCCCCTGGCTTTCACATCGATGCTGAAATGAAAGAAGAAGGAAGTCTTTCAACAACATTCAAGTTCTGCTACCTGACAAGCAGTGCAAGGGTCGGCACTCTTTTACCCATAAAGGAAAGCTGTCCTGCTGCTGCTGAGCTCAGCACTGCAAAGTGCACCCAGGAAAAGTCATTTCCCACTCATTCCTGATTAAAACTGACATTGCTGTTCCTCTGCTACCAGCAACAGCAGGGGAAAAATCCTTTTGCCGGGTATTTATTTCCAGGAACACCAGCAAACCCTTTTCACAAATCCTGCCAGCACTGGAGCAAGATGGAGAGTTACAATAAGGCCAAGGAACTCATGCTCCTTGTTGGGAGGATGCACAGATGGAGGAGAGCAGGTACTACATGAAATAAACACTGATTCATCTCAAGCTTTGCTCATCGTGACTTGACCTAAGTCATGTTAAGAGACCGTTAAATCACATCTTCCCCAAGACCAAGAGGGCAATGAAGGGACACCAGTGTTCAGACAACCTCAGGAGAAGGAGATTGATTCAATAAATATGCACCAGTCTTGAGTTGTATTGCTAAATACTCTCATTCCCACCTCCAGTTTAAGGCCCTACAACTGTCTAATTGGTGTTTCTACTGATAGTAGATAAAACACTGATTCATACAGCAACTCATGCACAATACTTGTAATAAAGCATACAAAGCTGAGAAAAGGAAAGTCAAATGAGGCACAGCGCACATAGAGAACAGGCTCTGGATGCTTCTATTCCTCCCCAGTCATATCACCCCAAAGTGCCACACTAGCCTGGAGGCCCCTTGCTCATGTAGGGGTGACTGTTGAACCCCTTTCTAATGGCTGCTGGGTTATGGGATGTGCCTCCTTGTCCCCTCTGAGCCTTCATGACTTGGAAGAGGTGAATGAGCAGCTGTCAGACATCACAGTTCTTCAGGAGCCAGGATTGAGCCAGAGCACGTGTGAAGTGAAGACATAAATGAAGAAAAAACTCAGCATCTTGTTAATTATACCCCAAGCCATGCATACTCCATGAATCAGTAGTTTCACAAAGCGGTACAACCATTCACCATTACAATCTTCTCTGTTCTATTATGACAACAAGAGGGAAAAATCATTTTATTTTCTTTCTTTTACATTATGTGGCTACAGGTTACAACACCTTGGAAATTAAGGGTTATGCTGCAATGTCAGCGTTACCTCAACTAGAGAGGAGAAGATGAGGCAATCTCAGAAGACCATCTGGCAAAGAGATTGTGTTTGAAAGACATAAAAGCCACCAGCGCGTGCTGCTCATCAGCTTCACGCCATCAGAAACCACTGGTTTTATCTTTGCAGAGAGACCATCCGCGTCATCAGTCACATCATTTAGAGGGAGAAATACATAAAGATTCTGTTCAGTGGCAATTACAGTTATAAAGAGCAATAGAGAAACCATTTGCCGTGCTGCCAGCACGGGGATTACAGATCTGATGTGTGGTTTCAGTGACCTCAGGGCATTAAAAGTGATATCCCTCTCAGCACAGTAGATTGAAAAGTATTGATGAGAGAGTCAAGATGAGGGAACAGCAGCTTGCTCAGACATTCCTCTGCCTCTGTCCATTTACTGCTACATTAATCTTTCCTTAATCCACAAAAATCCATTTTCTTGGACACTTATTCTGGGAGCACATAGGAAATGAGCAGAGGTTCTGGTCATGGATTTGGGTTGCTTTTAGGGTGTCAGCTGATGAATCCAAAATGATAGGAAAGATGTCATTTGGCAATACAAGATAGCAGCTTTTCACCAACATGAGTGAGACCATGACTTCCTTTTCCCTTTAGTTGCATTGACATCAAGGATTTTTGCTAAACCTGAAAGCGTTTCCATTTTGCCAAGTTTCAGAACCACACCATAGCCTATATTATCTTCATAGTAAAAATGCACCTGTATTTAGCTACTCTCTATCACGTTTACCCACAGACAAACCTGGGCAAGAAGCTCAAAAGTATCTTTGCATATGAATGTTTTTTCCATTAAGGACCTAAATAAGATTGGGCTTTCTAAAGCGCTGTGTACTCAGAGCTACTGCCTACTCTATTATCTGGGAGTCTTTGCTTCAAACACCTTCAGACAGAGAGTAAAAAGTACTAAAAAGGTAATATACACTATAATCAGTAGCTTACAAACAGCAGACCAAGGAGTGGTGCCAACACCCTTTGTCACATTTAGAGCTTTCTGGAGAAGTCATTGCTCTAAAGCAGGATGGTAAGGTTCGAGCAGAAGTAAAGCGTACAGTGCAGATTTCCCTGCCCTTGCACAGAATCCCTGATGGAAAATTAAGCTTTTAGAATTGCAGCTTCAATACTCATTCCTAGGAGCCTTGAAGGGCTTCAGTCCACTTCAGCTCTCGCAAGCTTTAGCCCTTAACATCCCCCAAAACATGCTCCTCAAAGCAGTGAGTTATCTGCTTCGCTGAGATGATCTCTGGCCATGTGTGACCCCAGCCAGACTCAAAGATACTCTTTTCTGAATGGCCTTTGGGAAGGATTTATAATATTCCTGTCTGGAAGAATGGGAACTCATCTTCTGTTCCCCATTACAGCCCCCAGATTCATGTGTGCACTGCTCAGCTGCACAGCTGCAAGGGACCTTAAAGCTCATCCAGTTCCAACCCCTGCCACGGGCAGGGACACCTTCCACTAGAGCAGCTTGCTCCAAGCCCCTGTGTCCAACCTGGCCTTCAACACTGCAGGGATGGGGCAGCCACAGCTTCTCTGGGCACCCTGTGCCAGCGCCTCAGCACCCTCACACGGAAGAGCTTCTGCCTAAGAGCTCATCTCAGTCTCCCCTCTGGCAGGTTAAAGCCATTCCCTTGTCCTGTCCCTGCAGGCCCTTGTCCAAAGCCCCTCTCCAGGTTTCCTGCAGCCCCTTTGGGCACTGGAGCTGCTCTAAGGTCTCCCCTTCAGGAGCCTTCTCTTCTCCAGGCTGCCCCAGCCCAGCTCTCTCAGCCTGGCTCCAGAGCAGAGCTGCTCCAGCCCTCGCAGCAGCTCCGTGGCCTCTTGGACTCATTCCAACAGCTGCAAATTCATAATTCCATATGCACACAAAACCATTACAAATTTATGTACCCATGTTCAGCAAGCTGAATAATTAATAGCAATAGTAACACTAGTAGTAATAGTAATATTAGTAGTAGTAGAAATAATAATAGGTCCATGTTGAGCATATATCAGAATTTCTCCCACTCAAAGTACACGCACTGAACTCTATCCATGCTGAGATTCACTCAGCACCACTTATGCCATCCATCTCTCCAACTGCATATCTGCAATCCCCTGCAGCAGCCTTTTTACTCTGTGGCTCAGCAAAATTGCTCTACTTTATGGCAGCACTACTGATAAAAGAATGAAGATTAACCCTGCAATGTCCATAACCAAGCAGCTATACTCTGATGACTTTGAAGGTGCTACAGGTGGAAATGACAGCAGCCCCAAAGATGAGTTACAGGCCTTCCCCACAGGACTGACCTGAATCTCTTCTCTCCCCAAAGCATCTTAGTCTTTATCTATCTTAGTCTACATGTAAGTCTTTGTGGAGGATTTGAAAGTATAAGAGGAAAACACTGTATCCGAGCAGCATCTCACTTACTTCTCACAAAAAGAAAGCAGCTCGGCAAACCAAAGTGTCCCATCCACATTCAAAGTTAAAATCAAATGAATGAACACCCCAACATACCGTGTCAAGCCAACCCAGTTTGCTTCATAGGAACAGAGAATCATAGAATCGTTTGGGTTGGAAAGGACCTTAAGATCATCCAGTTCCAATTCATGCTGGCTTTTCATCCCTCCAACAAGTGTTGTAGTAGATTTTCATTATTCTGGTTAGGAAAGAGAAAGAATGACTTCTTGGCAATGTGGTAGTTGGTTAATGGATGTCTAGAAGCCCCTGGCTTTGATTGGTCCTGATCTTTCATGGTGTTTTTTGCGTAACACTCGTATCTGTGCCAGAAGCAATGGGTCTAGCTGATAAAATATAATTCCAAAAGGAAATGCAGTTTTCACAATGTGTTTAGAAATCATTAAAATCAGCACCAGAAAGAGCACATGGGCTACATTTTCCATTATTTTCACACACAATTATGTCCATCCTCAGAAGCCAGCTCATACAACGTACCTCGCTGAAAGAAAAGGGGAGACATGTCTTTACTATATCACACATGGAGCTTTATTTTACATCTTTATAACTCTGACTTACCGTTCTCGTAACTGTAGGACTTCAACGCACCAAGTTTTCAGCACAGTTCAGCACTGACACTAGCTGTGATGCTGACGAAGTTCCATGGAATGGATACCCCTAACCAGCCTGATTTTGTCACTATTCCCTGTAAGAGCCTGAGAAGGGGGAGAGATTTCAGGAATATTTGTGTGCACTGAAATTACAGGCTAGACCTTGTTAAGGGCAGTGATGGCAGTGGTGAATACACATTGATTGCTGTTACCTCTAACAGTTGCGTTTAAAAGACAGCTATTGCAAATGAATAATGTATTAGCTTGAAATCACTTCCCAAGGTACTTGAAGCCTTTAGCTGAGATGCACAGCACAGGTGTATTGCTTAGATTGCCTTCAGAGTGTTATGCTTTCTTGTTCTGAAACACTGCATATCAATCTCCCTTAAAACATCAGTTTGTGTAAATCACACCTACCAGAAGCGATGGTGATTTGTATGAGTGAAACACTTACAGCTACTGTGTCTCATGAACCCCTCAAGCTCAGGCTGACCATCACTGTTACAACCAAGGATTTGATTTTTCATAGACAGAAATCCTGTTCCTGCGTCACCACAAAGGCTGCTACGTGTCCTCTGCTTGTTTTCACAAGGTAATGGTAACAGCAGTCTTCCAGTGTCTGAAGGGGGCTACAAGGATGCTGGAGAGGGACTTCATCAGGGACTGTAGCAATAGGACAAGGGGTGATGGGTTCAAACTGATACAGGGGAAGTTCAGGTTGTATATAAGTAAGTGTCCTGGGTTCAGCAGTAGCAGTCATTTTTCTCCTTCTTAGTAGCTGGTGCAGTGCTGTGTTTTTGGCTTTCAGCCTGGGAACAGCGCTGATAACATCAATGGTTTCAGCTGCTACTCAGTAATGTTTACACTGACAAAGGACTTTCTGAGTCTCATGCTCTGCCATGGAGGAGGTGAAGCCGGGAGGAAGCAGAGACAGGACACCTGACCCAAACCAGCCAAAGGCATACTCCATACCACAGCACATCATGCCCACTATGTAAACTGGGGGCAGTTACCCAGAAGGGTTAGATCACTGCTCGGATTGGGCTGGGTATCAGTTGGCGGGTGGTGAGCGGTTGTATTCTCTTCCCTTGTCATTCCCCTTATAATTATTATTATTGGTGACAGCAGTGGTTTGTGTTATACCTTAGTTACTGGGCTGTTCTTATCTCTACCCATGGGAGTTACACTCTTTCGATTCTCCTCCCAGTCCCTCCGGGAGCGGTGGGGAGGAAGGGAGGGAGTGAGAGAGCGGCTGCGTGGTTCTGAGTTACAGCTGGGCTTAAACCACGACAATAAGGAAGAAGTTTTTTACTGTGAGGGTGGTGAGGCACTGGCAGATGAAGTTGTAAATGCTCCATCCCTGGCAGTGTTCAAGGCAATGCTGGACAGAGCCTTGGGTGACATGGTCATGTGTCATGGGTGAGGCAATCCTGCCCATGGCAGGGGGCAGGAACTGGATGATGTTAAGGTCTTTTCAACCTAAACCATTCTACGATTCTATTGATCATTCCTGATTAGGCAAATATGCCCTCTGACAAATATGCAGACACAAAATCATGAGAGCTCTGAGCATCACAACACTTTCTACACAGCTGGAGTTTTCATTCCAGTTTTCTTTAAATAGCTCCTTTTGCAAACTCAATTTAAATGGATTAATTTAGACTCTGGGCAACATCCAACAAATCACTTTGGAGACTGTCCCTTAAAAGTGCCATGCCAGCCCTGAAGCCTTGCTTTCCCTGGGCTTTTCTTGCCAGATCTCTTCTCAAAAGGAAACATGACAGTGAGCCTGGATGATGCGTAATTGCAAGGAATTGGGTAATTCAGTATCCCCCCAATCTTCCTGAACGCAAACCTCTGCAGAACAGACAATATCCAGTGAGCAGGTTTCAGAAATGGATTATTTTGGCTCAGCTTTACTTGGAACCCCTGCACAGAAAACTATTAAAAATTAATTAAAGCTCTTGAATGAAATAATACATAATCTTGAGTCCAAAAGAATCAAAGTTAACATTACTCCACAGCACTGGGTGGCTCTGCATGCTCATTAAACGCAGTCTTTAATTACCCAGTCGCAGGGTTGTTGTTTTTCCCTTGCTCCACATATGTGATGAGAGCGAGGGGGCTCTCTGGAGCACTGCTCCCATTGACACAGAGCTGGGTGTATGCAGAGTAAGGCAGCAGAGTAGGGCTGAACATAGCTACTGAACAACTCAGCTGATAGAAAAGCACCATCCACCATGCAAAAAGAGGAAAGGGAAAGCCTGGCATGTCATGCTGCAATTAGGGGCTGCGGAAAGCAGATAACCAGTGCCTGGTTACCCCAGGAGAGGACCTAGCCCTGAATTATACGGTGCATTCATACAAGAAGGAAAAATCAAGCTACCACCTTATTTCACTTTTAAACTTCTGATCATGTAAGTGCTCCTCTTGATGATTTCTACCTTCTTTTCTCAGTGTTTCTTATTAAGGGACAGCATTTTCCTGGCTTACAGCAGTAGTATCATTAATGATGCAATGTCTTGAAGGGTTGTCAAGCATTGGAACAGGCTGCCCATGGAAGTGGTGGAGGCACCATCAACGGAGGCATTTAAAAGATGTACATCATATGAATATAGGATGAGAGTTGGGGCTGTTGAGCCTGGAGAAGAGAAGGCTGCGTGGAGACCTCATAGCAGCCTTCCAGTATCTGAAGGGGGCCTATAGGGATACTCGGGAGGGACTCTTCATGAGGAACTGTAGTGAGAGGACAAGGGGTAATGGGTTCAAACTGAAACAGGGGAAGTTTAGACTGGACATGAAGAAGAAATTCTTTACTGTAAGGGTGATGAGGCACTGGAATGGGTTGCCCAGGGAAGTTGTGAATGCTCCATCGCTGGCGGTGTTCAAGGCTGGGTTGGACATAGCCTTGGGTGGCATGGTTTAGTGGGAGGTGTCCCTGCCCCTGGCAGGGGGTTTGGAACTGGATGATCTTAAGGTCCTTTCTTACCCTAACTATTCTATGATTCTATGTGGCACTTAGTGACATGGTTTAGTGGTGGGCTTGGCAGTGCTGGGGTAATAGTTGGAGTCAATGATCTTAAAGGTCTTTTCCAAGATAGTTGATTCCATGATTTTAATTCCCATGAACCAGCATTCACTGCCCCATTTCTGTTGCCAGTTTCGTAGTGGCGGCAGGTAACTGCTTTCACCATAATTTCACCAGTCTAATACAGATATAACTAAATGTGACAAGAAATACGACATGAAATACAGAAGTGCACAGCTTTGCACTTCTTTAACTGTTAGGTAAATGGCTTCTGTTTATATAATGGGGAATATTCTCTGGCCTAAAAGGCCTTTACAAACTTTTCTTTTCCCTATAGACAGGGAGAACTACAGAATTTCAAGCAGGTGCTTTCACTACACACAGACCCATGAACATACTCCTCAAATGTTATCCTCCATAGTTTATTCACTACACGGGATAATTTGGATAAACAGGATTTCTATGAGTGTCCCAGTTATGAATAGATGTAGAGCCAGGCAACATTACAAGCAATTTCACAGCTGTTTCAGTATTACAAGCCCTTTATAAATAAAGTGAACGTTATGTCAAAACAACTGTTAAAGTGATTTTACTGAGTCACAGATCACAAATACCATGTAACTTACCCTTTAATTATCCTGCAACTTTGGTGTAGTTTCCACTAACAAAGAACATGTGGCAGCAGGATATTTACAGGTTCCTATGGGTTTCTACAGAATTACACTTCAGGAGATTTGTGGTGCATGTCCTGTGGAACTGTTATGTCTTTATTTTGGTACATCGCACTCTTAAATCTCAAAGGCATCCCCTCATTCACCACCACGCCTGGCAGCCACTTTGCATTCGTTTCAGTGGAGGCTGTCAGAGAGCAGACACAAATCCTAATGCTCATCTTCCCTAAAAGCTTTGACTTGTGCTGTTTTTCCTTACTGCTCTTTTCCCTGAAGGGTAGTAGAAGTCTTTTAGATTGAAAATAACATTGCTGTGCCATGAGTGGAAAAATCAGAGCTGGCTTCAGAAGTGGCTTTAATGTAACCTGAGCTTCTCTTCAGGTGACAGCAATAGCATCCTTACAAGCTCTGAACTGGGACTAGAGATAAGAATCTGTTTTCCACAGCAGTTAAATTAGTTCTGTGCCAATCATAGTCCAAAACAAGTAGAAACTGAGGTTGCCGATGGCAGAGAGCTTCATGGTTCCAAGTCTTTTGGTGGGAGGATCTAATGGCTTTAAGCTTCTTTGAATGAAAGAGTGTCAAGGCTTCTCAGCAATGTTGGTAAATATAGTCTTGCTGCTCACAGAGCAAGGACAAACCTTAACAGCAGTGTCTGGTAGGGCATCAGGGGCAAGTTGAAAAAGTCATAGATTCACAGAAAGATTTGGGCTCAAGGAGACCTTAAGGATCACCCAGTTCCCATGGGCAGGGAACCTTCCACTAGACCAGGTTGCTCCAAGCCCCATCCAACCTGGAAGTCCAGAAGGTTTCACTGGGAAGCCCCCAGGGACAGATGAAGACCAAATCTAGGTGCTGCCTTGGGGATGAGGCACATGTACACATGGGGTACATGGGCCACCCCCAGCCACTTCCAGCCAGGGCAGGAGACCATGGCTTCCTCATCCCATACACATAGCCTCCCCTCTCACCAGGGTGGGTTAGGAGAGCTCCAACTCATGATGAGTAAGTGATATGAGGGGTCCTGAGGACTGCGCAGGTCAGTAGTAGCTCTCCTACAGCATTTCTGCCTCCCTGATGTGAAGGGTCCTGAGATTTATGTGCCTTATTTGCATCGTGTCATTCTGATATTAAAGGCATGGAAGTGGCTGCTATCAGCTACCCTGACAACATGGAAAATAAGAGGCCTTGGAGAAAAGTAGATGGGAAATTACAAATAAACCTGGGAGAAGATCACAGTGTGAAATATGTCACGCTGTTCTTGAATGATCTTGGAACTGACTGAATTTGGACATCAAGAAATTCCTGCGCCTAACCCTTCAGTAGTCTTTCAAAACCAAGCTGTCCTTTGTTGTTGTTTCTCACTTTATAGTTCTTTTTTTATCTAGCAAGCTGTTTACTGCATCTTGTCTAAGTGGCCTGGCTTCTGATGGGAGTATTTCCCATTAGAAAGCTGCTACTGCTTTAGTGGGGACATTCTTCAATGGTTCCTAATAAAATACCCATTCACTAAAGCTTTCATGGAAATGAGCATCACTCAGTCAGCTAAGAGTTGCATGAAGCCACACCAGTATTACTGAAGGATAGCGGAGTGTCAGTAATTCTGTAATTCATGGATTAAACCACACTGTGCAAAATACAATGTCCTGAGATAACAAAAACATTATTCCTGATGAAATGTTATTTGTCAGCCCCACAATTTTTACTCTTGACATTTCTTTTCCTGTCAAACTAGATAAACACAGCTCTAAGTATGGGAGGGCTTAGCCAGTCTCACCTGCTTTTAAGCTGGCTCTAGATTTCCTAGAAGTACTGAGGAAATTAGTTTTAACTTGTTGTGTTAATTTTCCTGTTTATTCCCAATGGTTTGGTAAAAGGAGTGAGGCAAGCAGTGATTTCCAAAAGCAGAGGCCAGGTAGGAAGAGTGCTCATTGCCTCAGTGCTTAACATCATCCTCACCCATAAAGCATGAAGTGTCGCTTTGACTCTTTAGAAGTCAAACACCTCAGTGTTTTGAAGGGTTTTCTCATTAAAAGGACCAGCTGAGTGACTGAATGCCTCCAAAGGCCAGTGTGGGAAGGATCAAGAACAAAGAAAGGGTATTATGAATTGCTATGATGAATTGTTATGTGTCAGCGGTTGAAGGCTGTGTTATCATCTTAACCATGAACCTTTTGTCTCTGGAGTTAACAGGAGGAAAAAGCATTTGGGTCAGCCTTTTGAAGTCAACTGCTAAGTCAAAATGATAAATCCTGTAGAAATAAGCGTGGGGTTTTCTTCAGGAAAATTGTGATTTTCTGGTAACATGTCTTTCTTTCAGCTACAGAATATGCTTAGTGCACACCACAGTGCCAAGGTCTGCAAGGCCACCAAGAAACACGACTGCAGCATGGAGGTATCTGTGCTTATGGGTTTGGGGGCCTCACCTGTGTGTTTCTCTGTAAAACAAGAACATTTGACGACAGTTAACAACCGAAATTGTGAACTGCAGCTCTCCATTTTACGCTAGAAAATGTCCTATACATCATCTAATCCTGATAGCATCGGATCTTGGAGAATTAATTTACCATTGATTCTCCTTTCAAGACTTTGAGAAACACAGGGGCCACACAAGTAAGAGTTGCTAGCGCCATTACTTTGGGGCCAAACATTAAATAATTAAAAGAAGAGAAAGAAGTTGAGAAGCTACGTGACACTGAGCCAGTAAAGCTGTAGTGATTCATACCATACGTTTTAGACTGTGAATCCCAATCTCTCCCAACATCTGACTGGTCAACGCTTTTCTAATCCAACTATTTTCATAGCTATTTTCATATGGGATTTACAAAATCATGTGTCACTGCTCTAAAACTGTTCCCATCATCTTTAAGGTCACTGAGAGCAAAGACCAAACCGAGCATTTTTTAACCCCCATCTTTTCCTGACTGGCCTCATCATCCATGAGCAGTGTTTCTGTTCACAACCTGATTATGAGCCAGCCCTCAGCAGAATGAGAGTGGGGTTTGAAGAGATTGAACAACTATTGAGAGATCAAGGCTGGGAATAAGCCCTCTTTTATCTAGGAAAAGATCAAATTAAAATGATTGGAAAAATCACTTCCCCAGAGGAGACGATTAGAGACCTGGAAGCCAAGGTTGCTATATGGAACGAATTGTTGGAATCGGAACTGAAAATGCCATGGTTCAAATGAAAACTTCTTTTCGAGAGCAGAAGGGGTTTCCCCATTTTTTCAACTGTTTTTTATCATTTGTAGTAAATATATTTGCATCATTTGTACATTCAAAGTAACCCAACTGGGACTAATTATCCACTGTGTTAAACAACATACAAACACGCAACAGAGCCAGCCTCTGATGTGGAAGATTCACAATCCAGTGCTCAGTTTCAGCAAACAACACTTGATAGGCCAAAGTGTTCATCCTTTTTCTCTTTTTTTCCCCATTTATTAAAAAGGGCTCTTATCCAAACCTTCAGTGGCCCTTTCAGAAGCTAGAAGAACAAGGAAATACTGTGCCATGGTTAGTGACGAGGGCTGGGGTATGCAATTCCAAGCCAAGTCTTCTTACTCTGGAGCAGACTTTATGTCTAACATGAAGCAAGGTTCAGCTCCCTTGTGCCTTTGTAACCTATCTGCAAAGCGGTAGTAGTGCTCCCCGTACTAGGGGTAGGCTGAGGATGAGGGCATTAAGATTTGTAATGTCGTATGGAAAGCAAGTCCTGTAAGTATTCCAGAGAAGAATAACATTTATAGTCTTTTATCACCAGCAAGTGATAAAACCCCAAGCCCTTAGGACCGGATGGTCATTCGATGCAGTTGTGTTTCCTAATCAAAGCAGTAATGTTTATGGTTTCCAGCACTAAAACTCAGCACTTCCAAGGACGCAATGTGTTTCTCCAGCCAACTTCGCTACTCCTGATAACATCACTGCTTATAAATGCAGGTTCCTGCCTCACTGCCAGGTGCACAATGTAACTTCACTGTGTTTAACCCAATGCACGCTCATAAAACCAGGGCTGATGCTCAAATCCAATTTTACATCAATAGCTGAACCACCAAGAGTAAAATGCCAGCTATAAAACTTGTTGAGTTCCAGCTACTGGGAGGCTGTAATATGCCATAATCCAACTGCTTTTTGTGGTCAGTAACAAAAACCTGAGCCGATAAGGCTTTTTTTATCAGATGCACCACAAATCCTCCATGCTGGGTTTGTCCTCTTCATTCACAAAGGGCAAAGCTTTGCTGCAGGAGAGGAGCAGTCATTGATGGAAGTCATCTCTGAGAGGGGAACACAGGGTAGAAAATCAGAAGGCAAATCTATTATTATCCACCAGCGTTGGGCAATGCCCTGGCACATCTGTGTGAAATATGCAGGGACAAGGGGTGGAGATTTGGACCTTTTTTCCATTTCTTCCCTGTATGTGGCAGGGGAAGGAAAGCTGCTTATCTTGGAATACTTTACTCCAATATCTTGTTTCTCTTTTTCTTTTCCATGCTGGTTTGCTGGTTGTCCATAATTTCCCACCTTGCACTTAAACTTGGTTACATCCATCCAACTACCATTAATATCCAGCCTCTATCTCTAGTCTGAAGCTGGATCCGATCCTTGGGCATTTTCAGACAGCCCCTGCACCAGCCTGCCTCTCAAGGACCAAGTATTTATACCCCTGACACAGCCTCCTCTTTTCTCTTTCTTCCCTGGGGATGCCAGTTCCACATCCTGGTCCATACTTGCAGCATATTAAAATGCACCCTGGACTTCGGCATCTTTGTGTCCTGCCCTGCTTGAATGTAAGAGGCTGTGCACATTAGGGCTGGCTGCATGAGCGATGCACAAAGGAACTGAAAAGGTCTTATTTCTCTGCAAAGTCCCTTTTGAGTTTTATTTCCCCTGTGTTCAAGCAGAAATTTTCCTTCTATTGCTGTCAGGAAAATATTCCCTATTACCATGTGGAAAAATCACCATCTCCTGATGTTTTGCTCCTGATTTCAAGTGGAAAAGGATCATTAATGTAGGGATGTGACCTCCAGGTGAGTCTACACAGTGTAGTCTGTGCCATGAACCTGTCATACTGCTCATCATTTACACTAACTGGTATGTTACGAGCTCACACAGGCCAAGAGGGGGAGTGCAGAGGAAATGAGGCTGCATCAGGGAAGGGATTTTTCCTTGCAGTGGCCAGGATAAATACATAGGAATCAAAATACAGGAAAGGCAAAAGTAGCTACCGTGCCCAGGACACAAGCGGCATTTCAAAGATGATTCTTAAGCATGGAAAATATGACGTGTGGATAACTGCCAAGATGGCAGCTATCCACAGAAGGTAGCATTGGTCCTCTGTGTATATCATGTACATTAACAGTGCCTGCATGCATCAGTGGTTCTGCTTACCTTGGGCCAGGCTCTGTTGCCCCTTCCCGACTCTCCAGCTCTCTGACAGGCTCTGTGATCCAAGTATCTACTGACTTTGTTCCAAGACATATCTTTAGGCAGTTTGCACCAGCTGAGGATGACCAGCCGCACGGGGGGTAGAAAGGAGCAGCAGCAGCATCTTTTGGCTGAGAGATTCAGAGCACAGCATTGCCTAAATACCAAATATCTGCAGTGAGCTCTCCTGTTAGGCAGCCTCAAACCAATTAGCATTCAAACTTCTACGGCTTCTCCAATAGCTTGTTCTGAAGTCAGGTTACTACTAAAGGTAATGCAGAGGGTACTGAGCAGGAGGTAGGGTGGCGTGGGTGAAATCTAGGCATGCAGTAAGAATAAATAATCACTGTAAACAACAAAAAAACTCAAGTGCCCATTTAGAGCAGTACAGCAGATGGGTCTCTAGAGAATAAGTCTATTATTTGCAGGCCTAGTCAGACTCCTACACATAGTTTGGTTAGGACCTGTCTAATTATAGAAGTGTGGAAAAGTACAGCCAGCAACACTAGATTGCTGAGTATTCTATTTTGTAAATGTATTCATTTGTTGGTTGAACAGTAACGAGCTCTGGAATAGCATTATCTGTGTCTAACAAGATGCTCACTCTATAATAAGATGCAGAGATGATGTTCATGACCGAGGGCTGTTTGGGGAGTAACAGTGTGTGATCGCAGGATAAACAAGGAGCTGCATTTGCAGAGCACTTAGCAAAGGAAGTTTAATGACAGCACTGGAGAGCTGTGTGGTGAATCACCACCATCCAGGAGTCAAAAGTGTTCACCTCTATTAAAGAGTAGCCTGAAGGCCTACCTTCATGCTGCAGGAATCTGCTACCTGACTTGAGATGGGGATTAAGACTTCGGTGTCTGAGGCAGAAACATTCCTCTCCCTCTAAGTTTCTGAGGAAAGCCAATTAGGACCATCCAAAAGTCCCTGAATGTAACAAATTATTGTTCTGGTTTAACAGATTGAAAACACCTAATGGGGAATTAAAGGTTGGTCTTTGAGAACTGCCCCACAAGTCAGCTATTTTAACTGAAGGCACAGGTAATAGGGTGTATGCTTTATCACTGCAAAATCAAGCAGTGCTGTGATCAAGGAGAGGCTGCCCCCTGATATAAAGAGTGCATTAATTATGCATACTATAGAATCATGGAATGATTTGTGTTGGAAGGGACCTTAAAGCTCATCCAGTTCCAACCCCCTGCCATGGGCAGGGACACCTTCCACTAGAGCAGCTTGCTCCAAGCCCCTGTGTCCAACCTGGCCTTGAACACCCCCAGGGATGGGGCATGGATATCTGAGCTTCTGCTGGATCATGGGCTCACCATGGCTCATGGCTTCGAGCCTTGAAGGAAAGCTGACTTCTTGCAGCGCAGTTGAGCTGCATGGTGAGCCTGCTGGGACAAGCCTTCCCTCCTTCTCAGCCAGGAGATCATGATGATGATGGTGAGCAATCAGGCAGCCAGGGAGCGGGTTGTGTGCTACTGCACACAAGCCCTGACAAGTGGCATGCGTTGTTTGGGTGCTTTGGACCTATTTTGGAGAAAGCAAAGCAGGCGGACCCTATGACACTGCAGTGTCTGAGCACTCAGATAATGCACAGACTGGGTGATAAATAGGGAGTGAGTAAAATTCCATTATCCACTGAAAACAACTGCAAAGAAACAAAGCTCTGCATGGTTTGCACAAAACCACTGAGGAGAAGCACAGGTCCCTGGAGACAAAGACACAGACATAAAGGCAATAAAAAGATCACCAGTTTTTAATGACTGTCTCAGCATTCATCATTCACCTCCACTATGCAGCAGAGGTTTTCCTTCACACAGGTGTGAATCCCTGCAAGCTTGGTTTACTCTGTTTCCTTGACTGGCAAGACACCATCTGCTTTATATAGTGTCGCTTGCTTTCTTTGGGATTTGTGAAAGAAAACCAACTAACTTTAAATTGCAATTAATTTATCAATAGACACATTATCTTCAGATTGCTTTGCTGTTGCTTCAATATAATTTGCTGCTTGTCTTCAGTGGGGGCAGAACTGACATGAACACATCAATCTCACCTTATTTGCCTTGTAGGTCTGTAAATACCAACTGCTCCAGGTACCTCTGTGAGAAAGGAGTTGCACAGCCATGAAGATGTGTTGAGTCAAAACCCTGCAAGCCCAGGCATCCATCAGGAATGTTATTCATGTGTGCCATTTATTGAGTTATGTATGCTCATTTAATGGCTGGGTAGCTGGGGCTGCGGCTGCAGATTCTGGTTTAACAGACTGAAAACACCTAATGGGAAATTAAAGGTTGGTCTTTGAGAGGTGCCTCTCAAATCAGCTGTTTTAAGTGATGGCAAAGCAGTAAGGTATGTGTTTTATCACTGCAACATTAAGCACTGCTGTAATGTTATACAAGAGGGAGAACCTACCCCATGACATTGGGAATGCATTAACTCTGTGTATCTGAGCTTCTGTTCAGTCATGGGATCCCTGGTCCAGCTTCTCTCCCTGGCAAGGAGGATGGAGGATGGAGCCGGACTTTGGCCAAGGCAACTACAAGAAAAGAGGTTTCTTCAGAGGAGTTCCTGGGTTAAAGCAGTTAGCTGGGGACTGCCAAACAGGCACAGTAGGTAAATACCTGTCACAGGTCCTTTTACAAAAGCGTCATCCCAGAATATACAGAATAGCAAGGAAAATAGGATGTACCAAACCCTGAAAACACTAGGGTGCCAGCCACTTGAAAGAGGATGGCTTGTGCCAGCTTGCTGAACTGGTTGTCGGTGGTTTTTCATCTTCCTCAAGGATCTGTTGAAACAGGTGATGCTCATCCTCACCAATACCTTCTCCAGGGGTTCATTGTGGAGGGATGTGAGGGAACACTACAATCAATTTGGGAGACAGCAACACAAGAGATACGTGGAGCTGTTGGAGCAAGTGCAGAGGAGGCCATGGAGCTGCTGCGAGGGCTGGAGCAGCTCTGCTCTGGAGCCAGGCTGAGAGAGCTGGGCTGGGGCAGCCTGGACAAGAGAAGGCTCCTGAAGGGGAGACCTTAGAGCAGCTCCAGTGCCTAAAGGGGCTGCAGGAAAGCTGGAGAGGGGCTTTGGACAAGGGCCTGCAGGGACAGGACAAGGGAATGGCTTTAACCTGCCAGAGGGGAGACTGAGATGAGCTCTTAGGCAGAAGCTCTTCCCTGTGAGGGTGCTGAGGCGCTGGCACAGGGTGCCCAGAGAAGCTGTGGCTGCCCCATCCCTGGCAGCGTTCAAGGCCAGGTTGGACACAGGGGCTTGGAGCAATCTGCTCTGGGGAAAGGTGTTCCTGTCCGTGGCAGGGGGCTGGAGCTGGATGAGCTTTAAGGTCTCTTCCAACACAAATCATTGTATGATTTGTTCTATGATTCAACATACAGGAGAGCTGGGACACCAGGGAAAATGTAACAGAGGGTGCAGTCACAGCTCATCCTCAGCCCTAGAGGATGCTGCGCTGAGTAATCTGTATATATCCAGGGAAAGGTCATTTTGAGGAGGACTTGCACAGCGAAAAATGGTTTACAAGTAGTACAAATAAATACACATTGCAAATCACTGGATGTGATACAAACCAGCCGGGGCCAGATGAAACTGGGAAAAAACAGACCTTTCTATGCAACCCCAAAAACCATAAATCCCTCGTTGCTGTCCTGCCCCAGTGCTGTGATGTGCTCAGAAAAAGCATGGTCTGTTGGTTTTTATCAGTCTACATTAAAGGCCATTTTCCCTACATTTAAAAAGAGTTTTTTTCCAAAACCTTTAGCCTTATGCTGGGGTAACCTTTCCATAGGGGAAATAATTTTAATCATATTTGGAATAAATGTGGTTTAAAAGAGCAGAACTTTGAGCTGTGGAAGAGTATCAGGCAATAGGATAAGTGTCAGTCTAATGAAGAGCTTCTTATTTCCTCTGTTTGGTTTAACAAACCCAGGTCTAGCCGTTTATTGCTTAATAAAATGTCATCAGGTGGCATCAGCCAGATGAAGTTCCTGAGCTAACGAACAAGCCATGAATTTTCCTTCAGCTCCTGCTTTCCACAGATTTGGAAAGCCTGTGGAATGGAAAACATCCAGAAACATGCCCCCCCACGCGCTGAGAAAACCCGGCATACTGGGTCTGAAGGTAGGAAATGCAATACCAGGCACGTTTATGTGGTATTCTGGGATTTCCCAGGCAGAACTGCACCGTCCTGGCTGCATCCAGATCCAAATCTGTTACCAATTCATCTTTAAAAGCTATCCCCTGGAAGCTATGGGAAACACAGCCAAAACTTCCCAGATGTCCTCACGGATGTCTGAAGTGCCCTGAAGTTAGACAGTAAATAGGAAGATCCATAAAAATGGGCAACAGAGTGGGACATTAGCGATGATGGCTTTCACTGGGATGCAGAAATGGAAACAGTGAGTGAGATACAGAAGGCGAGTGGGAAGCCCTGCGCACCACTTGCTCCTAAATCAAGGCAGTGTGTGCACTGATTTATGGGCTCTAAACACAGTTGTTAAATATGACTGTTATCTGATGAGGGTTGCTAAGCCAAGCTTTTATAAGTTAAAGACTACTTCAGGTATTAGAAATGCAAGGCATGTGTTTTGGCATGTAGAATGAGATGAGTCACTGTTTCAGAGAGCAGCTTTCAGTATCTGTGGACGCTGCATGAAAGATGTTTGATTACAGTTCCTCTCCTGAAGAATTTATGGGTATAATCACACAGAACTTTAGGAAATGAAAGGTGACAAAGTTCTCATGAACGAAATTTTCATGTACGTGAGGCTTAAAGATTATCAGGAAGAGTCACGGGAAGGAAAAATCTCCTGGAAAAGTCCAATTGTCCTGGAGCAAGGATAAAGACAAGTGAATAGCAGAATATCCACCCCACAGTTTCAGATCTCCTTCCAAAATCTGCTGGAGCTGCCTGTTACAGAGCAAACTATACATTGTGTTAATTGATGTTGTGTGTTTCCTGAAGGAAAATATTGGGAATTGCACTGAATCTCAGTGGGAGGAATGACGTAATCGGACATAACTTGAAAGATCACTGTTCCCATTGCTTTTTAATATGACTTAACTATTTAATCATGCCCATTACGTTGTCCGTGCTGCTGATGGGTTCTTTCAGGAATGCAGATCTTAAAACAATTCCTGCCAACTACTTGTTATCCCTCACTATTCCTTCTTTTTCCAGCCATGGAACTGTGTCAGAGATACTCAACACACGGGTTTTATAGGTTGGTGCTAGTGACCCTAGTCACATCCAAACCTGAGTGTGCACGGCCAGAGCTATGAAGGCGTGATGTAAGGTAGCACTCACATCAGCTCCCGTGCATGGGCAGACCTTTCTTTCGGCAGACCAGTAAATACGTCAGCACCAGCAAACAGGTCACAAATTCAGGCTTTGAGGACAAAATGAGATTATATAGCAAAGAGAGGGAGTTTATCCCCATGGGAAGGGCACTGCAAGAAGCACAAGGGTTGGAGCTTCCTAGTTCTACATGAAAGGCCACTTTCACAGTACGGTGACGAATGGGAAAAGAAGCTGTTTGTGGGTTTCCAGCTGTCTTTCTCTTGCATCAGAGGTGTGTACACTGGTATTACCCCTTCACCAAACTAAATCTCATTTCCTACTTGAAACAAAAGCTTTGGACACAGCATGGTGCCATCCAAGGACGTGGGTGTAGCTCCCCCCGGCACATCCTGCAATGCAACCACTTCCTTCAGGTCTTCTGGGACTACCAGGAAGACAGCAGCGTACTCCACATGTACACTCCCTCAATATAAAAGCACATTAAAGCTGTGATAAAAGCCAAAGTGCTCAAGAATTAAGGCTAGAGCTGACCCCAAAGAGATTGGAGCTTTGCAGAGGTTTTTCTTATCTGAAAAGTCTCCACATTCAGCTTACTGTAAGAAATAGATTAATACAGACATGTAGATGGATATATAGATACTGATATATCAGGTATAGATTAATAGAGATATATAGAGAGGTATAGAGATATGGATATAGATATATAGATATTAATACAGAGATGGATATATAGGTATAGATATTGACACATTAGATACAGATTATATAGATATAGAGATAACTATAGATCTATGTGGGAAGGGCTGCAAACAACAGCTGTAGTCAGCTGCTGAGTATGATCCACCCCATGACCTGGGCATTTCAGATGGGGAACAGGCCCAGATCTCTGGTGTGTGCAGGCAAGAGACCCATTCAGAGTTAGGATGGCTAACTGAGGGTTAAAATATCATACAGAAAGATGAGACATCACATACTCAGCCTCAAAGAACATGTAAGAAAGTGTCTTCTAAATACGTCTAGCCTAGAGAACATTTTATGTTGGTTTTGGACATTATACTTTCTTTTGAGCCTTTATTTTAAGCCCTGATTAATACACCTTTATTCGGGTTACTCCAGGAGCACCAGGTAGCCCAAGGGCAGAGTGGTGCTCCCCATTCCCACTCATCTTCTGCCAGGGCATGCAAAGAGGAGTGGAGGAGGAGCAGTGTGTCATAGCCTGGGGAAGTTTCTCAACACCTTTTTTTGCACACCAGTGCTCTGCCCGCACAGGCAGCCACAGGCAGCAGCCAAGAGGCACCAGCTGAACCTGCTGCTCTCCCAGGGGCCCGACATCAGGCTAAAGCAGCCCAAATCCCAGTGATGAGCCAGAATTTCACATAAAGGCAGGATACAGTGTGTGATTCAGCATGGAAATCAGCTTTGGGAACAGTCAGGTAACCAATCAAATGCTTTTATTGTAGAAACCTGTGAGTAGCAGGTCCATTCCAATCAGCTTCACCTCATGCTGCCTTAAACTTTTATCGATGAGCAGGAAGACAGCAGAAAGCTTGTCCCTAATCAAGCTTGCAGACAACACAGAGATTAGGGACCTGAGGAGAAGGAGGAGGCCACGCTGCAGAGACAGCAGTGCGGTGATCCTAGTAAGCTAACAGCCTGTAGTGTAATGCAACCTGGGCAGGATGAAGATCCCAGCAGCTGCAGGGATCTAGCAAGGATCTTGCAGGGATCTAGCAGGGATCCAGCAGCCCACTCCATTTGCAACCTCCCCTGCCACTGCTTAATATTAAAAGATGCTTTAGTTTGCTTTCCCAAAGCTATCTGAACCATCATCTTGCAGAGACGACTGGAAGTTGGAGGCTGGGAGATACAACCCATGGGGCCAGTGGTTACCCATGTTGGCATAATGTGTTCTTAATGTTAGCGGTCTGCTTGCAGCTTGGTAATGAGCAGGGATTATGTGCTATTAATAGCCTTCATTCTCAGTGACTAATTTCCCTCCTTAATTTCAAAGCTTCCTATCCACAAGATGGGCTGAACTCACAAGAAGTATGTGGGATTATATGAACATTGCTTTTAAGGACATACAAGCTGGTTGTATTTCTGCAATCTTCCTCTTTTATAATAAAGCTGGGAATTTCATTTTTGTCCTAGACAATGTAAATTTTCTTCAGGTTTGGGAGCTTTATGCATTTTAGGCTATTTTCATTATATATCAGCACGCTGCTTTATTTTCTGTCTCACTGTCTGATTCTGAACAATGGCTCGGTTTTAATAAAAATGCAGAAGGAACTGAAGCAAAAACTTTCGCAAAATCATGGGTTACACTGTTGACTCCTCGTATTGTCTGCCATAATAACCAATGTCTTTTCAGGTTAAGAAGCCTCTTGCTAGACTATAGGAAGTTAATAAAGGAAAGCTAAGCAGAGGGTTAGAGACACTTGGTTGTTCCAGGCAGAAAAGCTGCTTTTTGCAGGAAACATTTACGATTTCTATATCCAGTTTACTTAATCTTTTATTTCCAATTCTGCCATCTCCCGCTCACTCTTCCAACTTCCTTTGGTCGTTTTATGCATGGGACTGTATTTTACAAGTTGTTAGAATCCTAACGGGGAAGAACTGATGCTGCAGGAATTGCTCAAGTCTTCACAGTCTATCAAAGTGCTACTATTGCACGGTCATGGTGGGAAACACTGACTTAAACCAGACATGAAAACAACATAAGACTTTGCATTAAGAACAATTTCTAGTGCTTTGAACCAGCTGGTTTGTGTGCTTCTTGTTTTACCTAGTCATCAGACTGTCTTTACCCATTCTGTTCTGGTAAAAAAATGCACAACAAAGCAAACTTTTAAATGGCATCCCTCCAAACAGTTGTTTTTAGTGGGTTAAATTCTTTTGCTTTCACCTCTACTTTGCACAAAAGTTCTATGGCAGTTGCAGTTACTGCACCTCGCAGTTACTATAACTCACATTTACAGCATTTCTTCCGTTTTAATTAGGTCCAATTTACGAACTGGAGACAGGCATGGGAGCAGGGACCTTGAACACTGCCAGGGATGGGGCAGCCACAGCTTCTCTGGGCACCCTGTGCCAGCACCTCGGCACCCTCACAGTAAATAACTTCTCGTATCTAATCTAATTCTACCCTCTTTCAGTTTGAAATAAAAGCCAAGTCTTTTAAAAAAGAAAGCAAATACTCGTGCTTGGAAGTCTACCTAAGGAGAACAGCCTTGAAGGTGTGCTGCTGCTAAGTGTAAGCCCTAGAAAGTCTTCATGCAGCCAGTTTTGGGAGCACAGGGTGAGAGCACCCCAGAGAGCAACAGAACAGCTTGAAGCCACAACACTGGCGGAAACAGTCCAACATGTGGATTGTTCAGCCTTAAGTGAAGAGTGAGAGGGCAGGTGCTAAACCTTTAAAACAATAATAAAGTGTACTCCAAGGCCTGGGTGATATGAGCAAGGAATAGAGGCATGAAAGGGATGAAGTGGGAGATGATGGCCCAGACTCGCTTGGCAGAGAGGAGCATTCTTTGTGGCTTCCCAGATTAGGGGAGAGAGCACCAGCCTGGAAAAGCATGGCTGGAAGGAGCTCCGTGACCTGCTGCCACTGCCAGCACTTTGTTTCTGCTCTTGAAAAGCTTCTTCATCTCTCTTGTGCAACCTCAGCTAGCTGTGCTTCCTCCCACCGAGCTAGTGCACATTTTCACATCCTCATTAGTTGTCTGTTCTGTACACAAATATTGATCACGTTCCACGATCCTTTTAAGTTGCAAAAGCACGGTCTCCATAAAGGAAAACTTTTAGGTCTGCCAAGAGGCTCAGCACTCTCTTACATGCCAAGGCAGGCACCAGGACTTCTCTGAGAGCACTGGGTTTCACCCCAGACTTTGTTCCCTGTTCAACAACTTTACCTTCATTTCTGGGTTGAGATCTCAGCTGCTCTGGTCACAAAGAAGCAGCAGCACAGCTGCATAGGCCAGCCATGCGACAATGAAAGTAGTGCCACACGGGCAAGCAGGACCCGGGCACCACTGCAGTTCTCAGCCCTATTTGGGGTTTGGTTTTAATTTACTTGTTATTGGTTTAGCATGTGACCACCCACCAGCCTGCAGAAGAACAGCAGAAAACCAACATGCTCCTGCTCCAACTCATGTCATGTGAATGACAAACACTTCACTTCCAGCATGGGAAAAGCCATCCCCATCTATCTCTGAGCACCCTGCGTTCCACGGCCACCCACCACGGTGCCTCCCCCTTTGCCATGAGGGGTCCAGGCTGCAGTGAGCATTCCTTTGGAAGACCATCAGCAACACCTTGAGGCTCTCCTGAAAAAATCTGATGACTGAATTCCTCGCCCACAAAATAAACACACCCACAAAGCTGAGAGCACCCACGGGTGCACAGGGGGCCTCCCTCCCAGGGATTAATTCATCCAGGTCATAGAATCCAAGCCTGGTTTGTGTTGGAAAAGACCTTAAAGCTCATCCAGGTCCAACCCCTGCCACGGGCAGGGACACCTTCCACTAGAGCAGCTTGCTCCAAGCCCCTGTGTCCAACCTGGCCTTGAACACTGCCAGGGATGGGGCAGCCACAGCTTCTCTGGGCACCCTGTGCCAGCGCCTCAGCACCCTCACAGGGAAGAGCTTCTGCCTAAGAGCTCATCTCAGTCTCCCCTCTGGCAGGTTAAAGCCATTCCCCTGTCCTGTCCCTACAGGCCCTTGTCCAAAGCCCCTCTCCAGGTTTCCTGCAGCCCCTTTAGGCACTGGAGCTGCTCTAAGGTCTCCCCTTCAGGAGCCTTCTCTTCTCCAGGCTGCCCCAGCCCAGCTCTCTCAGCCTGGCTCCAGAGCAGAGCTGCTCCAGCCCTCGCAGCAGCTCCATGGCCTCCTCTGGCCTCTCTCCAGCAGCTCCACATCCCTCTTGTGCTGCTGCCCCAGAGCTGGATCAGGGCTGCAGGGGGGGTCTCTCCAGAGCACAGCAGAGGGGGAGAATCCCCTCCCTCGACCTGCTGGCCAGGTCGCCCAACACTGAGCTCTACATCCCTGTGGCTCATGCTTTTGGACCTAAGTAGTGGTATCAGAGCTTAAAAAACCCCATTACATGATCCCAGTTCACCCCCACAGTACCACAAAGAGCAAGGCCTTTCAAAACTATACTCTCATTAGCTCCTTCGCCAGGCAAGCAGCAGGTCTGCTTGTAGAGGCCACTCTGCACCCCCCCAGTGTCTCTAATGATATCTGCTACAAACACAGTGGCTGCACAGGAACGCCTGCCCGCTTTGGCTTTAATCTTGTTTTCATTTTTGTGCTCTTGAAGGTTAACTTCAGAGCTGGGAGCTCAAGCCCCGGCTCTTTTGCTCAGAGCCCATTCCGCATACAAATACAAGTCCCTTTCCCTCACTGCCTTTAACCTTGCTGCGAAGGAACTGTTCCTGCAGATGAGAGAGTGAGAGATCAAGGAGTCTCTATCAGGAAGGCTGTGGCTGTGTTTCTACTCCAACTGCCTGACATTTATTGCAGTCTAGACAATACAAAAAGCCCTGACTACATGGCTCTGGTCCACACACACACGCAGCACCCCCCCCCTCCAGGGACAGGCAGCCGGGTGCAGGGACACAAAACACTGTAATGATTTTCATACAATGGCATCATTTTCCCTTTTCTTCTTTTCGCTTTATAATACTGTGTTGTAAGATGCAAGTTTGCAACTCTGCACGTGTATTGGCATCATTTATATGGGGAATACTCACAGGACGGTATTCCTTATATGCCAGAGGAGAAATCCTAGAACCACAGAATGGTTTGGAACGGAGGGGACCTTACAGCTCATCTAGTTCCAACCCAGCAAGAGGCAGTAGGGCCGGATGAAAATCTTGCCCAGGAAGGGCAAACTGGTAGGCAAGAAGCGGCAGGATCCCATCTCAGAGCCCCCCAAGGAAGAGGAGGGTTTCCTGCAGAGAGCCAGGACCTGCTTGCGCTGCAGCTGCCGAACTGACTACCTGGTGGCCATGGCTGTGCCACACTGGCCTTGCAGAGCATGGCCAGCTCCTGGCTGCAGAGGAGCTGGAGACGGGGTTGATGTTCTGAATGCCCTGCAGACCCACTGCCCTGCTCGGAGTGCTCCAGGGCCAGCAGCTGCTCTCCTAAGCCATGGGCACCTTGTGCTGCCTCATCGCATGGGACAGCGACTCCACAGTTGGCATCTTTGCTGGCTCTTGGACCTCACAGCTGCCTATGCTGAGTCCGGTGGAGCCCCATGGTAGCTGTTTCCTACACCCTCACAATGAGTAAGGCTGAAACCCAAAGGTGTCCAAACAAGACTACATTGCTCCTCTACCCTGTGCACGGGTGTGCAAGGGCACAAGCTCTGGGCCTCCATCCAGGGACACACTGGGGACAGCGCCTGCCCCACGGGTGTTTGGGGTCCTGAGGTGAGACCAGAGCACAACAGCCCCTACAGACTGCCCCGTTCATAGGACCCCCAAACAGAGGAGCTGGTTTGAATGTCACAGTCCCTGTGCTTTACTGGGGAGGGGGAGAAGGGATGTCAAGAGGACAGCAGCCCCGCACTGACCACAGGGAAAATCCTTCCCAGCGCACACACGAGGTTGCTGTAGGTCTGCTCAGGAAGCACATACGAGAGCACGCAGTAAAAGAACTCAGGATCAAGGCACAGCGTGCAGACAAGTGCAGCAGCCAGACAGATGCCAACAGCCAGCTCCAGGCTGACCAAGAGCAGGGAGAGCAACCTGTGAAGCAGAAAAGCGATGGGAGACAGGGCAAGGTGGATGACGCCAACCCTATGCCTCCTCTGGACTGGAGGGAGCTGTTCTGGGAGCCCCATGGGCTGCCCCCAGCCATTCCTCATCGCTCCCTTGGCGAGGGTGAGGCATGAGACTCCCCAGTCCCAGGCAACACCCAGGCTCAAGGAAAGCCGATCTGGTCACTGCCTAGCTAGAGAGCCCAGAGCTGGGCAGCAGCACAAAGCAGCAGCCTGGACTTCAGCCTGGCCAGATGGAGCAAGCATCCAGCACATCCCACCCACTGCCTGGAGCAGGGTACAGGGCACCCTGAGAAGAAACTCACTGCAGCCAGTAGCAGAAACCACGTCTCCTGGCCAGCAGGTCCCTCTCCTCTTGCTGCGCCATGGCCTCTTCCAGCTTCTCCATTTGCTGATGCAGAACCTGGGAGAAAGCAGGGTTGGAGGCTCGGAGCCTGCAGAGGCCTCCTCCAGCCTCACACTCCCCAAGGGCCGGTTTTGCCCTGGCCCTTTCGGCACTACCTTGTCCTTCTGCTGGTCCTCCCACAGCCAGGCCCTTGTGCAAGCAAGGTGGTTTTCCTCCTGCAAAACAAGGGCAGCTTTGTGCACAATCAGCCCTCTCCAGCCCTCGCTCACTACCCCACAGCCACAGGGCACTGAGAGCGCGGGTGACTCCAGCAAGGCCCAGGGATTTGATGGATGCCCCATCTCCTGGGCAACGTGTCCTCCCCAGTCACCCTTGTGCCAGCAGCCAGTGGGCAGTAGGTGCCAGAGGACCCTCCTTCAGCCCGGGGGCTGCACAAGACAACCCCAGAGGTCCCTTCACACCGCTCAGCCCCAGCCGGCAGAGCTCTAGGACACGGCTAGAGGAGGGGACGCCAACCTGGCTGCGGAGCTGCTGCACAGCATCAAAGGGATCCTCATGAGTCCCGTCCTGCATATGGAAAGGAGAGCATGGGCTCAGGGTCCGCAGCCCAAGACTCCATGGACCAGGAGCTCCTCCACACATACCATGTGCTGCAGCAGCTCCTTGCTGCCAGCCTGCTGTGCGGAGCTCTGCATGGACACACTGATGGCTGCTCTGTCAGCCTCTGCTGCCTGCAGGAGAGGAGAGGGTACAAGAGCATCTCCAGGAGGGGCACGGCCCATTCCCTCCACTGCAGATGACAGACCCCAAAGTATATGTCATAGAATCATAGAATAGTTAGGGTTGGAAAGGACCTTAAGATCATCCAGTTCCAACCCCCCTGCCAGGGGCAGGGACACCTCCCACTAAACCATGCCACCCAAGGCTCTGTCCAACCTGGCCTTGAACACCGCCAGCAATGGAGCATTCACAACTTCCCTGGGCAACCCATTCCAGTGCCTCACCACCCTTACAGGAAAGAATTTCTTCCTCATATCCAATCTAAACTTCCCCTGTTTCAGTTTGAACCCGTTACCCCTTGTCCTATCACTACAGCCCCTAATGAAGAGTCCCTCCCCAGCAGCCCTATAGGCCCCCTTCAGATACTGGGAGGCTGCTCTGAGGTCTCCACGCAGTCTTCTCTTCTCCAGGCTCAACAGCCCCAACTTTCTCAGCCTATCTTCATACAGGAGGTGCTCCAGTCCCCTGATCATCCTCGTGGCCTCCTCTGGACTTGTTCCAACAGTTCCATGTCCTTTTTATGTTGAGGACACCAGAACTGCACACAATACTCCAAGTGAGGTCTCACAAGAGCAGAGTAGAGGGGCAGGATCACCTCCCTCGACCTGCTGGTCACGCTCCTGTTGATGCAGCCCAGGATACGGTTGGCTTTCTGGGCTGCGAGCGCACACTGCAGCCGGCTCATGTTCATTTTCTCATCAACCAACACCCCCAAGTCCTTCTCCTTGGGCTGCTCTGAATCCCTTCCCTGCCCAACCTGGAGCTGTGCCTGGGATTGCTCCGACCCAGGTGTAGGACCTTGCACTTGGCATGGTTAAACTTCATCAGGTTGGCATCAGCCCACAGAATGTCCCAGAAACATAGAATCAACTGGGTTGGAAAAGAACTGTAGCATCGAGTCCAACCGTTACCCTGGACTGCCAAGCCCACCACTAAACTAAGGGCAAACTGATCTTCCGTCAAGATCTCCCCTCATGGCTGCCCCTCATGATCTCCACTCACAACCACCCCTCATTCCCCTCATGACTGCCCCTCGTGGATGCTTCTTACACCCCACGGCCGCCCTTGCTCTCCCTTCAGGATCTTCCCTCATGTCCTGCCCAGCCACGCCGCTGCCTGTGGCTGCTGGGGTACACGGACCAGCACGGACATCCCGTTCCCCATCCCTGTCAGGACCAGGAGCCCCTCCGCACCTCCCACCGGCTGCAAGCCCTTCCCTGTCCCTGGCAGCACATGGTTCCGAGCCGCCAGCTCTGGGTGACCCTGCTCGAGCAGGGGCATGGCACCAGACCAGACGACCCCCAGAGCCCCCTGCCCACCTCAGGCAGGCTGTGCCTGCGCAGTGCCCCTGCACACCTACCCAGCACTGCAGCCGCTCCTTGCACCTCCTGGCCTCTGCAGAACGCTCCTCCAGCTGCTCCTCGAGCACACGGAGCGCCTGCTTCACCTCTCCAGCCTCCATGGCAGTGTGCTGGCTGTGAGGGGCATGGACATGGGCACCGCCAGCACAGACCCTCCTCTGCCGCCTTCCTTAGAGCCCTTCCACAGCTCGGCGACACAGCGCAGGTCCTGGCTGTCACTCTCAGCTCCTGCCCAGTAGCACCCACGTTCTTCCGGTGCTCCCCACCTCTGGAAGGGCGCCTGCGGTGACAGCAGCGACACGGCCACCACTGCCCACTGTGACACGGCCACTGCTGGCAGCAGGCACTGAGCTGGGGCCCAGCCATGGCAATCGGGGAAACAGCGCATTGCTCTTGGTGCACGGGCTGGAGCGATGGTGGCACCAGGGAGTCCAACTCCATCATGGTCGCTGCTGGCGCCGCTGCTGCCGGTGCGCACTGAGCTGAGCTCAGGCAGCGGTGTCCCAGGGGAAGCTGGCTCCCTGCGTGGAAACAGAGGTGGGGTTAACCCAAACCCAGCGCTCCACCGAGCCCGAAGCAGAGCAGGAGCTGAAAACTGCTGCTTCTCCACCAGTTACATGCAACGGGGTGCTGGGAATTCCCCAAACAGTGGAAAACTCTCCTTGAAGTCACCCTGGCATTGCTTCGCGGTGGAGGAGGCTGCTCCGGGGAACTCAGGCTGCTCTAAGGTTTCTAAGCACAGGAATGGGGGCCAGTGTAGTGCAGCACCGGGGTTGGAACCGGATGATCCTTACGATCTCTTCCAACCCAACCGCTCTGTAATCAGTCTGCTTCTCGCCGTGTCTCATTTCGAAGCTATTCCAAATGACTGTAGTAGCTTGAGGATTAGGTCTCCCATGTGTCAGACCCCAGGGATGGGATGGGAGTTCATCCAAGGTCCAGGCCTGGGGTTGGGTTTCCGGGTGTCAGCACTGGTGAGGGGGTTCGTACGCAGCCTGAATCGCAGCAGATTAATAGGATTTTACACAGGAACAAGTAGGAATTGCTTTCTCCCCTTGTCTGTTTGGACTAGGGCCAGTAACAGCCAAGGGGGTTTCTCCACAGCACAGGCTGTGCTCAGATGGCTCCAGACAAGCCCAAGCAGACGGACAGAGAGCATCAAGACAAACAGCAAGTGAAGAGGGTTTGTTATGGTCACCTCTTATCTGCACCATGCTGGCACTCAGCGTGCTGGGCTGCAGGCTGAACACAGGCTGCCTCAAGGATGGAAAGAGGACAGTGACTGGTGTTGGAAAGACAAAACAAAGGAGCATTTTCACCAGTGGCCCAGCTCAGCAGCTCTTCCCTGACCCCATCTGACTGCATGGGCTCCGGTAGCTCCCTCCAGCCCCCCGTGTTCTACAGATAGAGCAGTATGAAAAGTTACCTCTCAATACCCCTTCCAAGCCATGGTCAACACAGAATCATAGAACAGTAAGGGCTGGAAAGGACCTTAAGATCATCCAATTCCAACCCCTGCAGTTTGGGGAAGCTTTCTACCAGAGCAGTATGTGGGATTTTTACTTAATAGTGTTGTCACTGTTTCTTTTCTTGTCTGCTTGTCGTGGTGAGGGCTGAGTGAACCTGCACCAAACCACTTCTTTTTACTGCACAAATACAGCAGCTCCAACTGGTTAAGCCTCTCACTTTGGACCAAAGCAGCGCAGGGATGCCCAGGGAGAGCATTTCCTGAGTTTAATGAAGGATTTATAAACCTGGTATATAGAATAAATAGAATCCCAGCCTGGCTTGCGTTGGAAGGGACCTTAAAGCTCATCCAGTTCCAACCCCTGCCATGGGCAGGGACCCCTTCCATAGAGCAGTTGCTCCAAGCCCCTGTGTCCGACCTGGCCTTGAACACTGCCAGGGATGGGGCAGCCACAGCTTCTCTGGGCACCCTGTGCCAGCGCCTCAGCACCCTCACAGGGAAGAGCTTCTGCCCAAGAGCTCATCTCAGTCTCCCCTCTGGCAGGTTAAAGCCATTCCCTTGTCCTGTCCAAAGCCCCTCTCCAGGGTTTCCTGTAGCCCCTTTAGGTTTTGTCTCAAACCTCCACCTCCTGATTTATTCTACTTCAGTGCTATGAGAAAAGCCTTTTTTTTTCCTTCTGGAAAGCCGCACTGGAGATACAGGAATCCTTTTTACAGTCCCCTTCACACAAGATTGGCCACAATAGTGCACAGCACAAGTTACGCATTAAGATAGAGCCCAGAGAAGAGCCTGAAGGCTGTGTCACCTTTAGGTACCACTAAAGACCAAAGCAACCCCCCCACCGTCACAAGACACCCGAAACTCCACCCAGCAGCAAGCTCTTAGCTTAAAGCTGAGCTTCTGGCTCCACCTGATGGAAAAGAGGAGAAAGGAACAAGAAGCAGCTGCAGTCAACAGAGGCGAATGATGAAAGGCACAATTACGGCGTGCTTTTCTACTTCACTAATCCACAGACATTGCTGTTGAAACACAAAACAGAGATTGCTTCGTCATGGAAACTTCTACCAAACAGGGCCAAGATGCGCGGCTCTTTACCAGGTCATGACCAACACGCATTTGGGGCCTATTAAGTAAGTAATCCATTTTGGTCATTTTTAACTTTAGGAAATACTGTTTGATGACACCCATTCATGGGTTTGTAGCTGAAAAGCAGCCCAGATGAAGAACAATGTCATAAGTATGATTCCCATGCAGGAAAGGAAAAAGGAAAACCTGCATTGTATGTTTTCCTATCTCACTGTTCACTAAGCTGCTCTCAGCGTTCCACGTGGTGCCTTTAAATCTTGGCTTACATTTATCCATAAATAGCATGATTTATTTTTAATGCCAGTATATATATTCCCTGCTTTCATGCCAGCGACCACGCACACTTCTCCTGCCAAAGTGCACAGGTGCCCAGCACAACTGGGCATTGTTCCTGCAAACAAAGCATCCACTGAAGCCAAGGGCTGCCCTGGGTGCCCCAGGAATGCTGGTTTGGCTCTGGGGTGCTTACATTAGCTCCCTGGGTTTGCACGGCACTGAACGCAGAGTCACTATTCATTTGGGGAAGCATTTCATGTGCCTGATGCAAAGAAACATCAGAAGCTACTTCACCAGAATAAATGCAGTGATGTGATGGAGACCTTATGCCTTTAGATACATACATATACCTTTACAACATCTATTCGTGTTAAAGAAACCTAAACCCTCTGGATAGGGAATACAGATCTCTGTCAAGTACTACTTTAAAAATAATTTTCAATTAAATTTATAAATAAATTCTAAGAACAGTAAGTGAGGAACACGAGGAAGGTACAGAAAAGGGCATTCTCTGAGCTTGCTTTTCTCACTCCTTCACCTCCTATGAAGTTAGGATGCAGAAAAAAGCCCCTCATATTTTTATGAAGTACTGCAACCTGGAGAGGGGCTTTGGACAGGGGCCTGTAGGGACAGGACAAGGGGAATGGCTTTAACCTGCCAGAGGGGAGATTGAGATGAGCTCTTAGGCAGAAGCTCTTCCCTGTGAGGGTGCTGAGGCGCTGGCACAGGGTGCCCAGAGAAGCTGTGGCTGCCCCATCCCTGGCAGTGTTCAAGGCCAGGTTGGACACAGGGGCTTGGAGCAAGCTGCTCTGGTGGAAGGTGTCCTGTGGCAGGAGTTTGGAACTGGATGAGCTTTAAGGTCCTTTCCAACACAGACCAGTCTGGGGTTCTATGAGATGTCTTACACATTTTCTTTGCACATTCCAGTGTATAAACTATACTAATTTGTGAATTATTTGCAGTTCAGCCTCCTTCAAATTCAACTTTGCTCAGCACCAGCATTTGGCTGAGCTATAAGTGGAACAAGTACAAACCCGACAGCACTGGATTTCTAGCAGGAAGCAGGTCAGGGCCCTTTGGTTGGCTACATTTTTTTGGTAATAAAAGCCCTGCAGACAATTTTTAGGGCTAATTAAGATCCCAGACAACAAAAGAGACTGATTTGCAAGCAGTTAGTTATACAAGCAGCTACATTTGAGAGGTTTAAGCGGTGTCACATTCAGCCAAGTCCCAGTTTATGCTTGGTAGAAAACTGACAAAACCCCACTTTCCACGATGAAGCAAATTCATCATTGCTCCCTCTTTTTCTCACAACAGACACATGTATCAATGCAGATGGTCTTTCTGATAGCTTGTCATTTTGCACACTAAAAGAGAGGGAGCTTTGACACTTGCTTTGGCCGTTCCAGCTCTTCCTGCTATCGCACAGACAACTGCCAAGATGTTTTCTATTGCTGAAGCAGAGATTAACTGGTGACAGGCTCAATGTCTGGGAAGAGAAGTTCTGGGTTCCTGTCTTCACCCCCAAAATAATACATATAATTCTGTACTTGTTCTGGCATTGAACTATAATTAAAGCAAACATCAAATGCTCTTTGTCTGCTTTAGCTCCTAGGCCACAGCCATATGCCCTCATCCTTGCTTTGGCTACCTGAAACATGTACTTAGGGTCTGAACATGCCTATGAGCTCTGGGGACTGTCATCCTCCATCCTGTTCCTGAATTTCTGAGCTGCTTAAGCAGGTAACATGCACCTACCTTCCTCACACGGGTAGCTGTGGCTATGGGAACAACACAGGGTTGAGAGCAAGGCAGAGAGAACTTTCAGGTTAAAACAGAGAACTCCTCAATTACCCTGCCATTAAATAAGGGGAATTTAGGATGAGAGTTTTTTACTTGTGTTCAGAAAGGCTTATACATACCGTGATGTTCATAAGCTTGCAAAGAAGTTGGATTCATGTAGCAAACATAAGATGACTAAAAAGCCCAGAGATCAGTCAGCAATGGCCTGATGTAGAAAAACTTCAAGTTCTAAGCTGTCTTGGCCTAGTAAATCTGCAACCAGAAAGTGACTTGGACAAGATTAGAGCTCCAATTGAATACCAGAACCTAGAGAAATACTCTCAGTAATAGAAGATGGAAATCAGTAGACCAGACCACAGAATTTTACATGCTTGTAATTCTTGCTTATTGCACGAATAAAAAGGGGGGGGGGGGGGGGGGGGGAATGGCTTCAAAGCTGTTCTTCAGAACAGTTTGCATGAGAAGGGAGTCTGGGAACACAGTATGAGAGATAAAAATACGCTACTGCAGGAAAACCCAAACCACAATACCAGGGCATAAAGTACAGTACAGCATAAAAGCTATGTGGACTTGTCTAGCTCTGCTTGGCGTTAGTGAGGGCATGGCTGGAGCAGTGAATCACAGCAGGAGATCAGCCAGGGCTCTGGGAAACATCACTCCTCTGCAAAGAACTGGAATTTTAAGCAGAGGAGCAATGACTGAAACAAGCTTTAGGTATGTAAAAAAGGCTGTTGCATAGAAGGAAAAGAACCTGTTCTCTGCAGTCTGATGGACACTATAAATGGGCAGCAGGAGAGACAGATGGAGAACATGGTGGGAGATTTGCTAACAGTAAGGACAGGGAGGCAGTAAAACACAGACTGGGGTCTTATGCCCTCCAGCCCTTTCAGGCCATTAAGCAATGACACAGATGTAACTGGAGCAGGGGAACAGACCTGAGTGTGTCCTTCATCCTTGCCAGCCCTTCTACTCTGCAAAAGTAAACTTCTGGCTGCTAAGGACTTTTTGGGGTTTACCTTTTTGGTCTCTGAAAGGACTCCAGCAAATGCTATTTACCTTATGGTTTCCTTCAGTTATTTCACTCCTTTTCAATCAAATTACCTCAGTGCAGCTTTCAGAAATGCCCAACTTCCTAAGCAACACCTCTTGGCATGTTTTTCTTATCCCTAAAACTAACAGTAACAATGACATATCACCCCTTGCAACAAGGCTTTTCCAAACTGAAATCAGTCTTACTTTATCCACAGCAGATGAGCGCTCATTTTCTGTCACCCAAAACAAGGTAGGGTAAACTGTTACATGCCCCTAACCAGCAGCTCGGTTCATTTCCACAAACCAAGTTGCCTTTAAAATCCCAAGGGATTATTTACCACTTCCTGCTACAAACATATGACTGCATTTAATCCCTGTGCTTGGCAAAGGGAACATTTTGCATTAACAGCGATTAATCAGGGTTTAGTCTCAGCTAAACCCAAATCAGTTAAGAAATACAAAAAGCAACCTAGGACAGGAATAGCAGCCAACTCCACAATTTCATATGGAATACCACATTGGCAGCATCCAAAGGCACGGAAGTGCAGAAGCATTCATCCTGTACCAAAAGCACAGCAGAAGCTTCCATATAGAGACTGATAGAAATACATAGGCTGCAAAGGCAGCGCTTGCTCTGGCTTTGGACAGAGGCAACTACAAGTTTCTGTGGAGCTTGCTTCTTTTTTGAATACACTCTATTTTAATTACACATTAACTTCTTTTAATAATGCAAGGCATGGTTTAATATAAACATTCAGATTATAGAAAGTTTTATAACAGCATAAACCCGTCTGTCTGCTCAGATCTATTTTACAAGATTGCAAAGCCAAACACTGAGGCCAGGCTTGAAAACAGCATCTCTTGTCATACAATCTGAATATTGTACATACAGAATACAGCTCGACGCTTCTCAGGTTCACCAGCACAACACCCAGTTTGTATTATTCATCCACAATACCAGTGCTTCTGTCCTACAGACACCTCACCAAGGGGCAGAAATGCCAAATGTGACATTTTGGAGAGTGATACAGAACCACAGAACCATGGAATGGTTTGGGTTGGAAGGGACCTTAAAGATCATCCAGTTCCAACCCCTTGCTATGGGCGGGGATGAGTGCAAGATCACCCTTAGAAAAATATATATAAATTACACTTTGGCTAAGACTTTCAACAATGATTTCTATAGATATCTTCCCTCAAACATTCTGATTTAACTGTTCAGTAGGTACACAACTAGATGAACAGAACCTCATCAAGTTTGGGAACTCTTTAAACTGGAAACTCTTTAAAACCATTCTGTATTTTCTTCAGAGCTATTATAATTGAAGGGCATAGCTACGTTTTAAGAGTCAAGTCCTCTTGGAGAAAAGGAACGAGAGATGCTTGCTTCAAGAACAGGCCTTCATCACGCTTATTTCCACGCAGCACCTTGGGTCAGTCAGCAGATACACTCGGAAAGCCACGTGTTCAGAAAGACAGAATGGTCTTATGAATTATTTCGATGCACTCTCTGATTTCATCCTCCTTAATGACAAGGGGTGGTGCCAGCCGGATGATATCACCATGAGTAGGTTTGGCAAGAAGTCCGTTATCGCGAAGCCGCAAACACACCTTCCAGGCATCGTAGTCTACAATTGAAGATAAAAAGAAACAGAAGACATTTAGAATACAGCACAAAACGCAGCACAAGTGAAGCACGTGGTATGTGGGGCCAGACTGCAAACTGTCTGCCATCTGGCAGGGAGAAGATGAAGTGTGCTCACAAATGAAGCAGTCGCTTCTGAGCCATCCCCTACAATTTGCAGTGAACGTGCAAGACTGCTGCAGAAGTGCAGTTTGCCTGACGGGATTCACAAGTTTGCCTCCAGTACACTGAGTTTTGCTCCTTCACAGCTGAGTGCTTGTCTTGTAGCAATAAATTCAAGACAGGGAACCATGTGAAGCGTTTCATTTATGCCTGGATTTCAGCGCATCATGTGCATGTCTTCTGCAACAGCTCCCTACAGCACTGTGTCACTTAGCATGTATTCAGAACAAACATAATTGTCTGCTCTGGCTCCTAAGCAGTTTTCTGATATAACTCAAGGTGTTAATTCCTAGAAACCTGTTCTCAGTTGTCAGCTTTTTCCTTCTTTGTACTCTCCTGGATTCACTGTACTCTTCCAGCTATTCTGGAAACAACCAGCCTCAGCTAGTCCTTCCATAAGCTGACAGAAACTAGTGTTCTAGATGTGGCCAGTTTTATTCTGCTGAAGAGACAAAAGGGTATTTGTTGGGGGAAAGATTCACCATCAGGTTTGAACATTATCAAATCATAAAAGAATTCATTAAAAATAATTGCTCAGACTTACTTAGTAAAAAAAACCTAATTGTAGTAGCACACAGGCACTTGCCTACGTTTTCAGTAGGTACTACAGTACTATAGCCAAGATCTGAACCCAGACATGATGCCTATAAACCATCCCCCTACTCCATTAAGATACTTTCAGTTTAAGCTGAAAACTGTTTGTGCATGCTATGATTGTGCAGTTGATTTCATTTCCTTACCTTTGGTTTCCCGAATTACAATTGCATTTAATAGTCCTCTTCCTCGTACACAAGTTACAATATCTGATGGTGTCTTCATGAGCTCATTTCTTACTATGTTGCCCATTATTTCTGCATTTTTAGCCAAGTTTTCCTCTTCAATTACCTAAAGGGAAGTCAGATCTCCAGTTAACTGCAGGGCACTGCGTTTGTTTTCTGTACCATGCTGCAATGGATGACTAATGGCATTACAACTGCTGAGATACAAAAGCTGCTGCATCCAAAGTATCACTGCAAAGGCTGCATATCCAAGCAGATTAGTATTAAGCCTTTACTTATTCTGGTTTACAAGAAACAATAATCTCTTTGAAATTTTATTCTAAATTAACTGCTTTTCATTTGCTGTTATTTACAAGTAAATGATAAGGCTCTGAAGACTCCTAATCTGTCCAGGTCCACAGACTGGATAATGATGAGGCTTTCAGAGTGACTTGCATTACATGTAGTCAATTATATAGTCACAGACTAATTAGGATATGGACTCTGTACAAGGCATTTTGCTAGCTTCTGCCTGAGCCCCAATAGCAGATATGTTATCAATGTCACAGAGCAGCAGCCTCTGCAATATGGTACAGTAAAATAAGACAATTTAAAATATCTTTGTGAAATTAGTGAAACTATTTTACTGAAACCTCCCTTAGGTAAATTTTGTCATTGAAGACATCGAGACCATAGGAACAAATATTAGGACACATTCCCAGTAAAGACCTTAGCAGTTGTTTTGTGATCTATGCAAAGTTAACCACTACCAATTTTCTATCCTTATTTAAAGCTGGATTTCTACTTGCAGCGTAACAAATAACATCATTTATTCAAGCAACGATCATGTCAGTCTGACGCTTCTTTTCCTTTGGAATCCAAATCTCTATTACAACACACAAACCTCCAGTGCTGCTATTGCAACACGGCAAGCTAATGGATTTCCTCCATATGTAGATCCATGTTCACCAGGCTTAATGGTCAGCATGACTTCATCATCACATAGGACTGCTGAGACCTGAAATAAGAAGGTCAGCCAACTGATTTACATATATATTCATATTGTAAACTTAAATATCTCTGAAGCAGACTTTTCCCCAGGGCTCAGGAAGGGATAATTTTCAGCCTGTGGTGATAAATTACATTTACATTCCCAGCTCTGCACAGAGAAGTGTATCTGACAATCACATTACAGCTTAATCCCTTAAATACACTTAGCTATAGTGGTGACATTAACATCTAACTACAGTTGAAGGGCATTTCTCCAAACTGAATATTATTTCAAGAGTTTCAGCTTCAAATACTCTGTGTAACAACTCAGAAATACCTCCAATCAGCCAAAATCGTTCAAGGCGTATTGTAATTTCCAAGCTAATCAGCAGGAATTTAAATCACTCCAAGAGGATAAACATGTCATGCGGGCATGCCAAGCAGATGAAAGTTGTTCAGAAATAGCTTGATAATGTCTGTTTTAACGCACATTGGTATTTTTTTTGCCCTTTGCAGAATTCACCTAGAAATAATCACAGCAAGACTGTGATAAATACTCTCCAGAGAGAGTACAACAGACTAACCGGGAATTCCAGAGTGAAAAGCTGACCACTGGATATTTATTTTCCTGACAGGATAATATCAAACTGAAGAAAACAGAGATTAATTTTTCAATTAGTTGACAAGGGCTAAAAACACATAAAAAATCACCAGCCTAAGAAGATGGCATCTAATAACTTGCCACCCTAACAAGTCGAGCATCAACATAGGAAGTTCAGGATACCATATACACAGTTCAGCTATAAAGGTAATATATATCCCATTGTTTTCTTATGTATCTCTCACAACTTGAACTGTTTGTCTCATAAATCACAGTTAATCTTGTAAACACTGATTTCCAAGTACAACAAACATCAGACATTGTTCTTCCAACTAGCAGACTTTCCGTGTTAATTACTTAGGAATCGCTATTCTACAAATGGATATTTCTTTGTTACTTACGGGATATAAGCCACCAGAGAGGGCCTTTCCAAGAAGAACTATATCAGGTCTCACATTTTCATGGTCAACAGCTAGCATTTTCCCTGTTCTGGCTAAACCAGTCTGTACTTCATCAGCAATAAACAGAACCTTTAGAGAGACAAAGAAGAAAAATCCACACATAAAAGAATGACTTTTAACTCCCATTCCCAACTCAGTTCGAATAATACAGCATAATTGCATGCAGTAAATGAAAGACCTTCCAGCTGCATTATTCTGAGTACTTCCTTTACCTCCTCTAAACCTCCTGGAGACTTACGTGTTCTACGAAATGTGAAACTACCAACAAGTGAACGTATTGTCCTCTCTGTCTGATATCTTTAGCACATTCTGTTCTACGTAAGGCATACTCCACATAGGGTTGGACACTGTCCAACCAATACCTATTTGCCATATAACAAGGAGTAGGATTTCCAAAAACTTCGGATTCGTCTATCTCTGCTCCCAGTGCATGATTTGTACCTTTGGAAACAGAAGGACATGGAAATGCACACCAACACATCTTCCCACCCTACCAGAGACACTGAATGCAAGTGTGTCTTCACTAGCAGAGAACACTCCGTTTTCAAAACTAAACATTTCTTAGTACAATTCAGACAGGACATAGTATTGAGAACAGGAGTCAGGACTGGGGTATGAAAGAGAATCTAAGAAAATGCTGAAAAAGGACAAAATGATGAGACCTCTGGTCTTCAGAGAATTGAAAAGATCATCCTTAAGCATATTTTCTTCACTGTGCCATTCTATGACCCACTACTAGCTCTTGGTAGCACTTAAGCACTCCGTAACAAGGTCCCTTGTCAGCCATGGTAGAACCACTGCAGGAATTAGCTTCTGGCCTAAGAAACTTATAATGTGAAAAAGAAATGAAAAGTTAATGTAAACTAAATGCAATTTCAAGAGCATTCATAAGAAACTTCAGTCAGTGACAGCAGCAAGAAAAATGCGCGCTGCTAAGAAGTACTTCCTGGTAAGGAAAAGAGTATCCCTCCCCTATTCCACTGAAAGAAAAGGAAATTACTAAATAGCACATGAAGTCCTGTACCTTGCATACAAGGATGACCTTACAAAACACACCAGTAAACACAGTGTGTAATGTTTAAGCCACTTTGTTATAGAGAATTCCTTACATTGTGTTTTGTGCAGAGGTCTCGCACTCCTGTGAGATAACCTGTGTCAGGAATGACCACACCTGCTTCACCTTGAATGGGTTCAACCATGAACGCTGCTACGTTGGGATCTTGAAGGGCACGCTGTAAAAATGGACACATGGATAGGAAAGACAAGAATAAAAAGCTTTTATTAGGTCAAATTTAGAAGACACAGAGCTGAATACATGCAGCAGAACCTAGCTCTAAGCCCGGAGTTCTGCCTCAAGTGATAATAGCATCCATACCAGGAGTTATCCCCAAATGCCATTCCAGTTCCAACACAAAAGCCTGTGTTATTTTTGCCTTGAGAAGTCAGCTGCTGTGCTTGCTTGGAAAGCTACAAAGCTTAAAAACTGCAAACTCGGACCAGTAGATTATCAGACCAGTTCTTAAATTACCTCAGAAATACACCCAGTTTGGTATTACCCCATGCAGGACAAACAGTTGCTCAATGCTTCCTTCAAATGAAAAAGAACGGAGCCTCTCTAGAACAGTTTGGTCACCTTAAAGCAAAGTCCATAGCTATATTCTTGCACCATCAAGTTCTAAAAGGTTTAGAAGTCCACAAGACTCAAGAGAGATGATTCCCAGCATGAATTGACTACATAATTTCTCAGTATGGCCCCATAAACAGAATGAATTCACTCTGACAGACACAGATCTCCATTTCAGGTCTCCACAGCACATTATTCAAAGCCTTGATAAAGCTGGCTGAAAGCCACTAAATACTTACGGGGCTTTCACAATGGGCAGCTTTATGCAGGTTCAAATCTGAGTAAGCTTTTCCACACTGCAACTATAATACACTGAGAGACCTTTGTTTCCCCTAAACAAACTCTAAGGAGGCAAGCATCTCTGTCCTAAACCCTCCGATCTCCACGGCAACTCACTTGTACTAAGCAGACTCAACATGCATAGAGGACTAACCAACTCATCACTCATGGAGACAAGGGGGAATGGCATTAAGCTGAAAAAGGGTAGATCTACATTAGATACTGGGAAAAAAATCTTCCCTGTGAGGGTGCTGAGGCACTGGCACAGGGTGCCCAGAGAAGCTGTGGCTGCCCCATCCCTGGCAGTGTTCAAGGCCAGGTTGGACACAGGGGCTTGGAGCAAGCTGCTCTAGTGGAAGGTGTCCCTGCCCATGGCAGGGGTTGGAACTGGATGAGCTTTAAGGCCCCTTCCAACACAAACCAGGCTGGGATTCTATGATTCTATTACCCAGATGATGGAAAAGTGGCAATGCCAATGTTCCTAGTGCTTCAGGACTACCTGTGTTTGGCTGGAGCCCTCTTGCCTCCCAGGTCCCAAGTCTAGCGCTCTATGGCTGCCATCAAGCACCATCTACCCTTTAATACTTTAGCCCAAATTATGAGGGTGGGAAAGTAGGTAGCTAAAGATATTAGTTTCAGAATCCAAGTCCTGGCTTTGGAATGTATGCTACTGATGTGAATTCCCTTAAGTTTTATCTGCTGTTCTTCATTTGTACCTCGAATATCTTAGTGATGTGGGAAATGAAACAGGTTGTGTGGCTTTCCTTTTACATCCTAAAGCAAAACTGAAAGCAGATTTTACACACATCTCCTATGTGTATTATAACATATATATTTCTTATATATGTCTTAGTGCCAAAGCACATTTCAAAGGATAAACTCCTGATTTTCCTGCCTTGCTATTTACCAATGAGATGCTGTAAAGTGATTGCTGACAAGAGAACAAAAATGGCCAAATACCTCAAGAGCTGGTAGGTCATTGTATGGGATCACTTCGAAACCTGGCATGAAGGGTCCAAATCCATCATAGCTGGATGGGTCAGTAGAACTAGAGATAGCAGACATTGTTCTGCCCCAGAAGTTGCCAGCTACAGAAGAATAAAAGGGGGGGAGTTTGTTACAAAACTAAGAGCCAGAACAGTTTACAGGACATCACACTTTCCATCTGGTAATGTGTTTAAAGAGTTGTCTAACAGTAGCATATTAGCATCCTTCTAATTGTCAGCATTTTATACTGATGCCATACATTGTGTCGCTGTATCAAAAGCACATACCAAAACCAAAAGTAAATTATACTAGAAGACTTGGCAAGTAGACAAAATAATTTCCATAAGCTTTATTAGTAGTCTGAAAATGTTAAAATACTCAGGAAGATAACATCTTTTTAAGGAAGATGTACAGCTTTCACATAAATATTCCTTATTAAATGCCGAAGACAAAAGTCTTTAGGTACTAAAAATAAAGCTGCCAGTAAGCCTAAATCCAAAACTACATTTCTGTGCTTTTCAAAGCTGAAGGAGAACCCATTTAGATTTATAGAATATTGTGACATTGTGCTATTTCACATAGAAACATGAGTTAAAATGTCTAGGAACCATTTATCACCAAGTCCATGACATATCCATTTAATATTTCAGTTAAATCAACATACTCTCAGCTAATCAGTAAGAAGGTGCTTAACAAGACTAAGATTAAGGGTTCAACACCTTCACAGCATTCCAAGTCTTTTCTTTCTCCCCCAGTTTCTGTGTGTGTAGCAGTGATCCCAGGGGCAAAGGATGTTCTCAATCTGCAGTAAATCCTGAAGTCAATTGTTACTGAAGCAGCCAGCTCTAGGCATCCGCTCTGTCTCATTGCCAGCGTAAACAGCATTACAGTGTTCACCGCAGCAGTGCCTCCTTAGGGAACAATCCCTGCCAAGCTTTGCTCAGTCACGTGCTTGTCACCTCAAGGTTATGTCAGAGCAACCCTCTGTATCCTGAAGCAAAACCCTGAGGACTGCATTACTCAGAGCAGAGCAGGCTGGCTGCTGACGGCAGGCCCTCTCCACCTTAGCACCACCCCAGTCTCTGTGCTGGCTCCCTATCAAGCACAGAGTCTACATCAAGTTCTCTAGACTGATGTTTAAGCCATGTTTTGTTCTGACCTGAGCTACCCAAGAGAGCCTTTTTCTGCCAAAATGCTGGCTTTGACAAGAGGGTTACTGAGGTTTTTTTCCTAGCTACTTGGCACATAATGACATATTGTGGTTAAGGGGACTGGATCATAAAAATGGAGAGCATATCCAGGTTATCAAGATGAGAAAGCGCTTACTAAAAGTTAATTGTATGAAGGGCAAAATAAACTATATATGGAAGGGAAGCAGGGAGAAATATATTTGTTCCAAGAATTCCCAGAAGAAATAAACAACCACCTCATCTATTTAATCCCAGAAACCATAATGTAATCTTTAACTATGAATTGCAATTTAGAAATGCTGCCTAATCACAGATTATAGTTCAGGTACTGTAGATACCAAAAGTCAAAACCAGCATTTGCAGCTGGACCAATTAAAAAGAAGGCAATATTTAAGTAATAAGCTTTATTCTGGAAGGTTTTATAAAATACAGAACCACTGAACAACATTAGAATTGACAAAAATACTTCACCTACAACCAAAACCACCAAATGTAAGTTATCTGTATTAGACATTTATTTATTTCCCCAATAAAGCACAACAGTCTCTTCAGAGCAGGTCACGTCTCCCTGTTACAGAGCCAAGCACAGCAGTCAGATAAAGGGCACCAAATGCATAATCAGGACTTTCCAGGGCCCCATATCTACTTTGGCAATATTGCTTTTACTGTCATTGTGTGATCAAGACTACGATATGGCTTTACTGGGTTAATGCCAACTTCTCAAAGACCTTAAGAACGCGGAAGAAAACTACTGGCAGTGAAAGCCTAAGAAGGAAACAGGCTTAACCCTAATGTGGAATCTATTAGAGAGCTGGCAGCAATTTGAAGAATGAATTAGGAATAAAGATAGTGCACTGTGACACCCAAGCAGCAGTTAAAAGAGATGGAGCACTGAATGTACCTTCCAACTGACTTCAAGCAGGAACTCAACCTTTTTAGTTGTCAAAAATTGGTGAGTAGTACAAAGAAGGTCTACTTTATATATTCAATTGCTGTTTACAAACCTTTATAAACCACCTTACTAACAACAGTTTCCTTCCTGGGTTTAAGTTCATTGTTACATTTCCCTTGCAAAACCAGACATTACCAGCAGTTCCTGACACAGCACAACTACCCTCATTGCCTCTTGATGCATACAAATCCATAAGGGAGAGGGTCTGAAACTGACTTGTCACAGGAATTATACTTGCATCTCTTGCTTTTACAATCATATAGAATCATAGAATCACTTCTGTTAAGATCACATGTGTTTCTTTAAGGACATTACATTAAAAAACCAACAAGTTTCTAATTCATTGTAACTATTTAAGGTTAAAACCAAATAGGCAGCACTTTAGGTAGAATGTTTTGTCAACAGAATATATTTAAGACTGAACTTCATGATTTAGAAGGAGGCACTTGCAGAACCCTAAGGTCCTGCAAAGACTTGTAATCACAACAGAATCACCAACTGGAGATATGTGAGTACAACATAACCTGTTATTAGGTTGAGAACTTAGCTTACATTATTAAAATGTCAAAGGTTACAGAAACCTTCAATAGACTTGATTCAGTGACAAAACTGAAACATTAAGAGTACTGCACAGTACTTGCTACAGCTATAGGACAAAAGAGAGTGCTATTTGCAGTGGCTAGAGGTCTCTTCCTCCTCGATACCTCAACTCATAACGCATTTTACATACCTGCAAATATAATTTTTGCTTTGTACTTTGGAATTCCTTTCACAGTGTATGCCCACTTCCGAGCCAGCTTACAGGCAGTTTCTCCAGCTTCCACTCCTAAAACATAAAGCAGAACCATTATCACACTCGCACATGACACAGGCCACTAATACAGAACCAAATGCTACAAGACCATTGACTCTCACAGAGAAGAAATACAATGGAAATAAAGTTGGTTTTTTACCTGTGTTCATTGGAAGAACTTTGTTATAATTGAACATTTTGGTGACAAACTCCTCATATTCACCCAGTACATCATTGTAGAATGCTCTGGATGTAAGGGTCAGTTTTTCCGACTGAGTTTTCAGAGCATTCACGATCTTTGGGTGACAGTGGCCTTGATTAACAGCACTGTAAGCACTCAGAAAGTCAAAATACTTTCTACCTTCAACATCCCACACATAAATACCTAGGAAAACAAAGGTATGGTCAACACATATAACAGAAGAAGACATGAGATAATACTAAATGGTGTAAGCTAAGAGCTACAACACAACCTGGTCAAATATAAATGGTATTCTTGCTATTCCTTAGGCATATCTGAAAGGCCCTCTAATTAGAAAATAATCAATTGACAGTGGGAGCTTGAACAACAAATTAGCACAGTACAAATTAATGCCCAAGGAGGAATCAAGAAGAGAAGCATTTCACATGTAAAGCTGCCATTCCACTATGTTAGTAAGCAATATCAGAGTATTGCTTCCCCTCCAAGTCCCTGTTTTGGGTCCTAAAATGTAACTAAAGAATATTTTTGTAAGAGGATTAATAAGAAATGGAGGCCATAAAAGAAAGAGCAAAACCAACAGAATCCAAAGAGTCTCAAAATTTAAGAGACGGTCAGCTCTGAGCTGTCAAACTGTGTGCTGATAACAAAAAACTACTGGATCATTATGGTGATAGCATTTCAGTATAAACTCATAGAATTTAACCTGCACGGCACAAAAGCCCCTTAAGCAAAATTAAAGATCAGAGCAGGAACAGCACAAAAGGACTAAGTAGGGTTCCAGTGCACCTTTTCCTATTGACATGAACATTGAACCTCTCCACAGAAGGCAGCAGAAGGAATAGAGTTGCTTAAAACTTTCTTGCTGAGTTATTATCAATTATGATCTGAATTATGAATTAGACCTCTATTTAGATAAATCATTTCGGAGACTACAACTTTATCAGGCAGCTTTATGCATAATGATCCAGTTCTCTAACCAACGATTAGTCTTTATTTCATCAACTATCTCAATCCCACCCCAGCCCCCCAAAAACGCAAAGATTCCAAAATTGATTAGCTCAACATCATTATGCCATGACCCCATCCCATCTACATACACTCATCCCATCGACACCACCCAGGGAAGAGCCTAAATAAAATACCTTTTCCTCTTTCCAGAGCAACAGGCAGTGGGTGATAATTGTGGGCACCATATTTAGCCTCACGTTCAAATATGAACTCAGAGGATGGAGGTCCTTGAATGGTTTTTTTAGTAGCAACTGAGGTGGCAGAACTGAGCGAAGCATGAACACCTCGACAGAGAACAGCGATGCTCTGAGAGCGGGTTAGCTTGGAAAACATTATTGACTTCAGGGATGCTGCTACAGATCTGGGGGGAAAGAAAGAAAGTTAATCATTAGCACTAAGAATACTTGATGACATGACTGAGGTGGTTTTATTGCCAGGTTACAGGTTTTTCAACTCTTGTGCAATTCAATCAGGCTTATATGAAGTACAAATGAATGCAGTAGTAACTTTAAATAAGCATTGTTTTCTATTTTAATATACAGTCACAAGAACATACATGTAAAGCACCCAGTGTGCAGCATTTAAGACCATCAAAAAACAGATGGAAAGTAATAGTATGTCAGATATTAATGATTATTATGGCACCTTGTATTTTCTATAGCAGAACTCGGTGACTCCCCCTGAATCCATAACCTTGTACTAGTAACATCTGAGGATAATCTGAGAGTAGAATTTCATGGGACAAACACATTTACTCTTGTGCCTTCACCTCAGTCAATGTAAAGATAGGTATGGCAGAAGGGAAACTGAGCTGGCATTCTAAAAGCTCTTCGAACAAGCTCTTCTCACAGCACCAAGTACTGGGAACAGCACAGAGCCCCTAAGGAAATCACAAATGCTTTAGCAAGGGCAAGAGTTCTCAAAGCTTGAGTTCCCAGTCTTGCAGAGCAACACACATAAACTGGCAAAAGACATAAGGCCCAAAGGAAAATCACAGATTATAATGACAAGTTCGCTGATTATCAGATGCAGACTCTTTATCACTTATTCCATAGCAAACTGAAGAGGTAAGTAGCCTTGACACTGCTGCATCACCCAACAAGAAAAGCATACTGTAGAACTTAACCAAAATATGCTTATGAAATACCAAGAGGAGAATGTTATAATAAATATATTAAATATAACAGGAGAACTGGAAGCTCCTCCCTGTGAGGGTGCTGAGGCGCTGGCACAGGGTGCCCAGAGAAGCTGTGGCTGCCCCATCCCTGGCAGTGTTCAAGGCCAGGCTGGACACAGGGGCTTGGAGCAAGCTGCTCTAGTGGAAGGTGTCCCTGCCCGTGGCAGGGGGCTGGAGCTGGATGGGCTTTAAGGTTCCTTCCAACCCAAATAGACTCTATGATTCTATGAATGCAAAGATGATTTACTCAAGGGTGTTGTTATTTCAGGCTGCTTGCAGAGACAAATATTAAGTGATAGATATTTTCTAAATTTATTTTGGAAAAGGTCTGCCCTCTGGATGTGTCACATTTAACAGAGAGGCATTTCTTTCAGCAGAATCCTCAGGTATTACATTGCTGCTCCTCACCTGTAAGCAAAGCCAGGCGACTATTTTCTGCACCTACCAAACCCCAAGTCTTTAGGAAGTGTCAATAGTCTCCATTCCAGCAATAGTCTCCATTCCAGCTTCACAGGTCTGGGCATTTTACCAGCTATCGTCACTGCTGTTACGTATTCACCATTTGCATTAATACTTTAAGGTTTTGCAAATAAAAGAGGCAAATATTTCTCTGGGCAAGAAAAAGAGTTGACAGAAACTCAGCTCAACTGAGCCGCTCCAAATTACAACTTGCTTAACGCCCAAAATGTAACTGCTCAGTGACATCCCGGCCCCTGGCACACCTCCACAGCACAGGAGCTAATTCTGCCACAAGCTCCCACATTTTTGGAGACTCTCTCATTCCTGAAATGAAAACTGTAAAGAAATGAAGCTGCCCTGTATCAGAGAGCTACTGTTCTGCATGACAAATGACAGACCACTAATATGAGGTTCTTCTCTCACTTCTTTCAGGTTGGAAAACACTAATCAGAAATGATCCAAAGGTTTTCCCCCCTCCATGAGGAGAAACCCCCTCAAACTGTGCTAGTGAGATCACACCATGAGGCACGGGAGATTACATAGAGTAGGGCTGGGTGAAGCTGGGAATTATGGATGCATCTAGAATTAAAAGGTGAAGAAGAATTCGGGTTTGATGATCAACATGAGAAGATGAACAGAAGTTTCGGGAAAGAGAAGAGGCACAATAAAAGGGGGAAGAAGGAAAAAGCCCAGACTGTGAGGAAGTGAGAAATAGGATCGTGCCCTGCAGCATGCAGTACTGGAATCAGATGCCAGGGTGTTTCACCAAGTGGAAAAGGTCTTGCATCAGAATAGAAAAGCTACACGAAGCACAGCTGTAAAACATACTTGAACCACTTTGCTCAACTGTTGAGCACGAACACCCAGAGAAGATCACTGTGGCTGCAGGCCCCACAGGTACACCGAGGAGCTGTACACACCCCATCTCGGACATGCCCTGAAATACACCCCATGGTAAAGGGCATGTATTCTCAGATACATGAAACCCACTCAGGTTCACGTTGATACAGCACAGAGGAATCCGTGCCACGCTGCAGCCTTTACCAACTCAAAGGGGGTGAACATCCAAGAGGACAAGCAATAGCAGGAGGGCTACCAGTCTAGACATGCCAAACCACCTTTTCAGACCACACCACATCAGAAGCAGCCCGGGACCCAGCCCAGCAGACAAGAAAGCGCAAGTAACCCATCGCTGAAACACCAGCACCCTCTCGCCATCCCCCGGCCAAGGCCACTGCAAAGGCACCACGGACCGGAGCAGCGCTGCCAACAGGCACAAAGAGAAGGGGGACGGTGCCGTCCTGCTTGCCCATACCGCGGCCTCAGCGCGGCCCCGCCGAGGGGCCCTGCCCCGGGAAGCAGCCGCCGCCTCAGTGACGGGGCCTGGGCGGCCTCCCCTGCACAACCGCAGCTCCGCGCGGCGGACCGCGGGGCACGGCGGCGCGGCGGGAGGCAGGGCTCGCCCCCTCGGTCCGGGCGCCCCGCCGCGCTATACCTGCTGCCGGTACCGCTGCCGTGCTGCTGCCCGACCCGGAGCCCGCGGCGAAGAGGCGGAGCCCGCCCGCGGCCACTGTCACCGCTGCTCGCCTCGCCCCGCGCCCCGCCCCGGCCCCGTGACGCTCCCGCCCCCGCGGCCTCTGATTGGCTATCGTGGGTGATTGGCAGCCGCCGCCCCCCCCGCTCTGCCGTTCCCCGAGGGGCCCTCCCACCCGCGGCCGCTTCCCATTGGTGGGACCGCGAGCACACCCAGCGCTCAGCCAATCAGGATGGGACGCCGGCGGACCCGCGCGCCAAGGCACCGCCCCGTCGGCCGTCGCCTGAGTTCCCTCAGAGCCTTTCCCGCTTCGTCGCCGCTTCCCTCGGTGTAACGGCGGCCTCCGGGGCCATGGCAGCAGCCAGAGAGCCCCTCCGCGGCTCGGCGGGCACAACGGAGCGCCCTCCGGTCCGCTATCACCGCCCTCGGGGCGGGTATCGCTGCTCAGCCGGCTCCTCCGCTGTGCCGGTCGGCCCTCGGCCGCGCTTGCTCCCGGCTGGGAAGCTGCTGTAGAAAAGGGTGAGCAGGGAAATAAGAACCCGAGAGGGAAGACATTCCTGGAAACGGGAAGTGTGTGGGATGACTGTGGTAACTGTCAGCTGGCTGCCGCTCGTCCCCTGGCCTCCCTGCATGGGTAGCCGCCTCTGCAGGTCATAGTATAGAATGGTTTGGGTTGGAAAGGACCTTAAGATCATCCAGTTCCAGCCCCCTGCCATGGGCAGGGACACCTCACACTAGACCATGTCACCCAAGGCTCTGTCCAACCTGGTCATCCTTCCCCCGGTATTTTATAAGATACATTTTCACCGAAGCTGCATATGAGCTTTTTCTTGATTTTACACTTGTAGCTTACAAGAAATAATTTTAAATAACAGGGATTCATTAAGTTTGCTAATGAATTCCTCACAGAGCTCCTGTGCCAACTGTTCTCTGCCCACATGTAGATTGCACCGACTTCCTCTGCAGTTCCTCAGTGGGGTACCACGCCAGGAACAGGCTGCTGGTCCCTGCTGGCCGTGTGGCATTGATGGAGGCCCAGCGTTCACACCCTGCTGCCTTTGGAGGGATGGAAGCGTTAGGGAGGGAGGTCCGTTACAGGACAGCCCAGCTTAGAGCTTTCACGAGGGAGGCAGCAGGTGAGCAGGGGCAGGCTGTAACTAGCCAGCACAACCCTGACCTTTCCCAGTGCTAAATTACACTTGGAGAGCATTTGAAAACACCCAGAAAATCTGGATGTTTACAAGGAGCTGTGAGATATGTTTGATAAATACATACTGGGTTTAATCCAAAAGAAACACATTGAGAATATTTCACTTTTTCTGTTACCCACCTCACTGGGGGCCCCAAAACCCCTCAGTCTTAGCAGTCATAACTTCTAGCTGCCTCTTGCTTTTTGTTCTGAAACTATCCTGGTGATTTTATCACTGCTGGGTAGCAGTTTCTTTTTGCCACAAAGAAAACATGCTCTCCAAGGTTGATGTGCCATTTGCATATCTTCCCTGCAACCCTACAACTGAGAATACTCCTGAATCTTGTTGTATCTTCTAAGCAAATTGCTCAAGCCTCGGATGTCAGGAAGCGGCATTGCTTATGTGTTTGAAGAGCAATGCCCTCAGAGAAAACATTTCCCAGTGTGCAGTCAGCTTGATGCAGCGAGGGTTGGAAGCAGAACAGATGATGCTGTGCTCGTTGTAAATACACATACACTTAGGCTCAATTTGCTAATATAGTTGTAGCTCTTACTAGATATAAACTAGATGTAGTGCCCTACATCTGCTGCCAAAGCTGAACGCATAAAGCACCAAAAGGTTGTGCCTTGGGTGCTAAATTGCAAAACACATTTCACAGCTATTATTAAATGAATACATAGTTGTACTGTGCCAAGTTTTTAAGTCCAGAAGCAGTTATTATCTATTATTATCTTTACTATTTCTTTTTTTCCTGAAATGCCTAAAAATTTAAGTCTGAAAATGTATTTATTGTTTTAATTTTAAGTACTTTCCTGGTGTCCTTCATTCTGCTCTGGAGCCCCCACAGTAAGATGGACATGGAGCTGCTGGAGCAAGTCCAGAGGAGGCCACAGAGATGGGTAAGTTTTATATAGGATCAGCATAGTCCTGTTGTAGCTCATTTTATTTCCTCCCTTTCTTTAGGGGCACTTATAATCAAGACACAGAAAATATCCACTTTTCTTCTTTAAATGCTGTCATGTTGGGATTTTAAATTGTTCACATTGTGCACAGTGGCAGCTATTACTGTAGATCCCGAAGCAGCTGCTCCCAGCTACATGTACTATTTTCTGTGGCTTAAAAAGGAAAGCACAAGTTCAGTGGGTACTGATTAGTTACTGGTAGATACCTGAAAGACTCCACATGACTGTAACCAAAATATGATCAACAGAAGACATGAAAGTTCACATTTGACAGAAATTTGCCCTGCAGAAAAGAAGAAAATCTTGACCTACTTGAGAAAACAAGGTTATTATATTCATTTTGCTTATCCAGAAAATACAATTTGACATGTAAGTAAACCATAAAGTTATAAGAAGAACAAGTTAAGTCATGCCAGTTGTTAGGAGTAATTCTGCAGCTCTGTCTCTGGCAGAAATGCTCATTGAAGTCGTCAGGAATTAGGCGTGTGGGGAGACTGAGGAATTGCATCCCAGTTACTGTGGTTATTTGGAGGTGGGGACAAACCCAGGGAATTTGTCCAGCCTGGGCCTCCTGAGTTGGTTTGGCTGCACAAGCTCAGTGAGTGCCAGGAATTAACATTCTGCTCATGGAGGCTGCTGAAGGCACTAACACAGTGAGTTTAACACTCTCTTAGCTCTGCTGCAGTGAGTGTCCAGAGTGCCTCAGCAGCTGATGTTCAGGCATATGGCAGCGGTACTCAATTCCTCAATGGCACAGTAGTTTCTTACTCAGCTCAGAGGAGAAGTTCTTCACCTCAGAGCAAGACCTAGACCAGTCAGCAGGTTGGATATGGAGTTCATCCAAGTCCTGAGGCTCAAGGTGCAAGTTCATGATTAGCTAAAACCAATGCAAGTCTACGGTGCTGGCAGCAAGACAGACCCACCCCTTTTCCCATCTCTGGGAAAGCCACAAGGGTAGTCTTCACTCTTTCTCCTCTTGGTGAAACTCTGCTGCCACTCAGCAAAAAATGTACTGTTGTCTGAGCCAAAGGCAGATTTTAAGGCAAACCTGGTGCTGAGCATATTGCCCTGGAGATTGCCCCAAGGTATCAAACTTTTCTGTGGCACATGTCTCCTATTTGAAAACATATGTCTGGAGAAGACCCCAGGAGGAGCTTAAGGTGATAAGATACCAATGGAAGGATGGGTGATATCAAGAAATTTCTACTTCTACACTTCAATCTTTCATCAATGAGAGTTGAGAGCTGGGCTTGTTCAGCCTGGAGAAGGTTCCTTAAGAGGAAACCTTAGAGCAACTCTCAGTGCCTAAAGGGGCTACAAGAAACCCGGAAGAGGGGTTTTGGACAAGGGCCTGTAGAGACAGGACAAGGGGAATGGCTTTAACCTGACAGAAGGGAGATTGAAATGAGCTCTTAGGCAGAAGTTTTTCCCTGTGAGGGTGCTGAGGCACTGGCACAGAGTGCCCAGAGAAGCTGTGGCTGCCCCATCCATGGCAGTGTTCAAGGCCAGGTTGGACACAGGGGCTTGGAGGAATCTGCTCTAGTGGAAGGTGTCGCTGCCCATGGCAGGGGTTTGGAATCGAATGAGCTTTAAGGTCCTTCCCAACCCAAACCATTCTGCGACTCCATGATTCTATGAGGTTGATGCAAACTTTTGGTAGTGCCTTATATAGAAAAATGCTTTCCATGGCCCATGTTTGCATTATTTTGGTTATTTGCTGACAGCAGAATTCTACATTAAGACATTTCTTGTGGGATAAGAAACTTGAGTCTTTCCTGCAGCACAGCCAGAATACTTTACAGTGCAATGTGTCAGAACACAGGAGCAACAAATTGTAATGTGTGCAAAGCACATCTACCTCTCATATTCAGTTAGAGATTTGTTTTTCAGATCATATCTTTAAAGATAGTTTGCCAAAGCTTAGCACAACCCCCTCAAAATCATGATGTTCTATTGGAAGGAGGCAAGTTAACCCAGCTTAAAGCACCACAACAACCCTTACAGCTGACATTCCTATTGCAGTATAAACCTTGAGCTATAATTCATACTTATCCACCCCAATTTGTGTGTTGGCTTATTTTACAGAGATCTCAACAAGACTCTGTTAGATGACAGCATGGATATCTGAATTAATCAAAACAGTTTAAGTTATTGCCTTCTGTTAGGCATTGTTTCCAATTTTGAACTTACATTTGGTTATTTTCCTTTGCAACTTATGTCCAGAGCCTTCCACAGATGAGACGAGACGTCTTATTTGTATGAAAACCCTAGATTAAAAGGTAAATTATAAGCTCTTTATTTCTTGATCTTGTAGTTAATCAAATGAAAGAGCCTTTCTATATACATTTCTGGTGAACACCACATTCTGTGTGCATTACACTACCAAGAAAACACACATTTGAGAGAGTTTGGGAAAAACAACTTTCAGTGTACCAAGACAGATTAAAAGAGCTCACTAGTGATGAGTTTTAGGTTTTTCTCTAGTTCTGACATGCAACTCTGACAGTAGTGTGCCTGCAGTTCCTGCAGCAACGTGATCCAAGTGTGAGATCCATGAAGGCAGAAAATGATCAGGAGCCTGAGAATCCCCAAGAGCCTGATAAATGGCACTTTCTAGCATAGAAATCAGAAACGGAAAGATAAAAACCAAAGAAAATCTGAATGAGGTTAAGTCAGTTTGAATTTCAGGTTTTCAAGTGCCTTATATGTGAGCTTGCTTCTTCCTTGTACAAATGTAGTTTGATTTGAATCCTGCACACCTTCTGCTTCCTGACTTCCATTCTTCATTCTTGGATTCTTCATTCTTTTCCAGTGATTTCTGGAAGAGACAACAACTTTACCTCCAGACTTTCAAAACCTGACCCAGATGGCAGCTATAATTGTGATGAGAGCACACAGAAAATGAACATAAATACATCTAACTGTGTAATAAGAATAAATACCTTGTCAATTTGGTTAATCTCAGGATTGAGTACTGAACATCTGGATACATTTTATCTCAGGAGCTAGGAAACTCTTCTCAGGATTGTACCAGGACACATCCCCACTGTGTCCTGCACTTCAAGTGTTTGACATTGCTGCAACAAAGATTGCTGATCTTGCTAAATGCAGAGCACTGTGCTCAGGGCTGGTGGAGTCTCAAACTGAAGAACTTACTTACATAATGCCTTGATCAAGTCAGACTTTAACTTGGTGTCATTGCAGTGAAAGATTAGCAAAGAAACCTATTGCATCATCTGCCTCCTGTCATTCCCTTAGGATGACATGTGCCAAGTTCCTGAACTTCCCCATTCAGGACTTTAAAAGAGCCATAGATTTTGTAGAATACCAGATAATTCAGAAAATTACAGGCTTTTTTTGATACGTGTTAGGACAAAAGAATTGCTTTGAATTCCGTTGTTCTAAAAGAATTTCTTTCATAGAATCATAGAATGGTTTGGGTTGAAAAAGATCTTAAGATCATCTAGTTCCAACCCCCTGTCATGGGCAGGGACACCTCACACTAGACCATGTCACCCAAGATAATAATTGTTGTCAAAAATCACACAACTTATCAGAAGTATGGAGAACATATGCCAAAAGAAAGTAAGATCCTGAGAAAGCAGAAAGATCTTGACAGAAATGACCTACTCTTAAACTATGATATGGTGTTCCTTAAAAGGGACACACAAACTAGTAAAGCATTTAAGCCACTCTTTGCTCTCTGCGGCTCATTGACCATTTCTCCAAACTAATGCTCTTCTGAGGCAGTTCCAGTGAAATGCAGCATTTCTTGCATTCAGCAATACCTGGGACTTCCACTGTGATTTAGTGGGAGTGACTGAATGATAAGAAAAGTGGTCAGGCTAATGGCCACCTACAAACACTAAACAAGAGGTGTCAGCACAGGTATTGGGTGTTGGTACATTGGCATGGAAGTGACCTAACCTGAGAGGACAAGGTACAACTCACCTGACTCTTAATTCATCACATCAGGTTCTTAAAGATCTACAGATACAAAACCTGATATCTTTTAAGGTGCAGTGTCTGTGTATCTCTGTATATTCTCCTTTAAAAAAGATAAATGAATGTTTAATCTAGAATCACAGAATCCCAGAATGGTTTGGGTTGGAAGGGACCTTAAAGCTCATCCAGTTCCAAGCCCCTGCCACAGGCAAGGACACCTTCCACTAGAGCAGCTTGCTCCAAGCCCCATCCAACCTGGCCTTTAAGGCTTCTTTCTTTAAAAAACAGCGGTAAAGTAACTTCCGTGATCAAAGCTACTGTACCAAACCAGCATGTGTAGGAAGAAGCAAGATCTTTTATTTGTATTGATTTTTATCTTGTACACAGATCTGGTATCTTTGAAAGTATTTTCAGTATGTCAGAGGCTGCTCAGTGGAAAAGCATGAATCTGGGATACTTCTGACATCCCTCTGCAGTGTTGCAACATGCCTCAGCCCCATTTTTAATTACATTTTTTATGTGGCCTTACAAAGAATGTAGAAAATGAGGTGATCGTCTTGAGAAAGAAGCTTGTTTAGGAACTCTTCAGTGTTTGAAGGGGAAAATCTAAGAGAAATTGCGTTTAATACTTTGTGAAGCAAAGGTAGTGTTGCTACAGGCTACATGAATCACAGGAACCACAAAACAGCTCCTGTGAGTGAAACAGGAAAGATGGCAACAGAGAGGCTAAAGCAAACCTGTAACATGCAGCTTGTAAACTAGCTGCACACATCATTATCTTCCCAGATCCTTTTACTGAGCACACTGCCAGCAACAGGGCCCAGACCATGAGTTTCCTATGTCAAGAAAGTGCTTTTCAAGGTGACTGCAGCTGATCCTGGAGTCATACTAGAAAACAAATAGATGTGGCCAGGTCTAGTGATGCAAGAACCCCACTATCAATTGTTCCCCAGGAGAATCTCACCCACCAAATATTTTTCTAGACGTCTGGTCTGCCCATGAGCTGTAAAGCTGCTGGAGATCAGACTTTGATCTCATTCCTAACTGATGTATGGGACCAACTCCATCATTCCTGAGTCACCTGACCACTTAGTGGGCTGATGAGGCATTTAATAGATCAGCTGTTGTATTTTGTGAGGCTTATGATGAACACACGCGTACCTTGACTTTCATCGCTGCTCTGAACATGGTATAGAAGTGGCAGATTGCCAAAGAGATGGTGTTTATGAAATGAGGAGAACAACACAAAGGGTCTAACTACTGGCCTGAGTATACCATGACCAGGTTTACACATACCTGTTGTGATATGTGTCACAGAAAATGAGAAAGGATTAATTAGCAATATGTTTAAAGGCGACTCAACCTGCTTTGTGCATATCCTACAGAGAAACTGCTGGCTGGAATCCAACCCACAGTAAATGAGTTTGAAACGTTTGGTACGTTTCCTATGGAAGATCTTTCTAGTCACACCTTCTGTAGTAAGAGCAAGGAGCTTATTTAGTCCAGAGAGAGCTACCTGTCACCCATGAGGCAGGTGATAAAGAGAACAGCCACAGCAAACCTCCATGTTCACATCCCCTGCACATCAGCCATTCCACACAGCACAGGAGCATGTTTGTGGGTGAGGATGGACAAAAGGACTGTTGCCAGAAGACATCTCTATGTACTTCTCAACATAAATACAGCCTGTGCTGCCATCAGGAGGTGGGACTTGCATGTTCCACAGCAGCAACACAAATCAGTGGTCATGTCTCTTCTGAAGGAACTGTTCTGCCCCAGGAAGAGCAGCAGAAGGCCTCTGAGCTCACTCTCTGCTTGCTCCTTGTCTTGGGTCTTCCTGGGCTCTCTCTACATGGTCCTAGTTGATCTCAGTGAGGAGAAATACACAGGTGGATTCTGTCCTCGGCTCAGGAACCTGTGTGTAGGTAGCACATGGTTTACTACAGATGTTTTTGCAAATAATAATGACGAGAGAGAGACAGTAAGAGAGAAAGAGACGGATTGTTAGGAAGGAAACAGTTTAATTCTCCAGTCATGTATTACACAACAAATCATACTGGTTTTCTTAATGAAAAATCACTGACATTTCAATAAATGTATTTTATCTGTCATTTCTCAGTGTATTTAGTTGTTTAGTCTATCCTTCAGACTTTGCAAACCCAACTGTATGAGTTATTTGGGGTCTTTTTCTCAACTACAGATCTGAAAGTCTGGTTAAATTGAGGTTTCTGACATTGTTAGATGTGATGTTATGGTGTTCCCCCATGCACTTCTTTCATCAGCAGGAATGAAGTTCATTTCCACAGTGCTTTTGTGGTTCTCAGACCACTCATGTTGCCTGTGTAGAGAAAAGGTATGAAAAAAGAATTAAGTATTTTGTGCAGAGATGAGCACTATGAGTCAAGAGCTTTCCCTTCCTGCAGCAGAAGCACAGCACATATTTCTTGCTGTCCTATGATGCCCCAAGTACATGCCATTGCTGGAGGTGAGATTTCAGGCCCAGTGCCCCAGCTGCTATGTTATGGAATGGAAATGAAGGTGTCTAGGCAAAGCTTTACTCAAAAGTTAACAGTGTTTTGGGCAGTCTGAAACCCGGCAGTTGGTGTCTGCTCACTGCAGACACTGTTATTATGGATGTTACAGTGCTATGAGGGAGGCAACTGACTTTCCTGTTCTCTCTTGAGCAATTCTCTTTGAATTCAAAACTCTTAATAAGGGACGCATTTTTGTTTCTTTTTATACATGGAACTTACTTAAGATTCCCTCTAACATCTCTATTCAGCTGTGAGAAAAGTCAATTTTTGTCTATGCCTGTAACTATTACACAAATCTGTGCTCAAAATTGTTAGAGATAATGGATACTCAGTGGGGCATTCCCAAAAGTGTTACCAGTGTGAATGGCATAATCTGGACAATGCAGTGTTTAACAGCAAATGCCATTTCCAGGGCTGCTTTGAATTGCTGCTGTAGTAAGTGGCCATTCAGCACATACCCAGCTAGAAGCTGAAGAGCTCACCCACCTGAGCTCCACAAAGCAGGCGGGCTTGCAAGCAATTAGCCAGAAAAGCTTTGGTGGACTGGGATCAGTGCTGTGCAGCACCCTTCCAACACTGTGCAGAGATGTGAGTCATGCAAAATGGGAACCATAACTGATACCTTGTCTGGAATGAACCCTACAACATCTTTGTGAATCTGTGCTACAGTGACCTAATGGAGTTGTGGGGAAAAAGGGCTGGCATTTCCTGCATGGGAATCAAGTATTCCCATTTCCTGTAAGGCTGATGGAGTTGGGCCAAAGGCAAAATTGCTAATGAACCAGAGAGCTTGAGATGTTTATGAACAGCAAAACTACAGCCTCACAGTGAAGAAATTCCTAATATCTAATCTGAGTCTACCCTCTGTCAGTTAAAAGCCATTCTCCCTCATCCTGTCATATGACAGATGACCTGGCACAGGTCTGGTTTTTTCCACCAGAGATTAGACATTAGGCAGAAGTTCTTCCCTGTGAAGGTGCTGAGGTGCTGGCACAGGGTGCCCAGAGAAGCTGTGGCTGCCCCATCCCTGGCAGTGTTCAAGGCCAGGTTGGACACAGGGGCTTGGAGCAAGCTGCTCTATGGAAGGTGTCCCTGCCCGTGGCAGGGGTTGGAGCTGGGTGAGCTTTAAGGTCCTGCCCAACCTAAATCATTCTTTGATTCTACAACTCCATGATTACAGGCAGCCAGTAAGGGACAGCAGGTTGTTGGCAGCGCTAAATCCTGATTGTGCAGACACCGGGACTGCCGGTTCAACAGCAGCTCTGGCAGTACACAGAGTGGTTGTAACGACTCCACCTTTTATAACCCTAGCTTCAACCGAATTAGAGTTTAAAAGTTACTGTAATTAACCTGTAAGTAGATACATTCATACAGTAGTTATGACTTCCAAATCCATGACCTGAGGCAACTTCATAGCTTTGCAAACAGTGAAGAAGAAACTGATACCTCCCCTGCGGCATGGAAAGCCAACTGCAGGCCATTCCCATTCCCCAAGGCTGGCCTTCTGGGTTCCACGCCTCTGCTCCTGGCAAGCTGGAAGTCGGGAAGGTGATTTCAGGAAGAGAGGGGTGTCCCATGAAGCCTCCCCCTACAGCCAGGGCACCCGCACTCACGGACACAGGGCACTGTCAGTATCTGCACCCAGCAGCCCACGAAGCAAATACTGCTTCATCCCAGTACAATTCAAACCAATTAAACACAGAATAATTTAAACCCCCTTTTTATTTAGACAAACACAAGGGCCAGATAGGATTTATGAGCTCAGTTTGTTGGTTGGAGAACCAATATGTACTTTAAAGCATCACAACAGACCGAGAAGACCCAGTCTTGAACAGCGTGTTGCAATAATGTGAAGAACTGCATGAGACAGACTTTTTTAAACCAATTACTCCCCATCCACTCAGGGACAAATAACCCCCAGATAGAATTCCTTTTCATCCCACTGCTTGGAACGATGAAGATGAAATGTGATTTTCCCTTCTAACAACCACTCCAAACAGCAAAAGAAGAAAAAGCCTGTGTTTCTCTGTTATGGAAAATAGGTCTTGGCATGCTGGAACCTCTGTGTTTCACTTATTTTCTACCCCAAATGCCCTATTTTTAAAGGAATGAATAATGCAATCGTGTTCTCTGAGTTATGGTTTCTTTCCTGCCTCATTTGACACTAATGTTGTGTTAGTACAAGAACAACTGTTCTCTGCAAAAAGAGTGATCTTCAGACATCTCATCCAAAACCTTTCAAGTCGCTGGGAATGAGCTGAAAGGAAGAAGTTCCATGGACCCACGGGCAGATTCCCCTCTCATCGCCCAATGACACGGAGCTGCAGTTCCACCTCTTCTCAGACAGAAAGGAAAACTCCAGGTAGGAGACCAAAGCATATGGCATGTAGTTTTCAGGTCACAAGGCAGATAGGAGAATAAAACATGGGTCAAACAGGGCACAACTGAGTCAAAGGAGTGAATTCAGAGCAAACTCAGAACCAGGAGACATCTTCACTGGCGAGCATCCCTGGGATTTGAAACGTCCATGTTCATCATCACCATCATCATGAGCAGGATAACAGCAGTGGTAAGGAGTGCTCCCAAGCCCTTGAGAATTGAGACGTGTTAACAAGCCAAACATCAGCGAGGAGTGCTTAAAAAACCAACTCAGAGAAGAATCTGGAGGGAATTAGCGCAGGGCATGTGTAAAGAGAGTCACTGTTCCCATCTCCAACACCTATAATTACATCTCAAGTGTGCTAATAAAATCCAGCGGCTTTTTCTCTTTGTCAATGTGCCTTAAACATGCTGCTGCGACGCTTAGAAATGAACTTTCTTACACTTGAAATCGCCATGCAACCACCAGAAGGGAGGGCGCTGAGACCCGCACCCGGCCCCGGTCTGTTCCGCCGCCGCCTCAGAGGTGCGGGGCATAAAAGGGGCCGAGGAAAGCGGGGCCGAGGAAGGGCGTGAAGGCGCCGGCGCCCAGCGCGAAGGGGGCTGCCGGCGGCACCAGGACATTGGCAGCGGCGTAGGAAGGGAAAGTCTGGAAGGGTAAAGCGCCGGGACCCGGAGGGCTGGGGCTGCCGCCGCCCGTCACCGCCGCCGTCGGGGATGACGATGGGACCGCCCCGTCGGCTCCCGGGTGTTGCTTCTTCCACTTAGTGCGCCGGTTCTGGAACCAGATCTTCACCTGCGTCTCGGTGAGGCTGAGGGACAGCGCCAGGCTGAGGCGCTCGCACACCGACAGGTACCGCGTCGCACGGAACTTGTTCTCCAGGGCCACCAGCTGCTCGTAGGTGAAGGCCGTCCGCGCCCGCCGCGGCTTACCGCATCCCGGCTCGGCCCGCCGCCGCCTGCCGCCCCGCGGCGAGCCCGGCTCCTCCGCCGACCCCGGGCGAGCTCCGGACCCGCTGCCGTCCCCGGCCGGACCCTCCTCGTCGCGCTCGGTGCCGCTCTCCAACGCGGGGTGCGCATCTAGGCGAGATGGCGGCGCTGGTCAGGGGGGTCTGCGCACCCTCCTCCCGCGCCTCCCCGCAGACACCCCTCGGGACCCAGCACTGCTCCTCCGACACCCCCCAGCGCCATAAAATAAGAGAAATCGTTAAAACAAGACAAAGGTGAGGCGAACCCCCCCCGCGCTCCCCGCTGTGCCACCGCGGTGGGGAGGGGGGAAGCGGCGGTATGGATTTCTTACCAATTAAAAAAGAAGTTATTAAAGTCCCCCTTGTGAAGCGAAATAAATCCCCTCCTCCCTCCCACTCCTCCCCAACCCCGCGCTAATGGAGTTTCAGATTTGCGAGGGCCGGATCGATAGATGTCATCTATTAAAGGTAAGTTTTAATCGAACAATATTAGGATCAGGCCGGGGGAAGGAGGTTTGAAGTGGGCACCTGCAAGCTGCGGGCAGGAGATAGGCGGGAGTCGGTAATAGGATATCGATCAACGGGAGCTCAGGCATCCTCCGGTGGGAACGGGCTGAGCAATTACCCAGCCGGCCCGCCGGGGCAGCCCACGCCTCCATACCCATCCCCGGGCAACGGGGACCGGGGGCAAGAGCCGGGGCCGGGATGGGGCGGACATGAGGATGCCTCAGGAGCCGGGGTTGACGGACACGCACCGAGAACTTTTCCCTTCGCATCATCCAGAGTTCAAATCCAGCTCCAGCCCCCCCTTCCCCCGCACTGCCCCTTCCATCCTCCTGCGGGAGCCCCGCACGGGGATCCCGCACCTTGAGCGCACCCCAGGGGACCGGGAATGGGGATCCTGTCCGCCGGCGCCTCCACCTGCTCGCCCCGCCAGCACCGGCCAGAGAAACTCGAGCGCGTTCCTACCATGTGCCTCTAGTTTATTCCTCCGGCTGCCGGGAGCAGCAGCGTCTTTTCCTACTTGAACTCTTCCCAAACTTTCCTGCCGTTCGCCCGAGCGGGGGGCGCTGCCCCAGCTCCCCGCGGCCGGTTCGCGTCTCCTGCTGAATTTCTGAGGATCCAGGATGTCTAAGATGGAGAAGGAGATTTTATGATGGATGGGGGCCGCCTTGCCCCCGCGGTCCGGGCATTCCGGCATTCCCCCCCCACCCTCCGCGCTTCCCGGAGACCTGCTGGCTCCCAGCGCGGAGCCGGCGGAGCCTGCGCGGGGCCGGGCCGCCTCCCGAGCCGCACGGCGGGGCGCTGCGAGCGGAGTGAGCGCCGGAAAGGAGGGTAGGGAGGGGAGGAGAAGGTGGCGGAGGGGGGGGGGGGGGGGACAGAGGAGGGGGCAGCGCAGCCATTGGCACGCCGCCCCCGAGCCCCCTCCCTGCCGCCTCCGTTCTTCCGTCCTTCAGTCCCTCCATCCCTCCATCACTTCGTCCCTCTGTTACTCCATCCCTCTGCCCTCCCATCCCTCCATCACTTCATCTCACTGTCCCTCTGTTACTCCATCCCTCTGTCCCCCATCCCTCCTCCGTCCTCCAATCCCTCTGTCCTTCCATTACTCTATCCCTCTGTCCCTTACCCCTCCATCCATCTGTCCTCCCATGCTCCGTCCCTCCATCCCTCTGTCCCTTCATCCCTCATTCCTCCATCCCTCTGTCCCTTCATCCCTCATTCCTCCATCCCTCTGTCCCTCCATCCGTCCATACCAGCCTCTCTGTGGCCAGGCTTTCCCATTCCCTGCCCCAGGCTGGGCTGAGGGATGTGGCAGGTGCAGACAGGAGCCCTGGCCCCAGGGCTGGGTCTTTGGCCAGCACAGATGTGTCACTGCTCATGGAGCCACTGTCCCCTGGGGTCCTTCTACATCCCCCCATTGACCCACGTGCAGCCCCCAGCTCAGGAGTGGTCCTCAGCCTCCTGTCACAAAGGGACTGAGAGAGGAGGGACAGCTCCTGCATCCCTCCGCTGCTCCAAGCAGGCTCCAGGATCAAAGTGCTCTGCTCTTTCAGATGGGAAATGTTTTTTAACTGTTATCTAGTTAGATATTAGATAACTAATATCTAATGTAGATTAGATATTAGGGAAAAAATCTTCCCTGTGAGGGTGCTGAGGCGCTGGCACAGGGTGCCCAGAGAAGCTGTGGCTGCCCCATCCCTGGCAGTGTTCAAGGCCAGGTTGGACACAGGGGCTTGGAGCAACCTGCTCTAGTGGAAGGTGTCCCTGCCTGTGGCAGGGGTTGGAACTGGATGAGTGTTAAGGTCCCTTCCAACCCAAACCAGTCCGGGATTCTATGAATCTACAGGAAGAAACGCGCAACTCTTCATTTTGGGGCAGCTCAGGGTTGGTCTGTTTCAGACCCTGGGCCAAGGGCTGGCCTGAACTGAAACTCACCCAGTGAGTAGGCAGGGAAGCTGAGGCACGCGGTGCTGGAGAAGTACTTGCCCCATGGAGCAGCCCCCTGACAGGCCCTCCTTGCCTTGACTGGAGACACTTCATTGTCTGTTCAAACCTGTAACTGGGACAGGGTGGGCAACAACAGGGCCAGCCTCTGCCCTCTGCCAGTCCCATGGCCACTGGTGTGCGTATATAATATAAGCTGTGCTTATTATAAACTTGCTGGCAATGTATTTCTGTACATCTGTATCTGATCAAGAGGAAGCCTTTCCTTCTCCTTAGTGTCTCTTTTGGTGTTGTGAATCAGGATGAGGTGTGGATGAAGGAAGGGCCACTCTTCAGCTGGAGAAGGTGGCCTTCTGTGGGAATATGCTGCTTCTGCTTTTACCCCTAGGAAGAGTTGCAGAGCACAAGTGTCCTCCTATTATGGGTGTCCCAGCATAGTTGGGTTCCTGTTCGCTGTTGCAAAGGCACAGGGCTTAAGATAACAGGAAAACGAGAGGATGAGATGAAGATGCTCATGGTGATGTAATCACAAGTGATTCATAGAATCCCAGCTTGGTTTGTGCTGGAAGGGGCCTTAAAGCTCATCCAGTTCCAAACCCCTGCCACGAGCAGGGACACCTTCCACTAGAGCAGCTTGCTCCAAGCCCCTGTGTCCAACCTGGCCTTGAACACTGCCAGGGATGGGGCAGCCACAGCTTCTCTGGGCACCCTGTGCCAGCGCCTCAGCACCCTCACAGGGAAGAGCTTCTGCCTAAGAGCTCATCTCAGTCTCCCCTCTGGCAGGTTAAAGCCATTCTCCTGTCCTGTCCCTACAGGCCCTTGTCCAAAGCCCCTCTCCAGGTTTCCTGCAGCCCCTTCAGGCACTGGAGCTGCTCTAAGGTCTCCCCTTCAGGAGCCTTCTCTTCTCCAGGCTGCCCCAGCCCAGCTCTCTCAGCCTGGCTCCAGAGCAGAGCTGCTCCAGCCCTGGGAACAAACTACAGACATTTCTGGTTGAGTTGCTGTGTCTGCAGGAGCCAAGAAGGTAAATTGCAGCACTGAATTCATTTGAGACATATCCAAACATCACCGGTTTAACACATGCACACACACCGACACACAAACATGCTTGTGCAAAGGCACACACGGAATCCCCCACCCTCACGGATCAGTTTTAGCAGTCTGCTTGAAGTTGATTCGTTTCCCAGCTCGAGCATTAAAATTCCACCCAAGTGCTGCCTTTAAATTGCTTTGATGCGAGGTGGGTTTCAACCCTGACCTGTCCTGATGGCAAGTGATGGCTGTAACAAGCTGTGGATCAATATTCATAGCGGGTGTCCTGGGCTGATAACACCATCCAAGACAATGTTCGCTATCGGTGGAGACAGCTGAGATATTGCACCATTAGGAATGTTGTTTTAAATAACCTGATCCATTTCTGGGTCTATTTAATGAATTTCACAGTTTAGATACTATCTTTAAGGGAAAGCCAGAGGCTATTCCAGAAGCAGCGATGCGAATCATTTGTGCCAAGGCTCCTTGCATTTTCTTAAAGTGAACTATAATTCCACTGCAGATCCTTATATATTCTGGGAATTGTGACATGCTATTGATAATGTTCGCAATAAGAAAGCTTTTGGACTTTATCAAAGGGGAAAACAATATTATCTGTAAAGCTGTATCACATTTGATAACATCTTATCTGTGGTTGTGAAAGTCTTTATACGGTGAGACAGTGTTTTTTCTGTGTTGTTCGTCTGTACGAAGTGGTGGGCATGGATGAGAAGATGCCATCAAGGAAAGGCATGGCCCTATCAGCATCCTCAGCCTTCTGCTGCCATGTGGTAGGCACCTTGCTCCCCAAATCCTACCCTGCTGCATCACCCCCCCCCCAAACTCTGCCATGTACAGGTGTTGCTGAGGGTCAGGAGCCCCTCTAGGAGTGACAAAAGCAGGGTGGATTTTGAGGAAGACGTCCCTATGGATTTCCACAGCCTCTGATCCAGGTGATGTCCATCCTCAGGGACACGGCTTCCCTGTGAGGGTGCTGAGGCGCTGGCACAGGGTGCCCAGAGAAGCTGTGGCTGCCCCATCCCTGGCAGTGTTCAAGGCCAGGTTGGACACAGGGGCTTGGAGCAAGCTGCTCTAGTGGAAGGTGTCCCTGCCCGTAGCAGGGGGTTGGAACTGGATGAGCTTTAAGGTCCCTTCCAACACAAACCAGTCTGCGGCTCTGCGTGCCTGAGGAAGCTCCCCACAAAGCAGGGCACAAACCCCAGCACCCACCGCCTCGCCAGGGCCATGCTGCCACCCGCCTGAGCTGCTTTAACGAAATCAACGCCTTAATTCAGAACGGGAGGCAGCGGCGCAAGGTGCGAACGGGCAACCGCGGCCCGGGCACCACCCTCCTCGGACTACATTTCCCAGCAGAGCCCGCGGCTCGGCTCGGCACTTCCATTCGGCTCGGCTCGTCTCGTCTCGGCTCGGCTCGGCTCGGCTCGGCTCGGCACTTCCATTCGGCTCCGCCCGGCCGCCTCGGTTCGGCTCCGTTGGGGTCGGCTCCTCCCGTGCATGGCGGCGTGGTGGCGGGCGGTGCGGGGCGTGCTGCTGGACATCAGCGGCGTGCTGTACGACAGCGGCGGGGACGGCGGCGGGACGCCCATCGCCGGCTCGGCCGAGGCCGTGCGCAGGTGGGTGACCGGCAGGGCCCGGCCCGGCGCTGACCCCCTCGCCGCAGGAGGCTGAGGGGCGGCCCGGGGCGGGTTGTGTGAAGGGAGGTACCCCGCAGGCATAGCCCAGCACATCCGCTGCGGGCCCGGCCCTGGTCTGCGGAGCCGCGCCCGGAGGCGGCGGGACCGGGGGTAATGCCCCGGCTGCTCAGCTGTGTGTGTGCTGTGTGAAGCTGAGCGGGACAGCCCTGCAAACGGGCTGGGTTTAGGCTTATTGAAGGGGTACTTGGGTCTGCGTTCGCTGGGCTGATGGGGAAAGGAGCCCGGAGCATCACGGGCAGCTCATACCTTGCTTCAGTTTCTGTTCAGTCATCACCACATGTAGCAGGAGCTGGTGGTGCACAGGAGGCCTGGCCCGTTCCCCTAGGGATCAGCTTTAAGGTACTGACTGCACTGGCGTGGTGCTGCTGTAAGTTAATGAGCTGCTCCAGGCCAGGCCGGACGGGGCTTGGAGCCCCCTGCTCTAGTGGCAGGTGTCCCTGCCCATGGCGGGGGTTGGAGCTGGAGGAGCTTCAAGGCCCCTTCCATCACAAACCAGTCTGGGATTCTGTGATTCCATGAAATTAGGTGGGACTTCCTGCAGAGAGCTGACAGCCCAGCAGACATGGAGAGCTTCAGCACCGCAGTTAATGATTGCTCAGCTTCTAAGGGACTAGGAAGCGAAGTATTGTCATGGCAAAGTACTCACCAGTGCCCGCAGGTTGTGAACCCTTTCGCTTTTAGCTGGGTGATGCAGTCCAGTTAACACAAGTGAGGTGACCACTGCTAAACAGGCACTGGTTTCACTTGGTGAAGTTAACTGACTAATTAACTAGGTTAACTTGTTGGTATCAGCGCTGTTTGACTGGAGGAGCGGGATGGGGCCAGAGGAGAGCAATGGCCACGGGGCTGTCTTTGTTTAAAGAGAGGTATTGATTGATTCCTGGGTCTGCTCTGCTGGAGGAGGGAGGTCACAGGTTTCTGGAAGAGCCTTTGGCTCTCTGTGATGTTTCACTAACCCGCTGCAGAGCACCCAGATCTGTTTTACGTGGGGAGTGCTGCTGTGTGTACCCCATTGGAAAGGTGCATGTCTAAATGCTGAACCGCTGTGAATTGCTGATGGCCTTATTGGTGAGCATCTCTGTGGCTTCTGTCTTCTCTGGCCACCCACCATGGGCACACTTGTGGCAAGTGCTTTATCAAGCAGGGAAATACTGAATTCACTAAAATTAATCATATGAGTTTAACTAAATACATGCCTTAACGTTGGTGGAGCCACCATGGAAGAGGCAGAATTGGAGATGATCAAATGTACAGATAGTGTCCATTAGTGTAGGATGTGTTTGATGATAAGCTTACTATGACCCAGCTTCAGTGTGCGCTTGAGCCCAGAACCCCCCCCGTATGCTGGGCTGCACCCCCAGAGCATGAGCAGCAGTTGTGGGAGGGGATTCTCCCCCTCTGCTGTGCTTTGGGAAGACCCCCCCTGCAGTCCTGATCCAGCTCTGGGGCAACACACAAGAGGGGGGTGAATCCTGTCATCTATGGGACAGTGTTGAATGCTTTGCGCAAGTGCAGGTAGATGTTGCTCTGCCCCATGTCAGCCTGTTTGCTGACTGCAGAGGGGCAGGCACTGCCAGCGCTAAACTTCCCTGGCTTTCCTGCTTGTCCCGCTCGAATCCTCCTGGTGATATTGCTTCTGCTGAGGCTGATGCTGGTGGTTTGTTGGTGAAAAAGAGTCCTCTGCTCTCCAGCTTGCAGAGGAGCACATCTTCCCACCTTGCTCTCATTTCTTGTCAACAGGCGCTTTCTGCTGGGACATGGTGTATGCCAATTGTAGCTGGGACCTCTAGGCATGACCAACCCAAACCTAAATAACAGCTACAAAATAACTGCTGGAGATAAGATCATTCCTTTAAAAACCATGGCATACTCCACAATATCTGAACCACTTTTGACAGATTGTTGTTTTTTCTATGAGGTTTTAATGCTTAATTTTATGCTGTGTTGCAGGCTGGTGTTAAGGAACTTTTGTCACTGCATTTGCTGATGCCCCCTGTGTGGAGGCAACATTAACTGCAACTATCGTACAGCAGTATTAGAAATATGGTGATGAAACAACAGTAAAACTCTGGCCTTGGGCTAAATGTAAGATATTCTGGGCTTTTCGTTGAAATCCTGGGAATGTGGCATTCATATAAGTGGTTCAGTATGATCAGTTTCCTCGGGTAGAGTTAAGCAGCTGTATTTATCTGCCTCTTAGTTTGATTGTGGTTCCAGCTCATACCATTTAAAGTCTTTGTTGACTCATTATCCTGTTGCCCGTTGGTCATTAATTGTTGTGTCTGTGTCACAGCACAGCTCGGGAGTTTCAGGCAGATGGATTCAAGCTAAAAACATCTCTTCTTTTAATGAATTAATGTCAGTTACAAAGTCATAATTGCAAATAGCTGGGGACTTTAGAACTAATTCAGATTGACGTGATCTTTTGTTAAGAGACTTGTCTAAAATCCTTTAGTGCACATGTATAGGAGTCCTAAATACTGTTTTGATTATTCATATTGCAGCTATGGACTCATAATATGACAGCTGACCTGTTCGCTTCAGCTTGTTCTTGCTACCTCATCTCCCACACCCCTACAGCAATTAACTCAGTGTAAGAAGGTGTAGCACACAGCAGCGAAGGTGATAAGTAAACACTTTGATTTGCAGTGAAGCCTATAAAAACTAGACTTGTGTTATTTTCCTTGCATTCAGCCAGATTCCGCAGTTATTGGAGTTAGTATTTGAGAGAGTAGCAATGAGATCTCTACCAGCAGAATTTGGCCAGTTTTATGTTTATGATGCCTGCAGGGGGGTGGCTCTCTCTTGTTTGTTCGGTTTTAGCAGCAGGACAGTCAGGTGGAGCAGAAAAGTGACCCAAAGGAGCTGATGGACACTGAAACATCCTGACCAAGATGAGATTGGTAACACACTCCCCAGTGCTGTAGAGACCCGCCTGAGGAAAGCATCAGGAGTCATTATCAAAGTTGGTACAACTTGTGATGAAACGCACAGTGTTACAGAACTGGGGAAGCTTTATTTATTGTTCACTTATCTGCATCGTCCATCAATCTAAGTATGAAATGTCTTGGGGTTCAGTCTGCACGGACAAGGAATTGGTAAATCAGAGGCCAAAAGGATGAGCCACAGCATATTTGTTGTACAGAGCAGACCATCCTTGCTCAAGTAATGATAAAGTGAATCCAGATCCTTTGTAACTCATGCAGACTATGGCAGACAGGCACCCATGTGCCTAAGGGCACTGGCACCCCTGGTTTGACCCAGAAGCCATGGTGCCAGGAATGTTATTAAATCCACCAGAGACTGCTAATATTAACTTTAGGTGGGAATATTGGAGTGCTGGATGACCGGAAAATCCATGAGCAGCTTGGTAAGATAATCTGGCTCTTTAAAACTTTTAAACCTGTAATGTTTCTTGCTTGTTGAATTTACTGTGGCATATGTTTTAATGAAGTTAAATAACACAGAGTTAAATAAAACCCATCTCTGAGTGTGTGCAGTTACCTGGCAGACACCATGGAGCAGATTGGAAAGCCCGTGGACAAGATCAGAAAGCCCATCGGTGACTGAAAGGCTTCTTCTGGAGTCAGCCTTAACAGTGCCTCTGCATGTGCTGTTATTGTCTTAACTGATTTACACAGCATTGACATGAGGTGAGCTATTCACTTTTTAGCTTACAAATAGCAGGGAGCTGGTCTGTTACAAGACAGAAGGTGGTTAAACACCCGTAAAAGATGTCAGGCTCTGCTCTGTTATTTGCATTTACAACTGTGTGGTGATAGCATTCCCATTAGCATATCCATATGAAAAGCACACAGGAGTTGGGCATTTACAACATCCTGTTGTTTGGCCAGTATAGTGCATCTGTTAGCACAACTTACTACAGGGTCCCTTAAAAGAGCAACGGAAATCTGGGGAGCAGGGAGGCTGGGGAGCAGCTGGACAGTCCTGTTGAAGTAGAATACCTGGAGAGTCTAACAAGGGGTGGGTTGGGAGGAGAACAAGCGGAACTGGAACTGTAAAGCAATTCAGCATGCAAAGGTTTGCCTGGGACAGTTGGGGAGGTCACAAAGAGCCCTCTGGAAGTGTGTGTGTGTGACAAGGAGTAGGGAGTCTTTGTTGCCACAGAAGATAAATGAAGCATGGCTTAACACAGTGTGTGCAGATGTTCAAAGTTTCAAGGCTTGCTGTGCCTTCAGGACATGCAATAGCACAGGAGTTGTTCCTCCTAGAAAGCAGCTTTGAAATAAACCATACAAACTCTTGTGCAAATATCCATTTGTTTGTCTTTGCACTTAACTCCTTGCTCCTTCTAGCCATGGATCCCAAAGAAGGGTAGTGTCACTTGCCCTTTGTGAAGCAGCAGACACAAAAAGGTGAAGCACTCCGTCGTGCAGAGCCAGAAGATCCAGGAGTTGATCCTCAGAGGTGTAGTTATCACATCTTCATTCCAGTCTGTGACATTAACTATGGCCTCAGTTTTCAGTGGCCCTTCCTAACCCATGTTTGCCTTCCTAATCGGCAGTGTTCATTAGTTCCTTAAAAAGATCTCTGTCCCTGAAGTTGTGGGGACTCCAAGTGCTGTCTATGCAAATTGCATGAGTAAGTGCTTATGCTTTTGGAATTTAATCATCATTAGGGTCTTGAGCTACACAATTATGTGCTGTACAAATATTGACCAGTAAAGGGTAATAGAAAATATTACAGTGATACGTACTGCCTACCTGCCTAAGTGCTTGTTTGTTCACTATCTTGTGTAAACACTGATTAATCCCTGAAGTGGATGAGCAGCACTCTGCCTTGTTCTGTGCTTCAGGACTTAAGGCTTGTCTCCATTTACCACTGCAGTAGTAATTTTTTTCCCTCATCTTTCATGTTTGCTGAGCTCAGCTTGGGATCTTAGAATTGAGCCTGATTCTTTGCATATCAGCAAAGATCTTTGCAGCAGCATCACTGTTCAGATTCCGTGCTGTCTTGGTAAGTGATGTTCCCAGATCAAAATCACGCTAAGTTTCTTGGGATGCAGCTTGGTCTTTGACCTATTACAGTGAAATACGTGGCACTTCAAGAAGCAGATAAGCAGAGCACACAGAAGTGAATTCTTTTCTATAACAGAGGTGAAATGAAACCTTTTGGCAATTTATTTTCTGAGATATAGAATGATTTACTTACAAATAGATGCTGTTTGTGTACAAAGTAAGAATTCAACTGTGACACAGAGAACTTGGTTTTGTCTGAAATGTTAATGGAATAAAAAAGATACAGAGTCAAAAAAACCCAACTGCTTTTAGCACAGAATGAAAGCTATTGCCATATGAGTCATTGTATTGCAAACAGGCATATTCCAGACCTGTTCATCCTAACTGAATCCCTGAAGTTCACACTTTTTTCTTGACAGCTCCAAAGTGGAGAGTTACCAAGTATTTAACATCCCCCTGAGTTTACTTCTGTTACAAAATACACCCATATGTTTGAATCTACTCAGTGGTGTGTTGCTGTGATGGAACCTAGCCAGGCACTACAAGGTGAGGTGAGAAGCCCTGATTCAGCTCCTGCAGCCTTGTTAAAGCCTGGGACTGCTAGGGGTAATATTTTAAGCTGACTTGGTAACTTGCAGCAATTAGATGTGTCTTGTTACTGAATATAATGGATCAGAAGGGTTTTCCTTCTGCTTTGTGCTTCCTTCCTGCAGATTCACTTCAAAAGCATGTATTTATTAAATAAGTAATTGTAGATTTCACCCTTGTGGCATATTGTCTACAACTCTGTAGACAAACCTGTTGATCACCCTTCTGTTCAGGCAGGTGGAACGTGATTTGTGGTACTAGGTGGTTTGTTCAGTAATCTTGGTATCCAGTATTTGGTGGTCAGAGAGAGGCGGCCTGTGTAGGGAATCCAGGACAAAACAAGCTCTGTGGTAGGTTTGATGTACAACTTCCAGGATTAATTTCTACCTCTGCAAAATTCCAGATGATTGAAATACCTAAATAAAGTTTCCTGTGAACTGCAGTTCAGTGGTTTTTCTGGTTTTGCTGTTAAACAGTGTCTCAAAGTGGTGTTTCCAGAATCTTTAGTTTTATAACAGTACCATTTCTTATTTCACCCTTGCCCACCCTTAAGTAACATTGACCTCTTTCCTTGTGACTCCTTCATTTGTGCATATTTTCATGTCCATTCATGCCTTCATTCGTGTTCAAAGGTACCCTCCTATTTTTTAATGCCTTTTGGATTCCCTCCAGATTATGCACTTCTGTACCTAGAAGAAGGTGAGCCATATGGGTCTGGAGAGGAAGTTGTGCTTCTGAGATAGCGGATGTAGAGATGAGTTTCAGACACAGGAATCTACGGGGGAGTGGGGGCAGAAAGTGCTGTACGTAAGGATTTCTCAGGCCAGCCTTGCTGTATAGAGCAGAAAGCTGGGCCACCAGAGAGCAGGAATGATAATGAGCTTGATTGTACTCAGACATCAGCAAATGGAGACACTGGATCAGGGCACAAAAGGCAGCATCAGGGATGTCCCAGCAAGATTTAAGCGCTTTGGACTTACTGTGAGGATGGCAGGAATCAGAGGAATGGAAAGGTTTTGCTTTCTGCCGCTACCCGCTCATCTGTATGTGACTATCAGCTTTTTCCTTTCCACGTTAGGAAAAACCTTTCCTGTAGAAGCCAGCAACCGAAGATGGGAATTCTGAAGTTTACCCTTATACCATGTCCTTAGTTGCTTCTGCTGTGTGCAGGACAATGTGCATTTCGCAAGGAATGATGCCTTCCAGCCTAGATTCCAGAGCCGTTTCTTTTCCTATTGGTGTCTTAACCTTTCCATCATCTGAAAAGAGCAGGTTTTGTGTTTCATGTGCCCGGAGGCTGCCCGTAAGGTTGGCAAGGGCAGTTGGTGAAGTCTGCGCAAGGTCAGCCAGGATGTCGAATAATTGTCTTACCACTTTACCTGTTATGGAACAATAATGAGAGTTTTTTCATTATTTTCGGGTGAGTGAGCCTGGCAGATGCTGACAGGCAGCAGATGTGTAAAGTTCGAGGTGATTTGTAAGGGACCGGCTCATCTGACGCATGGTAATTGCATTGTGGGACGTTGTCACTCAGCGTCGTGTCCTGCACCAGCGCAGCGAGGTAAAGGTCAGTTCAAAGAGCTGGTGTAGCATGAGGGGCAGCCCAGGGCTGGGATGAAAAGTCTCATCTCCATCTCTCCCCTATGCCTGTGCTCACAACATGCCCTGAGCTGGGTGGTACCCTAGTTCTTGGGATCATGGAATGGTTTGTGTTGGAAAGGACCTTAAGGTCATCCAGTTCCAACCCCCTGCTATGGGCAGGGACACCTCACACTAGACCGTGTCACCCAGGGCTCTGTCCAACCTGGCCTTGAACGCTGCCAGGGATGGAGCATTTACTCTGGGCACCCTGTGCCAGCACCTCACCACCCTCACAGTAAAGAACTTCTTTCTTATGTCTAACCTGAACTTCCCCTGTTTCAGTTTGAACCCATCACCCCTTGTCCTGTCACTGCAGTTCCTGATGAAGAGTCCCTCTCCAGCATCCTTGAAAGTTTTAGATGTAGGGATTGTGAGTGGTTGTTTTGGTCTACAGTGTGCTTAAACCCCTCCTCTGGGAAGGCTTAGAAAAAGTCTCCTTACCCACCTGTTGATTACATTTGGAGTTCATCTGTCTGCTTAGAATTTGGGGCTTGGAAGTTTCTTTTTGTGACTTGTTCATAGAATCATAAAATCCCAGCCTGGTTTGTGTTGGAAGGGACCTTAAAGCTCCTCCAGTTCCAGCCCCTGCCACAGGCAGGGACATCTCACGCTAGAGCAGGTTGCTCCAAGCCGCGTCCAACCTAGCACTAGGAGTGGTATGAGCAGTCATGTGTTTGAGTGGGTTTGTCTGATGGTGAACCTGTTCATGGCCCCAAATGGGGAGCAGGAGATGTCTTCAAGATGTCCACATCACCTGGACCACACAGAGTGCGGTGCTGCCTGTCCATGTGCTCAGCTTGCTCTCTAATCAGGATTGATTTCTGGTGCTTCTGGAGGTTCAATGGGATCTTTATCGTGCTCTGATGTGTGGAAGCCCTGATTGACTGGGTTTCCTGGGTGTGCCTGTCCTTCCTATACACGTGCTGATAAACTTGTAATCCCCTGGAGATCTTGATAAAATGCGTGTTGTGTATTTCATCTGCTGTTGCCTCATTCTTCTGCACTTGCTGGTATCTAATCCCATGCTCCTTATCTTTCAGGACATCCTACTATAGATTTTGTCCTTTATTATTCTCCTAAAAGCCCCATGCTTGCCGACACTAGAAACTGCAGTAGCTCTGCATGTGCTTCTTGAAGTATGAACCCTGGGTTAGCTCAGTAGCTCAAGGTTTCCCGTTAAGCTGGCCAGCTTATGAGCAGTGCCCCCCATGCAGTATAAATACTGTACAAAGCATCTTGACTCTGTCGGACAGAGACCTTCAAGCCATCTTTTAGTTTCTTATAGAATCCCAGACTGGTTTGTGTTGGAAGGGACCTTAAAGCTCATCCAGTTCCAAACCCCTGCCACGGGCAGGGACACCTTCCACTAGAGCAGCTTGCTCCAAGCCCCTGTGTCCAACCTGGCCTTGAACACTGCCAGGGATGGGGCAGCCACAGCTTCTCTGGGCACCCTGTGCCAGCGCCTCAGCACCCTCACAGGGAAGAGCTTCTGCCCAAGAGCTCATCTCAGTCTCCCCTCTGGCAGCTTAAAGCCATTACCCTTGTCCTGTCCCTCCATCCCTTGTCCAAAGCCCCTCTCCAGCTTTCCTGCAGCCCCTTTAGGCACTGGAGCTGCTCTAAGTCTCCCCTTCAGGAGCCTTCTCTTCTCCAGGCTGCCCCAGCCCAGCTCTCTCAGCCTGGCTCCAGAGCAGAGCTGCTCCAGCCCTCGCAGCATCTCCGTGGCCTCCTCTGGCCTCGCTCCAGTAGCTCTACGTCCCTCTTGTGCTGTTGCCCCAGAGCTGGATCAGGACTGCAGGGGGGGTCTGCTCAGAGTGCAGCAGAGGGGCAGGATCCCCTCCCTCGACTGCTGGTGCCAAGCCTGACCATGCAAACTGAGGGTGAGTTTTGCTGTGAACACGAGAGGAACCAGTATTTCCCCCATGTAGAGTTGTTAAAAGCTCTCCCTAATATTTAATCGCTGAGTTAATAGTGGGGTTGCTGATGTAGGTAGAGATGCAGGCTCTGATCATGGTGTGCATGCTGAGCATCAAGGGATAGGTTTGTTCCAGGGTGTGTAGTCATGCACATACCAGTGAGTGTGACGTACTTCAGCAGAGAGCTAGCAGGTTTTAGACATGTAACTTTGAAGGAAAAGGTGGATTTTGAATGCGTCATTTTTTGGTAGAAATAAATCTCGTCTGGACTTCTTGACTGTTTTTCCTTTGTTTAGTGTTCCAGGATATCTTGGAGACTCCTTTCCATGTTCCAACAGAAGTCTCCCATTTGCTGACCAACTTGGCTTGATTCTTTGTAGACCTTACCTTATCCTAAGCATTTACTGAGCTCATTTGTTGAGGGAGTAATTGCAGGTGGCCTCAGAGGCACGAAACAGTCCAGGATGTGTCCAGACTGCTTCTGCTTTCCGAAGTGTAGCTGGTTTTCATCTGAGTACGGAGAAGGGATTTAAATCTGCGGTGTGGGAAAACTGAGTGCTTTCAGCAGGCTGACCTGTGAGGGTGTTTGGGCAAGTCAGTGGTTAGTGCTCTTCCTGGATTCATTCCACTGTCTGCTTCAGGGCAGTTGTGAATCATGGGGGTTTTCTCCTAAGAGTGTGCAGATAGGCTTTGTATTTAGAATAAGACCTCTTTAACCATGGCACACTCTATGGTAGTTTGTTACGTATCCAAATTCCACTGCTTTGCTTTTTAAGTCCAGCCGAAACAGAGTTTGGAATAACAGATGTGGAATACCGTCATGCCACTGTCGCACCGATTGCTCATTGTTCTGAGAAGGTCACATCATAATTCATTAACAATAATTATTCCCTGGGTATCCCCTGCACTTCTTCACTCAATTGCTTCATTAACTTGTGAGTGAATCTCACATTCACTGCTCCAATCGATGAAGATATATTTATAATGTACAAGTGGATGCTATTAGTTACAATTTATTAACTGCCTAATTTAAAAGAGAAAAGCTATCTTTATGAAGGGCAATTAACCACTAAGTGTAATTGATAATTCACATACCTCTGATCAGGAAAGACAAATAATAGGAAAGAAATGAATCACCAGTGTTATTGAAGAAGACACTGGCACGTGGTTCTAACAAGCAGAGGGGGCTCTCTGGGTCAGGACTGGGTTTCGAAGGACCCTTTGATGGAGAGCTCGTCGTCAGATGCGTTACCTGGAGGTGGGTTTGGTGTTTGCATCACCCAACTGGGATCATCTTCCCTAGAAAAGGAGCACAGCGTGTTTTGGTGTCTTGAGAAGCAGTGCGGGGGCTTTCCTAACAGAAAAGTCCTTTTTCATCCGAACACAAAGAAAAGTAATAATATTTAATAAGAATTTATAAGCCTAGCCCCAAACTTACCCAGATATCAAATGTACAAATTCACACTAAAACTGGCCAAATTGAGGCTTTTTAATGTGTTTGAGGAACTGAGTGACACTCCCTTTGGCCAACGCGTGTATGTTATAAATTGTGACGCATTTTCAATGCTTCAGATTTTCCATGGCCACCTGGAAACATATTGGTTTTCCAAACAGCTGACCACTCACCCTTGGAGAAGAGGCCCTTTTTCGCCATCCTCACTAGATCAGCACAGTTTGGGGCAGGAAACAAAGAGCATGACTTGAATGGGGTTGCAGAGTACTGATCCACAGGAACCTTAACCTCACTCTGGCCGCTTGGGGCCATGTTTTCTTCCTTTGAGAAGCCATTTTCTAGTAAGCATTTATTAATGAGTCACTTGAAAGCACCACATATTTAAGGATTATCCACTAACTAACAGCAAAGGTGTTTTATGAGAGATTAAATGATAACTGTAACTGAAGCCACCCCAGTGTTGATATCTCCATCATTTGGAGAGAGTCTTTTTGATAAGGGCATGCAGTATCAGGACAAGGGGGAATGGCTTTAACCTGCCAGATGGGAGACTGTGATGAGCTCTTACGCAGTTCTTCCCTGAACATTTTAGGTGTGTCTTGGTCACAGTAAGAGATCCTGCTCCTGTTCTGGAATATCATCACTGCACGTTCGTTGTAATTACCCAGGTTAGGTGTGGGGCAGCAGAACTGATGCTCTGTGTGTAGTTGACCCTTCTCTGCTCTCTTTATTCAACAGGATCAAAGCATCTGGTCTGAAGCTGCGGTTCTGCACTAATGAAACCCAAGCGACCCGGGGGAAGTTTGTGGAGAAGCTCCAGGGCCTAGGCTTTGACATCTCCGTGGCTGAAGTCACTGCCCCAGCACCAGCAGCCTGCCGCATCTTGAAGGAGCGTGGCCTGAGGCCACACTTGCTTGTGCACAATGGTGGGACAGTGCTGCAGCAGATGCTGGGACATGGAGGGGGATAGCTCAGGGAGATGTGGGTCTTTGCAATAGAGCAGTGAGTTCCCATAGCTCTTGTGGGGAAGAGCTCCCAGATGCTGTTTTCCTACCGGGAAAAGCTTCTTCCTTAGTCATGAGAATGTGGAATATAACTCAGGGGTCTGGTCTGAGTGGGATCTCCATTGTGGCAGTGATAGGGTGAAGGCTGAGTTGTGCTGAGGGGCAGCAAGTGCTCGGAGTCTGCTGCTTAACCCCAGTGACTATGAGATAGGTGAGGTCTTTGTTACCATGACAGGGGTTTTACGTTTAAAGTGTTTCCTGCTATAGAATGTGGGAATGGAGAAAGGAGGTGGATCCTGCCCTCACTGGTCCACATTCTCATTTGGCTACCCACGTTTGCCTTGGGTCTGCTGAGACATGGGTGGCAGGAGCTAAAGCAAGGGTAGGAAATGGTTTATTTTGCTCTTTGTTATAGGCCAGATGAGTAGCAGGAACAAGTCAGGAATAGAGGGGTCTGAAGAACACTTGATTAAGGCTTGGATTTACTTATCTTTTTAAAGCATTGTGTGGTGGATGAAATGAAACACAAATCGGGGGGGAAACTGTCAGTTCCAATGGGATCTGAAGTAGGGATTTGTGGTTTATTTTTTCCCTCCTTTAGATCTTGTTCCGGAATTTGCTGAGCTTGATAAAGCAAACCCAAACTGTGTGGTCATCGGAGATGCAGCAGAGAACTTCACCTATGCAAACCTTAATGAAGCTTTCCGAGTTCTCATTGGGATGGAGAAGCCTGTTTTGATCTCCCTTGGAAGAGGGTGAGTTAAGCATCGTTTCTTCCTCAAGTCTCTACAGCTTTTAATTACCCCCCTGTGTCTTTGTAGTTAATGGAGGCCAGATAATGGTGTGGGCATTCACGGTCCTAAGTTTTAAGCAGTTATCTGTGTGTCTGGACTGGGAGGCTGATCTGCTCAGGTATCTGTGTCACTGAACAGTCCCCGGTGGGTAATTCAGTCAGTTTACCTGTCCCAAGTCACTTACTTGTGGTCTTTCTAGGGATGTAAGGGAAAATTGAGGTGAGCACACTGGAATAGGTCTCTAGAAGGTGGTATGGATGCTCGCCGTGAGCTACAGTTCAGCTCTGTGCTGATGCTTCCGGGGCACTGGAAGTTACTGAACTTGCCATGCCAAGTCCTCCAGTTGACTTTGAAGATACTCATCAGGAGGGTGTGAGCTGCTACAGCACTGGGTGAGCATCTCTTGAATATCAGCTCTCAGTGGTCTTCTTTCTGTAGACAGTGCAGAGTAAGCACTTGTGTGGATGTGTTTCATCGACTTCTCAAGGGTGAGGGATATAGGTGTTCTAAGGAGGAATTATAGCAGCTTTTAGAGAAGCTGGAGATGCTCTGGTGTATAAGCACAGCAAATGCCAGCCTCCAGCACTTTAGAGTGAGTGTTTAAGAGTGAGCTAGACCTGGATGAAACGATCCACGTGTTTGCAGGTGGCAGTGGGGGTGTTAAATAGAGTCATAGATGCTAGGTTGGAAGGGACCTCAAGGATCATCTGCTCCAGCATTTAAATAGCTGTAGTTTGTAAGCCACCAAGAAAAGGACTTTTCTTGCTTTAAGAGCAAATCTAAGAGCATCTTAAAATACCCCATAGAAATCATGAAGAGTTTGGATTTTGATGTGTGCCACCCTCAAGTGAATGAGGCCAGTAGGATTACAGGCACTGCTTATCTTGTCTTTGCCCCTGCAAGATCTCGGAATGAGAACTGTTGGCTGAACTGCTGCCTGTAGCCACGTACTCCTGTCTGAACTGAAAATAAATGAGTTTGATAGTGACAGAAACCCAAAGCTGACAAGAAAATCCAACAAGTCATGCTTGGATAAAAGCTGTTGATGTGGATTTGTGATGCAGTTTAATCTTCCAGCATCCTGAAGTTGCTAATTGTGAGAATTGTATACTGAGAAATGGCTGGACTGATGGGTATAGCAAAGACCTGCAAACACAACTGTGCTTTTGAAGTGACAGATAACTGCTTTGATAGTTTGAGTATCAAAAGGCATGCTCAGTTATTCTCTGAATATTAAAGGCACATTTTGACCTCCTGCTTCCACATGCAGGGAAAATCCAGTCAGGGAATTTGAGTGTTCTCCTAATAACAGTTCAGTTTTCTGAGGCTTTAACAGGAGGTTATCAATGCCAGCACTGGATAATGACAAATCCCAATGGCTTTGAAGGAGATAGTATAGAATCACAGAATTGTTAGGGTTGGAAAGGACCTTAAGATCATGCAGTTCCAACCCCCTGCCTTGGGCAGGGACACCTCCCACTAAACCATGCCACCCAAGGCTATGTCCAACCTGGCCTTGAACACCGCCAGCGATGGAGCATTCACAACTTCCCTGGGTAACCCATTCCAGTGCCTCACCACCCTTACAGTAGAGGACTTCTTCCTTATATCCAATCTAAACTTCCCCTGTTGAAGTTTGAACCCATTACCCCTTGTCCTCTCACTACAGTTCCTCATGAAGAGTACCTCCCCAGCATCCCTATAGGCCCCCTTCAGATACTGGAATGCTGCTATGAGGTCTCCACGCAGCCTTCTCTTATCCAGACTGAACAGCCCCAACTTTCTCAGCCTATCTTCATATGGGAGGTGCTCCAGTATTATTCTTACCTGTTGTGCAATGTATGGGCTTAAAAACACGGTACGTTGTTTCGTTTGAGGAAACTGCAGTGACAGCTTGGTTTCGGTGGTTCAACAGACTGCAATGGGTGCAAAGCCCCTTCTTAGTTTGTGGGTTATTGATCTGGATGGGTAGAACTTACTGGAGAAAAGGAGTGTGCTTGTGCTCTGATCCTACAACATGGGTGAAAAATCCTTCCTGTTTCTCAGTTAGGAGAACGAGGAAAAGATGTTGAGCCAACAGCAGAATGGTTAATGTATGTAAAAGAACCAAGGTTTGTGTTATTGAACAAATCTTTAGGATTTGCAATGTGTTCAATGCAACAAATGCCTTTGTTACCCTGTGTGTGTAACAGTATATCTTTATTTGGTCATTCATTGGTGTAGACAGCTCTAAAAGAAGTCCCTGTTACTTGTTTGAAATGTTAGTTTTCATTTCAAACCACAGATTTGGGCATATTCTGAGCTCAGTTTTTGCCATGAGCATTTATCTTATTTAAATATTGATCATTTTATTGAAATATTGATCATTTAGGTGATGTGAACATGAGTTCTGCATGAATTACCCTGGTTAGGTAAGTTCTTTGACTCGGAGAAGGGAAATTATAACTTGGATGGATAGTTGACCTAAATAGAGAAGTCTCATTGATGCAAAGGGCCATATGCAAAACCCGGCCACAAACCAGCTTCATTTTTAAGGGGCAGAATCAGTGTAATTGGATGCACCTTAACAAGGTGCCTTCTTTGGGCAAGTCCATTCATTTTGATTCAAGTTTGAGTTCATTCCATAGAAAACAAAAGTGTCAAAGCCGCTGGAGCAGAATGCCCTCCTCCTGAAAATGGAGTGATTTACATTTAGCATCTGTTTTGGGCTGAGAGTGGGAATTGGCTTTGTAATTCCTTCTGTCATGGCACTGTCAGAAAATTAAGCTGTTTATGCTGGACTGTAGAAGGTTAATGGCTGTTCTAGCAAAGGTCAAGTGGCCATTTGAAAGGGAGGCAGTGCTGAATAATGGAAAATGGCAGAAAGATAAGGCATAAAATCTTAACTGACTGCTCACCCTGCCTTTTTCCCTGTCATAGAAACCTGCCTTTACTCTGATCAGGAAAGCTTGGAAGATCTGCCTTAATGGGAATTGCTGTTCCAGAAAAGCACTATAAAGATACTGATTTTATGAGCTCTATGGCAATAGGAATGTTTTTAGGGGGAGCAAATTTAACTTGGAGGGCTTTCTTAGTCCCTGGCTTTCCTCATGTGGGAGACTGGTGACAAGCAATGGTGGTCAACTCTTTGGAATGAATGAATGAATCCAGGAATGGTTTGGTTTGGAGGGGACTTTAAAGCTCATCCAGTTCCAACCCCGGCCACGGGCAGGGACACCTTCCACTAGAGCAGCTTGCTCCAAGTCCCTGGGTCCAACCTGGCCTTGAACACTGCCAGGGATGGGGCAGCCACAGCTTCTCTGGGCACCCTGTGCCAGCGCCTCAGCACCCTCACAGGGAAGAGCTTCTTCCTTATATCCAATCTAAATTTGGGGTTCTCTTCCAGATACACTGAAAAAGATGCTGCAGCTGCTGGTTGGTACCAGCCATCATCTTGTATCTGCCAAGAGGTCTCTGTTGCTGATTAAAGGAAGAGCAATGTAACTGCTGGCCTCTGAGAGCAGCTAGTCCCTGTGCAATAAAATGCAGCCTTCGTATAAGGTAGTTGAAATCCTTGATATGACTTAGTTGAAATCCCTTTGAACCAGTGGATTTGTGTCCCGGGTGCCAGATGGGCATCTGGTCTGAGATCTTTTCCCTGTGCATTGCACATTACTGAGCCTGTCCTTTAACTTAATTCCTGGTGTTAAATTAAGGCTCCAGAGTTTCTGATTACTTGACTTTTTGTTGCAGCCATATGGACGTCTATATAGGGACAGAAATCATAAAATGTGGGGTTTTGTATTTAACTGCCAACCTTTTCATTTCATTGGAACTTTATCACTTTCATTTCCAGACGCTACTATAAAGAAACCGATGGCCTGAAACTTGATGTCGGAGCATATATGAAGGCATTAGAGGTATTTTATAGCTTGAATTATGCTTACTTGCACACCTTGTTAAAAGAGTAACTGGGATAAATATGGGTCATCTTCTGTAATTACTCACCTTGGTGGAGGAAAGGTTCCGCAGATTGAAACTCATTTGCTGCATTCTAAAGACTGGTGGATTCTAAAGGTGGATTCATTTGTTCTCTGGCTTTGCTCAAGGGGTTTTGCATTTTACTTTAAAATGTGAACTTTTGCCATGTGGTGGTACCTGTACATGAAGTGAGGCCCTTGAAGGAAGGAGTTAGAAAAGAAAAGCATAGAATATGGTCTGCAAGGTACACTGAAGGTCCATTTTATGTTTGGTGTAGCGTTAACACAGCCTTTGCCCTTAACAGTTGAGAGCAAAAGGCCCTTATTCAGCAAGGTACTTAAGGGCAAACCTGGTTTTAAGCCTGATTAAGTCTGTGCAGAAGTGGAACCCAATAGCTAAGCCAATCTGAGAGAAGGAGAGAGTCATTACTCTCCCTTTTATAGCCTTGCAGAGAGGTGTAAAATAATACATGGTGAATGCAGAGAATAAAGCAAAGTAGAGTACTGGACAAGCACAGAGGATAGCGGACATAATGTATGCTTGCAACACATTCATTTATATCTCTGAGTTTTGCCTCCCAGATAAGTTTAGGTTTACAATGGTCTAGGGACAAGCTAGAAACACCTTTTCCAGCCTAGTGCTGATACTTCTTTGCAGGAGAATAACCTCAAGTCTGGCTGGTCACTTGAATCATTAATAATAGGCCGGGTGGTTGAAGAAACCCTCTACAGTCTTTCAAGGCCCTCCAGCACTTTTGATCATTTCCTATGAAGGATATTTGCTGTTCCTTTAAGAGTGATGCTCTTAAAAAATGGGAGCTACTGGAACCGAGTCGCTGAGCTCTCATGAGGGAGAATGTAGGAGGTTTGTAACTTGAGATTGTTCAAGAGGACTTTCTCTCCTGCCAGAGCACACGAAACACTTGTGTTGTGCCACTTCTCTGATACCTTCACCCCTTGTGTTATTTAAGGGCAGCATCAGTAATCACTCACTATTCATACAATTGGCTAGAGTTGTGGGGTTGAAAATTGCTTTTCTGACCCGCACTCTGTGTGTGTCTCTCTCCTTTTTGTCCAGTATGCTTGTGATGTTGAAGCTGAGGTCGTGGGGAAACCAGCCAAACCTTTTTTTGAGTCAGCCTTAGCAGAAATGGGAGTTCCGCCGCAGCAGGTGAGTTTCTGATGCTCCGACCCCTGGCTGTGCCATGCAGTTATGCTCACTGATGCATTTTCTCTGGTTGCCTGGCTGTCACATAGTTATCAAAGAAGTTGAAGGGAACGTGGCCAGTGTGTTACACATGGTGCAGAGAAATATGGATACACGGGATGTCCCTATGAATGACTCCAAAAAACATAAGGAAAAGAGAAGTGGTTGAAAAATGCTTCAGAAGGAAAAAATAAACCAAATATATTTGCCCATTCTGTTAGATAATATGAAGTAGATGAAAGGGAACTGGCAGCCAAGAGGGGAGATGCTAGCAGGTGGGGACCTGTTGCATTTCTTCTGCCCTGTTCATGCTTCCTACCCTCCTGAAAGGCATGACATGAGTTTCTCTGCTTGCTTTGAGGGTTCTTATTGCCTGCCTGCTATTTCCCTTTTCGTTCCCTCTGTCTGTCTGTCTCTCTTTGCTCTGACTTGTGCTCTCCATCCCTCTACCCAGTTTAGAGTCGTGTCCATTCTCTACTGCGGCTTCCCCTGCTTGTACTCATGTTGCGCTTTCTTACTCACCTTCCTCCCAAACCATACAGTTCAAAAGAACATGAACTTCTGTTGTGAAATTCCTTTATTTGCAGACTAAAGAAAACAATGCAGAAGAGTAAAAGTTAGTTTTCCTGAGGAATTATGGAAGATGTTGATGAGAGGTGCTGCATTGCGCTTGCAGCATGGTGGATTTGCAGCCAAAATGTTACTTATTCCCTTTGGTGTCACACTGACTACCTAAAAGAGAAAGGTAGAAGTAAAACCCTTTTCTCATTTAGGTGATCAGGAGGCACTGACGGACCCAAAACCTCCTTCCATGTGGATGGATTCATCCAGTGTGTGATGCTCCCTGCTTGCTTAGTGCTGACCATTTTCCTCCCGTCCCTCTATCTGTGCCCGGATCCTCTTTATTGATTTGTTGTTATGTCACACAGGACATCAGGATGAGTATGAGATGACTCCCAGGCAGCAATGAATTACAACATCATAATTCCATCGGGGGTTTTGGTGACATTATAAACAACCGGAGTGAAGTTTGGGTGGCTTCTAGGTCCCTAAAGCCTGGAAGATGAAATTATGGCCCTGTAATTCAGTATGTGCTTGGGTTTTACTTTATTATGGAGAGGAGAGATGGAAAAGACCTGGTAGGACATATAATCCATCTCCTTCTTTGTGCAGGAGTGTTCTCTGCTCCAGGTTATTAATGCTTTGTCCAGTTTGCAGTGAACCAGACAGCTGAGCTGCTGTCAGGACCTTAGGGACACTGTTCACAGTGGAGTAGGTCTTGTAGGCAGGAAGCTTTTTCTGAGATCCATTGGGATACTTCCCTTTTAAACTGCATCTCCTCATTTCCAGTTTTACCCCAGGTAACAACCACAATAACTGCTTGGCATCCTGGATATCTTCTCCCTCTGATTATCTCCAGACTTGTTACCATTACAGTAGCTGTCTCTTACTAAAACCGTGTGTTTAGCTCTCAAGACTTCCCTTGGGATTTGGTCTCTCTACACCCTGACCTCCTGCAGTGATCCCTTCAGTTTGTCAGTATCTTCCCAGTAACAAGAGAGCCCAGCCTGAACATAATATCCCGGGTACCGCCACAGCAACTATTCAGTCCATTCAGCCAACCAACAAACCAAGGAATCCATTTCAGACACAGAGTGGCACTTGGATAAGTAGTAGCTGGAAAAAAGAACAAAGGCAAAAAAAGCCCCACAGAGCTCAGCCCTTGGCTACTCTTTGTGTAGCTCAGATGCACGAAGGTTTGTGTTTCCTTCCTGCTTGTACCAGAAATGAGTAGTGCACAGGAGTAGGAAGGAAGCTGTGGCTGCCCCATCCCTGGCAGTGTTCAAGGCCAGGTTGGACACAGGGGCTTGGAGCAAGCTGCTCTGGGGGAAGGTGTCCCTGCCCATGGCAGGGGTTGGAACTGGATGAGCTTTAAGGTCCCTTCCAACCCAAACCATTCCAGGATTCTGTTATTTTTGAGTTTTCTCTCCTGTGACCCTGCAGAGCAGCATTCCTTGCCCTTTTGCATAGGCAGGATGGTGCTGTTGTCCTCTGACACTGTTACACTGGGACCATGTCAGCGCATGGCACCAAGGGAAGGCATCATCACAGGGATGGGACAGGGCACCAAAACTCCTCTCTCAAAAACTTTGCCCCAGGAAACAGATTTGATTTAATGCATCAAAACTGGCAAATTCAGTCCCATAGGGTGAGCTTCAGTGAGTGGTTGCCGTCGACTGCAGGAGGATTTGGTTTGGGTACAGAAAAGCCATCGAAGTCCCCAGCAGAGATTATTTATTCATTCTCTGCTGTTTGCCATAGTGCTACTGGAAACTTTGTATTTTGACAAGAGATTTTTCTTTTCCTATCTAGTTGCTAGTGTTAAATGCCATCAGTTTGTTGTAGTAATGCATCTCATCTGTAGGTGTGATTTTTTGTATCGAGAGAGATTGGAGATGAAGGGATTGTGTGCCTAACCAGAAGCAGCACAGCAGTCACCACTGCCTAATAGCATCGGTCGCTCCATGATTTGCCTAAAGGAAAAAATAGGAGTTAAAACCTGGATCAGGATGCATGTGTGTAGGAGGCACAAATTACAGCAAACTACCTTAATTCTAACATCTTCTAACTTTGAGTGCTTGATCTTGCAACTTTAATGTTCTTTGAGAAGCATTTGCAGGTTGTTTTAGTTTGTCATGCATAATAATAGAAACTCAGTATATTCACTTCAGTAAGTTCCTTAGTACTGCACTGCAATAGATGTTAATCTTCTTCTGAAGGAGCTCTTTACTCCTCTGCATTTGTAATGGTATGACAAGGGCTGGTTTGACTTGCCTTTGCTTTCAGAAAACACTTGCCGATGATTTATTCCACTTGTGGAATGCATTTGATCCATCATTAAGCCATTTGAGGTGGGCTGTGCTTTTGAAAACATATTACAGTTTTCTTTCACCTGCCTTTTAATGGCGAATACCCTTTTAATAAAGCTGCAATTCCATACAGTGGCAAATCTTACATTTCTCAAGCTGCTTTAATCAATAAAGTTATCACCAGTCATATCCCTTGATAACTGCTTCTTTCCAAGACCCTGACTTTGCCTTCTGCCGCTGAGATGTTTTCAACCTGCACTTACAATAGAAGGAAGTCCCTGAAGTCCAATTTTCATTTTAACCTTTCCTCAATGGCCTAGAAATAACAGATTGACAGTATTGCTTTAATAGATTGGAAATTTAAACCTCTTAGAGGTAACCAGACCTATCTTCTGCTTCGGTGGTATGACAAAGAATAACATGTCTTAAAGGTTACTGAAATGCCTAATTCATATGTTTTAAGGCAGCTGTAACAGTGGATGATTTTTACAGCTTAATAATAAAACCTAAATAATGTTGAGGTTCTGGTAGTTTTATATAATCATAAAAAGTTCTCTCTGTAGCAAATGGTCCTGGTTTAATGGGAGTTATGGCAGGTCATGCTGGAGTGCATAAACTACACGTAGTTAAGCAATTCCCATTCCTGCCACCTGCAAGTCTCGCATGGGAGTTAGTGGGGCGTGAGAGCAGAAGGAGGTCACCCCGAGAGGGGCATCAGCATCCCCTCCTTGTTCCCTGGCTACCACAAGGGAAGGTTTTCCATCCCCAGTACAAGTGGGAAGTGGCCAAGGGAAGTTTTAAGCTTGGAGTACTGCTGAAAGCACATTGTAACCCATCTGGTCCTGCAGCCTGTGGAAACCTGCCCTGGAGGGTTAATGTATTTCTGTGCTTTACCTGCTTTGTTGTACGTTTTCTCCCATCACAAGCATCAAGCCTTTGCATGTTTGATGTAGTTCCTAGACAGAAAGATAATTAACAGTAATACAGGATCCTGAAGCCTAGGAAATTACCAGTTGGACCAGGAATAGGGAGAAGAGCGTTGTACTTCTTGTATAAAGGGATTTAATACATTAATGAAGATTTTGTGCATAAACTTTATTTCCTTATGTCCCTGGCACATTTAGCTTAAGGCTATTAAGTCTCTAGCAAGAATCTGTTTAGGTATAAATATGTTTGACTCTTGAAGCATTCCCTGTGTTAAATAGTCTGTTGAAGTGGGCACGCTTCTTTCTGTGTGTCTCTCTGCATCCTCTGTTAGCCTTCAGCATCCCAAGTACTGTACTTGAGCTTGTCCTACTAAACACAGAGCCAGGCTGGGGAATACAGGATGTGTTTATCTTTCTGCCTCTTTCCTTTTCTTACTCCACGATTCCTTTTCTGATCGCTCATTTTCCTGTGATTTTAGTGAATACCAAACCTCTTGTTTGCACACAAAAAATACCCGAGCTTCCCATTCACCATCCTAAAGCATCTCTGAAGCTTTATTAGCGTTGGCTACTTCTGTGCATGAGAGGAGTCAGTCCCCACCTTCACTCAGCTTTGGGTCCGTGGCCCAGACCACACCAGTAAGATTGCTGGCTGTGATGGTGATCTCTGTGCCACAGATGTTTGTCCAGTGGGGATTATACTGTGCCTTCCCACCCCCCAAATTCTTGGAGGTCATGTTCATATCTTCTGTTATCACTCTTAATCAGGGTTGAGTTTGATGGGGAGTCTTCAAGAGCGGTGGCTTCACTCAGCTTTGGCACAAGTGTGCTTTCTTTACTACATGTGAACAGCCACACACAATGCCTCTCACCAGATATAGGGGCTAGGGAGGTATAAATTACACTCATCTGAGTTCTTTGAAGATTTGCCTTAAACCAGAGGGAATGTCTCACTTCATGTTTGCCCTTTTGTAGTCAAGTTTTAGCTGATCTAAAAGAAGGAACTTCCATGGGATAACTGATCAGCTCAATGGTGTGATCCCTGTAAAAGGGATGAACACAAATGGGCATCTTCCAATTCTTGCTCTCAGTGGCTATGTGACCTTTCAGTTTTATATCTTTCTCCTCTTACCACATTGCAGTCGGAGGGGAAGTTAACCCCAGGTTTGACAGGTAGGGTTTTTTCATTTCCCTCGGCAGCACGCCTTTTGACCTCTATCTTCTTGCCAATGATTTTTTAAATCCTAAATGATTTGGGAATAATTGCTCCTCCTTTAGTGATTATTGCCCTTCACCGATAGTAAATCTGTGGAATCCCTGGGGGCTGGAGTACGGGTTTGTATGCGTATGCCACAAGCTGGCCTGGACAAGCATCGCTGCTCATCGCTGCTCACAGAGCTGCCAGGACTCTTGCAGGAAGATTTGCCCAGATAGGGGAAATACAGCCCCAGTGAGCAAGGGAGAGCTGCTCTGCCCAGCTCTGCCCTTCCCTGTTTCCAGAGGATATCCAGTGTTAGGGTATTGAGAACGCAGGAGTGAAGTTGGCTTTGCTTCAGGAATCTCATCCTGAACATCTGGGTTCAGGCTGAGGAAGGGCAGAGAGCAGCTCTGCTCCTGGATGCTCTTCCCTGTCCTCCCTGGGGAGGTGTTAGAAGCATTGTATAAGAAGAGGGGATTATAAACTATGAAAGCCAGGGGTTGAGAATGATTGTGTATCTCAAAGCATCTTGGGGGGATTTGGTAATGGGAATTGAAATCCCACTGCCTGGGAGCGGTGTTGCTGGGTTCTTTGCAGCTCCGCATGTAGCAGTGGGATTATTCTGTTTTCCTCATCTGTATATGCATGCTTTATTTACTGGTTACTTAAAATTAACCCATCATAGAAACCTGGAATTACTTGGTTTGGAAGGGACCTTAAAGCTCATCCAGTTCCAACCCCCTGCCACAGGCAGGGACACCTTCCATTAGAGCAGCTTGCTCCAAGCCCCGTCCAGCCTGGCCTGGCAAGACATGCTTCTTCTAGACAGAATGGGGCAAGGGCGGGCATGTATAAACTGTTTCAAAATAGACTACTTCAGCTGGATACTGGGCAAATGAGCCCTGACTTGAGAGGGCATCCTGTTAACATCCCATCACCTGAGGGATGATCATCATCCCTCACATGAGCAGTATTACAAAGCTACATAAAAGACAGATTGGGCTGGTACCTACTATATTTAACCTTGCACACTGCACCTGATGTGTTACTCAAAAGAGGAATTAGTCATTATCAGCTGAAGCTGTTGCAGATATACTTGTTCATAGCTCATGGTTTATAAATGCTTTCAGAAAATCTTCCGTTCAGCTGCAGCTTTAGGTATATCCTGAGATTTCCTTTACATGCCATGTAATATGGGGGAGAAGATTATGGTGTAATTAGATGATTAATAAAAATAGCTCTGGAGCTTAAGTGTTTTTATACTTGTTCAGCAGGTATGATTTGGTCCTGCTCAGGAGGCTACTTGCAGAATGGGAACTGAAGTGTAGGGGACACAGAAGATGAGCTGGCTCTTGTATGGTTGCATTCTATGTAAAAAGGAGTATGAAAAAGGGGGCCTTAAAGCTCATCCATCTCCAACCCCTGCCACGGGCAGGGACACCTTCCACTAGAGCAGCTTGCTCCAAGCCCCTGTGTCCAACCTGGCCTTGAACACTGCCAGGTATGGGGCAGCCACAGCTTCTCTGGGCACCCTGTGCCAGCGCCTCAGCACCCTCACAGGGAAGAACTTCTGCCTAAGAGCTCATCTCAGCCTCCCCTCCTGCAGGTTAAAGCCATTCCCCATGTCCTGTCCCTGCACGTCCTTGTCCAGAGCCTCTCTCCAGGTTTCCTGTAGCCCTTTAGGCACTGGAGCTGCTCTAAGGTGTCCCCAGAGCCTTCTCTTCTCCAGGCTGAAGAAGCCCAGCTGTCAGCAGGGTTGAAACTAGATGGTGTTTAAGGTCCCTTCCAACCCGAACCTTTCTATGATTCTATAATCATCATGTTACATTGTGCAAAACTGAACAAATTAGATTTTACAGTGATTTCCCAAATTCCTGCATCAACGTGAGAATGGGTTGGGATCAAGCTCAGCAACTTGCCCATCTCAATGATCACAATCTGAAGCTTATAAGTGGCTTTTAGAATACCAGTTTTAGGAATTGTTTAAAAAGATAAGCTTAATTTAAACCACTTGGAGCATAACGTAAGTGAGTTGTTAGGACCAGCATAGGCCTGACTTCCTAAAATTCACCATTCCCTTTGAACCGTGTGCCAGATCCCTTTGATTTATGTTCCTGATTACAAATCGCACAGCTATGTGCTGCACTAGTACATTGCTGGAGGAGCTATAGCATGAATTAAATTCAAGGTAGGATGACTTTTAATCAATACGATGACAATATTATCTTGTTTAATTTGTCTGATGGCAGTATTAAACATCAAATCAAGCTGTTTGTTATGTCAGAGGAGGGTGACGTATGGCAGAAATAAACCTCACTTGATGCCACTTGTTCTGTATGTCATTGCTTTGACAGGCCGTCATGATTGGAGATGATATTGTGAATGATGTAGGAGGTGCCCAGCAGTGCGGGATGAGAGCCGTGCAAGTGCGGACAGGGAAGTACAGGTCAGTTCACATCCTGCACCCTGCACTCCATGGGGGAATCATGGAAAGAGGGGGAAGAACTGCAGGTAATGATGCTGCCAAATCCCACTGTGCTCTGATTGCCTTTCAACCCATTCTTTTCTGAGAGAAAATGAATTCCACTCTGGAGCGTGGTACATATTCAAAGTGAGTGCACAAAATCCCGTGCCTTTCCCACAGCTTTTCCTGTTGGTGGCACAGGTTTGCAGTCAATGTACACTTGCATTTGTTGTCTGAACAAACGGCTCCTTGGGCAGCAGTTAGGCTTGGGTGGGTGATAGCATTTTCAGTTGCAAAACACAGTTTAGGGAAGCCCTGTGTGTATGAAAGTGGCAGGAAGAGGAAGACACGTTGTCTTTGATCTCCTAATAATGTTTGCTGTTAAATTGCTGCTGTGATTTCCCCATCCCAGGGCACAGAACTGGAGTGTTTCTTGGGGTTTGCTTATTTCTTTTCCTGCAGCTGAAAGTGTTGTTCACTTGCTATGAGACGTGTCTGAAACTTGCAGCAGGGTTAAGATCATAACATTTGACTGTTGACTCAGTGCTCTCTCTGGGTTATCTCTAACCGCTTTATGAAGGACTCCATATGTCAGTTATCTCCTCCAGACATGTATTCAGCAGTGAGATGTCTGAAATGCGCGAGCTGCTTCTCCACTTCTCATCTAATCAGAGTGCAGGCTTCATCTCTTTCAAATGACCCTTCAAACCCTTCTCCATGCAGTTGTCTCCATCATTCTGTGCTTTCATTGACCCAAGAGCTACCTCCCTGCAGCTGCTGATGGGAGACCTGACAGGGCATGGTCCAGGGTTGACTGGTGGAAAATGAAGCCATCATCGCATGCTCAGGTCAGCTTAGGTTTGAGGTCATCTCGAGGTGACTCTCCAAGTGCAGTGAAACGTCGGTCCCTACGTTTAGTGTCTGGATTCCATAACACTCCAGATCTCCTCTTAACCATCATTTCCTCTTAACCATAACCAGGCCTTTTTGGGGTAGGTTCAGCAGCACCATCTGTCAGGCTGAAAAGTTATTGTGTTAGTTTTGAAGTCAGTCTGTTTCTGAAGTTTCCTTTCAGTTTGTGTGAGGTGATGAAATAATACCCAGTGCCTTAAATCTGATGGACCAATAAGTGATGCTTTCTGAGGAAAAATAGATCAAGTGCATTGTATTTTGTGTATCTCTAAGATAGCGCATCTCAAAATCAGTTTTCTACAAGAATAAAGCTCCAAAAATCCCAAAGATTGAAAAATTAAGTATAGAGTTTGTGCTGTTGGGATTATTTGTCTATAATCTGTGTAATGCCATTAATTTCCTAAAGGAGAAAGTAAGGATTCAACGGTTGATTTTATTCTGGTACTAATGGGATCACTTAGTGAATGCACACCTTGATGTCACTCAGATATAGGTGTCAGTGAAGGAGGTATCTCTGGACATAGAGGTAAATTAGACCTTTACATTAAACAAATACCTCCTGTGATGTATTTTGCCCATCACAGTATGCCGTGATGCTGCATCCAAACTGTTCGGGCAGCTGACACAAACTGTATGTGCACACACATACACATAAATATGTATAATCATCTGCTGGAAAAACATATCTTGTATCAAGTTTGAGTCATGATTTTGCAGCTGAAAGGGAATCATCAGCTGTTCTAGATGGGGAAAAGAGATTCTTTTGTGCTGCTGTGTTTTCTGCCTTAATGTGTGGTTGCTGTCACCTGAAATCGTGTTCTGTTGTATGCAGAGGAGTGTCTCTCTAAACGTGGTGCCAGACCTGTTGCTAGCAACTGTGAGTAAAATGAAATAGCTCTTGTTTGCCAAGAGAGGGCAGCGATGTAGGTATTTATCGGAATGACTGATTCAGCATGCATGAAAATCAAAATACACAGTGAATATTGAGAAAGGGGGGAAAAAACCCAAGAGAATGAAAGCCGATGGGCAACTTAAATTAAAAATAACAGAAAATGTTGTTATTTTATGGCCGGTTTAGTTTAAATTCTGATATATAAGATCATGCACAGGTCCTCTCTTGCTTGTATGGTAATCCTGACAGAGAGCTGTGTGCTACATCCAAGTACCTCTGGATGGCACCGTTAGTACGGTATTAGGCACAGCTTCGGGACCTCCCCAGGATCTAAAGCTGGTTTTGCATAGGTGTAAAGCCCGAAGACATCGGGGTTTGTATCTGCTGAGTGCTGGTGGGGTGGGATTTCAGTTGTGAGACTTGCAGCTCTGGACAGGGGTAACCACCCCAGTTGAGCTGTCTCTGTGTTTCTGCTTTGTTCCTAATCCCACCACAGTGATGGTGCCTCACTTCAGCAAAGCAGATGCAGAGGTGGTATGAGAATAAAGTAAAAGATAACAGAGGAGCCATCCCAAGGTGTTGCTGCAGGTGCATTTACCACTGTCTATGTGAACATGACATCATTTGGTCAAGTTATCCCAGTGAAGGCATTTTGGGTGTCGTTCTGTAGGTACAAGGGATCCTGTTGTACCCCTCCAGCCTCACCCAGATGCTGTCACCTCTGGTGCACACATGTGCATTGGGGCAGCTTTCCTTATTCCAGGGGTTGGTGCAGTTCACATCAACATCTTTGAGGTCTGGTTTTGTCAATGCAGGGTGGAGGTTGTTGGCTTTGCAGGTGGGTCGAGGTCCAGAGGAGAAGCAGAAGGGGTGCATGGAGAGCTGGCATAGCCCTGGGCTGCCTCTCTCCATGGGCTCTCCCCTCCTGGCCTCTGCAGTGTCGCTTTCTGCATTGGCTGCTCCCAGGGTGAGATGCAAAGTGAGGAGTAAGCTGCTGTGGGAACATTTGGGTTTACATCACCTTGCATGGAGGTCCTGAAAATCAGTTCCTTTGTCTTGCTTCTTTAGATCTGTAATAGGATTTGTGGAGATGGTTTCTTTTAGTATGACAGACTTCACTCCTGCATCCATCCTTATCTTCTCCTCGAATGCACTTTATCTTCCAGCAGGACTTAAGTGTCGAGCTCTTTCTCAGTAGCCAAAGAGATATAGCACAGATTAGTCCATGAAGACATAGAATCTCAGATTGGTTTGGGCTGGAAGGGACCTTAAAGCTCATCCAGTTCCAGCCCCCTGCCATGGGCAGGGGCACCTTCCATTAGAGCAGGTTGACCTTTCTGAGTTATAAAAGCCAAATGCAAAGGGTCAGTCTGCTCTGCAGGTTTGTCCACCCTCAGCTTGTTCCATCCTACAGACCAGGTCATTGCTGCAGACTCTTGTGTGCTGAGAGAAGAAGCTGATATGGGGTTGTTCAGCATAGGGAAATCTGATGCTAATTCCAAAGCTTCTGTGCACACCTGCATGGAGGCCCTTCACAGCAACATCTTTCCCATCTAGGGAAGAGCATGTACAGGGTATGTGCTAATTCCACTTGCAGCTAAGTGGCCTTGGCATCAAACCAGTCATTTCCACCCTAACTGTTGATTCTGCAATGCTGTGGAATATTCTCTTTCCTCTTTGTAGTGTGCAAGTTAGAGCAGAGAAGAATGACTTTGAGACTCTTCCAACTGTCTCAATGTAACATTGGAAGCAGCTTTAGGTGCATCAGTGCGTCCTCTTGCAGGTGGTTCTTGGCAGGGTGGAGGAATTACTTACCTCCTTCTCCTGGTTGTCATTTACAGGTCTTGATGTAAGTAAAGATCTTTACATCTCTGGTGTGTGGCAGTAGTCAGGAATGCTCATGGCAGTGGTACCCACTGCCCCTGCTCTCCTGTGGGTTCTAAAATGGTTCCAGAGTCTGGCAATACGGGTTCATCCCCCCTCTGTGCCCACATGAGGTTTTCGTTGTTTGATGAGAGATTTATCTCATGGCCATGGCTGATATTGCCACATCCCTGTGCTGCCTCGTTAGGGACATAAAGGATACGCCAGGGATGGAGGATAGAAAGATCAAGGCCCATGAGAGCTGTCATCTCTCTCCCACTCTGCCACTGTTCTTTGAGGGAAGTGGGTCAAGTTACTTCATGTTGCTGTTCTTCAGTTTCCCCACTTTATAATTATCCTCTGGGAATAATTATCCTGGCTTTCTTACTAACGTGGCTTGTGATCTGCTCCTCTTATCTGATTGAAGAAAACATAACAGAATTTGCACAGATTTATAGGGAATTGGCTTGCCAGAAGAAAAATCCAGACCCAGTGTCATGGGTTCAGCAGCAGCAGTCATTTTTTCTGCTTCTTGGTAGCTGGTGCAGCACTGTGTTTTTGATTTTGGGCCTGGGAACAGCGCTGATAACACCAGTGTTTCGGTTACTGCTTAGTGATGTTTTGGTCTGGCCAAGGACTTTCTGAGTTTCATGCTCTGCCAGGGAGGAGGGGAGCCGGGAGGAAGCAGAGACAGGACACCTGACCCAAACTGACCAAAGAGGTTATTCCATACCACAGCACGTCATGCCTAAGATGGAGGACGGAGAGGAGAGACCCAGAAGGGTGGGGGGTGCACTGCGTGGTCGGGTTTGGTTTTAGGTGGTGAGAAATTGTATTCTTTCCTTGTATTTGCCTTGTCATTATTATTATTGGTGGTAGCAGTAGTGGTTTGTGTTATACTTTAGTTACTAAACTGTTCTTATCTCAACCTGTGAGAGCTGCATTCTTTTCGATTCTCCTTCCCATCCCTCCAGGAGTGGGGGGCAAGAAAGAGGGGGGAGTGAGTGAGCAAAACTGCGTGACTTATAGAGGCTTAAACCACGACACCCAGTCAAGACGAGTTGTGACAGAGTTAAAAATCCTGTAGGCTGCCATCACTAAGTGATAAAGGATGAGACAACCAGGGTGGGTTGTTGTAATAACCTCCTAAATGAAGTTATAAAGTCATCCTTAAAGTATTTCCACTCATAGATAAGTTCACAGCTGCCCCCGTGTTAGTCAATGGAAGCTCATGGTACCTTCTGCAAAGAAATGGTCGCAGCTTAGTGCTCTGCAGAGAAGCAGCATCCTTCCATCCTCGTGTTGTTGCTCGCTGCATTGCCAGCCGCAGTTTACACGTCTCCTTGATGGAGCCTACACGATGTGTGTGATGGGAACGAACAGGCAGAGGCACTCCCTGTGTGCTGAAAGAGAACCAGAGGCATTGCGATGGCCTCACAGTCCTGATAATTAAGCCTGTTTCAAGTATGAAGTGGAAAGGCTTCCAACCTGTATTTGTACCAAAGAAGAGTTGTATTGTAGTTCCTGTTAACCTCTTAAGCAATGTTTATTCAAACCTAGTGCCAGCAGGTTGGTTTTCATCTTAGCAAGACAGCTGATTGCAGTCAATCCTCAGGCATAGTCTTCGCCACCATTTATTGCGCATTCACATCACAGTTTGCTCTGTCCGCATGAGGATCTTCGCATGTGTTTATCAATTGCTGGACCATGGTTTGGTTACCATAATCTGTGAGTCAGCTCTGAAGAGGAAGTTGAGAGTAAACGCTGCAGTCCCTCAGCACACACCCTCCTCTGATGACAGCCTTAACTTTTCCCAGTGCATTCAAGTGTCCAGACACAGAAATTATACTTCTAGTATCTGATGCTTTGGGAATGAGCAGCCTACGCGAAGGTGTAAGTAAGGTGTAAGTTCTTGATGCTGTAGTACGGTGTTTCAGTCCCACCACCCACTTTTCAGCATAGGGTATAGCCAATTGCAATGCAGAATAACCAATTGCAATACGTTCTTGTTGAACTCCAGCTATTGTTGGACTAAATGATCAATCTAGGTTCAGCTGAACTATTCTGTTCAGTTCTGTTCTGTTTGGTTCTATTCTATTCTGGTATATTCTTCTCTACTCTACTCTAGCCTATTCCAGCCTATTCTACTCTACTCTTAAATGCAGGTTATACCTGAGCTAAAACACACCTGAAAGGAGTGTTTGGGGGCATAGAGAGTTCTGCTGTGTTATAGCTAATGTGTAAATTTGATTATCTTCAGTCTAAAAGAGAAATGGGAGTTTTGGTTGTGTTTTTTATTAGCATTTGGTATTTTTTGTTGGCATTTATTGGTACCATAAAACACCTCAAGGAGGCAGAGTGTGCTCAGGACACAGTGATGCTCAGCACTGTGTGTATGCTCATGTGCTGTCCTGAACACATTAGGCTGAATATGAGAAGAGGGATCAGTCTGTGATGAGAGTCGGGACAAGGATAAATGGAGGGCCACGAGGATGATCAGGGGACTGGAGCACCTCCTGTATGAAGATAGGCTGAGAAAGTTGGGGCTGTTCATCCTGGAGAAGAGAAGGCTGCGTGGAGACCTCAGAGCAGCCTTCCAGTATCTGAAGGGGCCTATAGGGATGCTGGGGAGGGACTCTTCATGAGGAACTGTAGTGATAGGGCAAGGGGTAATGGGTTCAAACTGAAACAGGGGAAGTTTAGATGGGATATGAGGAAGAAATTCTTTCCTGTAAGGGTGGTGAGGCACTGGAATGGGTTGCTCAGGGAAGCTGTGAATGCTCCATCGCTGGTGGTGTTCAAGGCCAGGTTGAACAGAGCCTTGGGTGACATGGTTTAGTGTGAGGTGTCCCTGCCCCTGGCAGGTGGGTTGGAACTGGATGATCTTAAGGTCCTTTCCAACCCTTTCTATTCTATGATTCTATGATGAGGTCAGTAAGGAAAAGCAATGTTACTCAGCAGTCTAACCGGTGCTGCTCTCTACCTTTCTAACCACTGACTTTTCCTAAGCAGACCTACTCTGATCAATTGTCACATCTCAAACCCTTACAGAAGGAAGCAATTTGCATTTGCAGGTCAAGATGATAGTGACCACATCAGCCCGTGCTGCAATTTTGCTTCGCCTCTTGCTTCACATCCACACAACACATGGAGCTGAACCCAGGATGCACATGCAGTAGCAGAGTCCTAAACATTTCCATTTCTCCTCTTCTGAAGTTGACCAGTAAAGGGCTGAAAGAGGAGGAGGTGATACCAGGATCTGCACTAGAAGGAAGAGGGCCTGAGAGGGCACATGGCTCAGGTGGGCTTGATGTATGGGACTAAACCACTTCCAGACCCTCTCTGGAAAGCACCCAAAGGTAATGGCCATTTTGCTTTCATGCTGCATTGCGCTGGTGCCTCTCTGTCTTGGTAGTACATGCTCTTGGCCCTTTCAGCCTGGGCTGGCAGCCATCCTCCACCCAAGTCATACATCTACGTGAGTAACACCGGAGCCCTTGGCAGCGGCATTTGTGTTTCTCTCCTCCCTGCAGATACATAATTCATGAGCTGAGGTGGGATGTGGAGCTGTTGGAGCAAGTCCAGAGGAGGCCATGGAGGTGCTCCACATCTCCCTTGGGTTGTTGCCCCAGAGCTGGATGCAGGATGCAAGGGGGGATCACCAGAGCACAGCAGAGGGGGAGAAGAGCGGAGTGGAAGGGGAGATGTCGGTGCCTTTTCTCAGCACCAGCATAAGGCTGCAATAGGAAAGTTCCACAGGGAAGCAGCCTGGGAGCGGGCCTGGATGTGCAGCAGTGTTTCTCAACACTTGTCACTTGCAGAAGGCTGAGATGTATGAGCTTGTTCAACGTTTGACAGCCCTGATGAATACCATAGCCATCACTAACTGCTTTATTTCCCTAGAACTGCTCATGAGCATGTTGAAATGTGCTGCAGCGATGGCACAGCTGGGACAGCTGCTCAGTCGTGGCTTCAATAGAGATTTCCTTCTTTTTACAAGGCAGGTTCCTCTTCTCTGCATGGTTTCTTCCTGTAGTTAAATGTCATCCCAGCTCATGTGGTTCATGGAGTCCCCTCGTTGAGCATCATGAGGAGCGTGGCAAAAGGGGTGACCGCTGTGGTTGATAAAAGCGAAGCAGAGAGTTGTTTTCGAAGGCAGAGAGACACAAACAAGAGGGAGGCCAGCCAAGAGAGCTGCTGATGTAACTCCCTTGCAGCAAATGGTTCAGTATCTGGAATTTAATCTCCTGGCTTGGGCTCCTGCTCGCACTGTAAACAAGCTCAGGAGCCGCAATGCTGGGGCAGTACCGTATGCTGGCACCCTGCGTGCACAGAACAACTGAGAGCACCTCCCATGTGGAGACAGACTGGGAACACTGGGGCTGTTCAGCCTGGAGAAGAGAAGCTGCATGGAGGCCTCAGAGCAGCTTCCAGTGTCTGAAGGGGGCTGCAAGGATGCTGGAGAGGGACTCTTCATCAGGGACTGTAGCGATAGGACAAGGGGTGATGGGTTCAAACTGAAACAGGGGAAGTTCAGGTTGGATATAAAGAGGAAGTTCTTCCCTGTGAGGGTGCTGAGGCGCTGGCACAGGGTGCCCAGAGAAGCTGTGGTTGCCCCATCCCTGGCAGTGTTGAAGGCCAGGTTGGACACAGGGGCTTGGAGCAAGCTGCTCTAGTGGAAGGTGCCCCTGCCCGTGGCAGGGGTTGGAACTGGATGAGCTTTAAGGTCCCTTCCAACGCAAACCAGTCTGGGATGCTATGAGTATTCAGGCTTTAGTACTGGAGGTGAGCGCTGTTGGGATGGGGAGGCACATCCAGGTGATGGGATCAGCAGAGCCGGTGCGTGTGTTCACTCCCAGGCTGTGAGCTGCACAAACTTCTGCACTTTGCACACTGCAGCCACAGGGCCCTCCTTCCCCATCCCCTGAGCTGCTGCCAGTTCCCAGTTTGTACTGGAGGGCATGTGTTTCTCACCGTGGGGGATTCCAGAGGGTGGGATGCAGGCGGCCGTGCTCCGCAGGGCTAGATCACATTCAGACCCTGGCTCTGGATTTCCAGTTGCGCTTTGTGGAGGGTGGGAGCTTGCAGTGGTTTTCATCTTAGCGTGAGCAGCCAAGCACCGTGCTGAGCAGCGCAGCCGCCTTCCTGCCTTCCGAAGGGGCTCCTGTGCTGCAGAGCCCCTTCACTTGCCACAGAGCCAAGCTCTGTTACAGACCCCAGCAGGCGTTTGCGGTGGAATAACACGAAACGTTCAGCTCAGTTGTTGGCTGCATGACACTGAACTCAGGCCTAAAAACAGAGGCATGTCTGACCCTGGAGTGAAGGATTTTCACTCCTAAGCCCGCCTGGCGCCTGCCCAGGTGCTGTCATCTGAAGGGGAAGTTGGGAAAGCTTCCAGATTTGTTGCTTTCTGTGCAGGAGTGCTAACTGTGTGTGTCAGTGGGTGAGCAGGCAGCGCATTGGCTGCGGCCGTGAGTCAGGGGAAGGAGGGATGGGGAAGAATCAGAGAATCAGAGAATCCCAGGCTGGTTTGGGTTGGAAGGGACCTCAAAGCTCCTCCAGCTCCAACCCCTGCCACGGGCAGGGACACCTTCCACTAGAGCAGCTTGCTCCAAGCCCCTGTGTCCAACCTGGCCTTGAACACTGCCAGGGATGGGGCAGCCACAGCTTCTCTGGGCACCCTGTGCCAGCGCCTCAGCACCCTCACAGGGAAGAGCTTCTGCCTAAGAGCTCATCTCAGTCTCCCCTCTGGCAGGTTAAAGCCATTCCCCTTGTCCTGTCCCTACATCCCTTGTCCAAAGCCCCTCTCCAGGTTTCTTACTTATCAGCCCAGTGATGTCTGATGGTGATAATTATGGTTGCGGTTTGAGTCTGCATAATTTAGACTTGCAAGTGCACAGGTACTGCTCACAGTGACCATGGAAGCATCTGACCTGCCAGGTACTGAGTGGCCTCCCTTGATTTCAGCTCTCTGGTACTAGAAAGCAGCTTTGCTCAGACTAACTTCAGGGATTTGATCCGAATCTGTGCTCAAGTAGCATGGATGACCTTACTGCTGTTGCTCTGAATCCAAGCTGCTTGAAGCCAGTTCCTCGTGTTTCTGTGCTGAGCTTCTTGTTCTTTAAAACTGATGGTCTAAAAATGCAGTAGGCATTTTTCCTCTGAAACTTGATGTCTTTTTCCCTCTGGATGCTGCCAGGCAACTCCTATGCTCGTCCTCTAATGAGGACACCTTTACCTTGGTGTTGATGAGTGCGCACTGGAATCTGTAGCTCTTTTCAGACGGCGAGAGCTAAGTGTGGTATTTACACTGGGTGTCTCTGTTATGTGTTTCCCTTCTGCCTTTTAAATTCTCATTACTTATTTATAACTCTGTTACAGCGAAGATGCCTAAAGCACAACCGTGGGCAGTGTTTGGTTTCTGAGTCCCAAATGAAGCTGAGAAAGCTGCTGTTGCTGTGTAAACCCCATGGCAAGAGCTGATTTCATGCATCCTGCTGGGCTTTTTTGAACAATGCTGATGAGAAGAGGGGGAAAGTTTTACCATATCAATGTCTAATCTAATATGGAACCAATTGATTTGGTTAGAGGCTGAGGGAAGTGTTGAGGCATCCCAACCCTTCTTGGGTTTTCATCACCGCACTGAAACTCTTCCTGCAGACAGCCCGGTGTGTAGGCATCTGCCACAGCACAGGCACAGATGAGCTGCTTTTCACTTCTTCAGCCTTTGGGGAGGGTTTGCCTGACTAAGCATGAGGATATATCTGGTTGTCTGCTGGGGAGTGACCAGGCTGTGGTTGCAGAAGTGTTTCGTTGGCCTCAACCAAGCCCATGGAAGGCAAATGATAGCCCCAGCAGGGTTAGGAACTGACTTCCCACACTAGGGTTAAGTGTATGGCCCAGAGAGGGGCTTGGACAGCTTTTCCATGTTGTAGCCATTTTTAATGTTCAGTCTTGCAGCCTTTCTGACTCAGATGAATCTCTGTTTGCCGCTATACTGTGCAAGTTCTTAGCTTTTGATCCCTGATACTTCTTATTAAGCACAGGTCTTTTCCAAGCTAGTAGATTCTATGGAGCAACCATGTGAAAGGCAGGGACCTAAACCTAAGCAGCTGGAATGAATCCCGTGTATGCCAGCAGGGAATGCCAGCCCTGCTGTACATCATCTGCTCCGTTACAGACCTGTTGTCTCACGGGGTGTTAATGGAGCTGACATAAATGAAACGAAGCACACACTTGAAGAGCTGCTTTTATTCTTGCAGACAGAGCTCTTTATTTTGCCTTGCTGCTTGAGATGTTCTAGCAAACACTCCACTTCCTTGTCATCTTTAAGCTATGTAGAGAGGTGGGGAGTGGGCTTTTACCGAAGCAAATGGACTTGTGCTTTGAAAAGGCCATTCCTGCAGTTTTTGGCATGACTGTCACTGTGCTCTCAGCAGCCCCTGAGCTTCACGATACAGTAGTTTTGTACAAAGCTCTATTTCTATGCACATATAAGCTTTTAAAGCTGTGTCTTTAAAAACACATCCCCGGACAGCATTCCTGTAGCTTCACACACAGTTGGAGATGGGTGCAGAGGACTTGGGAAGAGGGCTCAAGGGCTGGGAGATGGTGGTCAGAGATGCTGGCAGATGCACAGTGATGACCAGCGCTGCTGCACATAGCACAAGTTGTCAGTAGCATTCAGATAAAACAATACATGATAAAAGACTGTTACAGCATGAATTCAACATATTGTGTGCTCCTTAATGAATGAATGTCCTTCATGAAACCCTCACGTCGCCTTCCACACACCAAATCCTCATCTCTCCATCTCACAGAGCAGACACAGCCTCATATGTGGGGGACCTACAGAGCAACTCTTTTCCCCTTGGCAGTCACTGATTTCCATGTGGGGTTTTCTACCCTTTCTAGCAGTTAAAACCAGACATTAATACATTGATTTATCATAGAATCATAGAATAGAAAGGGTTGGAAAGGACCTTAAGATCATGCAGCTCCAACCCCCCTGCCATGGGCAGGGACGTGTCACACTAAACCATGCCACCCAAGGCTCTGTCCAACCTGGCCTTGAACACCGTCAGCGATGAAGCATTCACAGCTTCCCTGGGCAGCCCATTCCAGTGCCTCACCACCCTTACAGTGAAGGACTTCTTCCTCATATCCAATCTAAACTTCCCCTGTGTAAGTTTGAACCCATTACCCCTTGTCCTATCACTACAGTCCCTAATGAAGAGTCCCTCCCCAGCATCCCTATAGGTCCCCTTCAGATACTGGAAGGCTGCTCTGAGGTCTCCACGCAGCCTTCTCTTCTGCAGGCTGAACAGCCCCAACTATGGAGCAGAGCTTTGGGATCCTTCCTTAACTGTACTTGCAGAGTCATGAACGGAGGTTAAAACTAACACTGGCCACAAGGTCAGTGGCTCACACAGTTTGAAAGTACATGGGCATTCCATGTAAACATGTGTTGGAAATGCCACTCGTGGCCCTGGTGTGGACATCTGTGTGGGCTCAGCTCTGCTGCAGATGGGCTCCTGGCTGGTCCCATGCAGATGCTTGGAAAATCACAGTGCCCTGAAAAATACACGGGAATCATGGGGGAACAGCGTGGCTGGGCCGAGGGAGAGTGTGTTCAGTCCCAACAGCACTGACAGCTAAAGCTGCCTACAAGGCTGCGTACGTCTTGCCTGCAAAGCAAGTGGAAGAGGAGTGTTCTGAGTGACTTGGGCTGAGTTTCGGCCTATGCTTCCCTGCGTTCCCGTCTGCATTCCTGGTTCCCACGGCCTCCGAGCGGTGACAGTGAAAATAACCAGAGCAGCCAAGATGAACTCCCAAGTATTTAGGTTTCTAAGCTGCACCTCCATAAATCTGGCTGATGCTCTGCCGCAGGAAAGGGGCTGGGGCGTTACATAAATAGACAGTAAATTTCAGAGCTTTTGGTAAAATTAGGGTTGTCGTTACTTTCCCATTCCAAGAAGGCTGATCTTGGTTATAATTATCCCAGCTCCATCCAAGTCTTTTCAATAGCTCGTACGCTGATAAATGAAGAGTTCACTCTCGCAAATGCCTCTTCCTCCCCTGATGGATTCAATGTGTTCCAGATGGATGGAGAAACCATTTTTATTCCTTTTTCACTTGCTGAGCTGTTTCCAGACACCCAGCGGGCCACAGCACCAGCAGGTGCCTGGGTATAGAACTCTTTATAGCAGGTGAGAATCCAGCCCCCTATTTCTAAACTTCAAGCAATGTGTTCCACATTAGTGATCTTCCTTGAGCGATGTCCCATGAATGAGCTGGTAAGAAGAAAACCAACTCATCGGGACTGAGATGAGCTCTTAGGCAGAAGCTCTTCCCTGTGAGGGTGCTGAGGCGCTGGCGCAGGGTGCCCAGAGAAGCTGTGGCTGCCCCATCCCTGGCAGTGTTCAAGGCCAGGTTGGATGGGGCTTGGAGCAAGCTGCTCTAGTGGAAGGTGTCCCTGCCTGTGGCAGGGGTTGGAGCTGGATGGGCTTCAAGGTCCCTTCCAACCCAAACCATTCCAGGATTCCATGATGAAGGGAAGCAGTGGAGCAGAGCTATGGGCTTAGAAGCAGTTTTGAGATCATCATTTGATATTGCAGGAAAATGCCTGGACTGGTGTTTAGTAACCGTTGCTGGTCTGTTTTTGCAGCACGTTGGTAATTGCTGGGCCTGTCTGCATCTGCGGGTTTATGAGCTGTGCTGCCTTTTGGCTGAGTATTTACTCTTTTCTTACCACAAAAGTAGGTGTCTTTTCCAGTCCAGTGTGTCTTGCAGGAGCTGAAACACATAGCCTTGATTTCCCGTTGAACATTAAAGCACTGAGGGATTTTGGAGTTGTTATAAGCGCACATCAATCCCCAAACAACAAACCATGAAAGAGGAAAATAATGGCCCAAAGAAGAGAGAAGGAAAATTTCCTCTGACTCCTTCTAAGTCCGGGTTTTAGTCCAAGGGCTTCAGCAGCACTGAAAAAAGTCCTTGTGCTTCAAGATGCAAGCCAAGTTCTCGCTAATGAAATTCAAAGGGCAGTTTTCCTTCAGGGCACAGATGCTAATAATATAAAGCCTCCTACATTTTCCTAAACCACTGTCAGAAACTGGCCACTGTTGAAAGCAGAACGCACCAATACACCAAGGCTGCCTGTCTGAACTGGTGCCGCAGCACCAATCTTATACTGAGATTGCTGTGCCTGCCTTCCAAGTCAGTGCTGGCTCCACATCCAGAGCCAGCACATGCCATGGAGCTGGGACACTTGGCAGGGATTTCCTATCTGCAAACTGTAATTACTGGGACAGGAAAAAACCCAACCCTGGACTAGTCTGGGTCTTATCTGCTGGTGTTCTTAAAGAAAAGGCCCAAAGAAACACTGAATAAGAAGATAAAGATGGTATTTGCACCTTCCTAAAATAGCAACAGCTCAAAAAGGCACCCCTTGTTTCTTTGTCTGGCAGAGTGTTTGCATAGAGCATCCTCCAGTAGTTTGGGTACTGCAGGCAGTGCCAGTGCTGTAGTGTGGCATCTGACAGCAGTGTCAGCGTCAGGGAAACTGCAATGTGAAATAAGCAGATAAATGAGCCTGGCTCTTCCTGTCATGGGCCTGTCTGGGGCACTGAGAAGCAGATGGGGAGGGAGGCAGGAAAACTTGGTGCTGTGGAGTGACTGGACCAAGTTTGGTCCATCCTCATGGGAAAATGCCAGGGATTTCAGACATACCTTCCAAATCTGGTTTCTTCTTCATTCATGGGCAACAGCCCAGCTTTGATTGCAGAGACTTGTATCCGTACTGGGCTGTAGCTGGAAGTGAAGGAGGTCCTTCCTCCCTTAACAGGCTGCTATGTCCCTCCTCTCCACTTCTAGGAGGGCCATAATCTCCTCTAGATTGAGCCTTACAGCCAGGGGCTCCTCTTCTTGCCTTCCTTTCCCATAGCAGTGCTCATTCCTTGGGCTCTGCATTCCTGCCTGGTTTTAATGGGCTCACAGCACACCATGTTTCTGAAAACCTCACTGCACTGTTGGAAGTCCCAGAGCATCTATGGATCCTGCAGAGCATCGCTTTGCAGCATGCACTTGCTAAGCCTGCATCCTGCTCACGGCATCCAGCTCCTCATTGGAGAAGGCCATAATTTAGTGGTCTCCAGCAGAGCAGCAGGTCCCAGGTCGTGGAGCCACCTTTCCAGTAGATGGCATCAAAGACAGCGAGTTCCCCTGCCTGACCCAGCTCCCATCTCCCCATCTCTCTGTCCCCACAGTCCCATTTCCCTACAGTGCTAGAGCAGAGATTCCTTAAAAACCCCAAGCTCCTTAAAGCAGCTGAACAAGAATCATTATGGACCTTTAGGTGCTGGTTTTGATGTCATTTTCTGTGTATATTTTTTCTATCTATATATAGTTTTGGCTTACATAGTGCCCTGCATAATAGGAAAAGGCTATTCATCTTCATTTTCTTTCTTTGTAAACCGTGACTAGACCTGATAGTTGTTGGAGGTCATTGACCTACTGGACATGAGGAAATTGCAATCTCAACATAAGGACATGGAGCTGTTGGAGCAAGTCCAGAGGAGGCCATGAGGATGATTAGGGCTGAAGCAGCTCCTGTATGGAGCCAGGCTGAGAACACTGGGGCTGTTCAGCCTGGAGAAGAGAAGGCTGCGTGGTGACCTCAGAGCAGCTTCCAGTGTCCGAAGGGGGCTACAAGGATGCTGGGGAGGGACTCTTCATCAGGGACTGTAGCAATAGGACAAGGGGTAAGGGGTGCAAACTGAAACAGTTCAGATTAGATACAGGGAAGAAGCTCTTCCCTGTGAGGGTGCTGAGGCGCTGGCACAGGGTGCCCAGAGAAGCTGTGGCTGCCCCCTCCCTGGCAGTGTTCAAGGCCAGGTTGGACACAGGGGCTTGGAGCAAGCTGCTCTAGTGGAAGGTGTCCCTGCCCGTGGCAGGGGTTGGAGCTGGATGAGCTTTAATGTCCCCTCCAACCCAAACCAGTCTGGGATTCTATGATTCTAAGAGTCCCACATGTAGCAATTCCCATGATCAGCAAGTTTATCACACCACGACACTCCGCTGCACTGGCATTGACGCATTGCATTTAAAATGTGATCATTGACTTACAGTTCTTTCTGTTCTCTCGGGAGTGTTTCCTAAATCCAATTCCCTGCATTCAGGAGCAGCAGGTGGGTACCTGGTGAGGTTTAGGAGCAGGGAATGTGTGGGTAGTTTTCATTTTTAAACTTAGACGCCAGTGACTTTTAAATGTAATGATTGAAACATACCCTGCCCTTGGGAAGCGCATTTAAGCTGCCTCCCACTACTTGCAATGGACTTAGCGAGATTTTATGGATCTATTTTCAACTGAAAGGAAAGAACTGGAATTTCTTCCTGCTGGGTTCATCTATTTGTAAGTTTGAAGAAAACAGAAAATGCCTTCCCTTCTTCCCAGGCCATAGATGCCATTACATATGCTCTTCGCTCCTCACCGGCTCAAGGTAACCTTGGCTGCAGCCAGCAGCAGGCAGGATTTGACCTGTTGTGGTCTGGGAAGCAGTGCGAGGGTTTTGGGACTTCTGTCCTTGAACTGGAACTGAACCTTCGGTATATGGACAACTGATTTGAGCCTGGACCAGGGTGAAAGCAGTGGAATACTTCATGGGTTTACTGGGTGAGAATAGCAGGTTTCCTTTTGAAAGCCAGGATTCCGTGATTTGTAGCTTCAGGAACATTTATTTGCCCAATAAAACAGCCTACTTGACAGTACCTGGGGACTTCACCCTAGTGACCAGTCCATAGCCATTAACTCGCGCATGCAGTCCCAAGAGACAGGCACAGTTTGGCTTTGCATGCCCTGAGTAATGAAGGAATAAATAAATAACCCTTCTTGGCCCATGCAATTCACCATTTATAGTCACGTAACCAAATCCTGCATTCTGGGTTCCAAAGAGCCAGGGGCTGGCTGGGGCAGGGAGAGGGGATCCTCTCCATCACAGGGGGGCAAGCCTTGTCCCATGCACAGAGCGAAGTCTGATGGGAAGAGCTAAAAGGATCCTGTGCTCTGCAAAAGCCACAGGAAGGCTGTCCAACAGCAGCTCTGTTTTGAGTTATCCTTGTCTAGTTTCCATGTCATCCATATATATATGTTAAAGTTTCATGGAATGGGTTGGGTTGGAAGGGGCTCTAAAGCTCATCCAGTTCCAACCCCCTGCCACAGGCAGGGGCACCTTCCACTAGAGCAGCTTGCTCCAAACCGCATCCAGCCTGGCCTTGAACACTGCCAGGGAACAGAAAGGCCAGAAGGGCTTGGTTTTGTGCTGAGGCCACATAAGGGTGGCAAGTGAGTTTGTTATTTGGCTCACAAAAGGATTCAGCTGCTGTCCCATGCACTGATGGGGGCTCACCTCTTGTGTTTCGTAGGTTTGGCCGTTGGTTTTGGGGAAGTCTGGAACTCCCCCACTTGTTTCAGTGGAGGCAGCACATTACCTGCCTGGAGCATAGGAGTGCTGGGCCCTGGGAGGATGCTGCTTTACAACCTAATTAGAGCAACCTCATATGTGTTTCCGATTTGGCAGAGATTAACACCAAAACCTCCTATGTAGTTGTGCCAGGGATCTACAGTGAGGGGCGGGCAGTGGTTCAGAGCCACACTGAGAGCACAAGGATGCGCGGGGACAGAACTGTGCCAGAGCTGTGCTCAGAGAGCTTCCACCTCCCTTCTTAGGTGCATTAGGAAATGGCAGAGGTTTGTTGTAAGGGGCTGGGATTTTCCTGCTCACTTTGCTTTATACAGACTTGTTCAAAATAACCTTTAATTCCAGCATTTTAGTAAAGGAAACATCAGCTCTCATTCCTGGGTCACAGATGATCATACCTGACACCTTTGGGAAGGAGGAGCTCGTTCTAGCTTGTGAGATGACTCATGTTGCTTTATTGGATATGTAAATGTGTGAATTCAGTCAATCTCCACTAAAGTGGATTTCCCTTTCTTTACTCTTTCTCTTCCTTGTATTCAGGCTGTAGTTTAAGGGGCTGTGAAAGCAGCCACCCGTGGTTGCTGCACTTCTGTCAAGCACTTCTAAGGTATTTTTCAGCTCATTTGTTTTCAGTGAAGCTCTTGAAGCTCAGCTTTAACAAAGCCTTCATCTGTCCCTTACTGAATCTGTGTGGGGTTTGGTGTTCACCATAACTCCCTGAACCAGACCTAATACAGACTAGATTTGCTCCTGCTTGGTTCTCAGCATAATCCATTGATAGTACAAGATGCAAGTAGCAAGTGAGGGCTTCACACAAAATCATCCTGTCCTGTTGTCTGCCCCAAAGCTGGAGCCAAGAAAGGTCTCAGGGAGGAGGCTGAGTTTGGCAGCGGTTGTTGAAGCCACTCGGTACTTTGCTCCTTGAGGATGTGCGTTAAGGAAGCAGGTGACTTTAGCCATGAGGAGGTGTATTATTGCCCTTTGAATAGCTCACGTTACTGTTCTTACACAAAACCCAATGGAAGACTCCTTATCCAATACCAGAATTGAATGAAAATTAGCTGGGGCTGTGGAGTAGCATCTGTCTTATCTTTTCCTTAACCCTGCTTTACCTCTCCTCATCTCAACATGTAAATCCCATCGCTAATGGGATTTATCACACAGAAACCTCTGGAGCAAAATCTGTGGCTTTTGGAGGGAGGTATCCTTGGTTTCCTCAGTAAATCAGATCAGTTCTATTCAGGCTGTTGAGCTGCAGTGTGCTGCTGTGATCATGCCTGCTGCTTGCCTAGCTCTTGCCAGAGAATGTCTTGTATGCGCAGAAATATGCTGGATGCTGAGTAGAAAGTCCGGTCAGCTTCCTCTCACTTCAGGTCTTTGGTCTTTTGAATCATCTTCTTAACCTGACCTTGTCTTTATTTCCCAAGGAATTTGCAGTGCTCAGTTGTTTGGATGTGGCTACTTCTGGCTGCAGGCTCCCTCCTTTCTGGGGCTGCCGCACGAGTGATGTTATCTTATGCTGATGTGCTCACCTTATAGCATCTTATGTCCCTCCAGCTCTTGGCAACCTAAGAGGCACATGATTAGGTTTACTCCCTTCAGTATCTGCTCAGTGTTATCTCCTCTCTACTTGGGTATCTCTCTTCTCAGAGGTGATGGTTACAATGGCCAAAAACCCTCTCTGCCTTGCTTATAAACTCATACCATGGACTTCTACATCAGGCAAGCATCCCTGATTCTAAATCAGCTTCCAAATTCAAGTGTAAAATCTCCTCCCTGTATTAATGCACACCCGGGTGTGCACCATCAATGACTCGATATACTGGGTAAACACCAGTTGCTAACTGGGTTAATGTGGGCGGTTAATGCTGTCTAAAATGGGATTATCCTGGAACTGAAGAACTCACAGATATTGTAGCACTGCCATGGCAGGGCTCAGCAGTGACTGAGTGGTGGCAGGGGCGGTGGGAAGGGCTCTGCTGACCCCACACTCCCCATCCAGGCCATTATTTGGGATGAGAGAGGTGACCATAAAAATACTAATAAGCTGCATTAAAACACCATCAAAAAGGCCTTATCATGGTGTGAGGGAAGTGGTTGCATGCTTGTGGGTGTGCCGATGTAGGTGCTGTGCCACCAAGACCAGAAGGCTTCAGCACCGTCGGACTTGTTGCAGCAAGTTGCACATCCCTATGGTATGTTGGAGGAGAGGTGTTGCTGCGTGGCTGTGCTGAGCCTCCAGCGTGACTCGAATGAGGTATTTTGATGGCAGGAAGCCTTTGGTTCAGACTGGTCTAAGTGTCACCTCTCACGCTGCTTTGTGACACCTTGACTCATAACCACAAGCTCTTCCTGAGCTCACACCTTTTCCTCCCCAGCCCTGCCTGTGAGCAACTGCTGCATTTGCAGAGCCCCTTCATCGCTCCTCATGGCCCAGAGACCAGAAGGGAGATGCACATCTCCAATGCTCCCATCAGCTCCTGCTGTCTGTCCAGAGCAAGCCACGTTAGAGAGGGGTTTCCCGAGTTGTTCCTCACAGCACAAACCCTGGCACCACATTCAAACAGGCAGTGCTTTAACTGTCCAAGTCTGCCCAGTGCTTTTGGGACCTTGTTCCCCTCCAGAGGTAAGTTTGCGTTTCCCCTGTGCCCATCCAAGCATCTCCAGGTGGTTTAGAAACAGGAAGGGTTACTGAAGACTCTACATGGCTGGGAGAAAAGGGATCACAGTGACTTGAAAACACTTGTTGGGTGCTTGGAGAGCCCTCAGGAATGGTGGCTTTTTGACTTTGCAAACGTGTCACTTCTGGTAGGAGCTGGGTGAAGACATCACCTGCAGCAAATGCTTTCTCCTGCCTCAGGCAGCATTCAGAAGAAAGGGCTTCGTGTTTTATCTTAAAGAAGTGCAGAGGCAGGTGCTGCCAAAGGAATGGAAGAAATTAAGTTCAGCTCTTTCCAGGGAGAATGTCCTGGTTCCAAATCCCCTCTTCATTTGGCATTGAGAAGCTGGATTAAAGTAGGTCAGTTCCTCCTAGGGCTGCGAAGGCGAGAAGCGTTGCTGCAGCACGGCACAGGCAGGAGATGCAAACCCTTCCCCTCTCAGTCCTCACCTCCAGGGCTCCTGGCATTTCAACCCTGGGGTCTCTTGAGCTCTGCTTTACTTGTTTGATCAGAGCTTTGCTTGGCTGCTACCTATGTACTAAACACCTTTTCCCCTTGGTGCTGGTAGCAATATGTGTGGTTTCCTCTCTCTATCTATTGCAAGATAATGATGATCTCCCTGCTCTACACCTTGTGCGCGAGAGCAGGGTAGCAATTGGCCCATCTCTTACTGCAGTGACGTGCAAAATGCGTTTGCACCAAGTGGTTCCAGCTTTCCTCAGCTCTTCCCCATGCCACAGGATTGGAAGGGACTGAGGAAGTCAGGAAGCAGGGAAGTAACGGTCCCAATCTATATTCCAGCTATTCTGAATATAAAGCACACAAGAAAATCTTGTCTGGATGCATTATTTGAAGCAACATGAATTCCACTCAGCTGGAGAATCTAATTGAGCTGCAGGCTTTGGACAACACTTCAGTCTTTTCATCAATTTGACCACAAACAGCCATTACAACTCTTTCTGATGGCTAATACACGTTACATGCTTTCGGTTTAATTAGAACAAGACTAATCCGTGCTTCAGTTAAGTTTATTACACTTAGAAACTTAATGCAATTAAAAGATCCATGGTCATTAACTAAGTCCACTGTAATTAATATTTATGGAAAACTTCTATTTGCATGTCCTTCACAGCAGGTGAGGAGGGATGTGAGGCCTTTCTCCCTTAAGCTGCTGGTGTTCAAATGAGGTTGCAAGCTCCATATTGTGTGTCCCAAACTCATGGTTGGCTGCTGCTCACGCTCTGGGGGTGCAGCCCAGCACATGGGGGGGTTCTGGGCTCAAGCACATGCTGAAGCTAGGTCATGGGGAGCTTCTCATCAACCAACACCCTCAAGTCCTTCTCCTCAGGGCTGCTCCATCCCGTCTCATCCTGTGTTTGTGCTGGGGATTGCCCCAACCCATGTGCAGGACCTTGCACTTGGCCTTGTTGAGCTCCATGGGATTCACACAGTCTCACCTCTCCAGCCTGTAAAGGTCCCTCTGGATCCCATCCCTTACTTCCAGTACATCAACCACACCACATAGCTTGGTGTCATCAGCAAACTTGATGATGGTGCACTTGATCCCGCTGTCCATGTCACTGATGAAGATGTTGAATAGCACCAGTCCCAGTACTGACCCCTGAAGAGCAGGGTTTTTTTGGTGGATAGTGGAGCTATAGGGCCAGGTTTGCTTCCAGCCCCTCATCTGCTGACAGCTTGCTTTAGCATTCTGTTATGCCTGGGCTCTTGTGGCATCCTTTGCCCTCGTCATTACCCAGACCTAGGTGGGATTTCCATGCCCTGCTTCAGTGTAGCATCTTGGTGTAGCACAGCCAAAGCTCACAGGGACAGCTATGGCTAGACACTTAGCCATGGGGAAGCCAGATTGGTGGAGTTCACTCAGTGCCATCAGCTAAGTGGGACCCATCACAGGGATGTTCACAGAGAGGGAGCTCTCCAAGTGATGTACCAAGGTGTTCCATCAGCTTGGGACCAGGCGTGCGGGGAAGGGTTCATCAGAGGAAGGACAGCACGAGCTGTATCAGGTCCACACACCGACCCTGAGTGACATGAGAGTACCCATGAAGCCAGCGAGCACACTGGCTGTTGGACAGGCCGCGGCAGGAAGCTGTGCCTTTTTGCACTGGCAACCCCTAGATCTTCTCCAGAATCTCTTGTCTGCAGCTCCTGATGAACAGTCCCTTTGTGCTTCAGAACCAAGTGGCGCTGGTTTCTCCTCCCTGAGCAAAAACCAGCATCCCTCCTCAAAGGGATGAAATATGTTCCTTTTTCCATAGGAGGGCTGCAGAATTCCATGTGATTTCATTATCTCTGTGCACACAAAAATCCACCTCATGGCTCTTCTGTCAGTGGCAAAGGTAAGAGGTTGCACCAGCACGAATTGTCTTTAATAAGATTACACTGTGATAATAGGCTACGAGGATGATGTAGCTCCTGATGATTTTGTTCGGTTTTTCTTCCACGTAATCAAGGGCAATACCCATTAAAGCTGCCCAGATCTTTAATTATGCAGTAGTAAGTATATATGCTGTATAACAGCTTTACTATCCAAAGGGAGTTTTTGTTCCTGTGGGCAATACTTCTTTGTTGTTGCCGTTTTCAGGGCTCTGTGTGTGTCTGAGCACACACAGGCGGATGGTCCAGTTCCTGCAATGCACCGGTGGTGTTTTCTGTGGGCAAAATCCAAGTGTTGAAACATAAAGCAGCCAACGAAGCTGTCTGGAAGGGGATCAGCCTTGTGATGCTTTGATCTGATTTGCAAGAAGAAAAGTAAAACCCGTAGATGATTTCTGCATGGGGATGCATTGCCTGACGTCAGGCATTCAGGTTGGGCTTGTCTCCCTCAGAGCCTCAGTTTCCCGGGCTGTAAAAGAGATGAAGGAGTTGTTGGGACTTTTAAACCTGCCTCGGTGGATATCCCAGATGGTTTCTGTTGTACCCTGGGAATGCTGAGAGGTTTAGTTCCTCAGTGTCTGTAAAACTCTCAAAGGGGGAATGGCTTTAACCTGCCAGAGGGGAGACTGAGATGAGCTCTTAGGCAGAAGCTCTTCCCTGTGAGGGTGCTGAGGCGCTGGCACAGGGTGCCCAGAGAAGCTGTGGCTGCCCCATCCCTGCAGTGTTCAAGGCCAGGTTGGACACAGGGGCTTGGAGCACCCTGCTCTAGTGGAAGGTGTCCCTGCCCGTGGCAGGGGTTGGAACTGGGTGTCTTGAAGAAGAGTTGTATAACCCAGTGCTGGGAGGCTCATGAGCTCCCTAAGCTCCCTAAGTGCCTGCACTGGGTCTCTCACTGCTTTTCCAGCAGATGGGGAATAGTAGCGGGGATTTTCCAGCCAGATGAGGCAGTGGAATTGGGGGGCTGGAGAATGGGAAAGGATCGTGTGGGTGTTCCTTTGTGGTGGCAAAGGCCTTTCCCTGCTGCTAACTGGGAGGATTTGAGTGAGTTCTTCAGCCTCGGCCATCAGCCACAAGCTGAACCAATGGGTGATGAGCTGCCTTTTCATTTGGGACTCACAGAGCTCTATTCTGCAAGCTAAATCAGAGCCCAGATGGCTTAGAAGAACCAAGAGAGCTCCAGCCTGGGCGCAGCTCTTGCCACGCACATTCCCATGCTTTTCCAACAGGGGCTGCTCTGCCAAGTGTGATTTCAGAGGAAGCTTGGAAAGAAAGCCCAGCCCCGTCTGTCAGCCTTCCTTTAGAGAACTTCTGGTGTGTTCATGGCGGGCAGAATAGCTGAGAGAAAGGGCTTTTACAAAGCTCAGAGCTGGCCTTCTCCATGTGCTGCTTCCCATCTTCCTAGGGTGAGTCCTCTTCCTCCATGGCTGAGAATAAGAGACTTCTTAGGGCGAAGAGGACAAAGCAGCAGAAGCTGGCTCGTCAGAGCTGTTGTGCTGTGGTTGGTGGGTTGGTTGTGGATCTGCAAGCATCTGCCATCTGTAGCCCGGGCAGATCAGTCCCAAAGAGCTCTGGTGTAGTCCAAGCTCAGTCACTGCAGCGTGTTTGTATGCACTGCTGTGTGCTGTGCTGGTGGCCGCCCCTTGCTCAAGGTGGATGCGCTTCAGAAGAGAAGCAGTTTGCACGGAGATGAATATTCAGTGCCTGTGGGTGCAGACTGTGCCAGCAGCGTGTTAAAGTGCTTCCTGCGCTGTGCTGGGAGCTGCAGGGCTGTAGGATTTGCCTACTCAGCAGTAAAACAGTGTTGGAGGAGTCAAACCTCACCTCCTGCTGTGGTGAGACCTCCGTGTCTGGCCACATCCTATGGAGCCAGGCTGAGAGAGCTGGGCTGGGGCAGCCTGGAGAAGAGAAGGCTCCTGAAGGGGAGACCTTAGAGCAGCTCCAGTGCCTAAAGGGGCTGCAGGAAAGCTGGAGAGGGGCTTTGGACAAGGGATGTAGGGACAGAACAAGGGTAATGGCTTTAACCTGCCAGAGGGGAGACTGAGATGAGCTCTTAGGCAGAAGCTCTTCCATGTGAGGGTGCTGAGGCGCTGGCACAGGGTTCCCAGAGAAGCTGTGGCTGCCCCATCCCTGGCAGTGTTCAAGGCCAGGTTGGACACAGGGGCTTGGAGCAAGCTGCTCTAGTGGAAGGTGTCCCTGCCCGTGGCAGGGGTTGGAACTGGATGAGCTTTAAGGTCCCTTCCAACCCAAACCAGTCTGGGGTTCTATGATCCCTGCAGACCAGGGAGGTGGCTCTGCTTTGGGGCACTGCTCTGAGATTGCCCTTGAAGCACTCATGGGCTTGGGATGCATTGGGGACCCGAGTGCTGCTCTGTGCTGTGTTGAATGCCTGAATACTTCAAAGGTGGCTTCACCGGTGTCCATCCAGCCTTCATCCTGACACCCGCTGTGTGCTCCAGACAAAGCATGCCTTGACTCAGCGCAAACACCCCACCACCGCTCCATCCTTCTGTGAGCTGGAAAACTTCTAATTAAAGCCAGAGTATTGGTCTTGGCCCTTCTTGTTAGTGTTTTGCTTTGGGGTTTTCTTTTTCTAAGTCCCTTCAAGATGTCTGGGTAGATGATAGCGAGCTTCATTTGTTTGTGATAGAGGAAACGCTTGCACACAGTGGCTAAATGTTGGAAAAGAGCAAAATTCTGGCTGCTCACTTAATCCTGATTAAACTGGCAGCTGGGAGATACTGATCAGCGTGTTCACAGCACACTATCCCTGTCTAATGCGCAGGGCAAACAAGCCTGAACTGCAGTTCCTTAACCCTTCCCATGTCGGTGGCTCTGTGCTCTGAACCGGAGCATCGCTTTTCCTGAGCAGTCACCCAGGTCTGGGACTCTTCTCCGCTGGGGACAGCTCCCAGTTACCGCTGCAGGGATGCTTAATCATAGAATCAGAATCCCAGTACAGTTCGGGCGGGAAAGGACCTTAAAGCTCCTCCAGCTCCAACCCTGCCACGGGCAGGGACACCTTCCACTAGAGCAGCTTGCTCCAAGCCCCTGTGTCCAACCTGGCCTTGAACACTGCCAGGGATGGGGCAGCCACAGCTTCTCTGGGCACCCTGTGCCAGCGCCTCAGCACCCTCCCAGGGAAGAGCTTCTGCCTAAGAGCTCATCTGAATGCTTGAAGTGGATTGGAGTGTTTCATATAATCCAGAAAAGCCGCCCTGAGAGAGTGCCCAGGGGGTTCGCGCTGACTGATTTTAGGGGTTCAAGTCAAAAACAGGGCTCAGCCAGAGCGAGCAGCAGCTGGGATGGTCCCAGCTTTCCTGATGCTTCCAAATCCTGTTGGTTCCATCACTGTCGCATATTTTCCCACCCATCCTTCTATTTCTGCTGTGTACTTTCTGGGGACGGATGGCAGGATGGACCCCACACACCTCCCAGACAGCCTTTCTGACCGTGCTCTCACCCTCAGCATCATAAACCAGAAAGCAGTTTGGATGCTGCCAAAAGGGGTAGCAATGAACAAGAACAGCCCAACTTCCTGCTCGGGTGCTTTATTATTCCCACCAAAGACTGGCTCCACATTGGAGGCCATGCATTCTTATTGCAGCCACACCGGGGTGTCTCCAAATGAAACAAACTCCTCTGGGTTGGGCCTGCCTTCAGTATTCCCAGCTTCTTTTTACCTCCGCTGCTTGTGTTAACAGAGGCCAGGTGTACTTCTGTGGAAATGCATGGAACTGTGTTCAGCCTCCCTGGGAATGAGTGGGACTGGTGCTGGAATGGATGGGTATTAAAGCGACAAGGCAAAGGAATAGTTTGCTGGAGGGCACCCAGAAATGTGTTTTTCCCTGAGGAGATCAGTGCTGCAGGGGCTTAGTTTATCCTTGGCAAAGGTTTCATTTAAAGGAGCACAATTCCTGTTGGAGGTTCCATAACCAGTACCAGGTCCTGCACAGCATTAACTCATTGTGCTAGACCTTGATGCTGATTCACCACTCAGCGCTCCTGGAAAAGGTCAGTGTTTATTTCTTGACTGTCAGATAGCAAACTATTCCCATGGGGTGAGTGGGAAGCATGGAAGGGAAGTGACTTCCCAATACCTCAGGCAGCATCACTGCCAAAACCAGCAGCTGTCTCTCCCCATTCCCTCCAGTCGTCGCCCTTGTGCTGCTTCTCCATCCTGGTGCTCTGCATGCCTCATGCTTGATGAGATAAAGGTCCCTCACCCTCTCAGGTATCCCAAAGAAAGGTATTTCTCCGGATGTTTTCCCTCCTGGCACATGACAGTCTTGCAGGAGCGTCCATTGTATGCTATAAAGACAGGCGCCATCATAATCCCTGTCCTTGGGCAAGCTGACTCAGGCTTCCTGTTTGCCTCCTTACCCTTATTCCACCAAATGCTCCTCTGCAGGTGCATCCACACAATAGCTGACTCTGAGCCCACACTTGTATCCTCCGTGCTCCGCTCCAGATGGTGAATTGCCGTTGGATGGCGTTCCTCCAGGATGCTGATGGTCCTTTCTGGAGTTTGCTGCTGCTGACCACAGGGCCAGCTCCTCCTCCTCACATCCAAGTTTATGAGATACAAACTTGGATGTTCACGTCCATGGCGGATGAAACCCATCTGCCATAGGTGATGGAGTCCTATTTGACAGCTGAGGAAGCAGCTTCAATCAAGATGGAAACAGTGATGGAGTTGTGGCTGTATTTCAGGGTGCTGCTGTTCTCTTTTCCACAGGGTAGAGAGCACTGTCACCTCTCGAGCTTGCAGTTCAGGTGTACACTCAGGCTGTGGTGCCCTTACTGTGCTCCCTGGGCTTGGTGGCATCGCTGGGTTCTCCTTTGGGTATGTGTTTAACTCCCAGAAGCCACCACTGTGTTGGCACACGTTCATCCTGCCGCTCCCCAGGGGCCTTGACTGCTGCAAGCGATACTTCAGCCTGTTTGTGTTCGAATGTTCTTCATTCCAGCCTGGGCACGCAGCGTTTCCTTTGCTGCTGCTCAGTCATGGAGCCCACTCAGAACTGACCGCAGCATTTCTTTGCATTGCCGAATTCTTTCAAGTCCCGAGGAGATGCCAGGGTGAATGGTGGGAGTGCCTGTGGGCATCCAGAGTGCTTTCACGCCTGCTGCTCTTCTTTACCTCTAAGAGATGAACAAAAGCCTACATTTTTTCCATACCCCCTGCCAAACCTTGGTTGGTTCTTCCTCCTTACTGGCCTGAGCAGCCATCTCTTACTTCTTACTCTGCCTTAGGAGAGCCACCAGTTAGCAAAACACCCTTATAGAATCACAGAAGGGTTCGGGTTCAAAGGGTCCATAAAGCTCATCCAGCTCCAGCCCCCTGCCATGGGCCGTTCTCTTGGGGTTACCTTGCCCCAAACAACTTCCCTGTGGGAAACCTGCCCTGCTTCCTCTCCTCCGTGTTCTGGGACAGAACAGGGATGGCAGATTTTGGCGCAGATGTTGGCCAGGTGGACATGACTGGGGTGGATTGGAGTTTCACAGAGTGATAAGGGAAGATCACGAGTTGTGATCCTTTACTCTTGCTCTCCACCCACACCAAGAGGGGAGAGAGGTTTGACCATGGATGACAATTTAAGTCATGGGATGGAGCAGTCTCCTTCCCTGTGTTGCCTCTCGAAGTAGGGAGTGTATTTACAAGCACAAGCAAGACTTTGATTATTGTGCCCTGAGTACTGTCACAGTCATTGTCCATGCTATAGGCACGTGGGCAATTTGGGCATCGCAGGCACTGAACTCATGACACATTCTCCTATGTGTCATGAGTTCAAATCTGCTCAAATCTGCTTCCCTCTAGTGCTTGTCAATGTTTGGTTATGTTAGTTTTCTGCATGTGTATGTGATTTGGATAAACCATAGAATCATAGAATAGTTAGGGTTGGAAAGGACCTTAAGATCATCCAGTTCCAACCCCCTGCCATGGGCAGGGATGCCTCACCCTAAGTAAATGATTATGGGTGTCGGTGGGCAGATTGGTGATTGTTTTAACATCTGGGACAAAGAGAAGTGCTCCCTTCTTTTGTTACACCTAGAGACATGGAGCAGAAGACATTGTTTAGTTATTATCCATGCAGCCTTTAGGATAGACCCTGATTCCAGCTTATCTCTGGAAAAATCTGGTGGAGTCATAGTGTGGATTCATTCACAGCAAATGCGACCTAAGACTGTGGAAGGCGTTGGGTGAATTATCCATTGGGCAGGATAGTGGTTTTGAGGGAAAATAAAGAGGTTCCTGAGGTCAGGATGTGTGTTTTACTCCTCTGCAACATAACTGACACCACTGATCTCTCCCCTGCCTTGGGCAGGACGTGTTTCACGGCCACTAAGTGGAAGCAGCTCAGCCTTTCACGTTCTGTAGTGTGCTTGTTCCCCCTTCTTCGTCTCGCAGCCTTGGTATCACTGATAGGATGACAGAACATGTTCAGTGCACAGAACTATTACAAATGTAGCTCAGATGGTGCTGATGGGAGGGTGACATATTCTCCTGAATAATGTATTTTAACAGAAAAGATTTGTGATGCTGAAGTGTTAGGAGAACTCTTCCCTTTAACTCTTTGTGGGGTGGCTGCTTGTTGGGATTCACTTGTTTGGGCAAGAAGAGGCTTGGCCTGTTTGAGCATGGGTTGGACACCTCTTGTCAGCCAAAGCCACCACCTCCTTCAAGGGCTCTCAAGCTGTTGGTCACGGTCCTTTGGAGGCTGGAGGAAGGGGATTCCCACGAGGACTCCATAGGGAAGTATAGAAGAAGCAGTCACTGACAGTTTGATTTGCCCTGCCTTAGGAATAGCGAACTTTTTCCAGGTTGGAGGATTGAATGGGCTGTAATTACTGCCTGCAAAATATTGGTGATAAGCAAGGAACGGTTGGATACCTTTAATTCCTGGCAGCAGCTCAGTTCCCTGCAGTCAATGACTGTAAGTACTTGCTCTCAGGAGTAGCTACTCTCATCCTCCTGTCCAGGGGGACCCAACCCATTCAATGCTGGTCCAGGGGTTTGCACAGGAGTAGGTGAACCAGATGGAAGGAGAGTGGTTTGTGATCATAATCCCAGCACTTCCGACATCTCTAAGGCATGTTGGAGCCTGGAGAGTACGTCTGAAGGATGTCCAGGTGGGAAAAGCAGACCTGGAGTACGCTTAGGTGATGCTCAGAGAATGCACACTGTATCTGGAAAGGAAAGACAGAAACTCCTCTATTTCTGGTTTACAGATGAGGCCCTGCAATGTAAAAGGTGAACCTCTGATGTTCTTGAAGTCGATGCCAAAACCCATTCATGCCTCCCAGGTGGCCAGGGCATCATCCCAAACAGTTTGTGATTCCTGCAGCCCCTGCTTTAGGGCTTGGCCACAGATTCTCCCATCACTTGGACCGTATCCATGTTAATCTTGAAGGGACTGGAAACACCTCACTCCTTCATCTGGCTTTTCCATAATGAAGTATCAAAGTATTCCTACAAAGGAGCCAAGTATTGTTATTCTCGTGTTTCAGCCGGAGAACCACTTCATGGAAGGCAAAGTGATGTGCAAAGTGGCAGAGACAAGAGTGGGTTCTCCATGTCCTCCATTCCTCTCTCATAAACCCAAGGAGCAATAAAATGAAACAGGTTCATAGCAGGAAAAATGAGGTTTTAGATCAACCATGGACTCACTGTGGCTGAGTGCAAAGTTAATGACCTCTGCAAAATGGATAGGTTTTTGCATAGCGTAATTCAAAGGAATAATTAAATCCCTCTTAATTACTGAGACAGGAACTAGTAGGAGGGAAGATCCAGAGTCTTTAGGTCAGATTCACCTCAATCCATCACCAGGCCTAGCAGAAATTTGCCTTCTGAATAAATACACCCTATAAATTAGACCCATAAATTGTTCCTATTGAAACAAGCTGTCTTCCTGCTTTATGCATCATTTTAAAGGAAGATAATTGGATATGAATAGAAGGACAGGAATTTTCTTCATCAACAGAGAAACAGACATTCAGAATGAGTAACGTAAATGCTAATGCATATATATGTGTGTGTGTCTGTGTTTTGGGGATGTGCTGACATCTTCATAGGACACATTAGACCAAGGCTGACTTTTCAATAGCTGTTGGAAACCAACACTGCTCTCCAACCTGGGGACAGTTCTCCTCCATTCCAGTTTCTTTGTGCATTAGCAATTCCTTTCAAATGTTTAAAACTCTATAGCAATTGCCAAAGCCTCCGTTGTCTCCCAAGGAAATGCTCTTAATTGCTTTGGGATTGGGTTCCAAATATGTGGCTAAACTCAGCTCAATGACAGCTGAGGTTTGGTTTTAGGCAGACTGTGAGTCCACACACAGATTTAGTGCCTGGAACGTGCACACAGCTGTGACCATGCTGGGGCTGGGGCTGCGGACATGTAACAACGTTAGCGGTAGAAGAGATTAATCTTTTCCACATTTCCTGCTGTGGTTGGAGGTGATTTTCACATTGTTTTGTTCTTGGCTGTCCCAATGCTCTGAATCGTTCTGCCATGGGAGCCTCCTTTGTGCAGTGATTTTACAGCCTTGTGTATGATGCACGCATGAAAAATGGCTGCTTGAGTAAGAGGTTTCTTGGTTCCAAACAGAAAAGAAGTACATAAAGTCACTAGAAAGTGGCTTTTATGCAGAAAGGCTCATGTATGCCATAAAAGCAACCGGAACAGTCTCTGAATGAGATATAAAGGGATTTGCTGTGCGCAGAAGTAAGCTAAAACTGGGTATTCCTCTTTGATTTTAGGACTTTATGTTTTAATACCTCTGAAATACAAGTGCCTGTATGTACCTCACTGGCTCTGCCACCTTCCCACTCCCTTTTGTACATCACAATATGCAGTCTCGGGGTCGCATAAAGTTGTCAGAGGATGCTTCTTGCAGCCCTCTCCCTGCAGCAGCGATAAAAACATAGCTTAGGCTTGGAAAGTGAGGCAGAATCATAGGCTCTGCTGGGTTGGAAAAGGATATTGCATTGCTGCAAAACAGCAAGGAGAGGGTTATAAAAGTATCATGCCTGTCAAATCCAGATGTGAACCATATGATGGCAAAGCCCTTCTCTCTGTCCTTGCTTAAATCGACTCCCTCCTAAGCCTCCCCAACATCTGTCTGCTCTGAAAGCTCTGTTTTCGCTGTGCTCGGTCACGTGCACAGTGCACACCTTGTGCTGGGACTAAAAGGTCTATTGAAAAAACCCCCAGCATTATGCAACTGATGAAGTGTTTGCTTAGGATTAGGTGTCGTGGTTAACAAGAGCATTAAAAAGGGTCTCTGGCCACTGTCACAATGACCTTCTAGTTCCTCTGTTAGTACGGATGTTCATCTGGTTGGAGTGGCTTTTGTCCTATTCCCTGGGCACAAAAGAAAGAGGAAAACTGGCCTCTAAAGGATGGAAAGTTATGCAGCAGAGCTAAATATATCAGTGTTATTGGACCTGCACTTACCAGGATACGCTGTTCCAGCAGCACTTCCAGCACAAATGCAACAGAGGCAAGTCTGCTTGGGAGCGCTTGGTGGGGGTTGTTGGGAAATAGGGAGTTATATCCACATGGAAGGGCGGTGGCTTTGGGAAAGCTGGAGCACGGGGATCCTGCCTCTCCGCTGCCGGGTCCATGTGAGGCACTGGGATGTGCGTCCTCTTCCCGGGAACGCTCAAGTTACACACGCCTTGAGCTTTGCCATAGTAGCAGAGGAAGGGAGAGTACAAAGGTTATGGAAAACAAAACATTAATTCTCCCGACCAGCTGTGTTACAGCAAAGTGCAGCTTATTTATACCCAGGGCAGGCTGTTCGCAAACCAGGCCTGCTCTCCAGCAGTGCATTCAGTGACAGCCGTTAAATGATTCCACGATGGGCTCATCCTTACCGTCTGATAAAAACCAGTGCTCCCTCCAATGACCAGGGCTTCTCAATCACAGCTCTTTATGCCTGGGGAAGGAGGAATGGGGGAAACAAAGCCTTCAGCAGCGTCAGTCGTAGTCTGCAGATGTCTCTGTGGGCACATTGTGTGGGGAGGATTGATCGCTCGCTCAGAGCTCGGAGTCCTGCAGCTTTTAATTAGGGAGATGGGCTGCTGATGTGAATGGCCCTTTGGTTTGATGGGATACCTTTCCATGGAGAAATACCCTGATCTTGCCTCCATCCACCAGCGTCAATCACAGCTGAGGTGGGTGATGCTCCCTGGGGAGGCTGGATCCCAGCCCGTGGTGCGTGGGGAAGCCGGGGAGCTCCAGCACATCCACTCATGGGCCCTGTGTGTCTCCCGTGCTTGCAAAACCAGGATGCATTTCCTATTTGTGTAAGTGAATTCAAGCCAAAGGGATGGCACCTGATGCAGTGTGGCATCCATGAGGCTCCCTAGCCCATTAGGGCTTCACAGTGACTCCAAGGGCTCGTCCCATAGGAGGGCACGTGCATGGCAAGGGGGGGTGCATAGATCAATCTCCAGCCCTCTGGATTCCTGCCAGCCTTCCAAGCAGGCAATGCTTGGAGCTGATGGCTGCACAGAGCCCTGTGAGGGCTCCTTTGTCAAGGGCATACCCAGGCACTGAAACCACAGGGACAGCTAATTTATGTGAGAAGGTTTTCAGTGAATCCATGGGGAGGGTGCTGCTGCCCAGGGGCTTGCTCCTCTCAAGTGTTTAATTGCTAATCAGAGGCTGGCTTCAGCTGCTCCCATTCTCTGGCACTTTCTGTCTGTCAATAGAAGTGGTGAGGCTCATGCTTTATAACCGAGATGTTTATCTCGCCCGCATGTGGGAAGCGCTTAGGAGGCTGCTGTTTCTTACTGCACGGCTTTGATGAGGGAAACAGTTGCTGTTACTTCAGCTTCAGCCAGATTTTCAGACTAGGATCTGGGAGGAGGATGCCCTAATTAATCCTTTGGGAAAGTGGTTGGGATTCTGGCTTGGTTTGGGTTTGTAGCTAAAGAGCATCTCCCAGATTCAGAGCAGTGAAGCTCAGGTCCAAATGTTGCCTTGAGTTTCTGCAGCTCTCCAATGGGCAATATTCCTTCCTCCTTCAGGCAGCCTGCTCCATTATCCCAAATGAAGTTGTTGTTTGCAAACTCTGAAGCTTGTCAGTCTACAAACATTTGTGGGCTAGCTCAAATAGTGTTTTATTCCTCTCATGAAGTAATACATGGTAATGGCTGCTGGGCAGTTAGTCTGAATGTCTCAAGAGATTGTAGTCAACTGGAAAGAGAAGGTCTCTGTGCAGATACTGGCTGCTTTTGGCAGGGGCTATTGAATATGGGTTAGCAAGGTACCAAACATTCCTTTTTCTACCTGTTTTTAATCACGTTGAATGGCAGCATGGGTGAGAATTGTCTTCATAAGCAAGTCGTTTTCAGTAGAGCATCATTTCACCATAGCCTTTACTATGATCTGCTGATACCTAGCTGAGAACCCCAATTTATTTGCATAAATGTTACTTAAACATTTTTTCAGGCCCTTTTTCATATTATCTGGATTCTTGGAATTTCCAGAGCTTCTGTATTCTCTGGGTGGTGTTTGTTGGCTTAGCTGCAAAAGCACAAAGAGGCTTTGTCTGGAGTCAGCGTGCTGGCATGTGAAAGACTGCCATGGGATGCAAGCTACCATTAGCCATAGAGGCTAATGAGTTAAAATCAGATTACAGTGATGCAGGCAGAGTTAGCTTCAGAAGCTGTAAGAGGTCACAGACTGGATGGAAAGTTTTACTGAAGCCCTTAGTCCTAGAAGATAAATGTGTTCCAGCAAACCCAGCTGGAGCATCACTGACACACCACTTCTAAAGCTGCACAAGTGACTTCCAGCATTAGGAAATACATTGAAGACCCTGGAACAAGGACTTGGGCAGATGCTACTCAAAGTCAGAGTGTGTGGATTGCCTCTAGAAATGGTTCTTTGGAGGAGAAGGTAGAGAGGTTATTCACAGGAGAAAATACTTGGTGGATGGCAACCAGGTTATGTGTTACTTCCCGTGGGTCTCATCAGGTGGGAAGCAGCAGGCACCTGCCCCAGTGTCCTTGCCCGTGGTGTCTCAGGAGCTTGTCTCATCTTGCTTACTATTAGTGAATAATCAAGTATAGGCAACTACCAACCAAGTCATATCAGAGTCCGTAGCAAAAGCAGGGCTCTGAGTACAGGTGTGCGGCAAACGCACACCCATGGAGCACACCAGAGCGGCCGATGGAGAAGTGTCAAGAGAGTATCACTAAAAGCAACATTCTTGTGGAAGCCTGAAGTCCACATCAGCCTAGAGTTGGTTTTAGTGATGTTAAATCACTAAAATGCCCCATTCCTGGCATTCTAAATTGGGCAGAAAGGAGAAGTATAAAAAGGGGGGTTGGTAGCAAAAGAATGAAGGCTGATGCAGAGCACAGGAAAATATTCCTACACCAGCATACCCAAAGTAACCGACAGACCTCCTAAGTGCTGGAGAGAACCCAGCCTATCCTGCTGACTTCAGAGCGCTATTTTAAGACATAGATGGTTTTACTTTGGTTTTACTCCAGCCTTGTAGATCTCCATATGGGAAGGTCGGAAAAGGACTTCTTGAAGCGCAACCAAAGCGAAGGGTCATGCGGGAGGTAGGTTTGAGGACTTGCACAGCCTGCGGGTTTTAGCCTCCTCTTTGGAACCTGAATCAGTATTCTGTTAGGTTGTGCAGCAGGAGGAGGCCTGAGGAGCTTTATTCTCAGTGCTTTTTCTTCCTGATGGGATTCTTCAGCCTAGGTTGGAGTTTGGGCTCCTGCTTGGGATTTAACTGCAAGAGGATTTCACACTTGACTTTACAGAGCAGAAAGCTGTAGCTGGACACTACAGGACATCTTTAAACTGTACTAGCTTGCATATAGATATATGCACTCATAAAACATGCAAAGTATTGCCTATGTAGTGAGCTACTCAAACAGTTTATACTAAACGTGTGTGATATGCTTAAACATTCATTGCTTTCTCAAGACATGCCCATTTGTATGGACTTGGGACAACGCCAGGCTGCCTGGCTGTTTCCATCCAGCGTGAATGTATGGAACGGGAGTAAGGTGCATAAACAGGTCTGGAGGAAGCTTTTCCATTAGCTGCAGGTAGTAATTTATGGTGGGAAAGCAACAGGCAATTAAAGCCCTTACATTGCTGGGCATTAATGTATAGTGCTGTAAGTTAGAACATTTCCTTTAATGTTTTACTTAATGAAGATGAAGCCTCCCTCTTTATGGTCCAGTAAAGTCCTTTCCACACAAGGGCTTGTTTCAGGAGTGTCTGTATTATACATACCCACACAGCACATGCACCCCAAGCCTACATTTCAAGCTAGTGCTTCATTGCAGACTGGGGAAAAGCCAGCAGAAGGGATTGATTAGCCCTCCACAGATTGCTCTGTGCGGTCTTGAATGCAGTTTGAAAGGGATTGGCTTTGTTGGCTTGTTTTTAGCTTCAGAGGCAGATCTCCACCCTAAGATGCCTTGCAAGGAGTTAGCAATCTGTGCAGAGGACAGAGTCTTCTTGGCTGTTCCACCTCCAGTACAAAGTGATGCTTTGGAGCATTTTAAATACTGGATTTCCCCAAAGGTATCAAGCATGCTATGTAAATAAACTTCCTTTCAAGCCAGGCTGGGTTACAGAAGCAGCCAGTCCGCAACTAAAACCAGTATGATGGGCCTTCCGTTCTGTAGAGGATTCCACTCTTCACTTGAAGTGGAGGGAGGAAACCAGCCTCAACAGAAATACTCAGATAAAAGCAAATACAGATACCAAGAAGGTAAAGCAGGCTCCATGCTGCTGTTCTTGTTTATTTGTGCTTTCTTCTCCTCTGTTCTAAAACTTTAAGGCTTTGTTATTGATTTAGTATGTAAGAAATGTACCAGGTTCAGTCTGGTCCTGATAAGTACCAAGTACCATCCCTAAGTAGGTAGTACAGCAGAGAAAACTGAGCTGCTGCTATAGCCTTACTGATGCTTTGAGGCCATCATTAGAATGGCAGACTTTCACATTTCCCTTGGGAGAGGTCACATACCTGCAATGGAAAACTCTTGCACTGTGTTGTTGCACTGGAGGCAGGGATGTAGTTCCCAGTGTGCCCTCCTTTCATCCACAGCTCCTCTGGGTACCTTGCACAACCTCATCGTTGGTTTCTAGGTCTTGAAGCCTGTGAAGAACTGACTCAGAAACCATCTTAACCTTACAAGGATGACTGTGGCAGGGTCTGAAAACAAGTGACGGCAGTGGTGGTGCCTGGTGCCATTGCTCTGAGCGGGGTAGGTGTGGTACAAAACTAGTAATGATGGAGTCCTCATGATCTTGTGGTTTCAGGTTGTGAGTAACAGCCAGCAATAAACTGCCATGGGAAGTATCTAGTCAGTCCCACTCAACCTAATTTAAAGAAGCTATTTGCAGGACACATTATTTATTAGACATCGTATTGGTGGAAGTGGTGGATGGGGACCAATGGAGATGGTGCTGGAGGCTCTGCAAGTTCAGCACAGGGTGCAGACCTTGCCTGTGCAGAGCTGATGGGCTGCAACACCTGGAGCTGAAACCAAGTGTCCCAGGCTAGGAACACTGGGGCTGTTCAGCCTGGAGAAGGGAAGCTGCATGGAAACCTCAGAGCAGCTTCCAGTGTCTGAAGGGGGCTACAAGGATGCTGGAGAGGGACTCTTCATCAGGGACTGTAGTGATAGGACAAGGGGTGATGGGTTTAAACTTAAACAGGGGAAGTTCAGGTTAGATATAAGGAAGAAGTTCTCCCCTGTGAGGATGCTGAGGCGCTGGCACAGGCTGCCCAGAGCAGTGGTAAATGCTCCATCCCTGGCAGTGTTCAGGGCCAGGTTGGACAGAGCCTAGGGTGGCATGATCTAGTGTGAGGCATCCCTGCCCATGGGAGGGGGTTGGAACTGGATGATCTGAAGGTCCTTTTCAACCCAAACCATTCTATGATTCTATGAGTGCTTTACTGCTCCAACCCAAGTATTCATCATTCAGTTGTTTCAAATTCGGGATTATTTATTTGGCCACGCAGAGCAAGATCCCCGTTGCCTTGACTGGGATTAGGTATTTGACAAAACTCTTGGAAGACTTCAGGAAGACCAGGAGTTTGTGCTGACTCTGCACTAAGCACGTACTATAGCCCACAAGCTGGACACACCAGCAACCTTCATCTGAGGAGCTGTAACTCAAAGCTGGAAGGAAGTGGGTATAAACCTCGTGCTGTTCCCCCGGTGCAAGCAGAGGGCTGAGTGCCAGGAGCAGCGGGGATTTAATCCTCACACTAACAATGTTAGCTTAGCATACTTTCCATAATCCATTCTTAAGCACAAACATAGATGTTGTTTGACACCTTGGAAAATGTGCTAGCTGGCTTTCCCCAGCCCACTGCGCCCTCCCATGTCCTGCCTGAAGCAAGGACCATGTGGAAGAGAGCCAGCAGGAGAAGGAAGACCCCATGGCCATCCCTGCTGCCCCTGCATGACTACACTAAGTGTGTTTCCAGGGCAGTTGTGATGCGTGTTTCCTGCTATGCTTCCATACTTGAGATACTTGGCTGAAGCATGGTGCATAAGTGCAGCATGTCATCATTCTTTGAACAGCTTCCCATCTTTGTGGATGGGATCAGCAGAGGACATCCTGCATTTTTCTGGAGGGAGGTATCCTAGCCTAAGATCTCCATTGCCAATTGAAAAAGAAAAGGGATTCAGTGTGGGCTTCCTATTGCTGGTCCATACAGAACGGTGCTGTTTCTATTGGATTTAGGAGCTTTGCTCCCCAACAGCTCCACAGAGTAGCTCAGAGGCTGCAGGCACGTGGCACAAGGCTTTACTTCGTTACTTGCTCAGCTGCCAGGAGGGCCTGGTTTTCTCATCACTGGAACAAAGCAAAAGGCGAAGCTGATGATCAGCTCCATCGCTTCGAGAAGCTAAAGCAGGCGCTGAAAAATAAACAGCTCTGTGAGACGCTACCTTAGGGGTGTCAGATGCCAGAGGACCAGGAGCTGCTGTCCGGGTGATGTGCACGGAGCTGTTTTCCCTGCTCATGCAATCCCCTGTCACTGGCAGAGGTTGGAAAGAGAGCAGAATAATTCATGGAAATGTGTTATTTAGAAGCTGTGAGTTACAGCTCCTCAGATGAAGGTTGCTGGTGTGCCCAGAGAAGCTGTGGCTGCCCCATCCCTGGCAGTGTTCAAGGCCACGCTGGATGGGGCTTGGAGCAAGCTGCTCTAGTGGAAGGGGTCCCTGACCATGGCAAGCGGTTGGGACTGGATGAGTTTTAAGGCCCCTTCCAACACAAACCATTCCAGGATTCTGTGATCTGTTGGCACTGTGGACATGAAAGTGCAGGTAGGCAGATTATGAAGATCTCATTTACAGTGTGGCTAAGGCAAATGAGCCTCAGTTTGGAATAACTGTAGCAAAGCTTCTGCTTTAGAAGGGGCAGAAGTTCCTGAGGAGCACATCCAAGTTATTTGGGTGGGCTTTGTGTGCTCAGGTGGCTCTGAGCCCTTTCAGAAGGCATAAATAATGCACTGACTCCAAGCTTAGGCTGAACTCTTGCAAGCTAGTCAAAATACATATTTCCTTTCATTACATCAGTTCATAGCATGAGCATGTTTAGAAACAGGTGGGTTCCTGACACCCTTGAGGTTGGATGTAATATTCCTATTTGCTCTGGGCAGAGAAATCGGACAGAAACCCCATGGAGACATCCTGCTCTGCTGGGGATGTGTGTGATCCTCTCATTTCCTCATCCAGGCTGAGTACCTTTGCAGCCAACGATGCAGAACATGCCTTAATTTTCCAGCGAAGGTGCTCTTTTGGCTTCCCACATGAGGAAGGCTTGGGAGCAGGGAGGCACCGGTTCCCAACACGTGCGTGAATTGGCTTTTCCTGCCCTTTGGAAGGAGAGCTGGCTGCGTGCGTGCCTGTCTGCTTGGGTTTCCTGGGAGTGGCACAGGTAGCTCATGGTTTCACTCTCATTTCAAATTAAGACTGATGTAGTGAGCACCATCTGAAGACCAATGTTGTTCTCCTTAGGGTAGCTCAAATTCTTGTGCGGTGAGCAGCAGTCTTTTAATGCTGTATCTTTGTTTAGAGGTTGCATTCTCACAAATTTGGCCTAATACTTCTCAAATTAAACTTCTCCAAACAGCTTAAATGAAGACTTCTTTCTTTTATAGCAAAGCTCCTTTCTTGCCTGTGTCTGGATCTGCCAGGATTCTGAGGCTTAAATCTCCATGCGATGCTTCGCACATGCGGAAGGCAGCATTCATTTTACACGTTTCATATGGATTTTATAAGCAATGTATTAGAAGCAAGCAATGAAATATTCTCTTAGGTGAAGGTCTTTAAAGTGCCAAACAGAGTAAGATGCCTGAGCACCACTAAGCTTCCAGTTCAGCCCTTGAAATTAATCTTTCCCACCCTTGTACTATTAAGTGCCATTAATAGCTAATGCATTAGTTGCATTTAAGATGCACACCTGTTCAGATGGATGCACAAAGGAAATATTGATGTCCAAATTCTTTCTCAGGGGCGTTTAAAATGATTTTCTACTGAATTGAGTAAGGTCATTTGGCAAAGCCACGCAGGTCATCAATAATCAATCCAAGCAGGTCGAGCTGAGTCTCGCGGTGCTTGCAAACACCCTGTTAGACAGGAGAGTTTGGCAAAGCAGAACCCGCTCTCAGGTTTGCTCTGCAAACAGTGAATGTGCCTTTAACTTTTAAGGGGGAGAGGGAGACTTGCTTTGATTGAAACCAGCTGTACTGTACTTGCATTGCAGCGCTAGGTGCATCCATATATACTGTGCAGAGCCTCTGATCCCCCAGTCCATCCCTATCCAACCTGGGGGCCACTTAAGCACTCCCAGCATATACAGTTTGTTTCCACCACATGCTTGCAGGCTGCAGGAATGCAAGAGATGAGATAGGATTTATCTCAGTTAGGTTTAAACTGGAAGAGGGGAGATGAGCTCTTAGGCAGAGAGGGTGCTGAGGCGCTGGCACAGGGTGCCCAGAGAAGCTGTGGCTGCCCCATCCCTGGCAGTGTTCAAGGCCAGGTTGGACACAGGGGCTTGGAGCAAGCTGCTCTAGTGGAAGGTGTCCCTGCCCGTGGCAGGGGTTGGAGCTGGATGAGCTTTAATGTCTTTTTATTATCCGATCAAAGGATCTGAAGGGAGGGTGTCAAGAGGATGGTGTTTCCTCTAGTTTGTTCTTGCTTAAGCAAGTACGTGGATGAATCTATATATGTCCAATCCACAGCCCGTACAAACACTTCCAGGGCTTTTTAATCTCCAAGGCTCTTAATCTGTCATGTTCACATGTGCTGTATTTCCTGAGAGAGAAAATAAATAGGGATGGGTGGAGGAAAACAGCTCCCTGCGTCATCCACTTCCTGAGCACCATCAGTGGCCACATTGCACTGTGGCTTGCAGAAATGGCAGGAACTGGGATTATTCAAGGGATAATTGCTCCCTTGAATGGGAGATCCATCCCTGGCAGTGTTCAAGGCCAGGTTGGATGGAGTCTCGGGTGACATGGTCTAGTGTGAGGCATCCCTGCCCGTGGCAGGGGGTTGAAAGTGGATGAGCTTGATTTCCTTTCCAATCCAAACCATTCCATAATTCATGGAAGTTTGCCACTGCCAACCTCCAGCTTGCGCTGTCCTCGTCACCTCTGCTCCTTTTACTTCTATATTTTAACAAAGCCCCACTTGTTCTCCCTGAACCACTTCAAATCTGCAGTCTTAATCATCATTGCCAACCTCCTCCTTGCTCCCTGATGTGATGTCCTCCACCAGATCTTGCCAAGTGCCAGGTTAAAAAGACCTGGTGGAGGACCTGGTAGATCCAAGTGCAGCATGGACACCAAGCACTCCATCATGCACCCGTTTTAGCTCTACCAGTACTCACAGCATCCTCTTCTAAGCAGTTATTTCTGGAACGGTGTCTCTGAGCTCATTAATTAGAACATCACCAGCAGCCAACTGATTAGAAACAAACAAATTACCGCAACACTCTGAATTCAACCTTCTTGTACAGTTGAAAAGTACAAGTGTTCACCCCAGGAGGTGCCTTGGAATTCAGGAACACAGAGATCTGGGGAAAGTTTGCCGGCATTTGCCGAGCTTTGGGTTAATTCATGAGGAAAAACAACTTGCTATCCCCTCAATCTCAGTGTTGCCGTTCGTGTTGAGGTGTATTGCCTGGAGAAGTGCTTGTAGATAAGCTGGTTTATTCTGCTCAGTTAAAGCTTTAGCAGTTTAATATAAATGGGAAAGATTAAGCAGCAAGCCCATAGGCTTCCTTCAGATGTTAGCAAACAATTTGGCTGTTAATTTCTACCTGTTTGTAGATGCTTGACTTTAAATGAGTTGCAATTAAACACAATTAGCTCCGTGTGCAGTTCTGCGAGGCAAGAGAAAAGCAGCGGTGGGTGCTGGTTTGCTCTGACAGGGGTTTGCTTTCCTGGAGCTCTTGTGGGCATTGGCCAAGAAGAGATGGTATGGCAAGGTCATCTCTAGAGATCGCCTACTTCTTGGGAGTCCATCAGGGACTGTAGTGATAGGTGATGGGTTCAACCTGAAACAAGGGAAGTTCAGGTTAGATATAAGGAAGAAGTTCTTCCCTGTGAGGGTGGTGAGGCACTGGAATGGGTTGCCCAGAGAAATGGTAAATGCTCCATCCCTGGCAATGTTCAAGGCCAGGTTGGACATAACATTGGGTGGCATGGTTTAGTGGGAGGTGTCCCTGCCCATGGCAGGGGGGTTGGAACTGGGTGATCTTAAGGTCCTTTCCAACCCAAACCATTCTGTGATTCGGCAGCAGCATAGAAGGCATCCTCAGCTGCATGGCTGGTGCTTAGAAGCTTCTGTTGATGGTGCCGACCTCTCAAACAAAAGCATCCTCCCAAGAGACAGCAGGAAAGCAAAGGTTCTGCCAGCTGCCTTGTGAGGACAAACCTTCAGCCCTGGGTCACACACACTGTCAGAGCAGCTCTCCAAAATCTGGTGTTTCAACCACAAAAGCCTCTCTTCCCATTCCAGGGACATCTGTTTGTGACATGAGAAATGGAGTCCAGATATAGGATCACAGAATCAACCAGGTTGGAAAAGACCTTTAAGATCATCAAGTCCAACGTTTCTCCCAGGACTGCCATATCCACCACTAAACCGTGTCACTGATAGAATCGTGGGATCAACTGGGTTGGAAAGACCTTTAAGGTCATCAGGTAATGGGGTTCTCTGAAATTCCAGGCCCTGCTCCAACACTGGATGCATTTAGTAGCTTTGGTGCAGATTTGTTTCTCATAACAGCAGGAAACGTGTTCTGCAGCCATCCATCAAGTGCCCATCAGCAGTGCTGTCAGCCCCTGGGATTTATTTGGGCTTTCGGTGCCAAACATTAAACTGCACGTTTTAGAAGGAAGAGAGTTTCACACATGGCACTGAGGACAGTTACTGCATCAGTCCAAAGAAACTAGCGATGGTTACAGTGTCCGTTTGCATTCCTCCTAAAGAGAATGCTGTTGAGCCCTGTCTCACAGCCGTGGCAAGAGCTCCTGAAGGATACGCTGTTGGAGAAACGCTTTCAAGCTTTTTTATCTCATTTCATGCAGCAGGAGAGTATGCTCTTTAGTTAAGGAGTTAGTGGGAAGTTGTGTGGTGACACAGAGAGATCCCTTATACCAACAGGGATTGCAGTGATAGGAGGAAAGGTGATGGGTTCAAACTTAAATGGGAAGTTCAGGGCCAGGTTGGACAGCGCTTGGAGCAAGCTGCTCTAGTAGAAGGTGTCCCTGCCTGTGGCAGGGGTTGGAGCTGGATGAGCTTTGAGGTCCCTTCCAACACAAACCAGGCTGGGAATCTGGGATTCTGACAGAGGGGCAGTTTGTGGGCTGGGGTTTGCTGCCCCACAGAAGGCTGTGCTGCTGCAAAGGTCAGTGAATTTGGGATGCACAGTGTTGCAGACCAGGTTTGCCAAATGACTGCAGCACTGCGCTGGAATGCGAGCTCATTTGTCTTCCTCACTTTGGTGCCGGGCTTTGGGCCCTGAGAGGTGTTTTTCTCACCCCCATTTACTGACCATGTGTTTATCAATCCCCATCTGCTCGTGTTCTCTCAAGTTGCGGCAGGTCTCAGGTTGAGCTGGATTCTGGGGCTGTTTCTATCCCTAAGGCCATGACTGTCCATGTCAGCTGCCTGCCGTTGGACTTCTATCCACTAAATACTTTGTTCACATGAAATCCAGCTTTTTCCTTTTTGTTCTCCATACGTTTTGTTGGAAACAAGCGCAAGGTGCTGAGGAAGTCATTCCAACTGGTATGTGAAGTGTCCTGGGACAGCATGACGTGAGGGTTTGGTGCTTAGACACCTGCTCCTTGCTCCTGGTGGGATGGCTGGCTCCCAGCTTGGCAGGACCGAGCTGCATCAAAAGGAGCCACATGTGGCTTAGCACAGGAACCCTCTGAAGTCTGGTGTGGTCCTTCTTGGTCCCTATAGGGACACACGATCAGTGCCTGTCCTGTGCACAGTGCAATGTTAGGAGAAGGAAAAGCCATTCAAAATGATCAGTGCATTACAGCACATTAAAGATATGAAGCATCTTCATCACAGTGCAGCATGGACAGAGGTCTGGAGGCTCTGTAGCTACTCACGTCCATCAGATCCTCCTTAGGAGATGACTAAACATCCTCCTCTTCCAGGGACCATGTATCACTGGTGGTGCTGCAGCAGCTATCTATAGCCTGTGCTCTGAGCCAGCTCCTCCACCCGTGCTAAACTGGTTAGTTCAGATCAATCCTTCAGCCTGAGACATGCAGGAAGCAGCAGGGTGCTGCGGAAACTGGCTCCACAGTTCTAACTCTTCACTCGGTCACTTGGTAAGAGCAGCTCCAGCGTGGTACCAGGGCTACTGGCTTAGAGAAAGTGAAGGATTCCTCATGGTGAAGCATAATGTCAAATCTCAGGTCATAAGGGGCAGTGAAAAGTCAGCTTCTGCAGGAATAAGAAGGTTCACTTACTGTCTGGGTCAGATTTCCACTTGGATAGGTCTGTTCTGACAAGTTGAATTCCCTACCTAGACTCAGCTATTAGGAATGGTCTTGAATTGTCCCATCCCCAATGTGATGGTTCATCCAGGTGCAGCTGAGTATGCGTGAGGGATGAAGGGATCCATACTGCTTGGCAGAGTCCTTGGCAGGAACTTTTAGGAGTCCTTAAAGTGAATGAAGCAAACGCATGCAGAATGGAGCACTGCTACGGACAGTGAAAAAGATGCCCTAAAAAAACACAGGCTTTGAGTTAACCGTGCTCTTTCCCAAACCAGTTGGGGTTCCAGGGTTGGTCTGTGGATGGAGGTGCTGCTGCTCTGAATGGCACTCTCATGAGAGAATCATTTCTGCAAAGGGAATTGGAACTGCAGAAGGTTTGTAAAGCACATGGCAGAGTGCTGGAGTTATTCTGGAATCTTGGGATGCTTTGGGTTGCACGGGGCCTTAAAGCTCATCCAGTTCCAACCCCTGCCACGGGCAGGGACACCTTCCACCAGAGCAGCTTGCTCCAAGCCCCTGTGTCCAACCTGGCCTTGAACACTGCCAGGGATGGGGCAGCCACAGCTTCTCTGGGCACCCTGTGCCAGCGCCTCAGCACCCTCCCAGGGAAGAGCTTCTGCCTAAGAGCTCATCTCAGTCTCCCCTCTGGCAGGTTAAAGCCATTCCCCTTGGCCTGTCCCTATATGCCAAGGCCAGCTTTGACTGGAAGATGAAGTTTAACCATGCCAAGTGCAAGGTCCTACACCTGGGTTGGAGCAATCCCAGGCACAGCTCCAGGTTGGGCAGAGAAGAGATTCAGAGCAGCCCAAGGAGAAGGACTTGGGGGTGTTGGTTGATGAGAAAATGAACATGAGCCGGCTGCAGTGTGTGCTCGCAGCCCAGAAAGCCAACCGTATCCTGGGCTGCATCAAAAGGAGCGTGACCAGCAGGTCGAGGGAGGTGATCCTGCCCCTCTACTCTGCTCTCCTGAGACCTCACTTGGAGTATTGTGTGCAGTTCTGGTGTCCTCAACATAAAAAGGACATGGAACTGTTGGAACAAGTCCAGAGGAGGCCACGAGGATGATCAGGGGACTGGAGCACCTCCTGTATGAAGATAGGATGGGAAAGTTGGGGCTGTTCAGCCTGGAGAAGAGAAGGCTGCGTGGAGACCTCAGAGCAGCCTTCCAGTATCTGAAGGGGGCCTATAGGGATGCTGGGGAGGGACTCTTCATTAGGGGCTGTAGTGATAGGACAAGGGGTAACGGGTTCAAACTGAAACAGGGGAAGTTTAGATTGGATATGAGGAAGAAATTCTTTCCTGTAAGGGTGGTGAGGCACTGGAATGGGTTGCCCAGGGAAGCTGTGAATGCTCCATCGCTGGCAGTGTTCAAGGCCAGGTTGGACAGAGCCTTGGGTGGCATGGTTTAGTGGGAGGTGTCCCTGCCCCTGGCAGGGGGGTTGGAACTGGATAATGTTAAGGTCCTTTCCAAGCCTAACTATTCTATGATTCTATGATTCTATGTTCCTTGTGCACACATCCAGGCAGTGGTGCTCAGCTGCTCCACGGAGCTCTGCTTTATTAAAGGGAGTGTTTCCCAGGCAGTAGTTGATGTTTCCCGAGTGAGGCTGTGCCCTGGCCAGGGCTGCTGACAGCTCTGTGTTCAGCTGCAGAAAAGAATCTTCTGTCATTTTGATTTATGTTCTTCTCCACAACCAGATTCCCATGTGGAAAAGAAAAAAAGTCGGAAGTTGGTTTTGACGCCAGCTCAGTGCGGGTTCATCCTTCACCTGACCTGGCAAACGGAGGGGATTTTTAGTGGTGGTTGTTTCTGGGATACAAAAAAGTACAAACCAGGTAACCTCCCCCATCAGCTCTGGGCCCTGCTCTTGTGATGTCTGTCACGGTGCAGTGCGGGAAGGGTCATGGTCACCCAAAGAGAAACCGAGCTGGAACTGAGAGCAAGGTCTGCTCTTGGCTGGAGTTTCCACCTGCACCCGGTGGCCTTGTCCAGGGCTTGTCCCAGGACATCAGGACTGAGCTCTGGAGCGGTGCTGCACTTCGGGGTGTCTTAAAACTCTCCATAATGGGTTCAAACTTAGGCAGGGGAGGTTCAGGTTAGATAGAAGGCAGAAGCTCTTCCCTGTGAGAGTGCTGAGGCGCTGGCACAGGGTGTCCAGAGAAGCTGTGGCTGCCCCATCCCTGGCAGTGTTCAAGGCCAGGTTGGACACAGGGGCTTGGAGCAAGCTGCTCTAGTGGAAGGTGTCCCTTCAACCCAAACCAATCTAGGGTTCTATGAACTAACCCAAATGGAAGCACTGCATTGCATATGGCACTTCTTCATTCAGGCAATAGCAGTATCACGCAGGGATCGCTGGAGGACAGTTCATGCAACCATAAGATCCTGCAAAACTGTGCAAGTAATTACTCTTCTATGGACTTTCTCTAGAAACAGGTAAAGAGGAGCTCACTTCTGAGCTCGAGACAAGAACGGTCTGTACGGCACTTCAGTGAATGGGAAGGCTTCATCAGAGATTCATTTTGCAAGACCACCATCTTCTTGTACGTCTTAACAGTGATGATGTCAGCCACTGTCATGGAAAGGGTCAGATTCTCCCTCCACCACCCCAAAGCAGAGCAGATTGAAGCCATTTTTTGCCACTGATTTAATTAGGGGTAGTGGCCTAATGAGGCACAGATGCTCCATCCCATTCCACTGACTCAGCAGCATTGCTGGTGAGGAGCAGGACAGATGTTGGAGGCAGGGATTTTCCAAAGCTCATGGTCCTGTTATGGCTCCTGGGCTGAGAAACCCCCCAGCTGCTGAAGACATCTGTATTTTATACCCTTACTGACTTCCCTTTGGAAACAGATAAGAGTCCCACTGTCCACCCCCCGTATCGCTCCCTGTAAAGGGCAACCCTTTACTTAGCACAGGCCATATTCCCAGTGGGGATGATGCATTTCGCATCGGACGCACGGGAGGCAGAGAGATGATCATTATGGTTATTTATGATGTGCAGAATTTGGTGAGCGCTTGTCTGTACGAGCACCAGGTTCTCTCTTCAGCTCCAGCACCGAAGCTCCCCAGAGCTGGTTCCTTTCTGCTCATTTCTCAGCCTTGCTCTTCACGTCCGAGCATTTGAGCTTCTCACACGGGCATGGCCTCTTTTGGAACCTCACGCTGCTCGAGGTTGTACTTTCTGCAAGGTCGAATATGCACCTAGGAGAAATAAAGGCTGCTGATACTGAGCTTTCCTTGCGTGACCAGCTTGCTCCAAGCCCCTGTGTCCAACCTGGCCTTGGACACTGCCAGGGATGGGGCAGCCACAGCTTCTCTGGGCACCCTGTGCCAGCGCCTCAGCACCCTCACAGGGAAGAGCTTCTGCCTAAGAGCTCATCTCAGTCTCCCCTCTGGCAGGTTAAAGCCATTCCCTTGTCCTGTCCCTCCATCCCTTGTCCAAAGCCCCTCTCCAGGTTTCCTGGAGCCTCTTTAAGTATTACCTAAATTACCAATACCTTTAGGCGTTAGTTAATGGTGTAATGGTCTTCCGTATGAGGCTTTGCCCAGCTCTGTTGCACAAGGACATGGGATCTACTGTAATGTGCTGGAAAGATCTGAGCATGGGGGAGATAGAGAGAAAAGGAGGAACCTTGGCATTGCCCTGGGCTTTGTGAACACCACAGCAGCGAGGCAGAGGGACATGGGACCCGGTTGGGATCCTGTCAGTGCTCAGCTGTGCCCTTCTGTGTCCTCTGCAGGCCCTGTGATGAGAACCACCCCCATGTGAAGCCCGACGCGTACGTCAACAACCTCGCCGAAGCGGTTGACATCCTCCTCCAGCAGCTCTAAGCCTGATGGCACCACGGGCAATGGGAAGGAACAGGGGTGAGGCCGCACAGGCAGCCCCTCCATGAGAACACCTCCTCATCTCCCACCTCCATTTGACATTAACAGACCCAGCCCCAGCCTTGCCCGGGGTGGGGAATCCTTGAATACCCAATGGAACAGTACTGAAATGATCGACAGAGCTCATCAGGGAACACCAGACCTGTCCTCCTGCACCTCTTGAGTGTCCTGTCCTTGGGGCCATGCTCCTGCCGGCTCTCCCACAGTGCCGGGCTCTTCCCTGGCTGGAGCTGAGCCTTGTCCGCCCAAGGGAAGCCCTGCGGGTGATGCTGGGGGGGCTGAACGCCCTTTAACTCTTTGTTCACACCAGGGACCCAGCCTGGGGGTGCCTGGGTGGGCAGTGGGGTCCCAGCCATTCACAAACAGCTTTTTCTATTTCTCTCACCCATACTGTGCCTTTTGGGGTGCCTGGGAAGGGATTGGGGTCCCATTGAAGGGGTGGTGGAGGCCCCCATGCCCTGGGTTGGGGTGCACCGGTCCAGCCCCATTCTGTGGGGTCCCATTTGTGCCTCTCCTATGGGTGGCACAAACACTCTTGTGGGGAGGGAGATACCCCGGATCCCTTGGCAAGCTGCTAACTGTCTTTCTACCATGGTTAGCCCCTGTCCAGCACTGCCCTGGGATGGGGCACGGCAATCTGGTAACACTGCGGCACTTCACGGAATAACAGTCAGGAATAAACCCCATCCTGTGGATCTGGCCCGTTTGTCACTGTGTTCAGTTGGATCAGCGCTAATAGAGATGTTTAGAGGAATGTGAAGTGCTTTTCACTACCTGGAATACTCTGGTGAGGGCCGTGGGATTGATGGGCTTTTCCTTCCCTCCGTGGGGTCGTCTCTCAGTGTGGGGATGTGGGTTTCCTACCTCTTCCCGTTAAAATCCTGTGCCAGGGAACTGCTGGTGTTGAGTCCGACACAGCTCCAGCTCATCCACCAGTGGGTGCTCCGATGGGAGCATCATCACTGCATGGCACGGCACAGCATGGCTCTGCCATGGAGGCCAGCACAGGCGACTTGGCTCCAGCCAGTGCTGGTGCTCCTGGCATCAAGTTTCTGGTCCAAGCTGGGAACCAGTCTGTGTAAAGCACCAGCTCCATCGTTCCTGCCCATGACTATAAATGCTGCTCCATAAACACGAGGTGGAAATGTTCAGCCACTTTCTTTCCTTCTCACAGTGATTGCTGTTCTCCTGGATACCAAAAGCATACAGGCACACACCACTCCCCCACGGCTGTAGCTACCTGAACCTGGTCTACACCCCCATGGCTTGATCCTGCTCCAGCAGCACGTGCTTACTGAGACCCCCTGCATCAGTTCAGCCCCAGCTCAGCCCCATCCTGCTGCCAGGGAGTGCTCAGCATGGTCAGGCTGCCAGTGATGCTCCACTGAGCAGGAACAGACACGATACTGGGTTTTGGACAAGACTTTATGCTTTAGAGTGCAATGGAATTAAACCATTTGGGCTTTAACCTGCTTCAGACCTCCCATGGGACCAGGAAAGGTGTGCAATTACATATATGTTATATGCATTCATATATACATACACTCAGGCAGCGTGCTCTGGCCACTGTCTGCATTCAGCTGCTGCTTCCTGCATGTGCAAGGAGGAGGTACGTGGTAATTCCAGCTATTTTTCCAGCATTCCCAACAGCTGAAGATGACCCTGGTCACTGCAGGACACTGGAGGGATGATGCTCTGTGTTCCTGGAGCAGCCTGTGAGCGCTGGAGGTACCGCTGAGCAGCAGGGCACCCCTTGGGGACAGCAGGCTAAGGAATTAACTCATGGTAAAACAAACCACATGTGGGAAAATGACCTTGGTGCATGTCTGAGCTCTGGTTTTGTATCTCTTACCCTCTGGGTAGGGGTTCAGCCAAAGGGGACAGTACCGACCGCATCCACATGTATGAAGGATGGTGTGAACCCTGGACCAGTGCTAGGGCTGTGACGGACCACTGAGTTTCTTCTTTATCCCCTAATTCCTCCTTTGTGTTCTGCTCTACGCAGCCTATCGCTTCAATCTGATTAAGTTTTGGCAGATAAACATCCTGCCATCTGTCATGAAACCCTGTGAACTGTTTGCTGGCTCAAGGAAACGCAGCAGTTTCCCTCTCGGGTTTACAAAGGGAGATTGCCCTGTTTCCCCAAGGATTTAGTTAACACCCTCCATGTGCCTTTGCTCTGCTGGGAGCTCCTGCCAAGCTTGAGTTTAGGTTTTACTTTAAGGGGTAGGACTTCATCTCTGTCCTCAAACACAAAGTGTAACGTGCTGCTTGCTGCTTAAATATTGACTTGGAATTTGCTGTTGCCTCCTTGGCTGCGCTACAGCTACATAACGGCCAGTGTCAGGCTGGGGGGGGCATGGGCTGCACCCCCAGAGCGTGAGCAGCAGCTCAGGGAGGGGATCCTGCCTCTCTGCTGCGCTCTGGGCAGACCCCCCCTGCAGCCCTGGTCCAGCTCTGGGGCAGCAGCACAAGAGGGACGTGGAGCTGTTGGAGCGAGGCCAGAGGAGACCATGGAGATGCTGCGAGGGCTGGAGCAGCTCTGCTCTGGAGCCAGGCTGAGAGAGCTGGGCTGGGGCAGCCTGGAGAAGGGAAGGCTCCTGAAGGGGAGACCTTAGAGCAGCTTTAAGATCCCGTCCAACGCAAACCACTCTATGATTATATCTGCCTGCACGTGAACATCCCAAAACACCCATTTCCTGATGCAACCCATGGCTGGGACTCCTGTGCTATTTCTAACACAGACACCCCAATGGAGGGTCCCAGATGGGGGCTTTCCCAACTCGCACCCATTTCTGGGACATCCCCAACTCCCTCCTCCCCGCAGGCAGAGGACAGCACAGAGAGGCGAGGCACCCCCGGGGGTTACTGAACCAGGAAGCTTTATTTACACAGTAAAAGTAACAAGCAATTTCCTGAGATTGAGCTGCTCTAGTGCAATCAAGTCATGGAGGGGTACGAGTGGGCAACCTCCTCACCACGGGGGAGAGGCCACCAGCACCTCCTCCCCGGACACGCACGTCCCACTGGGCTTGTGCAATTGCCAGCGAGACTGCTTGGCTGCTACAGGTCATAGCTTCAGAAGGCTTTATTCCTTCCTTCCTTCTTCTTTATGGGTATTTTTTGGCCATCCTCTTCTTTTCCATTCATTCCTTGAACATCAAACCCCCCGACGCCGTGAAGCACTGCTACGATCCTACAACATCCTACGTAAGTCTGGTTAGCCTGTTCAGCCAGGAGCTTTCAAACAATGCACTTGAAACACAACTTCATCCATCAGCCAGACAGGCTCTGCTATAACGTGGAAACAGTACAGTCTATTTTACAAATGCTTCTTTTGCTGTTTTGCTTTGATTTCCATGTCATCTCAGCTCAAAGAGCTGCATCTGCAAACACACGATGTGGGCTATGACATTTCCTATTAAAACCCCTTTTCTTTTGCAGGGTGATGAACCCTTATTGCTGCTGGCACAGCTGCTGCTGGCCAGACTGGGTCACGTCTTGTACAAGTCACCATGTCTCTTCACAATCACGAGCCTGTTTTAGCTACCTAGCAAGGAATAACATCCCTTGTCTGCATATTACTTTAATATCACATTCTGGCAGGAATTAGCCGGGGAGGGGGGGGGTACCAATACAAAAGCATCTGTGGAATAGGTGAAGTCCATTACAAACCAAGAGCAGGATGCTCTGCTCTGCTGCTGTGGGCACAGGGATCTCCTGGTGCCAGGGAGCAATCGGACTTTACAATCAACAGGATGTCCCCTGAATCTGAGGCACGTACTATATTATATTTAATCTTTTTCATTACTTTATTTATATATATATTTATATATATATAAATCCACAAATGTTTTTTACCTCTACAAGAGAGAGAAAAGAAAAAGAGAGAGAAATTTTAAAAGTAAGGCTTTCTTAAACTGAGAATAAGTACATGAAATCATACAAACCCAACAGAACACCCAACAGGACACCACCGTGGCCTCTGAACAGTGGCTGACTGTAGTCTGTGC